>CM026067.1:15432961-16032961 GCA_014839685.1 Anableps anableps | reverse complement strand
AGACTACTGGAACCACAGCCACCTCAGATTACATATCATGACCAGCCAATAAGCATGTGGTTTGGGGTTAAAATATCTTAGCACATTTAATTATGAGAAAATGCTAATTTAACCCAGTCTAGCAAAGTGAACTAGAATGGATTCAAATTAAATGGATGAATAAAGACTTAACAGAAATTGCATAAATGTGTATATGAAGGAGACATGTTTTGTCCTGTAAAGTAAGTTGAAATTGCCTCTGTTGTGAAATAACACTGTATAAAAATAAAATGAAATTTAAAGTTTAAATTGAGAAAAACAATTTCAAGCAATTGAAGTAGATTATTTTTATTTTTGTTGTTATAGTTAGCTTTATAATGAGCTAATGGTTGGGATCTAGCAAAGCTTTTCAGCCAGGACTTCCCAAACAAGCCAGGTTTGGGCCCATAAAATGCAATTAATATAGACTTGCAACTCCAATTAGCGTTGATTTTCAATCACAATGTAAACAATATTGGACTTGAGAGTTCATAAACATGGGTTAAGTCGTAGTAAGTCTTCAAATGCTTTCTTTGGCATAAACTTCAGTGTGTTTTAATGTCAGCAAAATATCCAACAAGGATATGTATTTACAAAAAAACAAAAAAAAAAACAAAACAAAAAAACAAACAAAAAAAACAACAGTTGACTTTAGCATTAACTATTTTTGAAAATTACTCTGGTATGTTTCAGACTACTGACCACCGCCACCTCTACACACAGATATGTAAACAGACAGAAAATCAATGAGAATAAGCCCCTCAAACACCTCACAATAGATATGAATTTTGCCTTTTACTGAGTCAAATCTAATTATTATAGCTCATAGTAAGGCAATACAACAATTAAGGGTTCTTATGTTACCAAATCAAAAACAAATGCTTACATTAACCTAGCTATTATAATATAATGGTGAACACAAAAATTATTAAATCAAAGAGAATGCAAAACTTACACCTATATGTTTCTTTAATCACAAGCTAATGTTTGAAACTATTTGGGAACATTTCACAGTTTTTTGCTTAAAAAATGTCAAAGCGTGAAGACTGTGGGACAGTCTTTTTAGGTCAAGTCCTACTGTGAAAAAAGCCCTCTCTAATTAAAAGGAGATTGATAGATAATCTTTCTCGATACAAACTGTATCCTGACTGATAATCAACCTGAATTCTTTACAAACCAGCTCTTTTTCATTCTTTATTAATAACATTTGTTACAAACACCTATTTAGAAACAAAACTGGGTTGTAATCATCAGAGTCTACACACATGACTTGGCTGAGGCATGCAGTTCTTGCCAATAGATGCAGCCTTGTAAACAGGTAGACCTGGAACAGAACCAGAGCAATCAAGCCAGAGACCCTCTGAAACAGGCTGCTGTGTGGTGCCGGTTGGTGGCTGCTAATGGTTCATTGCCTTAGGTGGGTGGATTAGGGAAAAAAAAGCGAGAGAAATAGTCTTTGTGGAGATCATGTTTTCCAGTCAGCATGCACATGCTCACTGCTGTGAATAAAGGATGGGACAGAAAGAGGAAAAGAAAACCAGAAGAAAGGGAAAGGGCACTTGGAAAGGAGTAATGATTTTCATCATATACAGAGACGGTTGCAGATTTTATGATTTGATTGGACAAAAAGAATAAAGATGCTTTATTTTTTGCATGCATATATACTTTTAAGCACTATACATCACATTTTTGTTCACAACAGCACAGAAGCATGTCATCCAATTGGTAGCTAAATCTTATTAATCTATTACACTCTGCTATCTCAATTTCATTATACCCAGATTACATGACTTGTTGAACTGATGTTTGAAACAGATGTACACATGCAGGTTTGCTGTCGTAAAATGGCCCCAAGACACAGACGATTGTACACAGACACACATCATGCTAATGTCTCCTCCTCTGTGGCTCCTTTTCAAAATGCTGGTGGCATTTTATACTGGAAGACTGTGACGAATCTTGACAGTATCTCCCTTGTTACTACTCCCTCTCCCCTCTTTCCCTTACCCCTTATCTGTCATGCAGAAGGTGTTTTGGTAGCAAATGGGCAAAATGCCATCTGGTGCAAAGGCTTTGGTATTTGGATGCACTTAAAGGAAAGATGGTGAAGTTTTCATTGTTTGTTAAACTATAATTGTGTATAGGCCGATAGAAATGTTTGAGTTCAGTTTAAAGAAATAATTAATTGTGAGTTTAAGCAGAATTAAGTAAAAAAAAGAATTAAGGACATCATCATGAGAGAGAAAGAGACAGCAGAGTATAAAATGAGGACAATATGAAGAAGCAAAATGGCAAAGCAGGGTTCAAGTTTCCACACATATTTCTTGTGAAAATCCCATACTTTACTAGATTCAGTGTTGTAAAGTACACAGTCCATTATGCTTATTTTAAAGTACAAAATACTAGTTCATCATGAATTTATGGGAGACATTTCTAGGGTATTTAGGCTTTAAATGTGGAATTTGCAAAAAGCAGAAACTGGAAGGAAGGAAGGAAGAGAAAGAGAAAGAAATGATGAAGGGAAGGATAGATGATGGAAGTTGTATTGTAGTACTCTTACTTTATTTTTTATTCTTTTCCACACTTGGAGAATAATGAAAAGAATTCCTGACTTTTCCAGATTGTGTGGGAACCCTGAAGGTTATATGAATGATGGAAATTGATGGGTAAGGAAAAGAAGGAGGAAATAAAACCACAGAGCCTGAAGAATCACAAGGAAGCAGGAAGAAAAGACTGGGATTTATTTTCACCTGTCAACAGCATTTAGACCTATAAACACATACAAAGCTGCAGCTTCAGGGCACTGGGACAGTATTGGTCATGCTGTGAGTGGTTGTGTGTGATGGATGATTCATCACATTGCTTCAGTTTGTCATCAGGGTGTTGGTCATGTCAGTACCTAGGCTAACCCTAATCCTCCATGAGAAATCTTACACTTACAACTGCGACTTTAATGCCTTAACACATGGCGCAAAGGTAGCCATTCGCCTTTCCGGTTTTGAGAATACAGTACTATAAATGAGATAGCAGACGATACAAAAGATCTCAACTCACACTGTTGCAAAATATTGAGTGAGGATAATACACAAAAAAAAACCTTGTTGGGATAAAAAGCTATTTGAGAGTGAAGAAAAAGGATGGTAATAACGCAGCAAAATAACTCAATTCATCAGCTTTACAGTTTCTTGTGAATGCATAATGTCCAAATAAGCTGTAGTGAACTACATTCTCGCATGCAGATATAAGATGAATAGTGTTTGTGAATATGCCAGGAGACAGAAAAGGAGATTATTTCTATGTCTACGAAATCTATTCTTTTCTATTCCAAAAAAATACCACTACAATTTTAAATCTGCAGTGTTGTCTTCCCTTTACAATGTGGCCAATTAAGAGCAGCAAAGAAACATGAAATTCTCTGTCAAGTGAACCATCTGTGTGTGTGTGTGTGTGTGTGTGTGTGTGTGTGTGTGTGTGTGTGTAAGGGAAAGAGTATCTGACAATTACAAGGACATTTGAGAAAATGGAACTGCTCGTGTTTTATATCATTTGTCATCATGGTGTCAAGCAAAGCATGCATTTGTGCAGTGTGTAATGAACAATATGCAAATCCTCATTCAGTTTGCAGGCACTCTCGCTGACTAGAATGAAAGCAGCTGTTAAGCAGTAATAAAATGAGATTCTAATTCAACCACCCCAGGCCAGAGATGTGAACAAGGTACAATAATGAATTGATTACTATCAATAAAGGTGTTTCACAGTTGCTTCTTGATGTATATGTTAATAAAAAAGTCAGTAACAAGAGCATTTCTAAAATGACATGTATATTTCTAATGTATTTTATCGACCAATTTGCAAAAAGCTTCAATATTTCAACATGCTTTCTTCTTGCCATTGCAAGATGATTTAATATTGTGACAAAAACCAAACCAAAAACAGATGTTTATTTAATGCACTATGCAATCACTGACAAGTTTTTTGTTCTAGTAGACCTACATGTATGTGTGGCCAGCTGTCTGCATCTCCAACTGATAAACCGTGAAACCAAAACAGAAGGAGAAAGATGCTGCAACAGGGAGACAGGGAGGAGGAGAGTAAGAGAGAGCAATGCCTCACATGCCTATAGCCTGCCAGTTTGGCTCTGCAAGACAGTGACCTTGTTTGCATGATTAGTAGAACCACTGAGGCGTGATTGGCCTTGTAACATTATTCTCCCTCTCCCTTCTTCCTTCCTGTCATCTCTTATTCATCACTCTTCATTCCCTTTTTCCTCTTTTTGGCCTTTGTTTAAACAGGGTTTGACAAACTGTTTCATTTACACTATTAAATATGAAAAGACACTTTCTTTAAAGAATTTTGTCAATTTTTTTCCCAAGAGGTTAAGATCGCATTTTATTTCTGGACGGAACTGGGATGTTTCGAATATAAATATAAGATCAATATTGTCCATCAACTGTTGAACCAGGGATTTAATTCATTTTGTGATAAACCTGGTTACTATTGAAGGTGTGTTTAGAGTTGATTTTACCCTTCTGTTCATCCATGGTCTACACCCACTTATTCACACAGGGTCGTGGAGGGGCTGGTGCCCATCTCCAGTGTTCACTGGGCAAAAGGCAGGGTATGTAGCCAGTCCATCAAAGGGCAACACAGAGAAACATAGCACAAACAACGATGAATGCACATGGTCATACTTATAGGCAACTTAGAGAGACCAAGTTGCTAACTGTTTACAATAACATTTTCATTGCAGGAAACAGACCCAGTGCCTTGTTTTAACTGATAGTTTCTCACAAAAAATAAGATGGCGTTTTTTAAATTATAAATCTGACTATTTTGTGTCTACAGAAGATAAGCAGTGCTCAATTTAATCTCTTGCAGGTGAGCAAGTTGTTTTTTTTAAATACCCAAAAAATCTCTTTAGATTTGTCAAAGAGAGGAAAATTACTCACATAAATATAGAAATTTTTGTTTCCATTTCTTTTCAGTCATTGTAAATCAGGTTTTTTTCATTGACATATGATTGAGATGGAACAGCTCTGACCTTAAGGTAATCATTTGAGATGGGCTGATACAAACGGAGTCAGGTGAAGACATTTGAATGACAGGGGTAAAATGGTGGTTGACGGGCAACCAGTTAGGGGGTGGTTTCAACTGTCATCTCTGTCAAGATGGGAATAGGAGCGGGACGAAGGAAAACACTGTGTGCATGTGTGTGAATTGGAGACTTTGTGTATAAATGAAGGGAGATATAGTAGGTAAGCAAGTCAAGAAAAAAAACACAAATGTAAGAATCAGCAGTAGGTCTTAGTGATGTAAATCATGTTTTTATCACAGCTAACCGAGTATCAATATCCTCTCAAAGAATTCTTGTGTTTTTCAAAAAAAAAAAATAAACAAAACTGTTGCGTGTCATTGTTGTTTATGGCAGCCATTTTAGTTTTAGTCTTAGTCTTAACGAAAATGCTTCTTAGTTTTTGTTGTTTTTAGTCATTTCTAAATATGCTAGTTGTAGTCCAGTTCTAGTTGACAAAAACTCCATAAAGTTTTAGGTGTATGTGTGTGTCACAGTTTTACTGGCCTTAATAGTTCCCGTGTTTCAGCAACTTTTAACCGCCAAATAAAGGACGATTCCGTGTTTTACAAGACGATTTCCCGCATGTTCTACACATAACTGTAACCCACATATACAAGGTTGATCTGACGTGGTAGCACAACCAAGCAAACTTCAGCATTACGTTTGCGCCCATGTGTGCCAGGAGTTTAAAACTTTAAGGTTACCATGAAATTTATCACAAGCCGATTGTTGAGTAACATTGTATGCATATCAGAACTAATTTACCTTTGAGAAAATATCAGTGTGGTGAGCCTTCAGGTGCAGTTTACGATTCCCAGTGTTTTGTCCACCAGGTTTAAATCCACATTTACCGCCGTCTCCCTAGAGAATTCAGTTCTTTTTTCCAAAGGGTTATAGCCTATTCAAAATAAGTTCATAAATCCTTTCTGGGCTTGCATCCATCGAGCCCACATCGATCAGTGATCAAAGTCATAGTGGTGGTGGGCGTGACCAAGCATGGATAGGACAGCGGAGCATTACTGATACGTTTTAGCTTTTGACTGACAGATTACAAGCGCAATAAGTAGAAATATCATATTTTTGATGTCTGACAGACCACCCACTAACATTTTTGTTTAGTTTTGTCTTGTCAACAAAAACTCAAGCGTCTCATCATGTCTCATCATACAAAAACCACACTGTTGCATATAAGAGATTGGCAATTACAGTACCTTTTATCACTATCTTGGCAATAATGTTATCAATATAAGAATTCAGATTTATCAGAATAACAACAAACTAATTATGTCTGCAGAACCCAAAACTGTCTGCAGAACCCAAAACTGTATGGTTGGGACTCTAAAACTCTTCCTCTGTCTCTGAGATCAGCAGACTTGGTGGCTCCCTTTAAACTTCAGCTAAAACATATCTTTTAAAATCTGCTTTCGTTTAGTGTGCTTTTAGTTTATTGAAGCAGTTTATCTTGAAATGTACAAAATAAAGTTTTATTGACTTACTATATTGATTTTACAGGATCATAAATTAAATCAATATATTTAAAAATATTACTTGATGCAATTACTGTGTAAAGTTACAGGTGCAATTGCACCATTTTATGTAACTGGTTTACTAACACAGCCTATTTGATAATGGGTAAGTTTTACTTTTAGAGCAGTAATTGTGTTTGTTGGGCTCTGACAGTATGCAGTGGCAGACATTGCCAAAAGGAGATACTGATACTACATAACAAGAAGATATTTTTCTAAAGAAACATTTTAATACATTTTGCAGATCTCTATTGCACAAAAAATACTAAAAACACAAACTGCAGAAAACCAGGACAACAATGTCAAACAGTGACAGGTGTGAAAAGCAACATCATGTTCCCGCTTGGTAAGTCTTGGTAAGTCTCTCATTTTATACTTTTGTTTTTACTTAACCCCTTAATGCATGATGCTATGGTCATTGCTAGGAGTATTCACCTCACTGAACCAGAGGAATTTGGTTTGGGAGTTGATCCAGGGATCTTATGAGCTCCCAACAGCCCAACTCTTACTGAGGAAAAGCATCATTTAAGCTACTATACCATAACTGTCTGACAGGAAAACTGCTTCAATGATTATTTACAAGGCCCCCTGATTTCAACAACATAAATGCACACCTCTATAGACCATAGGATTCTTGGTGGTGTATCTGACCCCTTTACCAGTTTTTCAATGTGGCTGTATCGACATCATCTTGATAGGTGGTTACTATTTTTATTTTTAAATCAATTTAGCTGTACAGAGTAGGAAGAAGCAGAGCTTGGTTGCAAATGCCTTAACAAAGGCTCCTTACACTTGGCCATAGTTATGTCAATAAAACATGGCTCAGAGACTTTCTTAAGGTGCTCGAAAGCTAAGTCGTTTCAAAATATCTGGATAAGGAACTATTTACTGCCATTTACAGAAACTTATGTTATTTTATTTGATAAATTATCATTTGTGAAGCACAGTGGTAACTCTTTGTCCAGACAAGTTCTGTGCCAACTGTTTAATGAACATAGGCTGGCACACTAATATAAGCAAACTCTGGCCCACACCACTGTTTGACGATTAGCTACATCCCACGGGGATACACACATGGACCAACATACACTTTGAATCAATTGCCATACAGGAAAGACAGCATGCATTTAGTATGTGCAGAATTAAAAATGGGTTTATTCCCAGCCAACAAAATATTTTAAAAATATATTTGCCTATTTGGTTGCCTGTGTGAACTATTTTGTGTCTTCTTATTTTATTGTCATTATTCTTCTGATCACAGACAGCTACTGGTCAAACGTGACAATGAAACTAAGGGGTTCATTTTTTTTTTTTTTTTTTTTTGATGTAGACATAAAAATAAGTCCAAGTCCGCTAAGTCAGCTTCAGAGACGTCATACCAAGACAGTCTGATAACAGATATTTCAAATAAGGAAACAAGTTTTAAGTCTGCAGGTTAATGGATCAAGTAAAATAAAATACATCTCATACATACATGAGTTTAAACCAGTTATTTACATGTAATGTATAAAGAGACACATAAGCTTTTTCCCACTCTGACATTTCATAAGAGAAAAAAAAAATATCCTGTTTTAGGCTAGTTAGAGTATTTCTATTCGTTAAATGCCAGAGAGTTGGAGAGTAAGATTTTTTTTTTAATTACTTTCTTGATATTCAGAAGTTTACTAACACAAAATTACCATGCCTATAAAAACAGGAAAGCTCAGATGGTGATGTCATGGGTTTGAAAGTTCAGGATTTAAGGCAAAACCTCGACCAAACTGCATTCTTGTGTGACATCATGGAAAAACAAAACAAAATCAGACAAAAAAAAAAAAATAAAAAAATCAGGAAGAGAATTGTAGACCTCCACATGTCTGGATATCACACAATTGGATAGTAAATCCCCTATTAGAACATCCAATCATCACCATACCGTTCAGGGAGCAGATGGGTTCTGTGTCAAGATAAACATGATTTGGTGCAAAATGTGCATATCATCTTCAGGACAGAAGCAAAAGACCTTGTGAAATGGTGGCTGAAGCTGGTAAGAGAGTCATTATGCCACTCAGCAGGGAAGAAGCACTTACTTAACATAAAAAGATGGATTACAGTTTACAATGCACACAGTAACAGGCACCCTAATCTTTGGAAATGTGTCCTGTGGTCTGATTAAACTGAAATGGAAGTGTTTACCCATACTGACCCTGTCTACAAAAAGGAGGAAGCTTTTAAACCATCTCAAATGTGAAGTGTGGGGTTTGCACAATCATGTAGTACCTCCACAGGAGGGACTGCTGTACATCACAAAATATATGGCATAATAAACAAAGAATATTATGTAGAAATACTGAAGCAACATCTTAAGACATACCTGACCTAAAACAGGAAACGTTTTGTGATTTCATGTCAGGTATATAAGGGTGTCATATCAATCAATATCGATAATTATTGATTAGTTTCTTGGTTTTAAATATCTGAAATACTGCCAAACTGGTGACATGACCTTTCCCATTTTATCCACAGTTTCACTCTCGAGCTGTTGTACTGATTTTCTCCTTTTTTTAAAAAAGCAGTTATGAGGCACAGTGGCAAAACCTGAAACAGCTGCTGCGTAAGTTACTCAGTAGGCTGTTACTAGTTTACCAGTGTGTGATTGAGTTCATTAATGCCACTCACCTTGCTTAACTGGCCGTATGAGGTTGACCGGCTAAAGCCTTTCCTCTGCCTACATCTCCCAGAATAATGTGTAGGCTCAGTGAAATGACTCAACATTCTATTGGATGTATTTTCTATTGATATTGATCACGTGTCTATTGCTATATATATATATATATATATATTATTGATGTATTGCCTAGCCCTAATGTCAGGCAGTGAGAAAAAAAAAGGTTATGGAACTTTTATTGAGAATATGCAAATATTTGGTTTCAACTGTACTTGCTGCAGCTCAAAATAAAATTAAAACTGCACTTATTGTAGCTTTTTAATATCATTTAAGCTTGAAAAGTGGAGTCATAGTCCTGTCTTGTCTATTCTGCCTAAATGACTACTGCATTCAAATAATACATCAAGGTTACATCATTCTTTTGTCTTCCAAAAACACCTCTCCAAATTTATATTAAAAAGTATACACAGTTAAATATATTAATACTTACTGATCTAATGGAGTTCAAAAGAACTACAAACACACTTGAAAACCCATTTATTTTAACACAGTGGAAGAAATGTGCTTGCTGTTGCATCAGTTTGCAAAGGTGGGAAAAAACTACAAGCAATATGTGTGTTAAGAATTTAGATGAATTGATAACCTGAGCAGTGTGACAGCAATTCCCATAACTACAGCTTTAATTCATCCTTTTCCATCATGCAGTGTTCCCAAGTCATTTTGGAGCAATGTTCTGTGTGAATGATTTCACCCTTCAAAACAAAACAGAAAGGTACATCACATAAGCCTTTGATTGCGTTTTATATACAGGTAGGTAAATGATGAAATATCCTGCAAAATATCACAAATATGCTCTGGTTGGGTTTTTCTTGATTGATGGTTCAACTCAACTGTGACTTGTTTATTTAAGACTAAGGAAGGCTCCCTGTTATTTAGGCAAAGGAAACTTGGAAACACATAAACCTAACCAATAAAGGCACAAATTAAGGCCACATAGATACGGTATAAACAAATGATTAAGTGATGACAGACTGCCTGGGTTAATAAAGTAAAGCAGCAGGATACTTTGAGAAACACCCTCAGGTTCCTTGCATTTGAGGCTAGAACTGTGTTTGTCTTCCTCTACTGGCAAAGAACAGAACAGAAAGATCTTCAAAATGTTTGAGTTAAACTAAACTTCACAATCTTATTGCCATGGCTGTTGGAAAAACAAAGTTGTGTAACAGGCTGGTCGTTCTGTTTTTGATCTTGTGATTGCCTGGAAAAAGTTCATGGAGAGGGTACAATAAGCTTTGCTTTTCAGAATGCTTTGTGTCCTGTTCCTACTTCTGTTCTAAAACAAATCCTGAATAGGGAAAAGGAACACTTGAATGACCTTTTTAAGCTCCCCTCACCATCCTCTGCAGTGCAGTCTTTGTGTGCCATATTGCAACTGGAGAGCCACACTGAGATTCAGGACATAAACAGACCAAAGAGGTTTCATTGATATACTTAGGCTGGTGCTTGAGCCACTTCTGTAACAAAATAATCTGTTTGGTTTTCCTCACCTGGAAAGCATATATTACAAAACTCAAAGTATTTTTCTATAAATGTTTGACACTCCCTTTATTGTATTCTGAGTCTGTGCAGAGGCCACAGAGCAGGGAGATAGTTTATTAAATTCATATTATTTATCTTAGTATCCCTGAAAACAGTCTCACTATATGACCTTATTTATGCTGTTTTAAACAATATGCAATGTTTGTGAACATTTTCAGAGCAGTTGATCTCTGATTTGTATCAACTCTGCATCAGTATCAATGCAAAAAGTGTTGATACCAGAGCATCGGAGTGCGTCATAGAAAAAAGCAGTGTTGCATTGACTTACTTTAGCTCTGTGTTGTATGATATCAAAACAGACAACAGGAAGAAACAATATAGTGAGCTTCAGTTGCTACCGGGGAAAGCAGCTTTTTAAAAAAAAATTTATTCTGAAGATCAAAATCAAAACAAATTTCCAAAAAACACATCTGATCTGCTCTTAGTCATGCTGTTAATCTTTCTTGAAAGGAAACATTTCTTTCTTTGGTCAGTTGTAGACCAAGCACAAGTTGGGTAAGGATTTTCATCCTCCTTGGGCATTAACTTACAAGTAAAATGAGGGCTCGTGGTGCTCACTTTAAAAATGTGATTCTACAGTCAGATTTGTCTTAATTCATGGTCTGTTGGTAACCAATGGAAAATAATGCACTGGTTGCAGTGACATGCATCAACTGAAGCCACATATTATGAATCATTTGATTAAAGGTGCAAAACAGAAGAGTGCAACAAGTAGTTTCTTTTTGAAGTCCAAGTTTCAAAAAGAAATGTCAACAAATTGCTTTGTTGCAGCTTCTGCTATCATGCTGGAAGCTACTAACATAATTAATCCTCCAGCAGCTGCACCTGGAACAAATTGAAAAGTTAAGTTTCTTTTTTTAAAGTTAGAAGTAGATAAATAGATTAAAGTTTGATATGTGTTGATATATGCAGCATGCATGTCGTTCTCTTGTTGGCACACAAAGTGTGCCGTATCATGCCTTTGTACCACAAGACAGAAGCAATACATACTAACCAGGACAAACAAAAAGGCTCTTCTTCTTGGCAAACAACTTAACGTATTACTAATGTCTTGTGGTAGCAACATTGCATTAAAAGCAATTATTGTCAAAAACAAAACTGCTGCCAATCAAAGTTTTAAAAAAATGTTTAGTTCCAGAAGAAAAAAATAAATACTTTAAAATCCATAATTATTAGTTAGTAAATACATTACTTATTGTAATGTATTTACATTACAATAAGTATTTACATTAACAATTACAATTTGTAATTATCAAACTATTTCATAAAGTGTATTTGTAGTTCTAGTGTTTCAAGTGTATTTAATCACTTTTTCCTTCCCAAATTAGAAATTCCATTCTTCTACTGCCCTGATCACACATGACCAAATATGCATATTAGACAATGATGTCATCTAGCGACTTCTAGCAACATTTAGGACAGCCAATAGCTACTTGCTGAAGAGTTGGCAACAGTGGGCACAACCAGTCGTGAGGGCCACACACTGTGTTGCACTGGTAGTTGTGCAGTTGCTGCCCTGATGGAGAAGAAACGGGATTCAGTGCCCATCTAGCTCATCAAACTTGCTAATATCCATTCGGATTGTAGGAAATGAGGGAATTTGTCATGAGAAATGTAAGCAGTCGGTACGCTATGAAATCTCAACGGTGCGTGGACAGTGCACATAGAATCTGCAGAGCTCACTGAGCATGCACAGTACGCCGGAGTATGTGGAAGCCTTTGGTGTCTTAATTTGCGGAAAACTAAAACAAACTGTATTTTTTATTCTTTGTTAAAACCAAGGATAAAAAAAAAAAAAAAAAAAAAAAAAAAAAAAAAAAAAAAAAAAAAAAAAAAAAGGAAAAAGCTGAGAAGCTTGTTATCTTAATGTTTTAGACACATTGTTTCTTTCTGAAGCATGAGAAGTTCCTGCTTCACTTTTGACAAATGTAACAATATTTCGCTTTTTTGATATCATTATTCTGATTGTATTTAATGAATCCCTTTGAGAGACTGTTATCCCCTCAGTTTTACTCAGTCTACACATGTGAACATAAAATGTGTTTGAAAAAGATTTTGTAAATTCACATGCAAGCTCTACAGCAATCCTTGATAAATATTTCAACAGCTTAACAGTGTCTAAAACCCTTTAAATTCTAATGGATGGTTTTCCTGAGTTTTAAAAGAACACCAATCAGTAGATGATGTAATTATTTGAAATACCAATGTGTATCAGTGCACATCAGTGTAAATCAAATGGCCAGAAAAAACACATATCTGCAAGCAAATGGTATATTCTCATGCTTTAAAACAGCATCAATAAATATATAGAATATGTCACAATTAGATGGAAAGTGCTTCTTTATTGGAATGCTGAAAAACAATAAACTTTACAGCAGCAAAGAGAGTGCATTACCTGAAAGTACAGCAAAGTGCACAATCAACCTTGGCAGAATCAGTAATTTTAGAAGACAGATAAGTCTAATGGGGAAAAAAGTAAAAGAACGCAGTACCTAATGAATCTGCTTTTAGATAGTATTTTTCACTGCAAGCTGAGAAAACATTACATGGAACAAATGTGCATAGTACACAGGAGTAAAAACGTCATATGTGTTTGTGCAGGAAATTGATTTCCTTTCAAATAAGGATTTTTATGTGAATAATAAATTAATTCAAACACGGTTCTGTTTCCTTTAAGTATTTGAAAATTCATATTTATATTACAAAAACTAACTTTAAAAACAAATTAAATATTATTAGGTCTCAAAAAGACATAAAACTTGTGTTCAAGAGGTTTTGGAATTGGACTCCTAAGTAAACAGGTGACATATTATGTCACTTGTTTATTATACACAGTTGAAACCAGAAGTTTACATACACTGAGTAAAAAGACACATACATATTTTTTTCTCACTGTCTGAAGTTAGTCTGAAATTAGACCAAACATCTGTTATTTTAGGTCAGTTGGAATTATTCAATTCATTTCTATTTGCTAAAGGCTACAATAATGAGGGAAATAATATGTCAGAGATTTATTAATTAATGTATTATTAAATGTAAAAATCAGCTTGGCCCTAATG
Source organism: Anableps anableps (assembly GCA_014839685.1). Lineage (NCBI taxonomy): Eukaryota > Metazoa > Chordata > Actinopteri > Cyprinodontiformes > Anablepidae > Anableps > Anableps anableps. The sequence goes on along the minus strand of CM026067.1, from coordinate 16,019,038 downwards.
ACCATTGTTACAATTAGGGGGAAAAGAGGAACACTTGTAAGCCTGGGAACACAATCACTGGGGCTGTTTTTGCTGCAGAAGGAACTGCACACTTCATAAAATAGATGGCATCATGAGAACATAACATTATGCCGAAATATTGAAGCAACATTTCAATAAATCAATCAGGAAGTTAAAGCTTGGGTGCAAATGGGTCTTCCAAAGGGACAATGACCCTAAGCATATTGTCGAAGTGGATACAAAGTGGCTTGAGGAGAACAAAGTCATTGTGTTGGTAAGGCCATCACAAAACCTTGATCTCAATCCTATTTGAATTCTGTTTGAATTTGAGCGAAGATCTGAATAGGTGTGCACAAGCGAAACGCCCTACAAGTCTGACTCAATTACACCATATCTGTCAGGCAGAATGGGCCAGAACTCCAGCAAACTATTATGAGAAGCTTGCTGAAGGAAACCCAAAATGTTTGACCCAAGTCATACAGTTCAAAGGCAATCCTAACCAAATACTGTGGAAATGTATGTAAACTTCTGATTTTGAAGACATTCAAAAATAAATTTCTAATATTCACTCTCTCTCTCATTGTGCCATTTAGCCAATAGAAACACTTTTAACTTACTTAAAACAGGAAACAAGTTTGGTCTGATTTAACTTCAGACAGAGGAAAAAAAAAGGTGTATGTCTTTTATTCATTGTATGTAAACTTCTGGTTTTAACTGCATGATAAGAAACTATTGCACCTACTAAAAATTAAACGTATAAAGGTAAATGTATTGTACATTGAGCAGTTTAGAAAATGACTCAAAATGTCAATGCACTACCATAACTAAAACAAAGGGCATATGTAGCCTTGGGAAAGTTTTCTTGACTACAAATATAGTGCTGCAAATAAGGAAAGTCCGCTCTAATCCTAAATATTACTAGTTTTAAAATAGCTCTGCATTATGTATTACCAGATCACAACACAATTATGGTAAACTAAAGGCGGAATCAGAAATGTCACATCATAGATACTCAAGTTACTTCTTAAGTGTTTTTATATTGCACATGGGAAAACTGAGGGTACTAATTGGTAGTATATTGCATTAATTAATAAGGAAACTGGGTCTACCTAGTTTTCTAGAAGTACTCAATAAAACTGTTAAAATTAAAGTTTCTTCTTTTTCTTAGAAAAGATCTGATCTAAATAAATATTTATTACTACATGTACTTTCTGTGGTTATCCAACCATGGTCATCTGAACACAAGAGAAGAAAAAACAAAATTGGTAGCCTTTCCCTGGTTTGTATCAGCGTTTGTAGTACTTCTGTGCAAACTTTACTTCAGATGAAAAAGACCAAAAGACACCCATGTCTCAGCTGGTTTTCTTTTACCTGTAAAAATGCCTAATAAATTAGCACTCGCCAGGCAAACACCTTTTTAATAAATGTGTAATTAACCAAGAGGTCCACCTCATAAATCAACACCAGAGTAGAAATTACAAGGGATAAAAAATATTAAAATCATAATCTATAAAGGAAATTTAATGAAATGACAGATAATTAGGGGTGGCATAAAGGTGGCTCCTCCTTGTAAACTCAAATAATCAACAGCCGATTTATAATGCATCACTGGCTGCATGTTCATGTGACCAGAAGGCCTGCACGTACACTAACATAAGCAAAAACAAAGGCCATTTGTGAAATCTGATTTTCAACATGGTTAAAATTTTGACGCGCTCATTCAACTTGACACACTGTATACTTTAAAATTAGGCACACACTCCTCAGCAGGTATAGTCTTGGAATGAAAGCATTGTTAAGAAACATAATATGCTGAAAAGGTGCTTAGTCTAACAATCCTTCTTATTTGTACATTTTGAGTTATTAAAAAGTTTAGAAAGACAACAGAGGAAAGCATTAGCTCAAATGATGGGATCCATAACTGTGATTGGTTAAAGCCAGCTAAACATCTTAAACAATTTTTTGTAGACCATTGATAGCAGAATATGATTTAAACTTGTTTTCTTTCAATGAAGAAGTTATTACTGGAAATGACAGTGATCTCCCACCAAAAATAAAGCAATGGGTAAGGGTAATCATTTCTATAAAAAATTATTTCTTCATATCTCCACTGGCATTTTATGACCACTTGTCTTTTGTGATGAGCTCCAAGTCTTTGAGACTGAAAGGCCTCCTTGACGCTAGTAGATAACTTCCATTTTAAAATCTCAGACATCATCGATTCCATTGCTCCCCTTAAAATGACGTTTGTGTCTGGTGGGAAGAAATCTCCGTGGACAAGTGCTCCACTAGTAAGAAATGAAAGAAGCCTTTGTTGAAGGGCTTACGTAAATGGCGTAAAACTATACTTCACGTTTACTATGAAATCTATAGAGCGAGCCTGCAAAGCTATCATTCAACACTAAATTACGCAAGGGCAACATTCTTTGCTGAAATCATAGACAAAAACATCAACAATGCTTGTGCCCCGTTTGCCACAGTCGACAGATTGACAAACTCCCCTGTGAGTGTAACACCTGAACTCCACTCTGCCAGGGCCTGCAATGCATTTGCCAACTTCTTTACAGAGAAAATTCAAAAAATTAGAGGGTTAATTTGCACATCAACACCAATTCTAATAACGATGCTATACCCAAACATAACAAATGCAGAAAAATGGGTAAATTTCACCAACTCAACCATGAAAACTTAGAAGAAATTACAAAACAATTAGGCTCATCCTTCAGCTGTCTTGATATCGTACCCACAACTTTCCTTCAAAAAGTTCTGCCTGTCATTGCATCTGAGCTGATTCAAACAGTAAACTCATTCCTCCCCCATCAGGTGTTTTCCCCCAGGCTTTAAAAACAGCAGTTAACAAACCACTGATAAAAAAAAAGAACAATCTGGACAAATCACTATTGCAGAATTACAGGCTGATCTCTAACCTTCCTAATAGAAGCAAGAATTGAAGGTGCTTTTTGCTCTGTGTCCTGAATCAAATATTCCTTTAGGATAGAAATGAAACAAATTTTGCTCATTTTTGGTAAAGCAATACAAATGGTGCTGGATGGAGGGATGGAGAGAGGAAGAGCTGTAGTTGCAGGAACATAAACACCAAAATAATGTCAGTCATTACTTCAGAGGAGATTTCTGCAACAGATGGAAGAAATAAAAATGAACAAAGGTCCTGATCATTATGGAAGTGTGCACAAGATTTTACTTTTTACAGGTTTTTTTATGTCATAAATATTTTGGTGTTCAGTTCACCTAAAGCATTTTTCAAAGAGATATTTTCTTTTATATTAAAAACTAGATTCTTAGTTTTGCACATGATGTCTGAGTTCTTTAAAAAAAATGAGGGGGAAACACTTTTTAACACCTTGTACAACCAATGTTCTGTTGAACTGCAGTAGTCTGTTTCATTTGTGATGCAGAATAACAGTAAATGTTGACCTCTAGCTGTTCATTTGTTCAATTTTTTTTTTCATTGACACCATAATTACATACTTTTTGGGCTAATAAATATGGTTAAAATGGGGAAAAAAATGGAATTCAGAAAATTTAAGTGGAAAAAGTGGAATTTGGGAAAAAATAAAACAGAACATTTAAGAAGCAAATCGTCAATGCATTCACATCACAGCATGCTAAAGAAATGGCAAAATAACACATTTTAGAGCTGCAATCATAATACTGCGAGACTCCAAAACTGTGATATTTTGACTTAAGGTAATCATACCATCATAATTTCATACCAGCCCACACCTGGTCCCATGTGGAGTACCCCAAGGTTCCATTCCGGCGACCCCTCCAATTTAAAGTGTAACTAACCCCCCAGTGAAAGCATAACCTTGCCCCCCACACATTTTGAAAAATTCCAGCAAGGTGGGTGGAGCAGAGGGATACTTAGAGGTAAGACGGAGTGTGGGGTGAGAGGAGGAGGCAAGCGTGGCTGTGGTCAGGAAGAACGAAGATCTGTTGCTTTCTTATAAACTCTCGCTATATTTAGCGACTTTTTAATAAAAATAAAAAACAAAAAACAAACAAGTGATAAATCGAACTGCTTTTTTCTGTGTAGTTAGAGACTTTTAGGGTGACAATGCTCTGCAGCTCAGCTGCAGCTCCGATGTGTCGTGAGTAAGCAGAGAGCTGTGGTGAGCACTTCCCAAGCACTGCAGTCAGTCTGACAGTTGTCCGTCCTGTCGTGTAGCATCACCAATAGTCAGAGCAGAGGAAACTCATTCCACTCCGTGTCCACATTGCAAATAAATCACACATTTGCTAAGCTGAGTAACGCTATCATCAGTGCTCGCAGTGGTCACATCCGGCTAGCTATTCCAACTCCTGACTCGTCACCGGGCGGGTGGGGCTGTGTTTCTGAGTGAGATGGTCTTATACCAAATTGCAGGGCTGTGACGTGGTGTACCAGCTGTATGGCTGCAAACAATAGGAAAATTCAACTGCTTCAGAACTTGAGAACCGTTTGACCGAAGGAGGCCAGTACTGAGACAGTTTTATGCAAAAATATTGCTGAACTAAACAAATGTATACAAAAATTTAAAAATTCACACAGAAACAAAGATAGAACCCTAAATAACCCATTTAGACAATTGAACAGCAGAAAAAAGTTGATTTGGGGGTTAGTTACGCTGTAACATCTACATGCTCCCGCAAGCTCAGATTATATAACAAGTAATACGATTAGTTACCATAACTACGCAGTTGATACATAGCTCTATATTACGATGTCACCAGGTGACTCTGAACCCACCCAATCACTGAGTAGATGATTAGAACAAATCAATGCGTGGATCTGCCATAACTTTTTACAGCTAAACAGAAACAAAACTGAAGTTATTATTTTTGGACCTAAAGCAGAACGATCAACAGTAAGCACACAGGTTCAGTTGCAAAAGCTACAAACTAGTGATCACGATCTGGGTGTAGTGATAGACTCAGACCTGAACCTTCAAGGTTACATTAAATATCTGTTGTCATTGTATCAACCGTCCAGACCACTCAGGTCTTCTGGTTCAAGCCTATTCTAGATCTCCAGAACCAAACATGAAGAGGTAGATTTCAGTTTTTATGCACCACAAATCTGATACAAACTTCCAGAAAACTGCAAAACAGCTGAAACACTGAGTTCCTTTAAATTAAGGCTAAAAACCTACCTGTTTAGAGTTGCCTTTGATTAGTAGTAAGTGAAAGATTGAGATTGTTCAATATTTTTAATGTATATTTGCTTTTTGATTTTGATGTATATTTGCTTCATGTTTTTATGATGTAAAGCACTTTGAACTGCCTTGCTGCTGAAATGTGCTATACAAATAAACTTAACTAATAACATGTCCACTCAAAAAAAAAAACAAAAAACAAACAAAAAAAAAAAAAACATGTTGGTAAATTAAAAAATTATGTGAAATATAAAACTGCCAGGGGTATGAATTTTTCTTGGCTTAAATTTATATGTGTCAACACTAATATTTAAATTGGCAATTTAAATTTTCGACATGTCTTACTAGCCATTCTTTTCAACTCTTTTTGATTACACACACAAATGTAACATCTGCTCTTTGATTAGTAGTAAGTGAAAGATTGAGACTTGTTGCACAAGTACAACAATTATAATATATAATTGTAAGGCTTGTTGTGTTACAATTTAGCCACCTATTTTTTATTTTATTATTTTTTTTTTTTTTGCAAAATTTAGCACCTTTAATATGCTTTTAGCAAGTTTTAATAAATAGGCATTTCAGCAAAATGCTGTATAAAAAAGGACAAAAGGGACAGCTTGTGTTGAATACAATGATGACAAATTTCAGTAGTAAATCTGATCAAGTATATATGACAAAGTACTTAACTGTGGCTGCTTTGAAGTACTTTGGAAGCTAGAAGTTTTTTGACTCTGAGCTCTTGGGTGATAATGAAGCAGAGCTTCAATTGAGCTTTAGTTTATTTTCAATAAACTAATTTATTCAATTTCAAAATATTAGACCAGTGAAGGACAAAACAATGGAGACAACCTTAAAGAAAATTACAACTGGCGATATCAGTTACTGGAATTCTTGTACTTAAGAAACACAAAAGTATACAAAGAAAAAAAATCAAATGGGATCCAATAGTTTCTCTCCATCTAAAATTCCCCACCTTCAAACTAAAAAGATTGTTTTTTGTAAATTCCCATGCCATTATGTCAAAATTCTATTCAAAGTTTATGAAACTGTCAGACTGACATCATTTGCACGTAGGAAAAAAAAAATCACTAAGCACAAATTGCATTGTAACAAATGCTGATAAAGGTACCTAAAAGAAGATTTTAAATATACATTATTTACTCACAATAAAATATTGGAGTTGTTCACATCCCATAAAAACACACTGGACTACCACAAGTATAAGTAGATTCCAAGAGAAATATTTATATGAATTACTTTTCGTTTTGGATTATTTAAAAACTAGTTTGAAAGGTTTTATTCAAAAGCCAAACAGTACAGTAAATGTGTCTAATAATGTAAAAGGGTCCTGGTCTGATATGGGGCTTCCAGTATTAAGAATCCTAGCTTTTCCAAGTTGGTGAACAAATAAGTTTCGTTTCTGGGTGTTGGTAGATGAGTAGACAGGGAATGATTGAAAAGTGAAGCTGCCTACCCGTGGCCCTACCTGACTTTGACAGGGACAAAGCAGCAGTCTACTGCGCCTGTCACTGACGTTTGTTATAAATCACTGCCAATTTCATCATTCAAAACTGACAGAGGGGGAAGGCGTGACAAAGAAGAAAGAAATAGACACCTGTCTCCAAACGCTGTTTATTCCATTAGTTCTCACTTTGAGCTCAGCTCTGGCCCCCCTCCAGCACCCACACCCCACACTTTCACTGTCGTCTATTCTACACAAGACTATTAGGAAAGCTGTGCAGACCCATACACTCTAGGTATTTTCAGTCAAGGGAGCTAGGCTGTAGCTTGTCTCAAAAAAGCCAATTCACACCAAGTACAAAAATATAGATGTTTGCGTTGCCTCTTGTGCCATCAAGCAGTGCACAGATTTAAGTTTTATCTGGTCAGATTTTAGTTATCCGTCTCTAGGAATCAATTTGGCCACAACACAGAGAATAAAAGCTACATTTTCTGGCATTTGGGCCGTCTGATCCTTTGATCCTTTAAAGTTACAATAAAGGAGAGAGAAGTGTATTTCTGTCAAATGAAAGCAGTACTGCATCAAAGCTTGTGTTTTGTTGTGTGTACAGGTTGCTGTACAGCAAAACTACAGTTATTTTCTGGCAATGTACTATTACAATGAACAACTAAGGTTTTGTTTAAAAGTTCTCCAAGCAATCAGCTAGTCATCTAATTATGCCAGTATTTACCACTTTTTAAACAATCAGCCATGACACATCAGGTATTCATACTACAGTTTCTGTTCATTTTCTTTTTATGCATGGTAGTCAGTCCTCACTCTTGCAATATTGTTTGCAACATTTTTTTTTTTTTTTGCAACTGAGAGCCAATAGACATCCTGTTTTAGATTTTTTTCTTATTTAGTTATCAGATTATTAAATAAACTACCAGCAGAATAATCTCTCAGAAATGTGTCTAAATAGCTGACACCATCTACTTCATCTGAGCTTTTACCAATTTTTTGGTATTTTTTTGGTTTTTTTCTGCTTGAAATTTAGTGTAATTTTGGCAAAGCTTATGTCTAAGCATTTTCAACTTTTCTCAATTGCTTTATCACAAAACAAAAAACCTCCAAGAAGAATCTGATATAAAGTAACATAATTTTTTATTTTTTTAGAATTACATAATCTTCGGTTAAAATTACACAACTCGTTTCACTTACTAGAAAATATCCTGGATAAAGTATTTTGTAATAAACATACACACAGGCTGTGTGTATGTTTATTACAGAAAGCTTGTTTGTTTAGAGAAAGCTTTGTGGGTTTTTTTTTTTTTTTTTAATCTTTTTCTTATTCTTAGGAAGTACATCTATAAAAACCTTCTGAAACTAAAAAAAGGGGCAAAGTTTTGCTGGTGTGTATTTATTGTTTGTTAGTGTTTAAATCTTCAAAGAGAATCATTTAAGCCTACTAAAGTGGATGTCAACTTCTTTACCCCCTTTCATCATCGTGCGAACGCTTCAGTCTTGGGAACTGGGACAAAACATAATGAGTGACATCAAATAAGAAGAAAGGAAAGATGCCATAAGTAAGATCCAAACCAGTCAGCTGCAGAGCCAGAATGACCTGTCAATGCGTGATGTTTTATTTGCACATGAAAAGCACAGCGGTTTAACGTTAAGTGTTTCATTTTTGATTCCACTACACAGAAAGGAGAGGATCAAAGATTCTCCACTGTCCCTCATCTATTTTGGTGCTCATCATTTTCTCCTTCTAACACCTGAGATGCATAATCACCCATTAAAAGGAAGATAAGTGCTACATTTTGTCATCCATGTCCCACTAAGGTGATTTTTAGAATATGCCACCGCTGAGTGACGTGTTGGAGGGCAAGCCATTACAGTAATTAAGTTGAAAATGACAAAAAAAAAAAAAAAGTCTTTTCTCTTGCTGGGTATTATATATTTATTTTGGAAGAAACCGTGCCTTTTTCCAGTACTTCATGTGGCTATTTTTCACAAGCTTAACTCACAGACAACTCTCTGCATGTTTCATGAAATGATATGGGAACATTTTTCTTTAGGTCTGCCTTTCGCTCATATGTGGAAGATTCACATAATCACTCAGCTCCCTGATAAATCATTTCTTCTCTGCTGGAGCCCAAACACCTTCCTTTGTCTCGGTCAGACTCAACTTGCTGCAGCGGCTGATAGATGGTTCATGAGCAGTCAGTCTCCTCTCTCTAAACCTATCCTTTGAGGGTAAGTCTCATTCATTAACCCTGTCACATTTCAGGGCTCAGGTAGAGGGTCAGTCTTACACTTTGTCTAGTAATACAAGAACAATAAAGACTTTGTCCTGGGACCACTTCAGGTGTGTTAGTAAATACTTGTGTGCTCAGAAAGGGCAAATATGGGTTCTTTTCTTAAAGCTTCCGAAAATAGTGTCACCCAAAACATAAAGCTGAGAAGCTAAGTTTACTTCCAAAGATTTTCTAAATGGAGGTGTACAAGAGGACTACCTTTCAACATACAAATCCAAGACACGTGCAAAACATTAACTGCCCCATTACCAATACTATTTAACATGAGATTGTTTCGAGTGTTTATTAATAATGTATTCAGTATTTTGGGGCTTTGCAGTGTGATCTTATTTACTTACACTGTACTTTTTCCCTTGGAACTTTTTCCCCATGTCACTGCCTGTTACCTTAACCCCACATCACTGGAGTTCTAACCATGACAAAGTAAATAAAAACCCAGCATGCTCAACCTGTGCTCCCTCTGTCCTCCAGGACATCAAAAAGGAGAGGTCGAAACTAGGCCTTTAGTGAGGACCTCTGCTCTTTCTCCAGCACCATGCAGCCTACACAGGGTACACACACAGACCTTCTTCAAACAGTAAGGAGGCAAGAGCCTGCTTGAAATTCCTGACGGCAGTGACTCAACCACTCTTAGCAGCCTGGCTCAGCAACCAGCCAGCAACCCTGGAAACAACAGCTAATGGGAGAAAACAGCAAGAATCCCTTTTTTATGGATGGTAGCTACCCCATACATGTGATAGGGTATAGTATTGATGCATGTTTGCTTTTTTATGGTTTTGCTTTAAATACATGTATAAAAATAAATAAAAAATATTCTAACCCAGTGTCAAGACAATACACTGTTCATATAACTGCTTGAAAGCAGTATATGAGAATGAAGGGGGGATTTTAACTTCTTACCCAAAAGTCTTCTTTTTTTAAGTATTAAACTATACAAAATCGCTTATTGTGCGAAACATGTGGAGCAAAAGGAAGATCCCCAAACTTGACATGTCAACTGTTACCCACACATTACAAATACTTTGCCATGTGCATAATTAGTAGATTAATCTATTTTATAGGTAATTTATTAAATATGTTTTAATAACTTTGCCTGCAGTACTAGGTTTACCTAGAAAACCTGTGCAGCAATGTCAGATCTGATAGCTATGCCAATGAGCTGGATGCCAGGTGCAGTAGTGTTGGCACGTATTTGGTGGTGTTAATATTTATATTTTCTTTATTACCAAAATCAGTGTAAAGCTGTCAGAAAATCCAGTAGAACAGAGTTAATATTGAGAAGGCAATGACAGGTTGCTATTTTTGTTTTGGTTTTTGATGAGAAAGACTGGTACTAATTGCCTACAAAATTCTTCAAAGAGATTGAACCAAACATCCTTGGATGTCTATGGATGGATAATTTATCTAATCTCATACTACAAGGGAAATACTTAAAGGTTATAAGTCCATTAAAGGATACAATGAGCTAACAGATGGTTATGCTGCATTTCTGTTTGGACACTGAGTCAAGTGTGTAGTCAAACTAATCTTATTACCTACAAGTTGGTTTAATGTTGGATCTATATTAAATGTGTCGTACAAATGACTAGAGAACAACTTACTCAGTTTCCTTAGTTTTAAAGATAAAGTTTGCAATAGACTGGTGCTGTTTGTCTAGAATGTTAAAAAGCTAAATGTTGAAATTGTGGTCTTTTTACTCAAGGTTACCCTGCCACGAGAATCTCATACTGGCCTGTTCCTTTATGCATTATTGAAGTAATTATATGTCAGCTGCAAGGACACTACTTAAATAATAATACAAACATACTGGGTTAGCATTTTTACGAACAAAGTAATTTTACCATAAACGCGGAGCCCTAATCCATTCTGAAAATCAAAGAGGAAAATTTTCTGGAATGTGAACAGCTCTGCTTCAGAAGATGTGCGTGGCATCCACTCAAAGTAAAATTGAATTACTCCTGTGTTCAGTGAATAATTTATTATTTTTCATCAGTTTGTCAACCAAAAGCAAAAAGAGGAAAATTCTTATCTCACGTTATTGTTTGGCTGCAATCAAACACCAAAGATCAAATCTCAGCTTTTGAAAAAGATTTGCTAAGCTGAGACCAAATCAGGAATGGTTTAACATCTAAAAAATGAACAAGTAATGTAGTTATGTCCTCTTAAAATCTATAATAATTCAGTAATGCATGGCATTCCAGGCTTTTTATATCTGACTACAACAACATTTTTTCGGTTAAAAAGGGCAAATAAACAACTAATGTGACCTCAGAGATTTAAGGCATAGAAAATGCCAGATCAATTCATAATAAATTATATTTTTAACCTTTGTTTTTTGTCTGTAGTAATATAGTTGACAAAGCAGTTAAATATGCTAATATATGTAGTCAAATTTTTCAGGTTATCCTCCCAATCTTTGAAAGATGGTGGCCAGATAAAAATTATACTCATTTTTAAAATGTAAGTGTTAATATTAAAGAATGTCTTAGTCGATATTTTCTCTGCAAGAGATATGTAAGAATGTGTGTCTGGGGAATATTGACTAAATTTACGAAAAGCTTTATGACCTATAGTAATAAGGCAGACAGAATTGCTCTTGCGCAGTTTATTTACAATATTCAAATATAACGTTAAATGGCTATGAAAGTCTTAACTTTTGACTCATGACTGGTAATTCAAGATGCTGTGGTTACAAAAACAAATTAACTACATTTAAACCCAGGGTAACCACGTATCACGTGATATGTGAAGGGATTGCACTGAAAAATTAACAATGCATCCAAATAAAATGTGTTACTTGTGCATGTTGTTTTCATCTGTACCATTGCAGAAAAACGTAATGACTTTGCTGTGGCATTATTCAGAAGCTCCCTGTGCATGTTTACCAGTCTTAGACATAGCAAAGGAAGAAAACAAAGTGGGAATAATGAGGCACACAAAAGAGTAAAGCTAATGCAGTCAAATATATCACAACACCCCTGCTCCACATTTTTTGTCATTACCAGAAAATTAAGGAAAACAAGCAATATGCTGTTATCTTTGTGTTCAATTGTGAATTCATATCAAAGCAAATGTTAAAAATAATTTGGTCTGGTTGGTGATGGTCCTGCTCGCTAAATAGAATGAGTGCATAAGTTTGCCAGCGTGCTGTGATAAATACAAAACTAACTGTGAAGTGCATTTATAAAGTCTCTTTCCTTTTCCAATGACACTGTAATTACCATTCAAACTTGCCACACTAATTAACTCCCCATTTCGAAAAATAATAGGTTTTTACACAAATCCAGGCTAGTCCCATACACCAAGGAGTGAAAAGCAAAACAACTACATTCACTGGACATGATCAGGACTTTTTCTATTTTATTATAATATGTATTCACATTTGTTAGATTTTTTCAAAGAGTTATTATTAAATCACAAAGCATCCCGCAGCACCACCGGATGATGTCGATCAAACTTTTGAAATGGTTTTTGTTAAATTTTAACAATTCTTCCTATAGAGTTCCTATTAGATTAATTCAAGACAATAATACGGCCGGCTTTTATTTAATTTAATTTGCAACACTGCGCGAAAATGATCTATTTAGAAATTGTAAGAGAATAATAAAAGGACCAGAAATTTTTTTTCAAAGAATTGCCACCAAATGTGTTATTAAACTCAGAAAAGACTAAAATCACTCAGCTGAACGTTACAGCTCTTCAATGTCAACACAAATTCCTTAATCCTCAAACTGAACAGTACAAATGAGCTGTTATTTATGAAAATAAAAAACATGAAAAATTCATTCCATTTGTTCCCCTTTATTTTCAAACAGTTTTGTGAGGGTTTCCTTTCAGCCTTAAGCTGGTCAATATAAAAGACACCTAATTGCTTCATAGAATACATACAAGCAATTTTACTAAGTTCTGTTGCTGAATCTAGAAAATCTTTATATCACTGTCACATGATGTCTCAAAAACAGAAATGTGGGGACAGAGGAAAATAACAGCCTGTAAAAGACTGAAGCAATAACTTCAGTCTTTCTAAAGTAATCTTTCTACCCATGCCCTTTACCAGTCAGCAGCCGGTTTCCTTTTCCTTTGCTTCTCTGTCCAGTACCTGCTTTATTGTGATGCTAAGCAGTGGGATTTGACATTCAGAAGGGCCCTGCCAAAGGACAGACCAGTGGATGCTGTACAGAAGAGAAAGCCTTAATGGGTTCAACTGGAATGGAAAGCATGTGCTAGTCTCCACAGGCTGCAGGAGAGAGAAATGTCAAGTATGGCTATTACAGAGCAGGCAGCAGCTCACCTGAATGAAAAACAGTCTCAGACCACGCACATCCACAAGCTACAACTCCACACATTAATGTCTTGACTGATGAGATAAATTAACCCATTTGCACCTAGATGCCACTGACTAATGTGACAGACATACCAGTAAGTACACAAAACGATACGACCCTGTTTACAAGAAGACTGAATAATGTGCAATAACTCAATAAAACACGTTTAAATGTATTTAATTAGTTTTTACTTATTAGCAATAAGTAGAAACATCAAACTCCAAAAAAATAAAACAGCAAAATGAAGGAAGCACTTTTCTAATTTTCATTTTTAAAAGAGCTGTGAAAAAATATTTGCCCTATTTTAGATTTTATGTGTCACACTTAGATGTTTCAGATCATCAAATAAATGGTAAAGACAAAGTCAATATGGGCAAATTATTTTTTTCATATATATATATATATATATATATATATATATATATATATATATATATATATATATATATATATATATAAATTTTTTATTTATTTATTTATTTTTTTCTTCCAAGCTGTGAAAACCCACTGTTAAGTAATGAATTAAATATGACAAAATATTTTTCAAGGCTGAGTTCAACTTCACTCAACACCATCACCTGATTATTGCCTGATCTGTAGAGTCAAGAAATCACTACAATAGAACCAGACTTACAAGAAGAAGTTGGCTAAACATCCAAAAAATAGCAATACAACATCCCTCGATCTAAAGACATTTAAGAATAGATGAGCAACAAAGGGTATGTTTCCACTGCAAGAACCTTTCCAGGAGCTTTTCAATGCAGGAACCAGATAAAAGCAGGTAGAAATATACCCAGAAAACAGCTCTGGTGGGGAGGTAAGAAATTTTTTTGGATGGACCTTAAACTAAAGGTGGAGCTTTGTGGAACGAGGATGTCAAACATTTCTCACTGGCTGAATATACCCAGATGGGCAACCTGTCCAGGATGTACCGTAGAAAGGAACCGATCCCCTGTGACCCTGCAAGGACCAATGGGTATAGACAATAGAAGGATGGATGAATATCCCCAAAATTTTGTATCAATCATGTCCCAGTTTTTACTTCTCCGTAGTTCATATTTTATATGAATTTAAATAAAACGGAAGTTCTAATCCACCAGTCTGAGTGAAAATATTCAGTTAAAGGAAGCGTGGACTTCCTTTTTCTGAGTCTCCACAGAGATGGCTGGAGAGTAATGATCTCATCGATATCTTTTTAAGAGATTTGAACCAGTAAAGTTAGAATATTTTATGTTCTGAGACACAGATTAAAGCAATCACAAATGACCAGGATTTTTGGTCACTCAGAATTGAAGTTTGAATAGAGCAGATACACTTCTGCAGCTGCTGTAGCATGTGTGTGGACATAGTTCCTACAAGACAACTCCTTGCCTCCAGTTATGAAATATCTGTAGATTATTACAAGCATTTTCTCAGGTAAAAACTTTTTAAATTGAGTTTCAGAGCTTAAAAACTATGAAATTATCATAAATGTCTTTGGACAGTAACTTGTAATTTTGAGATCTCCTCTTTCCTTTCCATTCTTCTTTTTTTTTTGCTGACCAAAAAAGGAAGAAAAGTGCAGGTCCATGCCTTTACAACTCAGTGACTAGTTTCACATTACAGTAGGTTTGATTGCAAACATCTGTCTGTCATTTTGCACCAGGTACTTCTGTAAACTTGTCAATGATAGAACTAGAATATATGACCAAATCTAATAAGACAGATTTATTCTTGTTCTGGCCTGTTAACACAACTGTGTGAAATCAACACCAGTGGCTGGCAGAACAGGTATATTTTCCACAATTAGTGAGATCTTTCAGTCACAATCCCGAGCAGACATACCACAAGCACATAGAACACAGACTGTTTCTGTAGTACATTAAATAATGTTAAACTTTTTTGAGAAGGCTGAAAAGAATGTGCTTATTTCATATTACTCTGATTTAAAGGTAAAACATCCCTTGAATGGTGCAGAAACTGCAATGCAAAGTGTTCAGATATCAGCAGAAATCTCAGAGCATTGCTTCAGAGGATCACTTCAACTTGTTTTGCTAATTTGCACCCCTGAGGAATCTAATCAAAGCTAGTGCCAGACTAATGAAGCTCTTTAGCCCAGAGGCCAGAAGCGCATGCATGGCCTTGTCCTTCAAGGCTTAGTGTATGTATGTGTGTATGCACAAGTACCAGTCTGTGCACGTAGCTGTACACAGTCAAATGTGAGAACGAGTGAGTGTATGGACATAAAAGGGTGGCATCGCTGCAAATCAAGAAAGCCAAAACCGCACTCTCTGAGAGAATCCTGCATCAAACAGATCTTGCTGCCTAAGGGCTGGCCTCCTCGTTCTGTCGGCGTTCAATTTCCCGTTGCTGCACTAAGAGCTTCTGCCTCAGTGAAGAGACACTCGGCTGTTGGAGTGGCAGCAGAAATGACTGCCAGAGAGAGCGACAGAGAGATGAGGCAGTTTGGAAGAACGTGATCATCAACACAGTCTGAAGTGGTCCAGGGAATCAACTGCAGACGAAGCCTTGATATCTGTTTCTACTTCTGTGTGAAAATGGTGCACTAGACACTGCTCGCTAAATAAATTATTGAAGAAAGGTAAATCCAATTTTCAATCACACTTTACCTTTTCTTTTTTTTTTTTTTTTTTAAAATCACCCTTGATGAAATTGTGTCTATGTTTTTATTCCTTTAAGTTACAGCAGCTGAATAGAAACAATCATATCACTTGAAAACAGAAAAGAGTATATTTCTGCCACGGTCCACATTTTAACCATTTAAGACTGTAGTCTGAAGAACAATAACAGAGAACCAGCTGTCTAAGAAGCCAAACAAATAAAAGAAATGTTACATTTGAAAGAAAAATGTTTACATAACATTTTATAATTTTACCAAAGGTCTGACCAGAGACCAGTCCTGCCAGCTCCCCTCAAAGAGAGCCAAGATATAAAGGTATGATAATGCTCACTTCCCACCCAAAACAACACAAGTTCATATAATTATCTCCCTTGTTACTCTTTCCCTGATGGCTATGTGACATAGCTGCTGGCACTGGCAAATGTGGGAGGACCAGAAATGTGTGTGTGGCTGGAGCGATAAGACTGCTGTAAAATTTAATTAGCACAAAGCCATGGTGAAAATGACTTCATTTCTCACTGCATTATTAACTAGAGCACTGCGTAAGAGCCTAGTCTCAATCAGTGTAAATAACAGGTTTCTGTGAAAAAGGAATACAGACAGCGAGAGAGAAAGGGGAAAAAAAAAAAAAAGCAGAATCACGGAAAACCTAAAAAAAAAAAAAAAAAAAAAAAAAAAAATATATATATATATATATATATATATATATATATATATATATATATATATATATATATATATATATACACGTGATAAAAAGTTGGGTAAAAAACAATTTGCATTTTAACAAAATAAATCGCCCTCTCATTTCTGTATGTCTTCATGCAGCACACGGTTTTATCAATGCATTTAGAAAATAAGAAAGAATGTGAGGGGATATCAGAAGTGTGCTGAATAGAAATCCTACATTAGCAGCTTCACCTGCGACTCGGGGCCTGAGCTGGTGTGAATGGACTGATTAGGGTCCTTGGCTCAACATGCTGAACACCACTTTCTATTTCACGACTCACAGCCCTTATTACAGCCAGGCTTCCTCATAATCCAGCTAAAAGTGGATATCTGAGGAGCCTGATCGGCTTAGGTCTTGGGCTAAAAACGCAGGACGTACAGCACAGAGAGAGGGACCAGAGTACTGAGGTGTTTGTTATCATCTATTCTTTTTTGGGCGGTATATGGATAGTGGTTTCTGCACGCATGTGTATCCACTCTGCTCTCCTCCCTTACACTAAACTCTTCAACATGTCAACAGAATATATAGCACACTAATTCACTCTCATCCTCAATCATTGGGAAAGGTGGACAAATAACTACAATAACACATGGAAAAGGTTATACTGCCAATATTATTGCTAACACAACTTCATGTCGGCATGAAGGCTCTATATGCTTCGAAAAACACACTGAAAGTTAAAGATAGACTACACAACAGCCAAGCAAGTAAAAGGCAATTTTTTAATGCGTATGTTCTTGATTTTAAAAGCAGCACAAAAAGCAAACACCATTATGATCACGTCAAGAATGATAACGATCCAAATCACAACCTTTATATTATACATACAGCATATAGCGTTCTTTCAAATACACTATATTTACCAATTTTGAAGTCGTAAAATAAGTGACTGGCCTTAAAGTTAAGAGAGGAGGGCTTGTGTGTGTAGATTGTGGTGGATCAATTAAATAAACGTGAGGCAATTAAATGGCAACAAGCAACAAGTGGCCAACAGATCGGATTGTAGTATAATCTGCCATGTCCAAATGTAGCTGTGTCATCATGAGGCAAGAGAGTTCACATCAAAACCAAAATAAAAAGTTACAAACAAATCTTTCTGTTTTGCTCTTTACACCCCTCAATTATTATTCCATAAGTCACACAGCACAGGCTAGACCTAATTACCCAAACCACTTTGTTAAGGTGCCCTCTTGCTCCATCTGTTCTCTGTATGTGTGCACAGGCTCAAACAAGCACACACACACACCAACTGTAGCCTTTCAAATGGACAGACAGAGACAAAGGCATGTCAAAGTACATTTGGCCATCTGCAGGTACCTTTGAGTACAAGAACTGTGAAACATCTGAAACAGCATTCAACAATGCTGATTCTGTGACTCAAAGCGGCCAGATGACTCTTTACAAGAGTACAAAGTGCTGGACACATGTCCGAGGCAAAAAAGCAGCTATTGGTCTGACCCATAAATCAGCCAATGACATCCTCTGCACACAGATTTAAAAAATAGAGATGCTTCAATTAGGGAGAGGTGATATGGACTTAAAAGTGCACTATTTATTGCAATAACGATAAAAGTGTTGATAGAAAGTGTTTAAAAATACATTGAAGTGTTTTTTTTTGGCGATTGTACGGCTGTAGCACTGCACTGAAGTCAAAGTCCTACAATTACAAATACTGCTCTTAAATAAACTATTAAAAACCCAACAACAACAAAGAATAACTTACAAAATATTAACCAGAATATTTTTTAAATAAAAAAAGATTTCACTGTGCTATTAAGCAATAAGATAATAGTCCAGCCCTTGTTCTGATCAACGGGCCATAAATCGGAACCGGCCAATTTTGCCTTGATCAGCTTTAATTGGTAATAAGTATCAAATGTGGAAAAATCCCCCCCCACACACACACACATTTGATAAGGTAAAAACTCTCATCCTTTGTGGTGTAATAACACATCAACAAACAGCATGTACTTTATTGAATCTAATTTCTTTTAAAAGTCAGTAAGGGTTAAGGATGTGATGCATAAATGCTGATAATCATGTAATTCCGTCACTTTTTGTTGGACTCAAATCTAATTCCTGTATCAACCAACCTGCAGCACATTTTTCTCTCTTATGCATTATTTTTATTACAGCTCTGTCATTTTATAACATATCTGTGTCGCATTTAAATGCCAAAGGAAGATGGCGTGCCTTAGGCAAGCAAAACTATAGAATATACAATTTGATCACCAGGAATGTCAGGCTGCCACAACATTTTTTAACATGTTGGAATACTCATCATGAGTATTCCAGCTCTCAGGCTCCATGTGTATTGCACATATGCACCACTACTTCTGCATTTACAAAAGCACAACTTAAATATTGCAGGAATGACCCAAAAGTAAGATTACTCAATCTCATTCAACACTATGTGAACACTCTGTCTGCGCTAATAAATTTTCACTAATCTTGGGATGCCCAATCCTTGAAACTTAAAGAGGAATTAATGGTTTGACCTGCTGTCTGGCTAATTCAGCTAATAGTGATCCAACCACTCTGGGACAATCATACAGCACTGAAATTAGATGGCCAGTTTAACAATTAATATTGCCCCAAAAAATTTAAAAATCAAACGAGACAGTGAAATAATGGCAAAAGTAATGCACCTTGTACTGAGGTAATCAAAAACCTAATTCCAGGCAACTGATCCCAAAACACTCAAACTGGGAACGCATCAAAACAACACACATACTTCCAAGATGTAAAATGACTTTATGTTCCACAAAACCACACCCATTTCCTTCTGTTTAGACCTGTGTAACATGCATTATCCAATACACCCACATAGACGGCAAGATGAAAAACCCCAAAACAAACAAACAAATAACGCATCAGTCAAAATCAAAATTAGCAAGTCAGGCATCAAAGTAAGTCAGAAATTAGTATTGGCCACAAAAAGCCTGATCGGTGCATCTCTAAAACAGCTTAAACCTCTGCTTTCTATGAACACATGCAAAAGTTTGAACATTTATGTGTGAAAGTGAACACTGAGAACAGAAGCTGCCTGGCAATCATCTGTCACTGTAATGAAAAGCGCACATGCAGCATGTGATGTGTGAATGATATATTGTGACTAAATGCAGATAAATCAGCAGCTTCACCAGTTACACTTTTGAAACCATGATGTCTTGCATCAACTGAAATAGATCAATGTAGGCGAGAGTCTCTGCTTCTCTCTCTCTTTTTTTTTTTTTTGTTTTGAGCTCACTGAAACGATTTAATAACCCCACTCCTTTTCTGCTTATGTCATGTCTAGGGGAAAGTAGCAAGGCAAGGAAGCCGACGAAGTAAAGACAAAGCAAAGTCAAAAAGTAAAGAGTAGACTGAGGAACTTTGGAGGGAAGCTATCTTATGTAATAGACAATGATATGGAGAGACAAGGATGTGAAAGAAGAATGAAAAAGCACAAACCCATTCTTCAGGATACAGTTAGCCCAGAGTGGATTCCACATATCACAGTCTATAAGAGGCCAAATCAAATAGGAAAGTATCTAACAGAATTCCTCTGGAGCTTCTGAATTTCAGTTCTAGTGTTTCACATATGAAAGAGAAGAACATACAGAGCTGCAAAGAAACAAACTCCCTTTACTTAATTCTACTTTTTTTGACTTCCAGTTCAGCTTTACATTCCTTCCAGTTTCATCCTAAGATTGTTCTGCAACACATCTCCTGAAAAAGACTGCAGGTTGAGTCTAAAATTACTCCTATTAGTCATTCTGTGGTACTATTTGTGCCCTCACCAAAGCCATTTAAACCTCTACCTTAAACTAACCTGAGAAGACAAAAGTGGTGACTTTATATAGAGAAACATAAATTCAGTAAGAAGGGTTATAAAGCTGACTCTGCAGATACATTGTAAGAAGAAAAAAATGACAAAAACTAAAGGTTTGCTTTAAGCTAAAAATATTAATGCTTTCAGCTGCAAGTAGGGAAAAATAACCCGTCTATTTGGCAACAGGGTTCACAGACTTTGTGAAGTGACCTTTACATCAATTTCAAGCTCTGGTTCAGAGTTAGACCACATACAATAATTGTTAGGTCAGGTGTCACTAAAGACATTTAAGGTAATTGCTCTTAAACAAAGAAGTGTACCTGACCTTACTCATCATAAAAGATCAGTCTAGGGCAAGATTATTACAGCCAGCACATGCTCTTAGTGGCCCTCTGGCTTCCCCTGTTTAAACAGTTGTAGAAGCTCTTCCTCTATGTCAAACACAACAGGGGAAAAAAAAGTGTAGTTGTCTGATTCCCTCCCACATGTACATGCTTTCATCCAGCTTGGAAAACAGAAAGGTTGTGACAGGACCTTCCAGATAGAGGATGAGGAGATGTTTTCAAAAGGAGACAGTTAAAAACCGTTGGCTTCTTTATAGATTCAATAAAGGAACTTACACCTGTGTGGCAAACCACCATCGATCCATCATTCTGTGGAGCCCGATCCAATTTAGAGAGCTCAGGAGCCGCAGAGCCCCACAGCCTTATCCTAAACCAGGCCATAGCCAGCCCAAAGCCTGCTTACCTTCATCCCCTAAAGTCAGCAGGTGTGTCCGTGTGCCTTTATAGCTGTATGTGTTTGTATATGTGTGCTTATGGAGACAGCAAACCAAGCCAAAAACACCTTTGCTGCTGGCTTAAGTCAAAGTGAGCTGAGCTGCTTTAAGGATAGGTCTGGGAAAAAAAAAAAAAAAATCGACTGAGAAACAGACTGAGGAATAAAAACCTCAAACCAGGCCAGAAATTATAATAAGGTAGAAGAAAAAAGATTATTATTTTTCTTGTTGTAAAGAGTGACTGAAATTTATTTTATAATCCTAGGGTTAATTAACCAAATCTTTCCCTTCATTTATGGCAACATCTTCTGATTTAGATGTTTAGCTTTTAATTCTCCTTCCTGGTTCCCTGATGTGCTGCAAAACCCCAGAGCTCTTTTATTAACAGGTAGTTAAAATATCTAGGCTGAGTGGTATGAAAGTAAAAAAAAACCTGTACCGCTGACTAAACTTCATCACCTCCCAAATAAACAAAGAGGGTTGTACGGCTTTCCCTCATTCCAGTGTCTAAACCCTGGGCAATTAAGGCCTGAATCTCTGTAGGAATAGAGGAGAGAGAAAGGAAATGGGGTGAGGGAGGGGGACTGTGGTGAGGCAGCAGCGGAGAGACTCCATACCAATAACAGGCAATTATGTATGGGTAGGGCCATTGCCTGGCCATGGGAGTATAGAAGAAGACAGCAGGGATATGGGATGGTAGGGAAATGAGGAGGAGTGTTATTTAGGAGGCAGATGGCAGAGAGGGGGAAATTAAGATGAATGGGCACTGAGAGGGCTGAGCTGGTGCTGGGGCTGGGTAGAGAAAAGTAATTAGCTGTGGTTGCTTTGGGAGGCTGGCAGTGAGTGTGATGCCTGCAGTGACAAGCAAAAGCCTTGAGCTTTATTAGACAACAAGGATGTGTCTGAAGCTACCAGCAGGGGGCAGTTGGGTCAGCAACCTTTTAGTACCTTCTTACCTTGCCACCACACTATGGTGTCTTTTCACAGCATGGACTCTGAGCAGGGGCTCCATTTTAGTAGGCACTGTATTTTTTACACTAATCTCCTCTTAACAAAACATATTTCTAGCTTGTTCTCTTTCATTAGTCCCTCTCTCACTTGCACACATATCCTCTCAAGACCGAGTCCAGTCTGTTTCGCCCACATAACTCCACAATCTCACCCTTAAAATCTGGCCTTCTGCATCTTCCTCACACCATTTCTACTGTTACAGTTACATCTATCTGTCACTTTCCTCCCACCCCATATATATCCTTCCCCTGTGTCCCTTTCCAATCTAATTTCAGATATGCTGTAGAAGAACAGAGCAACACCCTTTATCACACCCATCAATGATGTGGGTGGATTGTGCGCAAATAATTTCATTCATGTGTGCTTATGCCAAGCCCACTGGGATTCTACTTACAACTAATAACATGGAGTAAGAGTAACAGGATCATTCCTTAAATACATCTGAATAATTTATTTAAAAAAGAAAGCTGAAAAACAGATGAAACAATATCTGTGAACAACTGTGATTATTATACAAGGATTTCATGGAAAGTAATGAGATACATATTCAAGTTCAGCTTGGAAGTTCACACACTTAGAAATAAAGCCTCTAAATATGAGCGCATGATTCTAGTTATGCTTTAGGTAACAAGTGGTTTACATCTAATTTATGTCATAACCTCTCTTTAGTTCTGAAAACAAAGCCATACAGAACTCAGCACAAACAAACAAAAAATAAAAAACTAAGAAAATTGAGACAAAAAATACTCAATTTAAAGAATGTCAAAGATTAAATGTGCATTCAAAGACCAAAGAGTTTACTCAAAGCACCACATTCAAGAGAAAGTTCAGAGCAGCCCACACACTACTCTCAATGCCACCACTATCTCTCTCAGTTTGCACGCTCCACCAACTCACTCAGGCCAATTTTCTTTCACATGCTCAAAAGACGCACACAAGGTGAAAAAAAGAAAAAAAGAAAGAAAGATGTGAAACACAAAATAAGCAGGGCATATGTACTGCAGGATAAATTTGCATTGCGACATGTTTGAGACTTGCTTAAATGCAGATTTGCAACGGCAGATGAAGAAAAAAGCTGAGCATGCTCAAAGCTTTAAAAGTGTTCTTTCGACAACTGTTTTTACCATAGTTAACGGGCCTGAGAACCTGGCGGAAGGAGCTGGGGCTGATCGTCTGCTGGTAGTTATCTGTAGGGAGTGTAGTGGACAAATAATGGACTAACAACAACAAAACTGGTTTTAAAAGACACATCCACAACTCAACATTAGAACGTTTGCTAACGGGAAATGCAATGTCTCAGGGCTCATCTGTCTAATCTCTTTAAAAAAGAAACAATTAAAAGAAATAAAAGGTTTTACATAACTATTAAGTGTATCTTACTTTTACTGAAGATGAGAGTTCAACTATAAAACCATGAGGATGCATTGAATTTTGTTTTCCATCAAAATGAACAGACGGACAGAAAAAAAAATGACCTTTATAACCACTGACATCCGACCTGAATTAGAAGTGGGGTATTAGATTTAATGGTCTGTATTTGGATGAATGTGAGATGTAAGACTTACCTCTAGGTCTTGGCACTCTCTTCCTACGCTCTCTGAATGCAGCTCCAGACTGCAGGGCTTCCAGCAAACTATCCATCACACCTGTCTCATCATTCTCTGAAAAAGACAAAGGAGGAAGAGAATGTTAAAAAGAAGAAATATTCTGAAACAAAATCATACAGTATGACAAGTTTTTTTAGTAGTAAGTGTAGCTATGCTGAGTGTAACAACATGGAGAAGGGCTACCTACAAGTAGAAATCCCTCCTGTAAGTTAAGTTTTGATTCTTGGTTTGCTACATGCTGCAATCCAAGAATGGTTTAAAGGCCCTCGGCAATGAACCAAAAACTTTCTCACCGTCCTCTTTTCTGAAGAGAAGAGAATACCAATACTTCACGATATATTTACTTCTTCAGGTAACTTTAAAAAAATAACTTGTATCCATAGGTCTACATAGTATAAGAATCACAGAAACTCCAAAGCCTTTACCTAATCAATCTGAGGTTAAGCATTTCCCCCCCAACCTGGTATGTACATCCCGTGCATACTTGTTGTGCAGGCTATTTTAGACAGTATCCAGTGGAAAAGGGCACCAGGGTCTTAACAGCTTTGTGCAAAATAATTAAAATGTTTCTGAAAGGACCCTGCATACTTCAAAAATGTGAAAAAAATTTTAATCTTGCACTGCAGTCAGATATGCAGGTTTCAAGGTAAAAAGTTTTTGATAGTATTTAATATTTGTCACTTACCATATCAAGTGTTTGATATGTGAAGGCAAAGGAATCAATTAAACCTGGGTAAACAAGCACTTGCTGACAATTTTAAATCAGCCTTCATGTTGGTAGACCTAATTATGACCTAAACAAAAGGAATTATTAGTATTAGTATTGTATTATGAATATTGTACACACTAATACTATGAAGATATTTACAATATATTGTGCAGCCCAACAAATCAGTTTCCCAATTGGCTCTTAAGTCAAATCTATAACATTTTATTTGTTGAATCACACCCCAGATAAGACGTGCTTTCCCAAAAGCAATTAAAAAATCTAAAAGTTCCATTTCAGATTCAATATGGAGAAGGGCTCTGCAACCAGGGGCAAACAACTACTTTTCTGTTCAAAAAATAAATAAATAAATAAATAAAATAATAAAAAAATAAAAATCTTTTGCACTATACTTTTACAGAGAAACAAACCTATTTTTTTTAGTACTGCAGATTTTATGGCATCTTATCAGCACAAATTTTAGACAGTAAAATTCTCCTCGTAAATAAAAGCAATGAAACATAACAGATTAAAGGTGCACCCTAACCTCAGTTATTTTTTTGTAATACTTGCTCCAAATGCTTCATAGTCAAGAGTTCCTGCATTGCTCAATTCACCAGCTGGGTCATCATAAGTTACACTCAGTAATTACAGTAAAGCCAACACTGAGGAAAAATGAGTGAATGCTCATTGTTTAATTTAAATAATTTCTCTCAACATCTAGGAAAAGTACATACACAATACATTACTATAATTTAAATTTATTTAATTGTGAAAATGTTTAAAATGAAAAACTCACCAATTAATGAATATAAATTTCGAAATACATTTGATGCATATTTTTACTTTTTTACTCTAGTATACAGAATAATAAACATTGGTTGAACTTTACTAGCCTCATTTGGCTAAGTGTTAGGATTTACCAGCCATCATGTGACAACTGAATCCCAGCACTGATTTAGTGAAATGTCCTGATTGAGGTTGGATGGTTTTTAGTCATTTCTTATCTTTTTCCTCAGAATCCTAAGAAAAAATATTCTGCATCAAAGGAAAAAAAATACCTATGACTACAAGGATATCGTTTGTCAAAAGTCTTTTAGAAGATCATAAGATAGAACAGAATAAAATAGAAATATCCTTTATTGTCCCACGATGAGGAAATTTCTGTGCAACAGCAGCAAAGTGGCAGTGACAGGCAATGACAGAAAAACAGGCTCACGAAGAGAATATGAAATATATATTTAAAAAACAGAATAAATAGAAAAAAAATACTGTACAGTAAGGCAAAAAATTCAACATGAATACTGGGTAGTTGTAAAAATTACTCCAGTCCAGAGGACTGTGCAACTGAGTTGGTTAATTAAAAATTTACAAGATGTGCATATCTCTGTGAATTAAAAATACAAATCACTCACAGGTAGTGAAAAAACCCCCAAAACAAAAACGGTGGAGTTGTACAGATACCAGCGTGGATTTAAACACTTACTGATCTTGTTGGGAGCAATGGTGGTTATAGAGAAACAGCTGCTGGGAGGAAGGATCTCCTAAAGCACTCCTTAGTGCACCTAGGATGCAGCAGTCTGTCACTGAAGCTGTCACTATGAGGCTCCTTCAGTGAAAACTGTTGTACTGTTGCCTAAAAGTTATGTGTTCAAATCCCAGCCAAAGATTTTCTGTGTCGAGTATAAATGATGTGTCCCTGTGCATGTGTGGGTTCTCTCCAACTTCCTCTCAGGCATAAAAAACCCTGCACAATGCTTAAGTTTAGGTTAACTGGCCACTTTCTTTATTGCAACACACTAGACAAGGGGTCTGCAAATCCAGGCCTTGAAGGCTGGTGTCCTGCAACTTTTAGGTGTGTCCTTGGTCCAACATACCTGAATCAAATGGCTGAATTACCTCCTCAGTATGCAGTCAAGCTCTCCAGACTACTGCTAATGATCTTATTATTTGACTCAAGTGAGCTTAAAGTGCTTTACACTAGCCACACTCAAAAACACGCTAACATGTATACACCGATATAAATAAATCTGTAGGCAAGTTGGGGTTAAGTACCTTGCCCAGGAATTTCAGAAGCTAGAATTGAACCCACAACCTTCTGATTACAAGATGACTATTCTACCCACTGAGTCAGTGGTTCTATTCTGAATAAATCCTGGTGCATTTAAGTGCATGCAATGATCTATTTATTTTTGTTCCCATATAAACGATACATTAATTATGTAATCTGAATACATTTCAAGCCGATCAAGGAATTTTGCCCATGTAAACAGAGCTACGGATTCTCAAAGACAGATGGTAACCTTTAATTTTTTTTTACCTAAACAATTCCTGTTTAGTAATCCAGGTAATGAGTTATTCCTTGGCAGCCTTAAGTTTAGACAACAAAGTTTTAACCCAGTTTCATTATGCTGAGTTAAACCTAACCCTGTTGTGGTAAAGCAACCCAGATTTGGATTCGTCCATATTTGACCCAGGAGTAGGTATGAAAAATAAGCCCAAAAAGGATTGTTCTTTTTTCCCCACTCAGCAGCTTTTGGATGTGTATGGAAGAATTGATCAGCATAACCTTTTTATATATATATAATTTGCATTATTCTGTGAATGGAAAGTCAGCAATTCACTCAGAGCATACTGGTGTTTGAATAAGACAGTTTAAGAGGAAGACATAAGGATGGCAGGGAGTGAGAAGCTCCATACTCTGGTAATAACATCAATATGTGGATATATATTTCAACATAAGTAGTTG
Organism: Anableps anableps; assembly: GCA_014839685.1. Classification (NCBI taxonomy): domain Eukaryota; kingdom Metazoa; phylum Chordata; class Actinopteri; order Cyprinodontiformes; family Anablepidae; genus Anableps; species Anableps anableps. Next base: position 15,991,777 of record CM026067.1, on the reverse strand, counting down.
TTTGCTGCTGATGCTGCTTCAGGGTTTAAAGAATCACACATTGGAAAATTGTTTAAAACCTAACATACAGTCAGTCAGTCTAAATCAGAACATATAGCTTTGGCATTGAAAATAAGAAATGTTAGTCAGTTGCTGACCACCTACAGTACAGACTGCAGACACACATAATAAAAATGACTTAAGTATGGCAGCAACAAACACACGAATGAGTCAAAAGGTTCAATAAAACAAATCATCAAGCCAAAATCACTTACCCCAATTATTAATCAATTTCACATAACTTTATACTGTTCAACTGTACCCCCCCGTTTTTAAAATTTTTTTACAGATGTGATCATATGTTAGACTGGGGACGGTTATTGTGGTTGCACAACATGCTTCTGTGTAATTATTTTAATTTGAGGCTTCCATTGAAAACAGCATTTGCTGAGCTTGCTGCAGGACTCTATACTGAACCCTGTGTGAAGCTAAACTGAAAACAACACAAATGTCGCCATGCTCTGCTCATCCACAGCAGGGTAAAGTGCAGAAGAGGCAGTTTTTTTTTTTTGTTTTTTTTTTTTTTTTAAACAAGCAGTTAATGACTGGTTGCTTTCTGCTCTGGAAATGTTTGATAGATATCCTGTCACTATTTGTGGTGTGAGTATGTCACAGAACATCACTGGTAAATTCCAACTGTGACCTGAGCGCAGCACAGCCTCCACAGAGCTGCATGAACCTTAACATCTAGGTGGGAGCTACACTCCACTTGTGATTTGCTGAGTGCATAACCATTGCACAGAACATTCATTGGAAGTAAATGTATTTTAGAGCTCAGAATATCTGGTGCCACATTTGGTGTAAAAGCCCCTAAACAGAAATAATTTATCTATTATTGGAGCCAAAGGCAGATGGATCATTCTGAATCATCATGAGCAAGCCTTAGACAAGATGCGAGTACAATAAGCTATGAGCTGTAATGATCCCCTTCACAGTTGGAACAGTTTGGCTCTGTGCATCTTTATGTATGGATTTTTAACAACCTTGGGGAAGAAAATAAGTTGCATTGTAACAATGCTGTGATACTTTTGTCAAAGAATCACGAGTTGATTAACTTCTACAGCTCCAGCTGAAAATATCAAGGAGCAGCTCAGCTATAATTGTTTTATACTGTCAAGTAAATATTCTGTGAAGAACATAGATAAAAAAATGTGGGAATGTCATTGAGCACATAGTCAGGACAAAGATTAAGCATAACATTATCCTTTCACTATATAAAAATATGATTTTTTCTTCATTTACTCATAACCTTTATTTATACAGGAGGCCCTACTGAGCGATGAGGTCTCACTCTCAAGAGCAACCCATTTAAACCATTATAATATAAAATGCAATTTGTTGCAAACTAATATCATCTAATATTACAGAACAATACTTCAAAACAATGCATCATCTGGGCAGATTAAATCGGAGAAAGATAAGATTGTATCATGTATCTTCAGTATAAGAAAATATGAAAATGTTCCTTACAGAGCATTTTACAACGCTAAAAACATATTTTTCGAGATTTCTGAACAAAGTGTAAATGGTGGGCTGGGATACGCATGTGGATATAAGCAGGCATAGTTGTGATGAAGAAATGGTGTCAGAATGTATGGAGGACCGAAACGGACAGGAGGAAAAAAAAAAAAAAAAAAAAAAAAAAAGAAAAAGAGAGAGAGAGAGAGAGAGAGAGAGAGAGAGAGAGATAGAGAGAGAGAGAGAGAGAGGAGAGAGAGAAGATGAGAGAGAGAGAGAGAGAGAGAGAGAGATAGAGAGATAGAGAGAGAGAGAGGCGAGGCGAGCGAGTCGAGAGCGAGGAAGAGAGATAGAGAGAGAGATATATATGAGAGATATAGCTATATATATCTATATATATATATATATTATATATCTATATATAGATATATATATATATATATATATATCTATATATATATATATATGTTTTTCCTTACACATGCGTTTGTTCTTTTTACATTTCCTCGTCTCTTCTTTTTACTTTACAATATGCATTTCTGCCTCATTATGCAAATGAGGAGGGATGCCTTCTTGGTCCATCTCCTCTGCTACTGGTCAGCTGAAAACTTTCCGCTTTCCAACTTGTCCAGTCTATTTGCAGCTTCCCTTAACAACTCAGACACAGACCGTCTTTCCGCTCCCTCCATAAGTATACTTCGGTTGCTAAACTGCAGCCAAAGGTGCAGGCATGCACAATCGATCTGCATATGGATCCTGCTTCTTCCTGTTTATTGACCAATAGTAGAGGAGCTGGACCAAGAAGGCAAAACAAAATATATACATTTCTTGACACAAACGCATATATAAGGAAAACAAAAAAGAAAATATCTACATTTCTTGACAAAACCGCATGTATAAGGAAAAGGAAAAACAACATGTATAAACATTTGATGAAAACATATGTGTAAGGAAAAGGAAAAACAATATATTTATATTTCTGCTTTTATTTGTAATTATGTCAGTTTAGGTCCTCCATAAGAATGTCACATCTGTTTAACAAAGCGTGTGTTTATCTTAATCAAGAAATTATTTGATACATTACTCAGTTATTAAAATATTTGATAGCTCCAGCCCTGGACTAAGGTCTTTTCTCAAAATAAATTAGACAAATCTGTCAAAAACCAAACATCAAGAGTGTTGTGTCTCCTCTTTACATGAATAAAAAAACCTCCAAATTAAACACACCTTTGAGACTTGAGGTGTTTGCTTCGATACATGGTAACAGGTTTGTCTCAAGTCTTAAGAGGCTGATGAGGCCTGAATTGGAGTGAGTTATTGACCTCTGAGATGCCTACAAGCTTCTCTCCTGTTCTCTTTAAATCTTTTATAAGACTATATAGTCTCCAAACTGATAGTTTCATCTTGTGTCATGCACAAAGCAGACCTAGAAAAACTGTCAATCACCGCTAAAATACATTCTCCCTTGATGTCAACAGTCCTTCATACTAAAGATTCTGTATTGAGGCCAGAGTGTCCCCTTGGTACTAGGAGGTGGTTGTACTAAATCCCTACACAGAGTTGTGAAAACACCAGCACAGATTTATAATGACCCACTTCCTTGTCTGCTTGGTCCTATGTGCACATTTTTTTGCTTTTCATTTGCAACCCTCACACTCCTCCTCTTGCTGATACGTGCCTAGTTCTTCATCATTACACTGAGTGGAGAGACAGCTACAATTCCTGAGCAAACCAAACACTCCTCGACGTTCAAATTTGTCTCCACTGCTGCTGCAATTCATCACAGGCACTGAGCTTTAAAACTTGCCACAAGACACACACACAAAAAATACAGACAGCATGCACAGAAAGCAAAAAAAAGGGCAGATCAATCTATCGCAACCTGCAGTGAGCGCCTTCTTGTGCAGAGCTCCGTTTGACTCCAGTTTTCAAGAACATGAAACATTTTGTGTGCCTCTGGAGGCGAGGAAAAACGAAGCTCTCGCAGATCTCCTGCCTTAGGAATATATGCTAGTAAAAACAGTCCAATTTTACACTTGGCTCAGAAGCAATTCACACCGGCCACGACACAAAACTCTCTTACAGAACACAGACAAAAGGTAAAGACCAAAAGAACACATATTTATTTACTCAATACCACATTTTCACTAACTGAAAGATCACAGGTGTGTCACATTGGTAGTAATGGTGGAGGGACACATGGCAGCAGAATATTAGTCAAGCCAGCTGCTGTGAAATGGCTTTGAAACAGCCCTTCAGTCTGTGAAAAGACATGATGTTGAGAACTCAGACGGAAGACAGGCCGGTGGGAAGGACAACAGCAAAAAGAGATATTGAAACTATTGATATGGAGGCCACCATAATGTGCTTGCAATTTAGATAGAGACATGCTTTAAATTTGGCAAAAAGGAAATCTTCTTACTGGTCAATGCCAATTACAAATATATGAATGGTGTTCACAACTTTGTTTGTGCAAACCAATAGCAAACTTAACACCAAGGGATATAAATGTCCAGGCTGTAGTGGGACATGTCAAACTTAATAAAAAGAAAAAAAGCATTGGGATATATGCAAGTAAATGTGCTAGTGTAAGTGTACAAGGGCAGAGGCCAGATCGACTGAAAAAAAGGGATTTACTTAAAAAATAAAGATAAAAAAAAAAAAAAGTCTGGGAGCAAAATCAAGATGAGGCTGGACCTCCACCTCAGAGGAAAAAGGAGCTGCAGCTACCCTCCTGTCTGAAGTGAAACTTCAATCACCATCTATTTAATCAGGGCCTGTTCAGGGCGGAGTTTTTCCTATTGTCTGGACAAAGAGTCTGTGTCGCTGTCTACTCTCCATTCAGTCCAGGACTAATGTCTCCAGCCACTCCACTCAACAGCATGGGGCACTTATCATCAGGACAATGACCGAGTTGTAGCAATGTGTAACTGAGGTGCGCCGGACAAAAAAAACCCAGTGTCAACAGACCTGGGATGGCAAAGCTTAGGAGAGAGAAAATATGTCTGAGTACAACGGATGTAGACACACCACTGTGCTCTCTAAAAACTTAGAAGACAAATTGTGCAAAAAGACAGTCAGCCCCTCTTTCTTTTCAGTGAATACTTTTTACTGGACTTAACTGATACATTGCCACCAAGCAGCTAGTCATTTTTTTATGATAAAAACGGATGTGCTCTTCAGCACCTGAACTTCGAATCTGATCATTATTCACTATCCACCACAGAAATAAGAAAAGGTTCCTTTAGAGATACAATCATAAGTCAGTTATTTGTTTAACTGTTGATTAATAGTTTATTAAATTAAAATTCCATTTGATTAACTAATATCTGCTTAGACAGCCCTGATTTCAGTGTCGCAGTGTGGCCGCCATCCAGCAGAGGGCGCCGTTGCTCATCCTTAAGTGGAGCCAGTTGATAGCTGTAAGACAAATAATCATGGCAGAGGCATCCCAGAACAGGAAAATGAAATGGTCCAAACAGATTCCAAGGTGAGATGCAAAATGCATTTCATGCAGTTCTGCTTTGAAATATAAACACTCAATAAACTCCTCAAGTTTCACCTTAATAGGGCTCATTCTGCAGTACTGCATAGTGGAGCAGTATCAGCTTCTCAAACTAAATTTTTTAATATGGTAAGAAGGCGAAGTTGTGATGAAAGAAAAGTGGAGGACATTAGGCAAAAAAACCCCAAAACAAACTGTAACACGATGGAAAAAGACATGATGCCAATAAACAAGGTTGATGGTGAGGGCTTTCGTCAGTTAATGCTCTTTGTGGAGCTAAGTTTTAACACTTCTATGAGAGCAACAATAACCACCCGTTTAGAGGTGCACTATAAAAAGAAGGTAACTGAATTGAAAGCAGGACTAAAGAGCTCACCACACGGGAGGCAACGTCGCTCCCTCTCCATTCATTTCCTATGGGAGTTGCGCGATGAGGCAAAAATCGCTTACCCAGCCAAGTGACCAGTGAAATTCATGCATGTGAAATTTTCCAAGGCAGCAAAACTTTGTATGTCACAAAACTAATTGGAACAGTAATGAAACATGCAATGGGTTAAACTGTCAACAAGTCATATCAAAACACAGCACTTCTGCAAAGAGCCGTGAATAAAAATATTTACAGCAGGAGTTAAACATGACTTTATAGAAGAATGAAGCGTCATCTCTTGGGTCAGACTTTTTCCAAATTCAGAAATAGTTAAAGCTACATGTGTATTCTAGGTGATGTGTTGTTAGAATATTATGGCAGCTTTGCTAACCCAGCTAACTAAATGATGGATCAACTATTGTGCAGTAACTCCTGTTGGTTTAAAAAAAAAAAGAAAAAAAAAAAGAAAAAAAAGAAAAACCAGGTAATGGATGAAATAACAATATTAATGTCCATGCAATACCGATGAAATCTACTCTATTATCTTTGATCCACTTCATTCTGATTTTAATTTTTTACTTTTATGTTGTATTAGACTGGAGACTGGTATCAGCAGAGACCTATGGTTAAATGAATTAGTTTGGTAACGGGGTCTGGATCCAAATTGTTTTGATTGTGACATCCTTAACTTCTGATCAAATTCTGAGCAGCTGTGAGTGGCATCTAAAATAAAATCTTTGTACAGAAAAACTGATATCAACCTGTAAAATGAGCTGCCATGTAGGAAAATTGAATACAAATTGTGAAATGTTAATGAGAAAACGTTCAGTTGTTTAAAATCTGTAAATGTCACATTTAGCAAACATTTTTAAGGAAAACAGAACCAATTAGCTTTGTAATGTTTAACTAAAGTATTTGGATTTTATTTAGCTGGAAGATTTTGTCGGTTTTGTGTTTAATTACATGACTTGTTACTAGAAGGGTTATATTTTGAGAGAAAAACAGACATAAGTACATACTGGATTGATATGATAAAAAGACATTTAATAAATGTCAACCATTGACAGGCTCTTGTTATATGTTATTTTCTTAATTTCAAAGCTGCCATTTAAATACCTAGTTAGTTTTTTTTTTCCTATTTCACACATGAATGCATGGGCCTATACCTTACTCCTAAAGTATCATAGATGCTGCTTCTTGAGTGGACCTTTTCTTTCATCTTTCTTATACTCCTCGAATATTTTTAGCATTCTTGCATGCATTGTTGCATGTCGTGCTGTTCTTCTATTTGACATCTTAATAGTTCATCGCTTGTAGCCATGTAGAGAATGTTAAATAAAGCTCTGATGTGTAATTTGTCGCTCCACAAACAGTTCTGCTCCTGGCCTACCCTGGGAGTTAATGCAACAGATTTGTCATACACAAGCCAGGCACAGCTTGAGGAGGAGGAAAAAACACCTATTCAATCTGAATTTCAATCTCCATAGGGCTCTATGCAAATGCACACAAGCTGACGCTCTCTCTCTCTCTCTCTCTCTCGAGTTGCCTGAACACACTGATGGCAAATCCAGGCAATGTATTATAGTGTACGTAGAAGCCCAGGCTGGCAGGTAAAAGGTAGTGGAAAATGAGAATGAAGCGGGAATGGTCTCACATTTCAAGAATGCATAAGCAGGTAAAGCTAAAACCAAAATAAATGCAGATACTTGTCGCAGGTAAGGGAGCAAAAATCCATTTTGATCATTTCCTGAAACCCCTCCCCTTTCTTTTCTTGTCTCTCATTGCTGTGCCCTTCAGCATAATATGGATGCAGAGACTCTCGGAGGCTTTTTAGGGAATTGATGGATAATCAGATGATTACATAGAAAATCTCCATTGAGGACAATCCTTCCCGACAAACAAAGAGAAAGCTCTTTAGTTAATAAATAGGCTGAGAGAAAGACAGAGGGAGTGTGTTTGAGGGGGACTAAGTAAATCCTGTCCTAGGCTGACAGTGAAGAGCCAACTCTCAATCACATATTTATTTCATCCAATCTGTCCATGTATGCATATGTGTGTCTTTGCGTTTATGCATATGGAATGCACTCAAAAACAGATATTTAATAAGAGATAAAGAGACAACCATTTGTTTCTCATTTGTTTAACACTAAACCAGAATACATTTTGTATGTTTTATGTCCGTTATGAATACGAAAATTATTTCCATTTCCTAAATGCCAGAATAATGAGTGAAATAATATTTTACAGAATTTCTTCAAATTCAGTTTACATACACTAAAACTGGCAAAGGTCATATGATAATGTCATGGCTTTGTAAACTTCTGATTAACCTTCATGTTAAATGGAGACACAGCTGGGAATTTATTTTTAGGCAACACTTTCAACACACTGCTCCTTTTATCATTGAGAATTCAAGAAAATCAGCCAATACACCAGGAACAGAGCTGTAGAACACAAATAGTCTGGCTTACCCTTGGATGTCATTTCCAAATGTCTGAAGGTGTCCTGTTTGTCTGTTCAAGCGATTGACATATGAAAGTATAAATACCAGTCCAGAAGAATGGGTTTTGGTGCAAAATATACAAATCAATCCAAGAACAAAAGCAACAGGTCCTGTGAGGATGATGCTTAAAGCTGGTAAGGGAGTATCTTTAACTACCTGAGTCAGTTACACAACTTCTGTCGGGAGGAATGGGCCAAATTTCAAGCAAACTATTATGAGAAGTTTGTGGAAGGATATACAAAAGCTCTGGCTCAAGTCATACAGAAGGGAGTTCTATCAAATACTAACAAAATTTCTGTAACATTCAGAAAGATCTTTAAAAAAATCTTTTTGCTTCCCATTCTAGCATTTACCATTTATGAATAATTTTGGTATTTCTAACTGATGTGAAACAAGAAAAGCTTTGTCTGATTCATTGACAGACCGTGAGGGAAAAATGTTATAAAATGTTATTCTTAAATGGAAAGGTTGGTAATGAAGCACAATATGATACTGCCAATAAGGAATAAATTCCCTTGTGGTTTATTATATTGGTTTACGGGGCTGAAACCAAATTATTACTGTGGCTGGAGTGCCAAACAAAGATATTATTTGATAAAGAAACAACTTCTTATTCTAAATATAATTATGTTGACTTTAACAGCTGAATGTAGACCTCTTATTATTGAAACAAAGAAGTGTATCCAACTCTGGTTCACAAAAAGTTGGTTAAGACTCCACTTAAAAAAAAAAAACCAAACAGTATATGTATATAATAATTTTTTCATTGTGATCTGGATTTTGGTCAAATATTAATGGGGGGGGTTTAAAGGCATTTTGCTCCAACTTCATAGATTTCAAATAGTTTACAAAATCAGAGAATTGCTTGAGTATGTTACTACTATAAATAATTAATGTTTGTTATATCTGCATTCACTAGATGCATTTGGATTATAGATGCATGTCTGCAGCACAACCTATCTAATAAAAACCTGTTATTGACCCTCACTCAATACTCAAATCTGGGTGATTCAAGGCTGACTTAAGTCTTGCAACATTTATATGTAAAAATGTAGCAAAAGAAATTCTGAAAATCTTGTACACTCATCAGTTCATATTCCTTAAATGTTAATACAAGGTGTATAAATAATTATATAGGCAATACCTCAAGCTGGCAAATTGAAAGCACTAAAAATCAGTCAATGGAAATAATAAAGTATAGCTCAAACACAATCCATAGTGGCCGACAGGAGCAAGAAAAAGTTTTTGAGCTTTTTGCAGTTGCCAGGATTTTGGAATTGATTATCAACACAATAGAGGCTGACCTGAGTCTTATACATGGACAAACACAATCTCACTGAACAAATAATGCACAAAAAATGTATTTAGCTATTGCTTTCTGCTTATAAGCAGAATTTTCACTCACAGAGGCAGAAAAAAAGGTGACATACTGAGTTTAGTAATTCATAGAGACACATATTTCAGAACCAACCTTCAGGAGCCCTTTTCTATAACTGCTTTTGAGATTTCCACAACAATGAAGAGGACTTATGGACTATTCTTTCCTTAAAGCTGTTTCTCTTTACTTGTATTTCTGGGACGCCTTGATAATGTCAAATAGCCCACCTAAGGTTATGCCATAGCAACTCAGTTGGATGAAGGTCAGGATTCTGACTAAGCCACTTGAAAACAGGGTCTTTTCTTTCTAATCATTCTGTTGATGCCTTACTTGTGTGCTTTATGTTAGGGTCTTTTTACATCAAATATGCTGCATTTTGCTTAAGGTCAGAGAATGGTTTATAGAAACTGCTCAAAATTTATTTCAAAAACTGTAGGTTATTGTTTTCTTAACTGTCACAAAGTATAAAAGCTCCAATGAATCAAGTCAGACAAGAATTAGCATCACCATGCTCCACTCTTGGCATGGAAAAGTCTATATCTAGTGTACACTAAATTGCTCTTAAATGGAGGGTTATAATAGCTGGGTTATAATAGCTCTCATCATAGTCCATCATTAAAAGTACATAAAAGAAAAATAGAAGTAAACATATTCCAAGAATGAAACTATATAAAGCTGGTAGGTATGTATAAATGTGTATACATTTATATAGTAAAAAATACAAACAAGTTGTCAAAAACAAAAGAACTGCAATAACCATGTTTCACCCAAAAATACATTTCTTAAGTCCATCTTTAAATTTTTTTAAAGAGATGGGCTGGGGTGCAATTTCAATACAACTGTCCCCATGAGGGAAACAAAAAGTAATACTAACTTGAGATCGTCGGGCAGCTCCCATTGCAACATTACAATATATAATATAGAGACAAACTAAGCTAGAGTAAATAATTGTTAAAGGGGCATTATGTAAAATCGAATTTTTTGAGCTTTACATCATGTTATAATGTTATTCCTTCATCAAAAACATACCTGGAGTGTTGCCTTGATTCTTTCATGCATGTTTGAGAAATCCTTTAATTTACCTTGGCAACCATTCAGCTGTGCAAAATGCCTGGAAGGATCTAGCACCGCGTTTGAGACCCAGCTCCTCCTTAGAGCTGCAGTTTCTAAGCTTCCAAGCTTCCGGCTAACAGAGCACCCCTCGCCGGCGACTCCCCCACTCAGCCCCTTCAGACTAGCCAGCAGCAATTAGCAAACACCTGGTGGAACTGCACACCTATTGAGCTCATTATACGGGTTACTTCTCAGTGCAACTCTGGTAAAAATGTTAATAAAGAGACAGAGGCCCATTTTCAAGACGATAAATTATGAAGTCTAATTTCTTTTAAATCATATTTGATATATACAGTGTTTTTGGTAACAATGGAAGGTAACGTAGTTACTTGATTGTGTTATAAAATGACTCTGTGCCTGGAAAACACCTAATACTGCCCCTTTGCTAAGTTTTCTTTCATTTAGCAAATAGAAATAATTTTGGTAATTCTAACTGACATAAAACAAGAAAAGTTTGGTCCATTTTAACTTTAACACTGTGAGTGTTAAATGAATGAGTGGTGTCCTGACTTAATTTTTGATCTAAATTACTAGTTTTATTAACAATTCCCATAAACAATTATAATAATTATTCAAAACCAAAGTTGACTCTACTAAGCACAACATAGAGAAAGATAAAACCATATTTTTATAACAGATAAACAGGTCAATTCTGAGAAATCTAATCAGATGACAAATTAAATAGTATGTAACTATTTTAAAGGTTGCAACTCAGTAATTAGTATTTCTGACTAACCCAGTTGTGATCTTTAAACAACAAAAATATAAGATATACTGATTAAACAGCTATTGTAGGACTTGAACTGTACAATAAACTGCCAAGGTTAAGTCCAACTGCCAGTGACATAAAAGCCAATCAAAGTGAAGTTTCAGTCAATCTGTGCTGGATGGCAGTTGCTAAAGGATGTCTAGATGACAGAAGCAAGGCAGCTGTTTTATCTTTATGTTTTCGCCAAGATTTGGCATGGTTTGACTGGACAGTAGGAGCCACAACAAAACTTTGGCCTGGATGGAGCACAGTGGATCTGTTTATGTTTACCAACTTCCACAGGAATGCTAAAGTGACTGGCATAGATATTTGAACTTTGTTTACTTGTGCAGGCCTCTGCCTGATGCAACTGTTCTGCCAGCCTTGACTTTGGCATCAAACTAGCTTCTGGCACTCCAAAGCAAAATAGTGCAAAAAACAACAAGCAGGTTGATTCAAATTCTCTGCAAAAAGCTAGAGAAAATCTTCCTCAAGAAAGGCAGGGTGTTCAGTAGAGTCATCATTCTGTAAAAGATCAAACTGTTTTCTTTTGACTTTTTATGTAAACAAAAGCAGCTACTCTTCCTATCATGAGGTTTGCATTTCTTCCGTAAGTCTTGTGGTAGAAATGCAGACAAACTGAAAAACTCAATATTTGTATCAGAATTGTGGGAGTCTGCCAACTTGAACTGTCACACTGCTGTGGCACAATCTTGAAATGATAAACCAAGATTATCATCAGCATGCCAAAGTTTGATTTTTTCCTCTTTTAGACACGTCATTGTCATTTTGCTGCATTTTGTTAAACTTGTTTTTACTAGGGAAAAAATGTTTTCTGTTGATCAATAAAATGATAAAGCTGGCATTACAAAATATTACCACCAACTGCTATTTTGGCACCATAACAACATTATTAACTTTTGAAAACTGAGACTGAACTTTCACCAGCAGCTATACGATGATGTGAAATAGTATTTTTCTCCCTATAGATTTATATAAAAAAGCTGTTTTGAATTATTTTTATTTGGGGGGAAAAAGCTATCCAAATCAACTTGGCCCTGTGTGAAACAGTAATTGGTGACAACATGTGTTCGCGATCAATGGCAAAAAATGCTACATTGCCGAAGAGAAATTTTGGCCTACTTTTCTTTGCAAATTTGTTTTTAAATCACTATATTTGGCTGCCAACCATGACAAGAGTCCCACTATTAGATTATTATTTTTTAGTTTTTAGTTTCAGGGTTTATTTTCCTACAGCCGTTACACTTATCTTTGCACTGCTGTCTTCTAGCCTCCATCACGATTAGTCTATATGACAATACTGTAAATGTGGATAATTTAACAAAGCTGTCCGCTACTTCTCTTAGACCTAAAACAATAACCTGTAATAAGTAAACTTTCTGATGAAACATAGTGTCTGTTGAAAACGTTGCTCTTCTAGTCTTTGATCCTTTAACCTTGGTGTAATGCTTTGATGCTTGGATCGTAAATGTGCTATTTTACAGTATACAGTTTTGGTCAGGGGCATGTGAATTTGTCTCAGATCTTGAGTTATGACTTGTTTGGCAAAGATGTTTGCCAGTTTAATGTATTTTTTTGTCAAACTGAGCAGCCAAACTGCTGTTTTGTTTTGGATCTGAACTTGTTAAAGATCAAATCTACTGTTGGATTATGTTGAAAAACAGCTGCAAAGTTTGCTGCTTTTGTCAGGATGTTGGAAGGAGTTTGCTTACTGTTCACAGCTGCACTAGAAAGTTTAAAATTATTATAGTAATTAAGAATGGTTTTAAATATAATATCACCCAGGGCCAGATCACTGAAGTCCCAACCCTTAAATGGATTTTTATCCCTTTTATCCCTTTCATATTAATAAATGCCAATGACTTGATGACTTATTTGTTCTTGAATTTCTTTAAATTGGGGCATGTTGTGTTGCTTTTAGTCTACTACAACTGGTTTGCTAGTGAAATTAAGCCAAAGAACGTAATTAATTGGACAAAAGGATTTAACAAGGGGGGTTATTACATTTTTCCTGCAGGACACATTTGGTTTGTGAAGCTTTTTCTCCTAGATAAAATCATAAGTTGAAAATTGCTTCTTCAGTAACTTCATCTGTCTTTTTTTTGGACATTGAAATTTTATAATATAAAACATGAAAGTGTTACAAAAGAGCAAAGACAAAAGAAATGTGTAAGGGAGCAAGGCACTGTTTATTAAATACCAAACCACTGTGCAACAAAATGACAAATCTTCTAAATTGTTGTTTAGGGTTATTACTGAGTTCTGGCTTCCTAATAAAGTCCTAAAATGATTTTTTAAATTTAATCATAAATAGATCTTTAAACCCAATACCACACTACAGGATCCTTGGATCATGACAATATAATGGACAGTGACAGAATGACTGTGCCTAGCATATAAAATGTGTACCCCTCATGTCCTGGAAATAAGCTTTGATAGATTATTAGACAAGAATTTGGTTATTTAAAAGATGAGGACAACATGATTTATGATTGAATCTCTCCGTTTTAATGTATAATTTCACCTAATGGATCATTCATAGCTCAGAAGATGGAGCAGGCTTTCCACCAACTGGTAGGTCAGTGGTTTGAACTTCACTGTATAAAACGTGTGAATAGGTTAATCTGGCCTGTACCTGCCTATAAAGTGCTTTGGGTGACCCTAACACCACAAGTAGCAAAAATGTCTACTTACAATTATGTACAAATCAATCAAATTATCCACACATTTATTTTCTACAGATGTGGCTTTTTGTTCTTCAGACGATAAACAGTGCATTGCGAGAAAACAGATGTCTCCTGTAATCCATTAAAATGAGACATGTTTGTTTGTTTGATAAATGAGAGTCATTGTATTTGAATGATCTCTAACACCATTTGTAACAAGATTGATTTGGCACACAGCTCAGTAAAGGCCTTATCTTTGCGAGGGGTTGACAGGCAAAGTAAATTGAACAGTCTTTACCTGCATTGACTTCCAGTAACCTCCTCTTCTTCTGCTGTCTCTCCTGCTTTTCACGCTCAGCCTTCTCCTTTGCGGCCCGTGCTCTCCTTTGCTTCTCCTCCAACTCCCTCCGCCTACAGTTCTCCTTCAGTGCTTGCTGTAAGAGAAGGAAAAAAAAGTGATAAAAAGATGGAGAAAGAGAAAACATGACAGACTGCTAAGTTGGGTTAATTACAGTAGTGTAGGCCCTGTCAAAGGCAAAGGCAGCTGTCAAACTGCACAGACATCTTTATCAGGCACTATTAAAGTCAGATGACGCTTCTAAGGTGCACTGTCACTGTGGTCTTGGCAGACATAAAATGGCTTCACAACAGAGGCTCCAGACACTAGAGAGTCATAGGAGTGCTGGAATAATGGTCCTGCATTTTGCCTCTGGCTCCTTTTATAGACAAAACAACTGATCCTGTTTTCCTATGCAAAGGAATCCCACAGTTCTATTTCAACTTTGTTGTTTCTTGTAACCCTTACTTTTAGGGTCAACAACACCCTTCCTGATACTGACTTATAGGCCATTGGTAAAAAAAAAAAATAAATAAAAAAAAATAAAAAAATTAAAACAAAAGTGTAGAAATTAATAACATGTTCACCCCCACCTGGTTGCTAATGTGGGAACTTGTAACTGCATTGCTGACAATGTGAGATGCAACTTATAAAAGTGTAAACTACAACTGTGCTGCAAATGTAAGCACCTTATACTGTTAATGTTGTGTCAGTGTATTAAAAAAAAAAGTAGGTTGAAGCTTAAAGGCTGAATAGTATGTCCAAAAATAAAACAATTCATGATGTGAAGTATGCATTCAGCTGTTGGTAGCTGGAGGCATTTGTATAAATGTAAAATAAAATGACATTGCAAACTAATGTTGCTAACAACCTCACATGGTACACAAGCACTTCTAAATCCAACCTGTCTAAGTAGAATAATACAAAAGAAAACCTCCACACATCAACCAAAGAGGAAACATTGTCTGTAATCTCTATTGTTAAATTTCTACAGTGTCAATAGCTCAATAATGCCACAGCAAGAGATAGAGTCCATATGATTTAATAGAGTGGCGGCCAGACTGCCATCCTGATCAATAGCCTGTCACTGGAAGCGAGGTGGTCTGGGTTTTCATCTAACATCCAACTCCTCCCCCTGAATCGCCCCTCCTGCTGTATTCACACAGCCCAGCTTGACTGGCAGGTCCAAGAAAGAATAACAATGATGTCAAGACTGCATAAAAGGATGTTCCAAAAAAAAAAAAACAAAAAAAAAAACAACAACACACACAAAACACAGATGCTTTAACACACTGTGGTATACAGAGAACTCCAGTGGCACGTCAAAGAGGGGCAGTTGTTTATTGAGGCCAGTTGACAACCTCCTATTATGACTGCATCAAAATGACCATTGTTAGAAATGATACAGTCAACTTGAATTCAAAAACAGTTCAGCGTCATTAGTTTAACGTCAACGAGCCACTTGAAATGCAGAGATATTGCAACTTGAACACTGAACCTGAACAAGACAAACAACGTATAAACCATTCACATTACCTCTCTTAACCTGTGCTTCAAAACTGATTTTTAAAGCTGAGGGTGGCTGCATATGAATAAATCAGCCATTGCATAATACATACTATTAAATATCTACACAATCTTTTACTTGTTAACAGTAGGTTGTTTTTTCAGCAAATTGACCTAAAAGCACTGTGCTTCCTGTCTCTCTGATAAAGTACTAAGGTAAAATTAAAGATGAATATAGGTGCTCACTGCCATTTATCATCAAGAGCACAGAAAAGGGAAAAACAGACCACAGAGAATTGTCAACAACTTGGCAGAAAGCTGGGGCTTAGGTAAATAAAGAACTCTGTAAAATTTGGTGCGGAGCTATTCATCACTTTGTGGAACAGTGGAAAATTGGATATTTGTCATGCAATTCCAAACTTGAATAGTTTACAACCAAGAGTGCAATCAGGGTCCTAAAATGTTCATATCATTCAACCCAACAGTTTAAATAAGGTATAATCACATACAAGCTTCTATTAAACCATAAGTCATGTGGAATAAGTCTTATTATAAAAGACTGTTTAACTTAACTTACAGTAATAAACATGGTCATCAGCATCACAAACAATTACTTATTACCCAATTTTATTGAGAGCAACTTGCAGCCAAGGAACACTGTCACATACTGATAAGTGTACCAGAAAAACTGGGGAGTTCAATGTGTTGCCTAAGAATAATCTGACATATGACAGCCACACAGAAGGAAGCCAACATCTTCTATCTGGAGTCTGACACATCTACAGTTGAGGAACAGCTCCTTATCCCCTTTTCCTATGGACACTCATCAAATCTGTCATCTGCAGGCTACGTAAAGGTTGGGTTTCAGTATAGGGATACGGTTGTGGCAGCATCATGCTAAGGCGTTGTATATAGCTTGAGCTACTCACTATATCTGCTCAAGATATGGCTCGCTGACCCTCTTTGATTAGCTCTGCTTTATCCAAGATACTACCTTTCTAAACGGACAGGACGTAAAAGGCTTTACGGGGAAGAATTGGAGAAACATCTCTATAGGTGCCAAGAATTAAGGTCATGTAGTTTTGTAAATTACAGAATTTAGATTTTGACACACAATGTTTACACATATACAAAAATAAAAAAAAATTATGTTCTAACTACAGTTTGTAGAAGTGGTTTGATAATATAAACAACGAAGACTCCAATTTGAAAGGAAAGTAATACAGCTCAAAGGACAGGAGGAAGATGAATAGCAAATTACTGTGATTGAAGCTATTCAGAGCTCTCTTTTAAACTATTTTTAAATGAAAGCCTCTGTGTCACAAATTTATCTCTGAAATGATGGAAAGACTATTGGTTGTTCATGGCAACAATTTATCACAAGAGAACTATGCAATAAATGAGAATCTGATTTGGTACAGTAAAGCAGGGGCAGAAAACTGAAAAAGGGGATAAAAAGTCATTTAATACTAAATAGATTTTTAGTCACAGTTAGGACCAGGTCACACCTACATATGCTTTCTAGTTCTGAAATGTTTTAACTCTTTAGCGCTCCTCACGTTCCAAAGAATTATGACATTAAACAAATAAAGAGAGCCTTATTCAAACGAATTTGTCAAAGATTTTATACAGTCACTTATTTATTAAGACAAATGATTCATTGGTACAATGTGTATCTTAATCCTTCAACTTGTCTCTGTCCTTTAACTAGATAGATAGCACCCAATAATTAGACCCAGGGTTTTATACTACACTAAAGGTTGGATGTTCATCTTCATTTATTGAGCGGCTTCAAAGATAAGCAACTGGAAAATGACTAAATATAAAAAGTTTGAGTTGTTGAAGTTACATTCTTTTTGGAGAGCACTATATTTTCCATTGCATTCCTCACATGGTCACATCTTTACTTTTTGTAAAGAATGGTTGTCATGATGTAAAGCTCAAAAATTATTATTTGACCAAGAAAATAAAATGTTTACGGTAACATGGGTTGCTTGGTGATCGAACTATTCAGAGTTCTCAAATCCTCTACCATTGATCATTTTAGTCCAACAATACTAAGGAAAAAAACCCCAAAAAACAAAAAAAACCAAAAAAAAAAACAAAAACAGTTGTGACTTGCTCCTTCTCAAAGCCTGTAAAGATGGTTTCTGCAACCTTTTATAAGCTAAATGATAGTGTGCTGGTGTACTTTGGTAAATGTTTGTCCTCTTGCCCTTTTCCTACTTTCTTATGTTGTTGTGTATATTGTCTATTAGGGTTACAACCTTCAGACAGGGGATGTGTAGTCAACAGCCAATGACAATGTGCAGATGTGAGGACAATAAATATATAGCAATAAAGTTGCATCAGTCTTTTTCATCTCTGCTCTCAGTGTCAACAGGGTGGAGGTGTGAATAGCTGAGATACCACATGCCAGGTGTCATAAAGCAGAGAATGGTAATCAGACGTTGAAACTAAATGCAGCTATGTCACAAAACCTTCCTGCAGTACAAGGTGGGGGTGTCCCTGTCCTTATTTGTGCTTTAAATTTTAATAATACAGATGACAGTAGTCTCACAGCAGCAAGATATTCACTAAATTAGATTTAAGATACCTAAAGAACTGCTTTGTCTGCACCACCCAAATTAAAACACTAAACACAATTCTGCACTTATTGTTCAATGTCATTCTGAACTGGTCAGCGGTAAGTTTAGACCGACACATTCTCATCATGTCCTCTATACTGCTGTCAAATCTGCTTACCTGAATTGCATTCATCTATATTTTGAAACTCATAGGCACCATCTACGAGTGCATTTTGTAATTTTCATGAAGAAATGCAGAAAACCTTTACTTTATGACTTATATGAAAACAAAAAGGGTGAAAATTTATTCATTCTTCTGTCAAACTATTCTTTTAAGAAAATTAAATGAATGCTAAGGCATAAAATAAATGTGAGTTCTGTTCCATTTTCAGAAAATATATATTTTTTAAATAGTTAAATGAAGGAGAGAAAGAAAAAAAGGCTAGCTCACTAAGAGAACTGCCCTCTGCTTTCCTTCATCACTGCAGGTCCGCCTCACTATCTTCCTCTCCTGGATGTCCACTATTAGATACGCTCAATTGGATTTCTGTCAGATGTGTGGGCCTCGCCCTGGGTCTTCTTCCTACGGGTGACTGAACTTGCTGCATGCGTGCACAACTAGGTGTATGTCTTTGCACTTTGCGTGCAAATAAAATCAAACTAAGCAGCTCCTATAAAAACTGCCAAAATGGAAACAACATCCGCACACAAACAAACTATACAAGCATGTACGCTATACGAGTTTAATACACACACTCAAAGGCTCAGTTTGCTTTGGGGATAGGACTGGAGACAGCACGGAGCTATTAGCATGGGCCTTGCACAGCAGGGTATATGCTGACACAGGTTTGACCGAGAGGTTACGATACCAAGATTTACTGTATGCCTGTGTTCGCTGACCTGGCCATGGCATTTCCCAAGACATGTCTGTGTGATGTGACAATTTGAACGAAATGCTGAGGGTGTAAGCTGCTTGTGCCTTGACCTATCACAGGGAAATAAATAGCTACCTTGGGAGTGTTGATCTTATAATGCAGGTCTTTATAACACTTGGCTTGTTCACCTTTCACAAGCAGAGTCATTAACCATTATGTTTGGTGAGAGCATAAAAGCTAAGGCAGGACACAAAGCCAAGAGATGGCACTAAATGGCTAAAACCATATCCAAAGAATTGCTTTAATTTTCTTCAGTTAATTAACTGATAAAAATGTATCTTGTGAATCCATAAGCCTTGTTGTTAATTTATTAATACATTGGAAATTCATATCCCACCAAACCAATGCTGGCCTATGTGAGTATTTAAGAAAACTAAACATTTATGCATTTTTAGTTGTTTATAAAGCATTTTTTGCTTTGTTCATAAAGCTAATTAAGACTCAACTGGGAATCTTTCAAGCATAAAAATGCCCAAAAACTGTGGGAATAAATCAATGTGTCTACACACAAATAAGTCAAACTGTACTAGTTTCTTTACCTGACTGTAGAAAAACATAACATACCAAATACAACAGTTTGACCAAGATTTCAAAACCTTTTCACATGTGACACACGTCATCAACGAATCAACTGACAAATAGATGTATTAGAATTTAAAAAAAAAAAAAACAAAACTTTATTAAGTTGCCAGAATCTGGTTTTATATGTCTGCACACCTTTAAACTAATACTTTGATAAAGCACCTTATATTCTAATTCAGTTTCAACATTCACCCTGCTTCCTTTTACATGTCATCAATTAAATCTCTTTAACGTCAGAAACAGCTCAGCTGTTCTATTAGAGTTTTTCTGATTTTTTTCATTTTTCTATTGTTTAGCTAAACCCGTAGTTTACAGAGAAGTTGCAAAAGATCAGAAGGAAGGTAATATGCATACGTATCAGTCAGGAGAAAGGCACAAAAAGGCCATAGAATCATCTCATTATTTATTACAGTGAATCCCATTATTTCTGGGGGTTAGGGACCACAGCTGCACATGAACTGGGTAAAATCAGCGATTAGCTAATTAGCTTTATTATAGCATGGCCAAAATCTTCAGTTGTCTACTCATAAACTAGAGATGAAGACTTTTGAAGATTATTTTTCAGCATCACCGTGAGCCTAAGCATCAATGCATATCAACAAAAGAATGACTTCAAGAGAGGAAAACCAAAGTCTTAGAGCCTGAAAGAAAATCTGTGGGGTCACCTGAAGAGAGTATTAATATAAAATTTGCTCACAATCTCCTATTTGGAGAACATTGACAAGATAGAATGGGCAAATTTTGCCAAGTCAAGATGCTGGATGCTGAAAAACCCAAAGAAGACTAAATGCTGAAGATAAATTTAAAAATGGTTCAGTAAAGTATTAGTTTAAGGTCTTAGAGTCTGAAAGAAAAGGGTGTGTATGCTTATGAAAACAGGTTATTGTACATTTTAATATTGTCTTAACAGATTTGTTTCTTTTTTGAGTTGAATTGTACAAGATCACACCATGCAAAAAAAAAAAAAAAAAAAAAAAAAAAAAAAAAGTTTTAAAATTATTAATTTAAAACCTCAGAGTAGATGGGTCAACTCAATGATACATCTTTCACATCCCAAAAAAAATAAGACCTTTACTGATTTTGGTTTTCCTTTTTTATAAACATGACTGTCACGTTACCGTTCATCTGTTGTCATCATTTTTCAAGTCTCAAATTTCTTGTCCGTCACTTGTCTACTGACAACACACATGGCAGAATATGGTTTCATGATTAGCGAAAGGGCCATTTTAGCTGATTTTAGCTCGGATTTTTTTTTAAAGACCACTTTAAAAGATTGTAAGGAAGTCTGCCTCCTTGAAAATGTCTAAAGAAATTAGGGCTGGTTTTTGATGTTTTATATAATTTCTGCTAGTATCTAACTGTATTTTACAATGTTGAAACTAATTCTAAGGAACTAATTCTGCACTGCATGCTTACTTGAGCAAAAGTATATAAAATTTATTGTGACAACTCCAAAGGAGAAGTCAGAGGGCTTATGCTCTGGCCCAAGGGAGTACATGAATTATCCAAAATTTGGATAATAAGACGTAACTAAAAAAAAAAAAAAAAAAAAAAAAAAAAAAAAGTCTCCATCTATGGCATAAAAAGGGCATAAAATCCATTAGTGTCTTTAGGGTAAATGTTAAGTTTGGGGCAGGACAAGAACTTTAGCTGCTTAATTAGCAACTAATTTATGTCATGTCCAGTGACCTATGCTACTAATCCCCCTGATTTAACACAGTGGGTCAGCACAAATCCAGAGCTAGAAGCGGCACCATATAAATAAGCCTAAGGAGCTGAGCAATAATATAAATGCCTGGATAAGAGTGGACAAAGCACGGCTCACATTGTTCTGCTTTCCACTATACAACAGAAGAGTAACGTGATAAGATCAAAAAAGAAGTACCATTTGTGTCTTGACAGAGGTAAATAAAATGTTAATTTTATTATCCAACGGGAGATTTTTCATATCCAGCACAATACTGCTAAGATTGCAGTTGTTTGGTGCTTTTATCCAGGCAGGACTATTCAGTAAAATGTAGAAACAATTGAAGGAAGACTCCATCAACCTAAAGTAAGTGAGCCACTGTTATATACTGACTAAGTCTGAATTGTTTTAGAGTGAAGGACTATTTTGTCAAAGGCTTTAAAAATGAAAATACCTTATCAAATTTTAAAAAACAAACAAACAACTCTATAAATATTACCCAAAAAGGAGTGGAAAGCTAAATGTAAAGGGATGCTCCTGTGTCTTAACAGTCTGACATAGCATACTCACTGTGAACATGGAGCGAAAGTTGCTGAGGTCAGTGAACAACTCCTCCACAGACGTCTTCTTGGGATCAACAGCAAAGTACTCCAGCAGGTTCTGATACATGGTCTGCATATTGCTATGCATGATCACCAGCTTTCCATACTGCTCCTGCGCCACTCTGCTGAAGCTGTAAGAGACTGTGTCAAGGTCAACAAGACAACCATTGCATATTAGGGTATTCATCAAATGCTGATCAGAGGATTCTGTAGGTGGACAGCAAAAGGCGAAAGAATTCACTCCTGTTTTTTCAGGAAAGTGAGGAAATCAGTCAGATGTAAACTGTGATGTTGCCATTAGTGGGTCGGATACAGTCTGTCAGGTTGCTTTCACAGTGTGTTCGCACCCCTGCAGCCTACACCATCAATGTTCAGCTCCTGGCAAAGTGTCTTAATATATCTCACACATAACTGTTAACATAAACTCAAGCTAAGAAAAAGGCAACAGTTAAATATGTAGAAAAGGACACTGAAATTGTTAGCATTGCTGCATCGAGCACTGATTTTATATAATGTCTTATCTATGTAATTCTCACTTTCCTAAGGGGTATAATTTCAAAGCCCACATGAACACTGCATCATGTGAAACCTTTAAGCACCAACATGTTTTTGCACCTCAAAATGAGTTTAAAACTATGAAATGATCCTTTATTAAAGAGAAATCTAATAACTACAGCAGACTGCAATGGTTGCCTACAGGATCTGACTGCAAAATCTTCACAAATTCACCCAGGTGAGACAAGGAAAAGGATAGCTTCTTATTCGTTGGCGTGTTTGTGTGCAAAAGCAGACAGATATCGTAATAGCTCTGTCAACGTGTGCCGTAAAGGTGTCAGTGTGGGAGCAAAAGCGCTGAAAAGCTTGGTGCCAACCATCAGGGCATGCAGTACTGTGGAGAAAAGTCTGTCTCTATGCTCACTTCTAAAATAATTTCTGAAATGCATATTTCTGTCTATCCTTTTCATTTCACCATTGTGTGCTGAAAGTCAAAGATTCTGCTGTGTTAAAAAACAATCCAAGTCACAGTCAGTTTCATACTTTTGAAAATTTCAGATTATGTTTCCTTGAAACATCCTGAATAAGCAATCAACAACCTAATGGCTAACACTGTCATCTAATGGCAGATAAGAAGCAGGACTGTGAGTGTGGTGTCATACAAGTGTGCGTGGGCAGCATTCTAGCTCTGATTTTGCACCTTCATTATAGCTCAATTGATGGACCTATTTGAGATTTGGCCTCAGCTGAATCTGGCTGACAATGAGACTACCTATTCACAGCTGGATAAATGCTGTTCGATAGGCTCTCCGCCCAGACTGACTTGTCAGTAATATGTTTCCAAGCCAGTGTGTGAGGGAAGGAAGGCATTAGGGAGGTCAGAGTAGGAGGAAGAAGGGAATGGAGGAAAAAAAAGCTAAGAGTTGAGGATGATAAGTGTTGTGGAGTGTAATATCTGTCCTCTTTTTGTTCCCCCATCTCCTGACTTCTTTCCTGTTCCAGAGAAAGCCATAGCTCTCCGAAGCTCAATCTCAAGGCCTTCTTTCCCCTCGAGCTTTTCCACTTACCCCCCTACCCACCCGGTTCCATCATTCTTCAGCCTCCGTTTCTCCATCTTCATCATGTGTAACACCAGCGCAAAAACCCAGTAACTGTACTTAAGTGTGGCAGAGAATGAAAAGGAAATTTTCACCTGTGACATCCTGCAGCTTCCCAAGTTTGACCGGACAAAGGTGCATTACAGATCATAATTCTGATGACTTGCTTCAAACCGCATTTGCTGCAGGTTCATTTTCAATGTGTAAGTTTTTTAAAGAGAAAGCATCAATTTTTTTTAAAGGCTCACTCTCAACATTAAGCAAAATTTCTGCGAGATGAATTGAAAACATTATTTGCTTTGACTGAAAACTGACAGATATTCAGTAATTATCACGAGCTAGTACAAGATGCAGCATGTCTTAAAGAGCACCTTGATACAAACATAAGTGATCATTGGTTAATGTAAGTGAACTGTGAAAATGAATGTAAAAATCTAACTTATTTCCAGACAGTAGAGAGCACCATAATGACTGAAGCTTGAAATCAATACTGTATTACTACGACTTGCTAAAGTTTCAAAACATTTTAGCATTTTGCCATGTTACAAGCATAAAATTAAAAATTAAATAGATTTTCTTAGTATTTTATGTGATACAACATAAAATGAATAATGATAAAGTGAAAGGGAAATGAGACATGCTTTCCTCCTTTTCTTTCAACAAATAAAAATCTGAAAAGTGTGATGCGCATTTGTATTCAGGCTCCCTTGGTCAATACTAATATCTCCACCGAGATAAAACAGTCTTGCCACAGATTTTTAACTGGATTTAGAACTGGACTTTTGCTGGGCCACACAAAACATGAATGTGATTTGATCTAAATCACTCCATTGGAGCTCTGACTGTGTTCTTAGGGTTCCCATTGTTCTGGAAAGTTAACCTAGAGCCCAATAGTAAGTCTTTCATAGGCTTTTAACAGATTTTCTTCCAAGACTGCCATTTTGCTCAACTCTGACCAGCTTCCCTGTCGCCACTCAACAAAAGCATCCCAACATGATCCTGCCAAGGATGTTGTTTTCAAGATGATGGTGCAGTGTTGGTTATATGCCACACATTCTGTTCTGCATGCATTCTAAACAGTTCAGTTTTGGTCTCATCCAAGCAGAGCACCTTCTTCCATCTTTGCTGTGGCACCTGTGTGACATACGGGAAAGTGCATTCAGAAAGTTTTATGGCTTTTACTTAAAAATGGCTTTCCTCTCATCACGCCAGTTTCTCCTACCTGAGCTATGGATCTCTGCGAAGTTACTCCAACCCTACCCTGCACTATATATATATATATATATATATATATATATATATATATATATATATATATATATATATATATATATATTTATTTATTTATTTTTTTTTTTTTGAAAGTGCAAATAACTCAGCATGGCACTACACTGTAGTTCAACATTTTTAAGCAAAAGATGCATATGAATATCAACTGAGGTTTAGTGGATTTTACAGTGTGGTAACAGCATAGCACAAGCAGGTGCTTCTAGAGTAGATACAGACCAAAGTATTTTCCTTAAATACAGTCTATTACTAATGTTATTTGGTGAAATAATTTTGTATTTTATACAGGTAACATCTTTAAATTACAGACATTTTGAACCCCTTGACATACCATGCAAGAACAAAAGTACAACAGTGGCAGACAGTTGCTTGACATTCATTTTGTCGGAGTTGCTCTGAAGTTCTCTGCTAACTACCTCAGCACAAGTCATCAGTGCCCCAGCCCCAAGGCTGTTGATCAAAACTACATGAAGGGGGCAAGGAACAGAGTGTATTATTGAATACACCTGGCCTGAGTCGCACCTGTCAGCCTGATCCTGTAGAACTTTCTCAGAAGACAATGAATAATTTAACCTCCTGTCAAATGCACACCAGCTGTCAGCAGTGGAATGAGGTATCCTGAATGGGCAGCGGAAATGTGTTAACTCTGTCTATGCATTAGCACTTTTGTTTCTGTGTATTTAAATGACAATTCCGTAGCATAATAAATTACTGCTCCTCAGGGATAAACAGTGCCTACTGTCACCGCCAGAGTTAAAGAAAGTGGTGCAGCAAATGTCGTTCTCACAACCCTTTGCCTTCTGTTTGAAGTTGCATTCACTCTTAAGAACCCTTCAGAAAAAAAGAAAAATGCTGAAGGAGAGGCTGGAATAGTGAGTCGACTGTGGAATGGGATGTACTCATTACTTGTGCACATCATCATTGATAATGAAATGGAAACCAAATGTGACCAAGGCTGAGGAAGCAGCACATTCTTATCTTCCTATCTCCCCCCCCCCAATGAAAGCTACACAAACTACATTATATATTCAAAGAAGATGATGGTAGAAACTAGGAGTAAGTCCAACTTACTGTATCTTAGAAATATTCTACCAACCTCACTTATTATTTTGCTCTTTACTTTACATTTAACACATTGTACACTGCCCTAAAGCAGTAAAGCATACGCATAAATATGAAAAAAGGATATAGCCATTTTGGTGAGAAACATGTCGTTAGGGTCATCGGTGGAGGAGAAAGTCTCCAGGTCTCTCTCAAGCTGCAGCAGCTGCCTCTCCATCTGCCTGAGGCTCTTTTCCAGATTCTCTGCAGAGACTAAAAGACACAAGCACATATTTTCAGTCACAAACACGCACATTTATGGTGGTGGACCAAAAACACGTGATATAAACG
Source organism: Anableps anableps (assembly GCA_014839685.1). Taxonomy (NCBI): domain Eukaryota; kingdom Metazoa; phylum Chordata; class Actinopteri; order Cyprinodontiformes; family Anablepidae; genus Anableps; species Anableps anableps. Next base: position 15,965,492 of record CM026067.1, on the reverse strand, counting down.
TGAGGAGACACAAGCAAAACAGGACAATAAAAAAAAAAAAACAAACAAAAAAAAAAACAAAACAAAAAACACCACACTGGAAAAAAACCCCCACAAGAATAACAGAAAATGAATAAAAAAAAAAAGGCCAAAACATGATTATTATGGGTTCACTTGGTGCCAGAATTGTTGAGGTAATAAATACAATGCATGCATCAGAAAATAAGAGTATGTATACAGTTTTTTCTTTTATATTCTGTTCATCTCATGGTTATCTAAAATGGAATGCCCTTTCTGTATTGAAAAACAAATTATGATTAGGGTTCAAGGCCTTTCATCCTTTGAATGAGCTCCTACCAACAGGTGAATGGATTTTACACCAGGAGAGTACAGGAGAAGGCTGAACCTAAGTTTCTGTTACACTGGTGATGGCTGACACGTTTAGCTTGTGAGTGAATACAGCATATGGCTTAAATTACCCTGATTAAACCCTGCTTGACAAAAAAAACATAAGCTGCTTAATTTTAAGTAGTTTCAAATTTCCCTTGATCCTAATACACGCTTTACATAAAAGAAGAAAAAAAAGAAAAAAAACAGAAGAGAGTAGCTTAGCTTCTTTTTGACTTCATGACATAAACCCCTTTTAGTGATGAAAACCCACTGCGCTGGATGCTTTAAAAAAAAGATTTAAAAGGCCTACAGTAGCTGAGGTTGAATATTTTTTTTTTCTTCACATTTTTGAGAGTTGATTTGGTCTTTTCACTGTGGGTAATGGCGAGAATCTAAATAAACACAAATACCAAACATACTTATGCCTTTAGATGGCAGAGAGATAAGAGCAGATGGTGCTTTTTCACTTATAGCTAAGAAAATGACGAAGCAGAAAGCAATAGGATTAAGGGGTAAAGAAAACTAAATTTAAAGCAGTGCATACATCATACCACACCTGTACTTGCCAGATTATTAGCACAGCCTCCTCCTCTGTAATGTACACACTTCTTCATTCTATCTCCACGATGTTTTCAGTCTAAGCAATGCTCTCACTGCTTACCTTATCTTGGTAAAAAAAAAAAATAAGTCTTGGCAAGAACTCTTTAAATCCTTCTATGAGCAGCCATTCAAAATACAGAGATATTTTATTTGTGTTGCAGACAACTTGCCCTTTCTAGATTTAAACCTATTGTATAGTCTTGATGTTACACTTGTGCAACAACCCTGTGATGCTTTTATGAATAGTTTTCCCCTATAAAAGATGATTGATGTCAAGAGATGCTTTGGTTAAGTAAAGCTTATTAATGGGATGTCATAGTATCATTAAACACACTTCATCTGGTGACACAAAGACACCAACAGACAAAACCTGGCAAAAACAATTAAATGATTATTAATTTTTATAGTGACACTAAATACATCTACATAATCTGAAAATAATGTACTGCTTTACATGGTAAAAACAGCTTGATCTTGGTGTTATATGCATCATAATTATAGCATCTGGAAAATTAACTAAAAACAAAGTACAGTGCCTTGGAAAAGTATTTATATCATTTTTTCATAATGTTTGATGTTACAAGCACAGTCTTCACCTTAATCAAAGAATTAGTTCATAAGCAGGCCTCTGTGCCACTAAACTGCATGCTGAGAAGACTATTTAGCTATTTGATTCAGGTGTGTGATGAGGAAAACATCTAAAAGCTGCAGAGGCTACAATGATGGGAGACTAGGACAGATTTTCCCTTCCAGACAATGGCATAAAATATACAGCCAGAACTACAATGGAATGCTGTCATTTAAACCATATGCATCTGTTAGACTGGGTCTGAATACATCTGGACATAAATATAACTATCAATTTATGGTAAGACTTGAATGTTCTGTTCACAGATGATCTCCAATCCATCTGACTGAGCTTCAGTTTTAAGATGGTAGAGACATCTCAAAAAACTTGAAGCTGTAAACCAAAGAGAGTTCTATAAAGAACTGACTCGGGGAGTTCAATACAAAGCCACACCACCCTTTTCAGATTATATTTGTAAAAATATAATCTTCATGTCTGCTTCACAATTATGAGCTGTCATGTCTTAGTCTTTCACATAAAATACTATTAATATATTGAATTCTGTGGTTAAAACATACCAAAATATAAAATTATTTCAAGGGCTAGGAATACTTTTACATTACACTGTTTATTTTCACTTGATATCTGAACTTAACATATATTTTTCTAATTAATTCTTTGAGCAAATAGATGATATTTTCAGTCAGGTTAAACAGCAGAAGTTTTAAAAAACAGCCTGCTCCTTTACCTGCTTTTTACCCTGTTCTCTTTTTATCCTCTGCATTACCTGGCAACCAAATTTGACTGAATAAGGTGTGGGCAGAATGAAAAGTGGAAGGGGGCCAGACAGCCAGTCCGTTAATAGAAATGATTAAAGACCGGTGAGACGACGCTGTGACTGAGAAAAGAGCAAGGGAGGGTGAGACAGAAAGCAAAACAGACAGGGATCTCCTCTTTTCTCTGCTTCACAAGCTAATCTGCAGGCTTTTGAGATGTGGCTCACTCACATGGAAGGACATGTGAACAATGGCTGACAGAAAGGTGACAAACACAGAACTATATGCTCCAGGAGGAAAATCTACTTGAAGAGTGACTGTGGCAGCTGGAATGTGTTGCTAAACACAAACAAATGCCCTTCAAAGCAAATGACATTCATGTTTATCATAGCCATATGTTTGAAATACAGTCACAAACTGAATATAATGAAGAAAAAAAAAAAAGATAAAGTGGTCTTTGTGTATCTTTCATGCTCTTTCTGGCCAAGCTGTTGTGGCGTTCTCATCCTAAGCATTAAGGCGTGAGTGATTTTTATGGGCATTGGGACCTCAACGCCTCTGGAGTCCAGAGAGGTTGCAGACAGATATAGGGTGTTTTAGAGGAATAATAATTGCAGTATTTGTAGAGGTCAAATTCCCCATTGACATCCTTTTATTACTCTGTCAACCTGCTGTGCAATAAATGAGACAAAGAGAGGAGCACGCAACTACGCATATGTGCAAAGAGCCATATTACAGACAGATCCACAATAGATCATCTTTTGATATATGGAAATTAGGAGAGTGTAGAGATGCAGATCTGCCCTCTGAGGCCAAAGCCTGTCAGACAAGTGGGACTAGACTGATGGAGCCAGAGGCTGTGGATGGGAGACCTATATAGGAAACCCTGGAAAAACACTCTACATGCTGAGCATCTACAATACTGAAATCCTTAAGAGTAAAGCAGTCTCTGAAATGTAGAGGAGAAAGCCTCTTCCGTATACTTTAAACCTCAGGCTCATCACTCAGACTGCATGAGGTAGAACTACAAAGCAGAGCTTCTACAGCATATTAAACAGCCACCTCAATGTCGTTGAGTCCTCACACAAGTCCTTAATGACTCTTTAATGCAATGAGACGCTAGAAACAGAACAACGTCCATATTTTTGCTGTGCAAAGCATAAACTATCATCCCTTCCAAAAAACAGATAAACACTGTTTCTGCAACCAACAGGTAGTATTTATAGTTTTAAGATGATTTAAGCAGGTTGAGCCCATTAGTTGCTTTCAACAGGTGCCTGCTTCTAGTCCCAGTTTAAACAAAAGTACCACTCAACTTAAACCATCCTAACTGGCCAAAGTCCCTGCTGTGCATCATGTCTGTGTGTTTGTGATAAAAAAAAAAATAAATAAAAAATAAAATAAAATAAATCAGAAAGAACAGAAAGACTGAAACCAAGAACAAGAGCGAGATGAGAAGGAAAGGACAGACAGACACAGAGGTGTTGACAGACAGATAAGGAGAGATCCATGGGAAATGACAGAAGAAGCAAAAAAAAAGACTGTTTCTTGCTGTCAGGCAAAATAATGACTGCAGAGCTGAGGAGAAGAGAAGGGAGCAAAAATAAGAAGACAGACACAAAGCGACGCTGAACTAAAGTACGGTTTTGCCACTGTGAGAAGTGTGGGGGATACGAGGGCCTGCGTTACATGTAGTCAGAAAAGTAGCACCTTCAGAGCTGGAGCATAAATCATTACTGCTACCTCTACCCAACCTTGTTTTCATGCCCAAGTAAGCTCTTTGGTTAGTGTCTATGAATGTAATGCAGCCTTTTAGCATGTCTACGGTCCTCTCAAATGGCTGTCAGAATTAATGAAAAAGAAGCCACTCAACAGCCTTGTTTGAAAAGAAATGGGATTTGTGTGTCTGAATATGAGATGTGGTGTAATAAGACACTTAATGTGAGCATGTCATAATGGTACAGAAACAGAGAAAGACTGTGACAGAGAAAGAACACTCCATCTATACAGATGTAAATATACTCAGCTTGGTGTCTGTAAAGCAGACGTCACACAGTCTGAAGAAAGATCTAAGAGCTGTGCTTCCCATTGATCTCAACCTTGTACTTATTAATCTTGGTCTTGTGGACACGCAGTCTAGTTGGGAGAAATAAACCCACAACAGGGGTGTCATCATCTACTGTTTTCTAAAAGAAAAAATTAAAAAGAAAATCTAGAGGGGTCTTTATGAAGAGAGTCCAAACAATGTAGCCACACAAATTATCCCCCTACGTTTTCTCCTCCTCACACTTTCCCTCTCTCTCTCCCGCTGGGAGTAGAGCAGTGGGTAAAAATCGTCTTTGGAGCAGGGAGGAAACATGCTGTGACGGAATAACCTCGCACACAAACAAACACAAACTCTGCACAGACTTCTGCTCGCCGCTGCTGCCTGAGAGCCGCCTATAGCAACAACGAACAAAGAACAAGACCGAGTCTCCTTTGACCACCCAGTCAGCTCTGCTTGTCTCTGACCTTTACCGTACTCAAGAGAGTTGGACCAGACTAAAAGCACTTTGAGTGGAGCCATGTTTGTGTGAAGAAAAAAAAAACAAAAAAAAAAAAAAAAAAAAAAAAAAAAAACCACCAAATCACGTTAAAACCAACACAGCAACTCCAAACGTGTTCAAAGAGAGAACTGCTCTTCATCTCAGTGGCTGACATAACCTGATGTATTTACTTGGGGAAAAAAAAAAGAAACTAACTTGTAAATGTGCGACAGCTGAAGATTAATGTTGGTATCAAACAGCGGAGCAGATGAACAGAGCGCAGAGTGGATCAAACAGTAAAATAATAAAATATATTGTTTACAGAATCAACAAGTTATCTAATTCCAGAATAACCACAAGAGATTTTTACAAAAGAATAAAGCTTACAGAAAAACAAAAGATTTGCAGAACAACATTTCTTTGTTTCAGTGTAGGTAGGTCATTCTGTTTCTATAATCAAGTACCTAAAGCTTGCAGAAGACCCCAATTACTCTAAAATACTCAGATATAAAAAATAATATACAGTGTGTTTTGATTATATCAACCCTTTAACAAAAGAAATGGGAGTTAGACTAAAATAATAGTCTAAATCTTACTGACTATACATACTGTCAGACAAGGCAATGTTGAAAAAAAAATAAGCTGAGGTACCAAGCATCAAAATTTGATTTAGCTCAAAATCTCTCATACAGTATCATTACATTTCATTAGGTTGCTCCCATTATTCTCCTCTGCTTTTCACTGTTCTGTTGTCACCATTGTTTATACCAGGCTGTGATGACTAATGCTCACAACAAAACATGATGCTCGTGAGTGTACACAGGAAATGTATAAATTATCACTGACTTCTTTGATGTAATAACATTAGCAGCAGCTAAAACAACATTTTGAAAAGAAATAAGACACAAAATGCATTTTTTTCATTTATTTAATTCATATCTAAAGGGCTTTCCTAACATAAAAAGATACAAACAAGATCAACCAATTTTGATTAGTTCTAAAACAGCACAATAACTACGTAAATGGTGATGGAAATATATTTTTTCCTTTTCCATTAGTCCAATGAATACTTGGTAACAATCATCAGCCATTTTGCATTAGCCTTGATAGAATGATATTGAATGATAATATATAATACAGAAAGTAATTTCCTATAATTTACTTATAGTCTACTGTTAGGTAATGTGGTTATGTGACTTTGTGAATATTTACTAGTTCCAGCGTTTAAGTACATCAGGGGTTATATTCTCTCAATTTTCACAAGAGACAAAAAAATGTTGCCAAAAAATGGAGATCAGATCCAAAATCAATGGCAGTTGAAACTGATATAAAATGTCCAGGAAAATAACAATAAATTACAATTCAATTAAGCATTTTAAGATCACTTTGGCGATAACTTGTTAACATTCAACGACCAAGTAAAATAAACAGATACACAGCAGTTAGATACATAGGTATGAACCACTTTGTTTAGGGTAGTTTGGGACAAAAAGGCAACGTGTGGGTTTCAAATGAGAGGATAAATCGGAAAATAGAAATTGCACCATACTTAATAAACTGTGAATGTGCAGATAAGTATCAACATCTCATATTTTAGAATCAATAAATCAAGAGAAATTTATATATATATATATATATATATATATATATATATATATATATATATATATATATATATATATATATATATATATATATGACAGAAAATAATTACCTTCAACATTCAGTGTTTGAAAGAATGTCCATAAATATAATGTACCTCTGCTTGCTCGATCCACATGCTCCAGCTCGTCAACAAACTTGATCACATCAGGAAACTGCTCCTCACAAACTTCTGCTAAGAAGTGCAGTAATGTGGTCTTCTGGTCTGCGGACTTTGTGTCCTTTAACTGTAATAAAACACATGGAAAAACACATTAAGTTACAAAGATTTTAATGTGAATCAAGTAATAATTAAAAACAAAAAGAAGGAAATCCCAACTCACGGACAACTAACAAAAAAGAAAGATTCTTTGTAAAAGAAAGTAAAATATGCAGATGTTGTCATGTCAAATGCACACTTCATTACATATATTGGTGCTATACAAATACACTTAACTGAATTTCATTTTTTCTGGTGTTTATTTAATTATGAAATGTCTACAGAATAATTTGACGTATCTAAATGTTATAAATAATGAACACTGCATTGCTTTGTTCTACCCTGGTCACTTGTGATGTACATAGCATATGTCTCTTATTTCTTATTTTGTTTATATATATATATATATAATTTTTTTTACCTCTGTATGAATCTTCATGCTTCCATTTGCCTGTCATTTTACTGCTGGTAAAATTTCTTCGGGACGTTAGTCTCAGTTCTTTTACATGCTCCGAATGACAGAACACAGACGTTAGCTGGACTGATATAAAAACCCCTCCGGAGTGGCTCCCAAAAATCTACCTCTGTTAAAAAGCAGATTTTTGAGGCATAGAAAAACTGAGACAATGATAAATAATTTCAACACTCTTTTCAAACATAAGATTTATCCAGCAACATAAAACCCAAAATGAAAGGAAAGGTACAACTCCAGTTGCAAAAGGGGGTACACTTCTGGATTAAAAACTTTGCTGAAGCACCTTTTGATTCAACTTCAGCATTCAATGTTCTTTGATATTAGTCTATCAGCATCCCACATATTGCCCACTGTTCCTTGCAAAAGTAACTCAAATTGTGAGGACGTCTTTAGTCTAAAGCCGTCTTCAGGTGATCCCACAAACAGATCATTCTATAACTTTGATTTTCCTCTCATTAAGTGATTCCTTGGTTGATTTGGATTTGTTGTAATGCTTAAAAATGCCAACTTTCTAGCAGTTTTTGGGATCAAAACCTATCAGCATTTGGAACCAAATGCCAAGTGGTATAAGGAAGAGTTACTAAATGGTTACTTTTCTTTAAACTGAGTTGAGGTTTTTGTCAAAGTGGCTGGAGTTACAATCCATTCAATCAAAAGAAAAGTAACCCAAGCATGATGATGCCACCATACTTACAGTATGGTGTTCTTGCAAGTTATTTTTGTGTTTGAAATTATGACCAAAAGGATTAAGTCTGGTTTCAGCACCCCCACAAGACATTTTCTCACAAGTTTTTGGTAAGAGTAAAGTTCTTAGGAAGAAAACAATTGGACATGTGGAGAACACAGGGGATTGTTGTTTCATACAGAACACAAGCTGTACTTGGAAATTTCTGCAGCTCCTTCAGTGCTACTGTTGGCCTCCTGTTATCCTCCCTGACCAGTCTCTGTTTTGTCTTTTCATCAATCTTGGAGAAATGTGCAGTTTTAAAATATCCTTATACACACATTTTCTTCAACTATATATTTAATTCTGTGGAACTTTTTTGCAACCCTGTTCTGACCAACACTTTTGTACCAATAAGATCATTTTGATCCTTGTCAGCAAAACACGGCTTCATCTAAAGGATTCAACTCCACATTACAGCTAAATGTATTTTTTTTAAAAATCGGAAGCTCTATAAGTGATTGCAGGTACAAATGAAAAAACAATGAGGGATAATTGAAGGTGCTTCAACAAACTATAAGTTTAAGAAAGTTTGCATTTTTGCAAGCCGGTCATTGCAACTTTTATTTTTATCTATTTTTTGTCCAATAAATGTGCTTTTACTTGAATTATACAGAATATTTTATTAAAAGGAGGAAAAAAGTTTAATGAAACATGACATTTTATTATGAGTGTGTACAGTTTTGAACAGCTACTGTGTTACTACCTAAATATAGAAAGCACTTACTGATAAAGTAAAAACAATACTGAACTGAGAAACTCTCCCTTATTTGATGCTTTGATGCTACTGGTGGAGGAGGACGCAGTCTAACACAGCAGATGAAAATCTTCCAAAGATGATCAAGTGGGCTGACAGAGACTGTAAAAGGCTCACATATGACTCACATTATTTTCATAGTCATCAAATGTTTAGTGACCCCTCATGACCCATCAGTGGGGGCACTGTCAACCTGGAAGAGGCCAGTTCACTCAAGATAGAAAAGTTTCATCAAAGGAGAAATCACTCAGAGGAATTTTATATTGATTTGCAGTGACCCTTCCCCCAAAGGGATAAGTGGACCCAAAGCAGGTTGTCATAGAAAAAAAAAAAAAAAAAAAGATATATGAAAACGGAGGATAATAGAGCAATGAATTCTCCAAACCGTAAGGGTCTGACATTCAAGGTTTTCCTTTGATGTGTCACTGCTATGTATGTGTATAAATTGTCTCCTTTTTAGTCTTTGTTTTCCATCTCCAAAGAAAAAAAGAAAATCACAGTGTGAGAGCTTGTCACGGCAGACGTGTTTGCTGCAGCAGACAAAAGTCGTCAGACTTTCCATGTATCGCTGCAATTTCATCCACGACATAAGATGGCAGTATCTGTTGGGTATTATAAGACAAAGAAAGTCATGTCTGAATGCCTGCGTCACAAATGCTAAGTGTTGACAGTGCAACAAATGATTTTATGTCTCATACTCATGCAGCAGATGCAATTTCACAATGTGATGACCCCCCTGTACTCGCTGTGCCTCTCTCACCGCACACAACAATTTTTCAATTTCTCTGATAAATTTCCATCATTGCTCTTTTACAGTCTAATTCCAAGATGCCTCTTAGTATCCCTGCTGTGCATCCCTCCTGTGGAGTGTGTTGCTGTGTATCTCTCTAGGTGATCTATTGGTAGACAGCAGTGTACTCAGACCCGCTGGGTTTAATCATGTTTGCATTATCTCCTCTAATCAAACGTTCTCATCTCTCTTTTCATTTCTGTTTTTTCTTGTTTTTTTTTTTTTTTCCTCCTTCCCTAAAAGCTTCAATGGCTCACTCACAAAAGGTCCCTCTCTGAATTTAGATGGATGGTAATCATAGATGACAATGTAAACATTTCTTCTTTTTCCAGCTGGGCTGGGTGCAATTTCCCTGTGCTGTGAAGTGTGTCACAGTATTAAGTTGTCAAACTCTGGGAGAGGCATGAAGGTGATGCCTTCCTCTACATATTGTGCCTGAGACATCAACTCACCATGGCCAGACAACATGTCAGCATGAGAAAAAAAAAAAAGAAATCGACACAGTGGAACAGTAGCATCAAAGTAAGTGGAAGACATAATCCACAAATAAACCTCTGTTGATTGATTATGTTATTGTTCTGCTAATGTTTCTGGTCCATCAAATATGCAGGAATCCACATTTGGCAAATGCACTGGTGTTTATATGAGCATAAGCATCCAAGTCTAACAGGGCAAAGAGGTGGCAGTGACAAATGGCTGCGGTGGCTGTTACTGTGGAAACTGCAGCGCATGTGCCAACAGCTTTAATGTAACCACTGCAGGAGTTTCTCATCCAAAGATTACACCTTGTTTTTGCCCTCACTATCACACAGGGAAACTTAGTGCTCAGTCTTCATCACAGAGCTATACCCATAGGCCATGTCTTCATCCATGAAGCGCTTGGTTAGCCCTGAAGGGTGTGTGCGCTTTCAGAGGGATTGGGACCACAGCCCCAGTTATCTATTATGGGCAAAAGAATACAAACTAAGCATGGCCTTTATTTTAATGTGTTTTGATAAGAGCAAGCTGACATCTTAACTTTGTCTTGTATGTTTACGTATCCTTATCAGTCTTGTAGGGCTGACAGTGATAAAAATGGATGAAAATGAAATTAGCAGCTATAGTCCATCCTTCCACCCACAGTGCCTTGCAAAAGCAGTAAAACTCTGGAGCAGCTATAGAGCGATTTGTGGAAGAGATGTGCAAGATTACATAATTTCTGAACGAAAGCCATTTTCCATTGCAGTTTCCCGCAAGCCATATAGGGGACGCAGCCACCTTATTAAAGAGGGTGTTTTGTTCAGACAAGACCAAAATTGAACTTTTTTGGCCTTCATTCAAAACACTGTGTGTTGGATGGAGTTCATTACAGGGTGGTGCTGGAAGAACACCTGGTAAAAGCCATAACAGACTTGAGACTGAGGCGGCAGTTCGCCTTCCAGCTGGAACCCCTAAATATATAGCATATAGCCAGGACTACTATGAAATGGTTTAGATTAAAGCATATTCCTGCATTTCAATGGCTTGGACCCAAATCCAATTAAGAAGGTTTGGCAAAACTTGAAATGTAACCCTCAGCTGGATTGAGAAGAACATTATTTTTTGTGTCCAGATGTGTAAGACATACCCCAAAAGACTTTCAGCTGTAGAATGCGGCATTGGATTTTTACAAACTGATAATCTAGGAGAAGGATAGAAATGTAATTTGTGCTTTTCATATTTGTAAAAAAAAAAAAAAAAAAAAAAAAAAATTATATATATATATATATATATATATATATATATATATATATATATATATATATATATATATATATATAGTTTTAATCCTATTTTTCAAGTTTTGCACCAGAAGTGACACCAGAAATAAGAAAATATACAATTAAATATTGCAACTTTGATGGTTAATATGTACCTTTTACATGACTTCAAAAGAAAAAAATCATTGTTAGTTTAACTAAAACATGACTTTGACCCATTATTCGCTGCTTGATGTATCTTTTTTTTTTTTTTTTTTTTTTTTTTAGCTCATGGGAACTTATCAGTGGATTTAGGTTGTGTCATTTAATCATTTCGGATTGTCTTGGATTGGCTGTGCTAATTTGTAGGTGACTCGGCTCAGTTGGTAGAGTAGCTCTTTCGATTGGAAAAATTGTGGTCTTGATTCAAGTTTCATCCTGCAGCATGTTGTTGTGCTCCTGGGCAAGGCACTGAGCTCATAACTGCCTAACTATCTGCATATTAGTGGATGAATGTTTGTGTGTTTTTGAGTGGAACTGGCTGAATGTGGCTCTAGAGGAATGCACTTTCAGTGGTCAGTAGAACTAGAAAAGCAGTATATCATTTCAGCCTTTCAGCCAATTTCATTTGTTTTTGCTGTTTTCTTGACAATATTTTTGTCTTACTTCTTTCCAAAATAAACGATAAAATACCTGTTTTGTTAAACATATTACAGAATAGAATAGAGATGACTGCCGAAGTGAGCAGGAGCCAGGTAGACCATTTTCACATAAGCCTCACTTCACGTCTGTCAAATGTTTTGTTATTGCTATTTCAGGTGTGCACCTGCAAACACAGCTGTATAAAATCAATATGCAGTATCAGGAGCTTTATTGAACAAGTGTCCCTCATGTTGAACCAGTGCCAAAAGGGTTATAAATAACTACGTATGAGAAAAGTGTGTGGAGGTCAGTATTTACCTTGCAAAGGGAACTGAGGTCAAAGCCATATGACTGGGCATTACGAGACCCTGCATTCATGTAATTTCCCAGCAGCAGCACCAGCTCCAGCAGGCGGCCAAAAGCGCGGCTCTTTCTGACCTCTTCACAGGCTGCGTTTACTGCCAGGATATCTGGACGCAGGTTGTTTACATGCTCCTCAAACTGGAGTCGGAAAAGGATGTGGCTAAGGCGAGGTTGGAGCCGCTTCATGCTGCTCATCTGTGACAAGAAAACATACGTATTAATCTAAACAGAAAATGTATGCGGCAAACCTGAAGGAAACCAGGAAAAAATATGACGAACTCACTTCAGAGAATATACTCAGGACTTCAAAAATATCTACAATCACATTTTTGGCACTTTCAACATTTAGCCGATCTAATTTAGCGCACATTTATGCAACCTGCATACAGGAAAAGTATTGCTAGGCAGTGGTAATAGATGCTGGCAGTGATTTGATTTGAGTCCCAGGTCTGGTAAGTTAATTGTGGAGTTAGTGTCCATATAGACCAGGCAGTGGAGGGGGTGGAATATACAATAGCCTGCCTTGGATTACCACTCTCACACAATTAGAGAAAATTGAAAAATATTGCAATGGGCCCAAGACCTGGCCACTACAGTGATTGTGTACGTGTGCTGAGAAAAGGGGGAAAAGGGGGAGGGTTTTGAGAGGTAGAGGGATGCAGGTTCCGATTGTCTAGTTTAAACAACAGCTGGCTGTGTGGTTTGATATCCCCCATCGAGGGTTTAATTATAGCTACTGTAATCTTATCAAATAACTATTTCAGCGAGTGACTGAGTGAGCGGATGTGTTTGTGTGGGGAAAAAAAAAAAGGGCAGAGAGCAAAAAGAGGAAAACTATGTAACAAGATTAAGAATAAAACAGCACAAGAATCAAATGAGAAGCCGAAATGAAGTCCTGAGATAGGATAAATCATTTAATAAGTATAAGACTGTGATTAGATAATCAGTAAAAGAAAAAAGCAAACACCATCACACTATCAGTGTGAAAGTAGCATAGACAGCTTTCGGCAAATTAGGTTTAATACAAGAAAGAAAAGTTTTGAAAGTAAGTGACACTGGTCGGAAAAAAAAATTGAGGATGAAAACTAAATAAAAAAACAACACATGGACCATAAAATGCTGGCACTTTAGAGTCTAGGAGTGACAAAAACCTACATGGACAGAGAAAAAAATATTTTATCTCAAAGTTCTTGTTATGTTCCACCCTGTGAATAATGTGTGTGCATACTGTAGTGTCTTCATTTGTTTGAGATCAGTGCAAACACACACAAGCAAACAGATCAGCATTGGCTTCTCCTAATGAGGCCATGCTCCCCTGAAAACAGAAATTGTACAATTTTTGTAATTTTTCTTCTTCTTTTTTTTTTTTTTTTTTTTTTTTTTTTTTTTTTTTTTTTTTTTTTGTTTTTGTTTTTGAATGTCTATACTCAGGAGGCATTTTAAGCAAGCAATGAAGTGTGCCACTGGGAGTACACAGACTTTCTGATTCTGTCCAGTTAAAAGATGCACAAGCACCCCCCCCCCAATCTCATTTCTTTTTTAATTGAGAGGTTAATGTTCATTGTTGAAATAATAAAAGCTTTAAACTTCTACTCAACATTTTCAGATTAAGAGGTCACCAGAGATACTGTAATGGTAAATTCTTAAAATCTGTGATACCTTGCGTAAACTAGAAGAGGCATTTGCACAAGATGTTAAACACAAAGATATCTGTCTCAGCACAAAGTCATTTATTTAGGCTACCTTTTAATAAGAAGAAACAATTGTCAACTGCACAGGAACAGCTGGTAAAGGCTGCACCTTTGGTTGCCGTTCAGGCACAGACTACTGCTCATTTATTTGTCTAGCGCCCTGCAGGTTAGAGGAGATGTTCAGAGTGTTACCACCTGGCCCATTGGACCAGCACCTCTCTGTGCCCCTGGCCCTAATTATTAACAAATTAAGCTTTAAGTAAATATATGATGCATCCAAACAAAGATAACCGCATCTTTCGCCACAATGGAGATTTATGGAGAGTAGCTGTGAGTAGACTGATAGGTTATGTATAAAACTTGAATAAAGATCCTAGGAAAAGTGTGAGAGTAAAAATGTACTGTTAATATCAGAAAGAACACATTAAGGATGTAACAATACACCATAATAACAGTTCGATACATATTCAGGTTTTAAAGTCACAATCTAGTAGGTTTTTGGTATGCTTCAGTTAAGAAAAATAAATAGAAATATATGAAATTTTTATTATTTTCAAAAACTTAAAAAAGTGTAAAGTATAGAACTGACTGAAAATTTGGTTAAAACCTGCAATACTTGGAATACGTGTACCGTTACATCCCTAGGACACGTCTCATATTTTACCAAACAATGCTTTCGTAGGTGCTCAAATCGTCCTAGATTCTGGAAATCAGCATAATCCTCTGAATAAAATTTCTGTGTGGGAGATTTGGTGCTAAGTTATGGTGATAACTTCAAGCCAGGGGTCGCGTAAATGGAATATTTTCTGTCATCGACAGTTTTTTTAAAAAAACATTGATGGAAAACTCTAAAGGCCATCTGTTTTTTTGATGGATTACAATTCACACACCTGACCCCTCTGGTGCAGATGCGCAGACATTTTCAACTTTATGCACAGAGTACACTGCAGAGGTAACTATATCCATCCCAAAAAAAAAAAAAAAAAAAAAAAAAAAAAAAAAAAAAAAAAAAAAAATTCGATCTGAGTGTTCAATGTTCAGATCTCTCTACACTAAATGCATCTCACCATTCGGGAGCTGACTGCATGTTTAAGAGTTATGGAGGCTTTGGAGCGTGTCTGGTGCAGCTGAAGTACTGCTAAGGAATTTCTTTCCGCCACCCCTTGTTCAGAGAGTTATGTCGACTTCTGATCACTTCAACTGGAGAAATGTTTCCTGATTTCGAAACTTTGGCTAAAGTAGTGCTTGTAGTTCCAGTCTCCAGTGTGGCAGCAGAGCGTGCATTCAGCCTCCAGCTCAACATCAAAACCCTGAGACATTTGATTACACACATGCGGGTGTGCAGTTCAATTCATATCCATGTTCATAATTTAATTGTGTAGTTACTAGAGTCACAGTCAGTGGTTTTTGTCACTGCAGACAGCGAGTTACATCCATTCATCTGCTTGATGTGTGATGGTACAATGTCGAGTCTTTGTTCAGCTTGTTGAAGATTAAACTAAATCAAAACGAAATGCAATTGAATGTCATTATAATAATTTTTAAAAATGCCGGGTAAAATAGATTATGATGGGATATTTTTGACTGCGTCTGTCAAAATAACAGACAACTAACATGTCTACCACAACCTCTGCCTCCAGCCTCCCATCTCCCTACTCTTCTAATCTGACGCTACTGTACAGTTTGTCTCTTCAGGTCGACTGTAGAAACAGTAAGCATCCTCTACCATTGCAACACGGTAGAGGATGCAGAGAGCATTCTGCAACTTTTCTACAAACACAGAGAAGGGAAGAAATAAAAGTCTATGAATTGATATTTCAAGTGATTATTTGCACAAACTTTGTTTTACATTTTTGCCAATGGTTAAATTTTATAATTTTAAAACAGTGCAATCAAAGTTCAAAAGGTGCATGAAACAAGTGCACCAGTTCACACATTATTTCAGTATTTACATTTATTTTCTGTTAACTTTTATGTACATGACACAGCTACAGCTAATGAAAACCCAAAATTAAGTTTCTCAGACAATCTGAGGTGTTCAGGAAGCCCAGATTGCTTTAACAATGGCCCTCAAATCATCTGCACTGTTGTGTCTGTTATTGCTCATCTTCATCTTGACAGTAGTACATAGAATCTCCCTGGGATTTAGGTCAGGTGAGTTTGCTGACCAATCAAGCACAGTGATATCATGGTCATTAAACCAAGTATTTAGGGGTTAAGGCAGTTTCCAGTCCTGTCGGAAAATGATAGCAGGATGTGACCCTGGGACTCTGATTTCCAAATGCAATCCAAAATGCTCTTTTATCTGAACAAAAGCTTAGGACCACGAAGCAACAGTCTAGATTTTTTTTTGCTACTGATATTGTCCCTGGTTCATTAGTGCTTTGTCACAAGAAATGTGACAGTTGTTGCTGAATGTCCAATGACTGTGTTTGGTGGTTCTTTAAGTTCTCACTCCAGAAACAGTCTGCACCTTATCAATCCCCTCCAATTATTATAGGTGTTAACTCTTTTTATCTAATCCCCTTAAGGCTTAAATAATCCATGCAGTGTGTGCACCTTTTTTTAACCACATGTTTTCCTTCCACTTTACTTTAATATGCTTGCATGTACTTCTTACATGTACAGCCAGCTTTTTGAGCAAAAACCTCAAGGTGTTCACTGTCCTTGTGGAGGGTGTCTGCATGAAAACTTTCAAATCACTAGTATTCCCTTTGATTCTTTAAGCATAACATTAGCACAGCGTGTGTCTATTAAATATTCTGTTTTTATTGGTATTATGACAGACTATAACTTTCAGAGAAAGTAATTTAGGTTTTTCCTTAGCTGAAAACCAGAGTAATCAATATTAACACAAAAAAACATTTGCAATATACCACTGTGTGTGAATCCATATGATTTACAGGTGTCCATGTCTGAACTGAGGTACTAAAATAAATTATCTTTTCAATTATATTCTAGTTTATTGAGACACAATTGAATTTTATGCAGGAGTCTCCTGTACCAGTATCTCAAAATTATGCATGAAATTTGATGCAAGAAATGAGAATTGAAAGAGTTTTACCTATACTTGATTTTTTTGGCACTAAAACTTGTTTTTATTATTACTATTTTAAACTTGCTGCAGAAAGATATATGTTTCAATTGTACTGTGCAGAGCAATTTTGACAATGCGCTCCTCTGAATAGGCTTTACAACAACAATGAAACATGCAGGCAACTTCAATTAAAGTGTGAGGGGAAATGTACTGAAAATACAAACCATAAAATGCATATGGCTTTTTTTAGATTGCTTTTTTTAAGGTGAAAGCACAACTTGCTTTGGGCCTACACAGACACAGTATATAAACAGGATTTACCTGGTTCAATTTTGCTAGTTTTACAACAATGGGTGTTCTAACCACTTCATCTCCTCCTTCCAGTCAATCAACCTAATATCTTTTCCATGTGAGTGCAAAGCAAAGGGCAAAAAAAAGCAGATTAGTACATGTTTTTGTCACCATCTAAGTTGCTATAAACACAAAACCCACAATACCCTTTAAGTATAAATCTGAATAAACCTCCTTTGGAACATCTTTAGGAAAATGATGCAGACATAATAGGGTAGCAAGTGCTGCTCTTTAATGTGCATAAATTAGTCCACAGGTGTCCTGGCTCTCTTCCTACCTCTTAAAAAGATAGAATTTTAAAAAGCCCTGGATTATGTTAATCACATGAAAGCACTCAGTGTGTGCCTGTGCGTGTATTAGTGTTTTCATAAAGACAGAGAAAGAAATGCAAATATGAGACAAGTTTAGATTACCATAAAATTAATGAAGTAACAAACATGGTTGCTATATCTGTGCAGCCGGTTATGTTCTGTTTAAAAATTCTGTTCATGCTACACTTAATTCGCACCATGTCAATAAAGAAAAGAGTAGAGGTTCTGAATCATCAAAAATATTATAGTGTAACATAATGCCTGGGTTTTTGCGCATTTCTTTTTATATTATAAAGGAAAAAATTGTATGCTCTACTTGTGCATGTTATTAAAGCAATAGCCATTTACTCTGAGTTAGGCTGACAGTGTTTGTGTGTATGTGGGTGTGCGTGCATGAGAGTACTCACCACAACCCCAAACTGCTCAGGTTCTGACAAATTAGAGTACTCGTTTTTGTACTTGGCCAGAGCGTTCAGCTGTTCCTGCTCTGGGAGGTGCTTTACAAGGTTCTGCAAACAGTGTGAAAGAGAAAAGATGAAAGCAGCAACAAACAGGATACCAGACATGATTAAATTCAGTAAAAAGATTTGATGCCTTGCTAAACATTAATTATTGCTTTGACATTTGAACTTTGCTGCAAATTTAGAGCATTTCACCAAGTAGAAGATTGTCCTCTCCAAGTTTTAATCATAAATTAAATGCCCCCAATAAAGCTAAACACCAATGTGTATTAAACTTTAAATTTAAAAAAAAAAAAAAAAAAAAAAAAAAAAAAAAAAAAAAAAAAAAAAAAGGAAGAGCAGGCTTTACATGCATAACATCATACCTTAGGTGCAAAAAACAAAATTGCAATGTTTGTTTTTTTTAATGCTAAAAAAATGTCATTCATGAATTCTTGTTGTGAATATACTATAGTTCACCTTTGATAAACACTTATGTATTATGCATCCAACATTTACAGTCTTAGGTGGAGAAATTGTTCTAGTCCCTGGAGTCAAAGTACATAAAGGCTTGTCCATTATTAAAACTTCTTGTAATGATGCATCATAATTGAAATTACCTTAATGACTATTAATTGATCAAATGAATTATTCATTGTATACCTCTGTAGCCCAGATTTGTTTTTATTTGTTTCAACTCAGTCTGCATGCTATGACAGCAAAATAATCTAAAACCTTCCGAGGCATTCATTAACCTCAGTGTTTGGTGCAAAAATAGTCAGCCAAAAACCAAATTAAAAAGTTAATTCAGCAAACTCTTTTAATCTGTTTTCCACAGAGTTATTAGTCTTTTTTTTCCTCTCATGTATCTGTTTTGTAATTATCTTATATTAACAACCTTTTTCTGGATTGCATAAATTCAACAGAACTCAATCAAACAAAAATGCTCAACATTTTTTGAAATTGTCATTCCAGATCATTTCAACTTCATCCAACAAGCAATGTAAGGATAATAAAATAATCAGTCAATATGGTGATAATTTGTTTTAGGTATAAGGAATATATATATATATATATATATATATATATATATATATATATATATATATATATATATATATATATATATATATATATATATGATCATTCAATATAATAAAACAACACAAATAGAAAAACACACAATAATATACAAATTTAGGCACTAGGTAAAATTTATACACTACTGCTCTGTGAGGCTCCAGAGTGGTTTCACTCATATCTTTCTCTTAGAAGAACCCGGGCATGATTGGTACCACAGGGTTTAGTGTTTGGACCTAATCTATTCAGTTATACAATCTTGCCCTTGGAAATACAATTAAAACATTTCCTAATGCTTCCCATATTTTTTTGCAAGTGATATTCAATTTTATTGTCCAGTTAAGACTAAAAGCCGTCTTCTTTGATGAAATGCCTAATGAGCAAACAGTGGTCACAATTATCTGCAGTCAAATTCCAGAAACATTGAGTGTGTCAATCTGCAATGTGCACATTGACCATCGAGCACACACCAGTGATGAGCATGCGCTCCACTCGCTCACAGCGAGCTCAGTAGCTGAGTCCTTGCTCACTTGACTGCAAGTTTTTTGAGACTGTGGAGGCAGGGCCTGTGGCTGATATACTCTGTCCTCTGATTCATTAGTTTATTTCCTCTCTCTTCTCCTGCCTCAAGACCGCATTAGCTTCTTCTTGGACCATAGTCCAAGGTAGCAAATCTGCCAGGCAGCAAATCTGTGCATTACCACCACCAACCGGTATTGAAAGCAGAAGAGGTTATCAATCAAAAACATTTTTCTTTTAGCTAATCGTGTTTAAAAAGTGCACAAAAGCTTAACAGCTTCTCCCCATATTTTGTCATCTTTGCACTGGCTGCCTGTTAGGGATGGGCATTTATTGTATTGTTTATCATTTATCGTGATAAATTTCTTATGATACGAATTTTCATTCATCCATTCTCGATAAATTCCAATTAATGCTGTTTAAAACCTCTCAAAACTGTCTGTATTGACAGGGTTGATAGTTTAACTACTTTCTCCACTGATCAATGAGAGTATCAATAAATTTGAAAATATGATTAAATCCAGTTACTGTGTGCAATTTAGTGATATAAAACACACATCTTTATGTGACTGGTATTCTAAAGAAGCTTATTACAAATATTTTTCAAGAACAGTATTTGTGTTTGTGGGGCTATGATTGCTGTACCATGCAGTCACAGCCATACAACTACCTAAAGAAGTAAATAGTTCTTATCGTCACTTTTATCATTATCATAATAGTAACACAAAATATTGTAATAAAACTTTAAGTCCATATCGCCCACCCCTACCGCCTGGACAATTTAGAATCTATTTTAAAATTTCAGACCTCACTTTCACAGACTCTACCTATATATATCTGGCCTGTTAGAGCCTAAAATCCCTTCCTTTAGTCTGAGATCATCAGGTAAGAGACTTTTACTGGGGGCACAGACTCATTTTTTTAACCAGAGGATAAAGATCTTTTAAAGGTTTTTGTTTAAACAGGCTTTTAATTAATTCGGGCTTCACTGTATAACCAGTTTTCATGCACCTTTGTAAGATCAGAGTTATTTATTTATTTTGCTTCTTGTGCCATTTTGTTTTTAAAAATTAAAATGTACTTACTATTGTTGTCATAATGGATATTTCATGAAAAACTAAACAATTTTTAAAAAAATAATGCTAAATGTATGCAAATGTAATCTATTCTATTTTACTGGAATACTAAATACTTTTTCGATTGGTCCAAATCCGAGCTACAATACAAAAGAACAACTTCAACATCCCACAGCTTTTAAACAGCCTTTGGGTGAAAACAGGGCAAAAGCCAAAACTAAAGCAGCAGGATATTTCATGACTAAATATAAGTAACCTAGTAACCTTATGCCACTGTGGAGGACGCAGGATTTTAACATGTAATTCAAATATTCAGGCTTCTGAAAAAATAATTTTTCTTCCTGCTAATACTACAGAAGAAATGTAACTTAATGCAGAGCAGACGAGAAAGTGTCAAGCTAGTTTCAGCATACAAATTAAGGTCCGTAATAATAAATAATTTATCAAAAGAAAATGGGGGGAAAAAAAAAAAAAAAAAAAAAAAAAAATCAGATTTTTGCTGCTAAAACACAATTTTATGTTCTGAGCAAGAAATTAAGTATGTATTAAAGCAATCTGACATCATTTAACATTCACTGTTAAAACAATTCTCCCTAACCTGATCAGTCATAATGGCCTATTAAATGCCAAAGTACATTCCTATTTCTGTTTTAGCATGACTTCACTACATGTCTCTGAATTGAACTTATTTTTGAGTTAACAAATATTGAATTATCATCTGCTGATGCATGGAGTTCTGCAGTGTTGATAAAATAGTAAAACCCAAAAGGTGATCCAAACGCAAAACCGTGACCCCAAACTGTAAACCTAACTATGGATTTTGTGACGCATTCCACCCCCTAAGTTGGTCTTCTAAAAGACAGACAGTAAGATTAGCTGATAAACTAAAGGAAAGATGAGCAAAAATACTGTAATTAAATTAAAGTGTGTTATACACATGACAAATAAAACTTATGTTGCAAACTAAGATGGTAAAGCAGAACACAATAAGGACCGACATGTTAAACAACCTTGGTAAACATCCACAGTATATGTCTTTGTTTAGGTCATTTACAGACTTAACTGTCTGATGGAATAATCACAAATGAGGGTTTACGTCATACTGAGTGATATCTAATGATTTAGCCCCAAGCTATGCTCAGTTTTAAGACTGACATTTAATGAAGGCAAAAGACAGAAGCTGGGGCATGGACCTGTGTAGGAGAAGAGCAGCACAAGAAATCCAATTCCAGCCTCAGGTGTGTAGTTGCATATTGTCGGATGAGTTACTTTCCAATATTTCTTCTATCTCACAGTTGAGTATGACCAGATTTACTGTAGGCGGGTCAACAAATTCTTGCACTCACGATGCATGAAAAGCTGAGGCTTCAAACATTTTTGCAACTTTATGCAAAGCTTTTCCTACCTGGATCATGGGTTCAGTGAGCTGCTCCTCATCCACCTCCACTATCATACGACGTATTTCTTGATAAGGCATGCGGTAGGAACCCAAGAAGATCGCTAGAGAGGAGGGGGGGAAATAAATAAATAAATAAATAATTTTTGTACACTTTGTCAAATAATAAACAGTTGTGAATCATTCCAAATATCAGACAGCTTATCAAATGAACAAGCAATTACAGAAAAAAGAATGTAGTAACAAAAAAACAAAAGAGCTCAAGAACACACTAAGTAAATGAAGTTGGAACCAAAGAGAAATCCAATTAAAGCTGCACCAATGTGAGCCAAATGTCTAATTTTAAAAATCTAAAATCCTTAGCTAGATCCAAAACTATAACAGATGGGATGGGTCATGGCTTGTCAGGATAAATCATTATTCTAGCTTTAAGAATTATTTAAAAAAAATTAAAATATATATATATCCCAGCCAGATGAAGCTTTTTACAGTAATGACACTTCAATACAAAATCTGAACATAGATTACCCATCCTCTGTTTCCTATTTGACATCATTTTACTTTTTAACCACAAAATAATATCTGGCTCAGTTTTCTTGATAAATGTGTTTACAGTCTTATTTTTCTAACTCGCTTAATTTTTAGTGTTAGAACTTGTGGGAAAGAAAAAACCCCAAAAACAAACAAAAAAAACAAACAAAAAATGAACAATCCTTAAGATTATCTTTTCACATCACCCGATACCACGGGTGACTCAGATTTCTTAAAGCAAAGAGAAAAATAGTACATTACAACTCATTAGCAGGCATTTAACTAAAACTTAACAATGAAGCACAACTCAATCAATAAAAATGAAAAAATAACTCACATACTCATTTACCAACCTCAGTAAAGGCTTTTAAACCCTTTCCCTCCTGTGATGAAACACACACAGTAAACCAGCCCACTCTCCCTGTTTTTTCCTGCTTCTCTTTTCTGCTCAATGATTTCCACTGCATGATTTATCACTGTTACTGGGCTGATTAGTCCCATTTTCTTTTAATACATGAAACAAAGGTCACAGCTCCCCTCCATATAAGCCACTGAGGTGCAAAGATCCGAGAGTGCTTAAGAGATCAGCAGGATCCTCATTAATGCCGGGTGCTTTTAAAACGATCATTTTAGGGCCAAGCATACATGTGCGAATGCATCTGCGTGTGAGAAAATGAGAGCCAGAGAGAGAGAAAGCGTGGAAACAGAAGGAGACAGATCTATGGTATCATGCGCAATAGCATTTTTTTTCTTCCACCCTTAATGGATCCTTAACATTGTTAATTAGCTTTGTGTGCAGAGATGAGTCATAAGTATCAACGGCCAGGTTCACATGAAGTGCCGTCTTGTAATAACTGCTATGGCAACAAGCAAAGGCATAAGAAAGAAGGCAAAGTTTAGGCACCCCTGCTCAGAGGATCTGTTCCTGTGGATATTTAGTGAGTTCATGATTAAATGATCTTTAAAAGGACATCAGATTCAAGATGCAATCTTCTTTGTTGAATTTTTGAAATTGATTTGTGTTTTGTTTTTAATAATGTTGTACTTCAGAACCAGAGGGGAAAATTAGCACCAACTTCTGACCAACTACTGGCAAATTTATAAAGTGGCAGGTATATCCAAGGAACCAGAAAGTGGGTTTGCAATTTGAACAAAAAAATGGCATTAATTTTTTACAGCTCACTCACAGGGGAGCTAATGTGCTTGACGAGCCGCTAGACTGCTGCAAACACTTCAACATAAGTAGAATACGATCTGATTAGCAACATAGCATTATATTTCAGGTCTAAAGCAGTTTTCAAAAACCACAAAACCTTCTGAAGTTAAAGGAGTGTTTTATAGTTAGAAGTTTAAAAATGACAACCAATCAATGTTTAGCTCCCACTGTCGGCGATAGATTGCTCAACATTTTGCCCCTTTACCAATCTGGTTTTTTTGTTGGGTTTTTTTTTTGTTTGTTTGTTTTTTTGAAATTTCAATTCTTTCTCAGATCTTACGTAACTGATTTGACAATTAATTTTCAGTAATCAATTCAGTTTATTTTTTTATAGAAAGGTGCTATGTGACTCCAATGAATAATATTTTGCAGCAGGAAGACTACAAAGAGTTGTTTCTCTTTGATCAAGGGTCAAAATATCTTATATTTGCCAGTCAGATGGCTCCAAACAGCAATCTCAACCTCAGTCAGCAGAAATACGGCTTAACATAAAATCTTAGGATAATCAACATTTAAATTCAATTCAGTTTATTTATATAGTGCCAATTCACAACAAATGTCATCTTGACGCACTTTACAAAAATTTTTTAAAAAATTAAAATAAAAAAATCAATTCAATCATACACACATTCCAGTTGATCCTAGTTATCAAACAGTACAGTAGCTCAATTAATTTTTCAAAGTAGTTCAAAAAGTTTCAAAGGAAAACCAGAAGATTGCATCGAGTCACTCCTCCTGGCCAAGCATGTAGTGACCCCTGGCATTGTGTTGTTGACTTTACAGCAATCCCTTCTTACAAACGTTTTATTTGCCCAATCCCATAAACTTAGTTGATAAGTTTCTTAGCTTGCAATCTCTGGACAAAGACCTAATCACCCTTATTTATGGTAAGCTCTGTAGAGCAACTCCAGCAGTTTCAGACAAAATAACATCTGTATATGAGAAAGATTAAACCTTACTATTCCAGATGATGTTAGGAAGTCAGTCCTTGCTTTGGTAAAACACGATTTTTCAGTTTAAAAACAACAACAACAAAAAAAACTTGTCACAATCAGTTAGTTATGATCCACCTGGGTTTAGATCTTCGGTGTGTGATATGGACACCCGAATCCATATGTCTGGAACATGCCACGCCTTTCTGGAAGAAGGTTTGTCAAAGTGAATGTAGTCAGCAAGAGACCCTTAACCCTTTACTAGATGAGCACATTCCTTGGGTGGACCATCCACTGCCATCTTTTGATTCTCCCACGGACAGGCATGCTATATTGTTCAGGTGAAAAACTGTTCTGTTGACCCACCCAGCCACATTCAATGGCTTTTAGACATCATGTTTGGTTTCAGATTCATGATTCATCATTTTATTCAGAATCAGACTGACAAATTAGAGAGGATCAAGGGTTCTTTTCAGTGATTGAACTGCGGCAATGGGATTTGATCTGTTTTCTAAGATGGTACGTATAATCATTTAAAGTGTACTTAGAGACAGCAGGTGGAATGGAAAATTGAAACCTGTGTATGTTTACCAACATTTTCAGGCAGATTTACCTGTGTTTTTGCACTTGCATAAAAATGTTGATGTGCTATCAGACATCAAGAGAGCAATACACAGGTGAAAAAAAAGAATCACAGAAATCTCTTCTGCATTAAGAATAACTGCACAAAATAAAAAACTAAAGCACTTTTACATGCCGTTGAAGAGCATTTACAAGTTGTGACACTTGCTTAAGCTTGTATCAGTTAAGTGCTGACTGCACCTAAGCTTTTCTTTTGCTTTATTTTATATTTTAGACCTGTATGAAAGATTGAGTTACTCTACTAAGTTATTTAAAATGACAAAGAAAAATTCAAAAGCACAAGAAGAATAGAAGAGGGATAAGAGCGCAAAAAAGGCCTACTACACTTGAAGAAATTTTGAAGGCTCCTCAAAATGTAAATCAAGGTAGAAATGGCCTGAAAGGAAAAGAATACTTACAGAGATTTTGTGCAATCTTGGGATCAAGCACCTTGAGCTCTTTAATCCTCTTCTTTATGGATTTTTTATCCTCCAAATCCTCTTCCTCCTTTTTAGCTGATGAAGACAAAATACAAAAATGTTATAAAAAGTAAAGATGTGAACTTAACAGTAGGCAAACAAAATCTGATACTAGAGAGTATCCTGGTTGTCATTGTCTAAACAGTCAAAATGACCAGGCTCTATAAAGAAAAATGTCCCAAGGTGTTTTAACTGTAAACTCAGCTGTAATATGGTACAGATGAGGAACTCTGAGGATATCACCTCTTGTAAAAAGACAAAAACTCCTAAGTTCTGAGGCAACATAAAAAATAAGTTACCTTTTAAGAACCATGAGCAAAAAGAAATAGAGAGATGTGATGGGATAACATTGACATGGCAAGGTACTGAAAAACTGATGTAATACAAGACAAAAGCTTCACATTTAAAAAGTGAGATTGTGTTGTTATAAATGTTTAAATTACTGGGAGTAAGGAGGGTGTAATGCCACTAGTTTTACCGGGACACAAGACACACAACATGGCTGGAAATAAAAATCGAAACAAGAAACCAACTCCATGTTATTTAATCTAACCTATTTATATGACTATATTGTATTGATATGAATTTGACTTGATTTGACTGTGAACATATGTGAGATTGAACAGCTTTAAATCACTTATCAGTTGTTTTAATATTTCAACAAACTAGTGTCTCAGTGACACCTGAAAGCAGCGTGTACAGCTGTTTGGAAAATCCCCTTTCTTCATTTGCACCTCATAGGAGATAGAGAGTTTGGCTGATTGGATGCTACAGGTAGCCATTTGGACATCAGCTGATTTTCTGCAATACTATTGATGTATTCATTTGCAGCTGAGTAATTTCGTTTAGTGCAGACCAAGCCATGTACTTTTAGTTGATGAAAAATGAGTTCATTGACATCAAGTTTTGGTTGAGTCAATCTTTGTTTCTCCACTGTATGCATGAGTATCCACTGCATGAGAAACCTTAATGTTTAGTTATAGCTGAGAGTCATCTCTGTTTTGTTTTGACTCTTTTTAAAGTTGTGCTACAGAATGTTTCATTGCGCACTTTTCTGCATATAAGCATCCTGCATGTGCTCAGATATAAACCGATGCTGTATTCATTCGGTACGTGTGTACCTGTCAATATACAGGGTACAACCCTGTCGGTGTGCTGAACCGAAAGGGCTGTACCAGATATTTTGTTACGAATATGCATAGAGTTACACCTCTACTAAAAACTTAACTGAATTGTAAAAACAAAGAAAACACACCGTCTAGCCAAAACTGAGACCTAGATATATATTTTGTATTGCACTTCTGACTTTAACCTTTAACCACATTCACCTCAGCATCAAGTTGATCTTCCTCCCAGTGAGCGATTTATTTCATTTCAGAGTTGACTTAATGTTTGCTAAAGGTAGAGTTTTGTAAAGGGGCAAGCCCGAGTGCTTCTACAGGATTACCCAAAGGTTTAATCTGGAGTCTGTAGTGAAAAATTCATGGGAAAAAGTAGTGGTTTATCCTTCCTGACTAAATGCAGACAATGTCATCTCAGAATATGTCTGTGCCATCAACTGAAAGCCAGGCCTATTGATGGACATTCAGGTACTCATCTGATATTTTTTGGACATATATTATAGGACATCAATCAACTGAAGTGACCCTTGATCACAGCCTCTTATAGTAGGCCTTTGGTATGATGTGTCCATTACTTCGCCTGCTGCTCTCCCCCCCCCCAACCACATTCCTCCTCCGGAAACCAGGCTTCAATAATATTTTGGACAGAGCCTAACTGACTTTCATCAATTTCTTTAAGAGTTCTTTATGATATGAAAAGCTCCTCGCTGCATTTGTTGGAGTTAAATAAATTATGTAAATTATGCGTGTTTTATAGTTTGTTTTTGTTTTTTTTTTTCTTTTTAAGAGGGGAGGGCTCTTACACATTTGCTAAAGTAAATAATTTTTTTTTTTTTTTTTTTTTTGACCAGGTGGTGTAAATTAAGATATGAGCAAACACAAAAAAGCATACCCTCTTAAGTCATGTTCAGAAAGAGAAACTCCTGGTTGCTTTTAATTATCTAAGACACCAGATTAAGAGAACAAAACGTGCAACCCTTGGAGTATGCCGGGTAATTGTTTAGTGTTGTAATCATCGCGAGTGTGTGCTGAGAAGAGAGGAAAGGACAGCGGGGAATAAAGAGGGGAACAGTGTCTAAGAACACAGGGGTTAATCCGCAGGAAAAGGTATGCCTGCTGTTCCACGCGGTCTTGTTCTCCTTTAAGGGATCCTGTATCCAATTAAAAAGTGAAGAGGGATACTTGGAGCTCCCACATGATCGAGACAAGAAGCACGAGCACAAACACGCACACCTACGGCATAGCTCACCATGCACAAAAGAAAAAAAAACACAGCCACACACTGAGCTATTCCTTGGACTTACGTGGCTCCTCCGTGACAACATTCTCCTCACAGTCTTAGTGTGAGAGGGAAAGGAGAGAGAGACACACAAGAAGGACAATAAGAATAAGAGTGCAATATAAGGCAAAGAGCAGAAAGAATGAAGAGAGAAAATGTATCATAAGAGTGCAGCATGAAACACAGACATGGAGACAACTACTTTGGCACATAAACTTGAAATAAAATAGTTTCCAAGGGCCGATTAGCACAGAGCTGTAGCAAATATTAGGAAATAGAAAGATACTTAAAAAAGCTGCACTTAAATATTTTATCTAAAGGCAACTAGTATTTGAACTGCATTACAAATTCATACTGCAAAGTTTGCTGAGAGATTTGGTCAAAATGAGATAACAGAATCTGTCAAACTACAGGGAATTACTCCCAAATGTAAAGAAATTGAGCTCACGGTTACTGTGAAACCAAAACTTTCAGACAAATTTCAATATTTATGTTTTAGGATATAATTTTTTTTTCCCCCAGATTTTTTAAGAATCAGCTTTGTAAAGAACTTTAAGAACATGGCAATAAATAATGTATTTATTTTTACTGATGTTGCAGAATTAATCCAGATTGACCTTAATCACAGAAAAAATATGATGGGTTAGTGAAATTCAGTCACTGTGAACACAAGCTGTGCATAAGGTACTGAGATATAAGGTTAAATATTTATTTTGCAATACATGAACCAGCCTTTAAAGAAATATGAAGGATAGCAAACACTACTCCTATATGATACCCACCATAACATCTGTCACATTCCTGGTTCATGTATGTGTTTAACATGTAACGATGCAGGCCAAATCGCCTTACATCTTTTTGATGAATACATTTATTGTAAGACAGCTCTTGCTCAAGAAAACATGAAAGCGAATCATGATGAAATTTTAAGATGTACAACCTAAATGAAATAATAAATCCAGGAAAAAATAAATTATTCACTCTCAGAGAAATGTAATCTTGTATTTGGTGCTACTCAGCATTTTAATACAGTGTGAGCACAGACAGACTTCTGCTTACTTCTTTAAGATGTTGTATCAGTCTGCGTTTTAAAACCTTAAGTCCAATGAAACCTCATTTAACCTTGCACACAACAAATATCTGAAATTTGCTTTAGCCTTTCTGTCTCATATACATGCAGTTGCTTATAAAAGTATTCAGACCCCTTAAACCTTTTCATATGTCATGTTAGAAATGCTAATTTCATAGTATTTTTTGGGGGGGGGGGGTTTATGTGACAGACCATCACAAAGTATTGTGGCAACCCCATTTACTCAAATACCCCTAAAAAAATTTGAGATCAACCAATTACCTTCAGAAGTCTCTTCATAAATACAGATTACACATAACACTGTTTTGTGAAGGCCTTGGAGATGTCTTATAGTACATCACAGCATAATGAAGACCAGGAACACACCAGACAGGCCAGAAATGGGCATCTGAAGAAGTTTAAAGATGGTTTAGATTTTTAAAAAAAGATCCCAGATTTTGAGGCATTAAACACTGCTTACTCCTCATATGAAAAGGGAAAGAGTATAGAAAAACAGCAGAACTAACGAAGACATAGTCACCCACCGAAACTGAGAGCCCAGGCTGGGAGCATTAATCAGAGCATCAGCCATGAGTCAAGAGTAGTATGGAAGAGCTGCAGGTACCCACACCTCAGGTGGGAAAATCTGCTGTCAAGATAATCATTAGTTGTGCACCCTATAAATGTGACTTCTATGGAATGCAGTTATACCAAGAAAGCCACTGTTAAAAGAAAACCATAGGAAGGTCCTGTTTATAGTTTGCAGGAGGTCAAGTAGGGAAAACAACAAATTTGTGGAAGATGGCACAGAGGTCATGAGTGACCTAAATTGTTTGGGGGGAACGCGGGGGGTTGTTCCACACGCAAAATACTATGTGTGGCAGAAAAGTAACATAATCCTATACATAATTCTTACCACAGAAAAATAAATATTTACAAACTGAAAAAAAACCCCTTGAAACTGGGGTGTAGCTTCACCTTCCAGCAGTACAACACGGACAGAGATAGAAGAGTTTAGAGAGCTGCAGTAAAAACCCATATCTAATTGAGTATCTGTTGCAAGACGTTTGAAAGTTGCTGTTCACAAACACACCTCATCCAACCTGATGAAGCCTGAGCTGATTTGCAAAAGAACATAGATTTTAGTCCAATGATGGGCAAGGTATAGACTTCTACAAAGTATTATTCTACTTAGTATTATCTCAGGGAATCTGAACAAAAATGCACATAGCATTTTCAGATTTTTTTTGCAAAACATGTTGAAAACCATGTATCTTTGCCCTTCTCTTCACATTTATGCACCACTTTGTATGGGTCTGCAAGATAAATTCACAGAATAATGTATTGGCATTTGTGGTAGTAAAGTGGCAAAATGTTGAACTGCGCAAGGCACTGTGTACATGACAGTGTCAAAACAAAACTACACATCGACCTCACATGACACTTTAAAGCCTACATCCATCTCTATGCTTTAAGAGATACTGACAAGATAGAAATCGCATCACCTACATACTCTCAGTCCACATCACCCCAGTTGTTATCAGTTAAATTGGCTAATTAGATTGCCCCCTTCCAACATAACCCCTCAATCCCTCTGACTTGAAAACGGGTCCTCTTCAGGGAAATCCACTCATTATACATCAGCCAATTAACGTGTCCTGCAGGAGGTCGAAGGTCACTGGTTAATCAATCAAATAGAATGCAGATAGTTGTGATTATCAGATTGCGCCATCACCCGGGAAGCACAGAAAGATAAGGATACACTTGTGAGAGCTGAGCAGTAGGGAGCCTGTTGCAAAAGACATTTGGCAAAACCAGGAAAGAAGCAGCACTTACAGGAAAGGTATAACCTAGAGAAGCAATGAAGGATGCATGTTTCTTTCCACAAGAAGATTCCTGAGTCACTGACCTATACCAATCAGAATCAACAAGCAGGAATCTGTAAAAAGTGAGGCTAATGCTGTCCATTAGACACTAAATTGGCCTTGTATTTCTGCTGCATCAGCATTCAGGACTTCTTAAAATATTCTAAATTAGATTAAACCCTCTCCTGTAATAATATCAGCGCAATAGTTGAAAAAGGCAAAAATTTTGAGCAACATAAACACTATGGTTATTTACTGCAATTGCAGTTCACTTTTGGCAAATTAAATTTTCTGATTACTCCCACAGTGATAAACATAAGCAACCATTGAGCGAGATGCACGATACACCATGGATAGTTTGCTAGTTCATCTAAGAGCAACACGTAGACACGCCAGACAAACAGCTATGCACGCACACACTTATAACCCAAGGACAATTTAGAGGAACCAGTTACCATGACAGTCATGTTTTCTGAAGCCGGAGTACCCGGAGAGAATCCAAGCATGCTTGAGGAGAACATTCAAACTCCATGAAGAAAGACTGCAGGAGAGGAGTCTTTCTGCAAGGCAACAGTGCTACCAACTGTACAATTGTGCAGCCCCCCAAAAACAAACTAAGCATGTTTATTCACGTTCCTGTCAAAAATATTGCTGGTTAAACAACAAAGGAGATGATTTATAATTTTCTTAGAAAAAGCAAAAGAATATTTAGTGGCTGGATCAGCTGGGGATTCAATGTTGGATTTTGTTTTCTTTTAAAAGTTATCTACACTTCTCACTTGTGGTAATTTTGCTGTTTGAGTTTGATTTTTATCACTGCCACAGTTTAAAGGCACTTGACAACGTGCAACTCTGCGCACACACCCGCTTCCCAAACAGCCGTCCTTCCCACAAGGCAGTATCAGTGAATTTTGCCATCAAAGCACTAAAGGGAGTGGTGGATGAAATAAAACTGCTGTGAAAGAGCATGACTGATGCTGTACATGACAGGCGGGCCTCAGAGACAAGCGAGTAACACCTCAAATTCAACTCCCCCACCCCAACCTTCGCGCACACGCACACACAAATCTCCCCCTCTTCGTCCTCGGCCCTTTCCACTCACACTACCACTTCATCTTATCACAGTGGATTTCTAATCAGAGGAAGCAGCTTACTGGAACTGGCCTGGTTTTGACACATACACCCAGCCCCACACACACAAAATCAAATTTAGGCATCATTTAAAGGCTGCCACGGAAGTATACTTTGTGGTTAATGCTAAAGACAAAGATAAAGAAAAGTAAAGAATTGATTAAGGTAAAGAACATACTAAATTTGAATCCTCATCGATAATCCTTTTACCTTGAGTGACTTTCTGCTTGAAATCACAAATATTAAAAACAACCCACACAAATAGACTATATTGTATCTAATGCTGGACTGGTGACCTGCTCAGGGTGCACCATGCCTCTCGACCAATGACTGCTAGAGATAGGCACCAGCCCCCCCATGAACCTGCAACGACACAGTTTTAGAAAATGGATGGACAGACAGACAGATAGTTGGATCTAGTGCATCAATAACACATCCTCTTCTTCACTGTATTGACTGTTGGATGCTTTCACAGCTGCATGTTATACTATTGCTCTGCTCATAATGGGCAAAACTCATGCTTTCTGGGGTTACTTCCTGATATGCCATCTACCTGCAAATTAGATCATTGACATGCCTATCTATCCCTGTAATGAGTGAGCACCGATTTACCAAAGACGAACCCTTTTTTATACTGCAGTGGTGTTTACTGAAATCAAACAGTAGCTGGTCTTTTACCATCATTTTAAGTGCAGAAAGAAACTAATCAAGTGACAGACATGCCAAAAATGAAAAAGCATAGCATATGCAACGAAGTCTGAACGAGCTCTCATTCAGTACATTTACGTGCGTTATTTCGCATTTTTCTCCTTGTAGCAGTGAAAATGGCATCAAGTATTGCATTTTTCATAAGAGTCGTATCAAGGTTGAAATTGCAGAACTGTGAAAAACCTAGAACTGAGCAACTTTCAAACATATTTTTCATCCAGTAACAAAGCCACTGATTTTGCAATGAAGACCCAAAGCCAGCTATGTGAGGTTAACCATTTTCAGTGTCGGCAAACAAATACACAATGGCCTTGCAGACTATAATTCCTCTCAAGATTTAAAAAAAAAAAAAAAAAAAAAAAAAAAAAAAAAAAAAAAAAAAAAAAAGCCATACACACAAAATTACAAGCATACAATCAAACATTTTTGAGCTTTAATATGCATTTACTCTTGTTGTACACTTTCCCTACTCATACACACAAAGGTTTGGAGATCCAGGGGTCAACATGCCTCTACTTTTAAAATGAAAGTACTCAGTCTCACAATAAAATTAATATTCAACAAATAAAGTTTACAAAGTAAACACCCAAATGATAACCTCATCCTGTTTTGACATCAAAAAATAAAGAATCTTAAATTGCATTGTGGTTCTTTGAGATCCATTCAGTTGTTTTTAACCTCATCATTGACAATTTTTAAGAATCTATAGTTATCTAGCAATAATGTCTGGATTACTTTTAAAGAAAACATAAATAGGAAATTTAGTCACTATAGTGGAGTGTATGTAAAAAGTACTATAGGATAAAACAATCCGCTGGAAATTAAAAATAACCGATTTATACTGAGAGAAAGGGCTAACATGACATTGAGGTATCTTGACAGGCCCTATTAAAAACCAAGTCCAAACCTTTGACATCTGATATTTTAAATCCTCCCAAAGAGGCATTGGCTAGTTATCGGTATCAATGTAAAATGAGGTTTCAAAAGTTGCCGTTTCACATACATATCTTCATACATTTTTTAGAGTTTAAAGTCCTTATAATGAAACGCCAAAGAAGTCCCAGAGTGATGAGAGATTCCTCTGGATGTATGGAGCACAAAGTAAAGCAGTGCTACCCCTCTCCTACCAGTTGTTGGTTAGTTGGCTAAATAAAGGCTCAAATACTTTTCTCATGCTTACAAGAAAGAAAGTTTGACAGTATAGAATTATTTCAGTTACAAAAAAGACAGACTATCATGATGTATAAACTAAACAAGCTCCACCAATCACTCTTAAACTGCTGTCAAACTTTTTCCTTGCTCTACATGTGAGTAAATGAAGGGGATTATGAGGAATATATAGACTTGTCACTCTTTTAAGCAACAACGAGCCCCCCTTCTGAACAGCTCATGTGTATGATGTAGAATTCAGGTGTAGACTTAAATCAAAAATTATGTGAAGTCATCATTTTCTCATTCAATTTAGGCGCTCTGCATCCCGAGGCAAGTTAATCTTCATCAGGAAAGACAAAGCACCATGATAGCGCTACATGAAATTAAGTAATCATATCATCGGGTCATGTCTGCAGTATTTGAACAGCAGTTCAGTAAATACTGCAGTAGTGCTGAACATGTGGTGTATACATGGGGGTGCGAGAGCTGTGGCACTTATGCCTCAAAATTTTCAACGTCAGCTTTTTCTGTTCTAAATAAAAATCAACTATATCACTTTACAGTTTGTTGAAATCCAGTTTAAATACTACAAAATGGTATTAATCCTCTAGGTTATCCTAGGTTTGGTATTTCATAAAAGCTCTTTTGAATTAGCACCGACTCATAAACCCTAACACATCTTGTAGACTAATTAGGGACTCCTTTACAAATATATTTTTCTACTTATGTAGAACCCAGAACTGCTGTAAAGGTTGATAGTTATTTAACGATCTGGTTTTGCATTTGGCAAATTTATGAGGTAATGAATAAGTATAGCTTCTTTTCCATTTATAGCAGAAAAAATATAACAGCTACTGTTTGGAGGTGAAGTCATAGCAAAGGTAAAAGGCTGTGACATCATTATTCTTCTAGTTTAAATATTGACAATCTGCATCTATTAACACTGCAGCAAACAGCAGCCAGTGACTGCTGCCTTCGGCATTAGCACTTGGGTCAAATCGGTCGAATGTGTTTTTGTGGCAAGCAAGAGATTAAAAAAAAGTGTGCGTATGCATATTTGGTCCTCAGTTTTATTTAAGATCTGAGACTTTTTATTTTGATGAGGCTTCTATATGTAAAGATATTGTGACACAACTCTCTCTGCCAAAAAGGCAGACAAGCACACAGCAAAGTGAAGGTTGAGAGGGCAGCTGTCTTAAAAAGACTAATTTAATCACTGTGTTGGTTCTAATAACCAATCAAGGTAGTCATGCAGGTAAGGTTTAAATCACTGCTATTAAGGGGGATTCTTAAGCAGGGTTAATTTATAAGGCCTCACAACTGAATCAGCAAACCTCCACATACACACTTAAACACATATCAGTACCTTCAAAGGACATTACAGAGGTATGCCGACAGAATCACAGCTTGCTTGAGCCAAACCTTGACCAAAATTTACTTGGGACTAACTTTTAAATGACACTTATATAGACCTACAAATTAGAATATTCTTTATAATTAGGCTATAAGCAGATTTAGCTCCCTATAAGATGAGCTATAACTGGAATACACACAGACATGTATTTATATATTATACACACACACACACACACACTATTGCCTGCAGCAAAATTCGCTACTAGACATCAGATGCACAGAAGGGGGCTGCTTGAAGCAAGTGAACAAATCCAGCGCTCCAACAAATCTGTCAAGTCTACAGTCAACAGAGTGGAGAAGAATAGTCAGACAGGCTGCACAATTTGACTGTTGACTCGCTGTATGGTTCAAATTCCACTAAGCCATGAACTTCAGTCAGTTTGACAGGAAGTACAAGAAAGCACAGGAGACATCAAACAGACGTCCACGTGTTATTTGAGCTCTACATACCTGCCCTAACGTCTCCTCGCTGCCTTATCATAACACACAGCTCGGCATTGGTACGCACAGCGATGCGAGAACAGCTACAATTGTCTATTTTGCACATGGAGCATCCTCCCCCATCGGCTGTGCTAGCAACAGCAAAAGTGAGACAGCGAGGGAGATCAGAGTAATGAAGTGAAGGAGCTGTGTTGTGAGTGAGCTAATCAAAGTGAACCATGCAGGGCCACCTCTCCCTGTGATCAAGACTAGATGACCCAGGGCCATAATTAGTCTGAGACTTTCATTCTGATAGCAGCAAATTAACAGACTTCATTAGGCTTTTTTCCCCTCCTCACTCCATCTATTCCTGCTGCACCAAGATCACTAAAAGTACTTGTGTGTGAGCATTAACATCTACAACATCACAGTCATTCTTGTTTTTTGTTTTTTTTTTTTTTTTTTAAAAAAAGGAGAAATCTATCCCACAGAGAGAACAAATATACTCTTTTACAAAATACATTTGCAAATCTTGACTGAAGTTCACTGACACAATAAGATTCATGACTGATTAGAAGGTTGTTAATCAGTATGTATTGGCCTGTGGGTATGAATTTCACCAGGAATTTTATTCTCAGTGGAATAGTGCCCTCTGTAGGGCTCCTGAGGATGCACCATTGCCCTCTTATTATGTTTGTATATGTCTGTAAGCTAAATGAGTATTTTCAGACAGCTGTCATATCAGGTTTGAAGTATAGTTATCTCAATTTCTTTTCATAGCGACAGCAGCAGTCTGATCTTAACAGTTGTTAAGCCCACCCTAACATTTCCCAAGTCATTCAGTGGACTGATGACAGCCAAAATCATTCATCACTGAAGTAATTTGTTGTTCTTTTTTTTCCTTTTCTCCTCATGCTCCAACAAACATGTCTACGCCCACCCCTTTAACACCACCCTCCCACCCTGTTTACACAAACCTGCATCGCACATGAAAAATCACAGTAAAATATAAAGTCGCAAAGGCAAATATGTTTTTAACGAGCCCACCCATTACCTTAGTGATACGAGGACAGAAAAACAAAGCAGGATCAAATTGAAGTGCTGATGCCTGAAATACTGAGGCAGAACAAGAAAAAGAGAAAATAAGGAGTAAAAAAAATAGGGGGGGAAAAAAAGCATGACAAGGTTAACAACACAGGAGGAAAAAACAAAAATGGAACTGAACTGCTTGTGAGGACTATAAGTGTTTGAGGCAAACCTGGTGACATTTTCAAGCATTTCAAGACAATGTTAAAAGGTGCAGGTAATTGGTGTGTAGGGCCCACTGAAATGCTGTCAAAGCAACATAAAAGCAATTTGGCATGGTTGTGTTATGTACACATTTTAATATATGCTGCATAGGAATATAATGGGATGGACATCATTTAAAGACTGCCATGTTTATAATGTGTGCATTAGGTGTTCAGACCTTCTCTTTCAGCAACGACATGAAAAGCCTTTAATGATTTTTGCATTTGATGATATGTGTCATAATGGCACAGATTTTCTGAAGCCACACACAAAAACTCATTATAGAACTAATGGTGCTCTTCAAAATGTCAAAGCAAAAAGCATGAAGTGAGCGGGGGAAAAAGCTAAGAAGAAAAAGACAGACTTGCAGGAGAGAAAGTCCATTTGATCAAAGCCGATATGTACCCATAGAAAGAAAAACTAACTGCAAGACAGCGTGAGACAGACATCCTGCTGGTATCCTCAGATACTCAGAGTGTTTCATAACAAACTGCATGTGCAGTCTTTTTCGTCCTTTTAGAGGCTAATTCTATCTCCTAACCTCGGTAATCTGACCACATTTCGAGGACCTGCTGTGTCAACATATACATTACGTTTTATTTGAATAAAATCCACCAGAAATGAGGACAGTAATAAGGTGATTTAGGTTCTGCACTTAAGACAGATTGAGAATAAATGAGAATGTAATAACTTCACTTTCTAAAGCCACTGGGAGATATTTAGTTTCAAGAAGGCCACCTACTACCACTATATTCTTGTCTTTTCATCCCCACCTTCTCTGGTGTTCAATCCCCCATAATTCCTACGATGGTGTCCACCAACCTCCTGAGCTACTTTTGTCTTATTGTAATTCAAAAGCTTATCAAGTTCTCCACAGAGCAGACTACAAAAGCTCCTGCATTTCTGAGAAATTTGCCCACCTTTGAGAGACACATTATCCACCACGGATATGTTAAGTGGATATGTTAAGTGGGTCCAATTTAGATGTATTCTGAGGGTTATTGTAGTTAAGGTTGACAGCGCTGAAGCACGGATTTGAATGATCATGGCTCTTTAATGTGTCACATAGTTTGACAAGTCACGCCAAGCTGTCAGCATTGACCGCAGACTTTAACTCCACCTGGGAGCCTTCACTTCCCAAAACAACCCATATGAGCTTAACCTCTCCCACACACACACACTCCACCTCTTCCATCAAGTATTCTACAAATATGCATTGTGCAGACTGACAGAGCCCACACAAACACGCCGTCTTCCTAGGTCATTATATTTATATGGAAATGGGCTGTCTAATTATCTCTTACAGCATGCCAGTAGTGAGCAACAAACTTGTTGTTACCCAACTTTCTCTTTAACAGGCTATATTGATCTTGAGAGCAAAGCATTAATACCATACAGTAAATTATATCCAGAAACTACATGAAAAGAGGGAAACTTGTAAAGCCCCCTTGTTTTAACACCAGATTTCCCCCCCTACAGAATGAGGGTAACACAATGTTTGACAATTTGCCCAACTCCAAGCCTTTAATCTTTTAAATGGTGATGTATAATTAACACCAACTCATCTCAAAGTAAAGATCAACTTTCAATTTCTTTGCAATCCATTAATAAACACAACTGCAATAAGTAATAAACCCTGTGGTATAAAAATAACAAACATAGCAAACAAGAGCAGGCAGATCAATCAGCTTAAGTCAAATTTAAGATTACAATGTTTGCTAGGAAAAAACTAATACCATATCTGTACAAGGAATAGGTTTATCTAATTACTGACCTATATATTTAAAGCAAATAATGGAAGGGCCATTTCTTTGAGCCTCTGTATTTCTCACCACATAAATCCAACATGCTGTGATTGCTTTCTAATGCCTCTTTAGTGCTACATTTCACCCAGTGAAAACACCAAATGCACAGGAATGGCAATGCTATTTTACTGCTGCCATTTTATCTTCTGTCCCGTCTTCTGCACACACAGCATCTTGGAGGCCATACAACAATAACCAGCATTTATATTGTATAACTGCTGAAGTCTGTGTGTGAGGGTACTGGAAAGCATCTCCCTCACTAAGGTGAAGCCCACACTTACACCGGTTGACAGGAAGTTTGTTTTAGCTTTAATATGCTTTTATTAAGATCACTAACCTTTCTCTTTGTGATCAACCTCCTGAAGGCAAGATTTATGGAGAGCAGACATGAGAACAGCCCTAGTGACTTCACTTGGATGAAATCCCCTCATCATCCACCTCATTGTGAAAGACCTTTGGGTGGTATGAGGGTGGAAGTGGATTAAAGGTTTAATTAGTTTGATTTGACTGATGGATCTGTATTTCTTAGTAACCAGATGTTGTGTATATAAAAATAACTTTAGTGGTAGATTTTAATCGATTAGCTTATTTGTAAATGCACCGTTGAGGTGAAGCCTTATAACTTTGATAGGTTTTTATCTATTTCAACAACATTTTAGTGTACCAAAAGTGTGGATTGAGATGAGGTCAAGTTTAAGATGTAATCCTGCCATACTGCTAATGTGTTTGTTCAAGAACCTGCTACTGGAGAGACCTGCTAAAAATCTTTTTGAAAATTAAATGAAAGGATATTCAGAGCTCTGAAAAACGGCTGTGACTTGTTGCTGCCTTTTTCATCATATGGTACACTTCATGACTGCTGGGTTTTCATTCTATTTGAGAGTTCAACAAACCTCAACAGTGTGGATTCAGGACTACTGCCATTTATTTCACAGAACTATTTTGGTTAGTCTTTTGGGGTCTTTATTGTTTATTGATATTTTTACCGAAAAGGCATGACGCAAACAGGCTATTTTTTTTTTTTTTTTTTTTTTTTTAAAGTAACACTCCATTCCCACGACAGATGAGCCACTTTCATGCATGAAGTTATATCAAGGTCTTAAAAAAGTTAAAGTTTTAAAAATCCCAGAATTTTTCATCATTTGGTTTCTACAGTTTAAGGTCCTTAAAAGTGGTGGAGGGATCAGAGTTTTCTCCAGGTGGAGATGTGCTTGTATCACATGGTACTGTAATAACCCCGAAGCAGTAGCGCTGCCCTTCACTTAGCTGGCTAAACAAAGGCTACTACAATTTTTCCTCACTTTCAAGTAAAGTTTATAACTGCATTTGTCATCATAATTTTAAAGGGTGCAATGTGCAAATGCTATGATGTGTCCATGCATTAAAATTCTGATTGCCAATTATTTACAGAGTTGGCTTAACTTACACTGTATTTTAGGTTCACATCTGATATTGGTCTTTGTGATCAAGATGTTAAAGCTCTTGAATTGGTGAGGACATCTTGATGACAGACAGTAAAGAAGGGTGAGTATGTTGTCATGGTGATACTTCAACAATAATATTGTAGTTTACATCGTGGCACTCTACTTTTAGGAAAGACAAATTTGGCTGTTTGGAAATACTATCTGTCACAAGAAACAGTTGTGGAAGCTAAAGGAGTACCACCTCTGATTAAGGTAATGCTGTTTAAAGCCACAGTTGTCAAGACATGAGTAGCATGTCTGTTAAACAGCAGACTGCAGGCTTGCTAACCAAGCAGATGGTTGGACTAATTAACCAGCTAATCTTAGCTTGTTACATTTGTGTTCTTTTACTTTAATTTTAGAGTATTTAAAAATACACTTAAAACAGGACAAGAGAGGTAAGAAAAGTAGAATGAAAGTAACTTTTTTAATAAGAAAATCAGTTTTACCTGAAGTTCTGCTTTGCCCACAGCGAACTGGATTAAGCAAGTTTAATTCACTTCAATGTAATAACAGAGATGAAATCAAGGGGGCAAACATAATAAAACAAACTTACAGTAAAATCTCTTTCACATTTAAACTGAATTTGTCAAGCTTATTATACAAAAGACTGTTCACATTTGACACTCTCAGGGTTTTAACATATTCTGTATGCTTTCTAGGTTTTGAGGTAAGTAGGTTTTCATAAACTTCTCCATTTTGGCTCCTTCTTTGTCATTACTAATCAAGTCTTCTTTATTATAAATTCTTAGGCACTGTGTCTTGTTTTCTAACTTGGTAGTTTATATATATATATATATATATATATATATATATATATATATATATATATATATATATATATATATATATATATATGTCATTACCTCATAAAGTACTTTCTCTGATAGAAGGGAGTCTACAATAGGTTTAAACAGTTTGTCCTCTTTTAAAGGGGTGGTATTATGTATTTTTCAGGCACATAGTGCCATTTTATAGCATAAGCAAGTGACCATGTTACTTCAGTTGTTATAAAAATACTGTATACCATATTTTCCGGACTATAGAGCACACCTTACTGTAAGCCGCACCCACAAAGTTAAAAAAAACAAAAAACAAAACAAAAAAAAAAAAACAGTAAACATACACATATAAGCCGCACCGGGCTATAAGCTGCTGATACCTCCGCCGCTATTGGTTTTCCACAACGATGCAGCACGCAGCAGAGGGGGGAAGACACCCAAAATTTGAGTCATAACAGGTCAATTGAATATCACATTTATTACGGTTGAAAAAGAAGAAAAAGTTGCAAAGTTTAGATTTAACTGAACTGATTACGGTAGTTTCCAAATGGCAGCGGCTCTATTTCCCTCCTGTAGCGCCAGGTCGATAGCCTTCAACTTAAAAGCGGCATCATACGAGATCTTCTAGTAGTTTCCATGATGAGTTTGAAGAGAGAAATCTCTTTCGTGCCTGCTACTAGCATGTGCTAAATGAAAATTGGCGCTTTCTTCTTTGATTTCCAACTTTGACGTCCCATGATTCACTTCCTGCTAAAGAGCCCCCTGGCGGTTAAAGAAAAAGCCACAGAAAAGCCGTACCGGGCTATAAGCTGCATAGATCAAAGCCTGGGATAAAAGTAGCGGCTTATAGTCCGGAAAATACGGTATATATCAAACATAACTTAAAGGAAATTTGACTTTACAATTTGATGTCTTGAAATTGGCCTTTCTTTAAGAAGCTCCTATGCTTTCTGACACTCTGCCTTCAGCACGTCATCACAACAATGCTTCTCTATTATGCTGTTTACAACCATTCTTAGGAGCGTTGGACAAAGGAGTAGTTTGTATTTTAAACTCAGCAAACTCGCAATTCCTCCAGGTGTTTGCTAATTGCTGCTGCCATTAGTCTGGTGCAGCTGTGTAGGGGAGGAAACTCGGCTGGGAACTCGAGCTCCAAGGAGGAGCTTTGAGTAAATAGATGACACTTTGTATGAGCAAGCGTTTAGGCACCCTGAATGGCTGCCACAGGAAATTCAAGGATTCCTCAAACATGCATGAAAGAATCAAAGCAACACTCCGGGTATGTTTTTGATGGAGAATAACATAACATGATTTAAAGGTCAAAAAAGTCAGTTTTACATAATACACCCCCTTTAACAGGATGGAAAAAAAAAACAAAAAAAAACAGTCATGTTTTCAGCTTCAACCCTCTTTATTTTTTGAGGAGATCTTGAGCAGGGTGCCATTTACTTCTTTATATTCAAGCATTCTTTGTATAAATAGATGATATGCA
Source organism: Anableps anableps (assembly GCA_014839685.1). Classification (NCBI taxonomy): domain Eukaryota; kingdom Metazoa; phylum Chordata; class Actinopteri; order Cyprinodontiformes; family Anablepidae; genus Anableps; species Anableps anableps. Next base: position 15,922,651 of record CM026067.1, on the reverse strand, counting down.
ACCCAACCACACTAAAAAAAGCTAGACATGTTTGACATGTCTGCTCAAGTGACCAGGTTATCTATAACCAATTGATTTCCATCAGCTTAGATGAAATACGGAAGTTAGGAAAGTGTTTCTCAGAGTGAAAAGACCTTATTAATACCAAACATCTTAATAATTTTTCGGCTGTACTTAATAATTTACATGCTGGTAATGGTTAGGAAAAAAATAACTATAAAAATATTTTTGCAATTAGGGGTTTTGATCTGAAGTCATGGTAATAAAAAAATAAAGTACACCCTCCTGTAAAGTTTAGGATTCAAACATATTCTGTGTATATCTAAGATTTTGAGCTCCATTTAGTTTTGCACAAAGTTTCTATTCTGGCTTCATTTTTGTCAGTGCATTTTAATGAGAATTTGTAAATTTCTTGTGGGTTTTTTGCAATAACAAAGAATCTAATCTAAATCTAATCTAAATTTCACAAAACATGTAACAAGACATGCTAAGCTGTTGATTCAGAAATGGAATATGGGTTCAAAAACCCAGGTTGATGTGTTGCATTAATCAATTAAAATCCCAAACATTCACAAAATCTTTTACATTCTATCTTTTATATTCTGTCTGTTTGTGGATATTCTTTCTTGGACTTGTAACTTTGCAATTGGTTTAGGTTACTTTTGCATGCTTGCATCCTGACAAGAAAAAAAAAAAACAACAAAAAACAAAAAACTAATTTTGTGATCTTTGTGGGCTGTGTATAATTGGATCTTATTAGCTGCCCCAAGGAAAGGGCATCTCTCACACTGTTGTTTTTTTCCCCCAAACACTACAGCAACATATCCATCATCTCAGCCATCAAATTCATCCACAGGATTGAAATATTTATTTTAATATGGTTTGTAGCATACTAGAAATTTAAGAATAAGCAAACAGTCCATAGATTATTTGAAATACTTTAAATATACAGCACCCATAGAGCTGAGCATAAAGAAGTACAACTCATTCAATACAGAAGTATTGAACAATTTCAGTACTTATCACCACACAGTTTCAAATTAACATTTTAGTTTCTAAGATATTTTTTTTCAAAACAAACTGAAAAAACAAGTTTATGAAAAATTCCTCATAAGTAATGAGATTTTTTGTAATTGCAGTAAACTAGCAAGATACTGATGTACTAAACCCATTTGCAGTAAGAGAGCAAATATGGTGCAGTAAAGTTTGTACTGCTGGGTGCAATTTATTTTTCATCTTGTAAAAAACGGATGCCCCACACAGAGCCTGACAAACCACATGTATTGTTTGTCTTATTTTAAAGCACAGCTTTATTATTATTGTTGTCATTTTAGGTTGATAAAATATTGAAACTGTTTTATTGCCCGGCCCCAACATATGAGTTGTTTAATATCTGATAACAAAATTTAAATTGCTTTAATTTGTAAAGCTGTAACTTTTCAGGCATATTGTACAAATATTCATACAGAGCCTGACATTCGTGATCAAAACATAGCTCAAATTTTCACAGGTTCGTTTATGTACTATTAAGTAGTTACACTCTTGCTTTTTGCAAGTGCAAAGTGCGTCCGACACAACTATGCCAAGAAGGACACAGATATGACAGAAAACAATGCGAGTCAAATATATGGAAGAGTAAAAATATATATATATGTACAACAACAACACTAATAATAATAAGAATAAGATGAAGAAGAAGAAACACTAATAAATAATAATAAATAGATTACAAATATCTGCCAGCAATGCCATTTTTGAGCAGCAGGATTACATAATTCCAGCACAACATCACGTTATGACACAACAACATTATGTCTGGGTGCCCTGGGTCAAAAGCCCAGAAAAGTGGTGCAGATTATATTTGTCTGCTGCATATTCCACATATTGTGCAGGCAAAAGATGTCGGACTTGTGCAGCCGGCCTGCTGTCAATATTTATGCAATAAAACCAAACAAAACAAAAAAAAAAAAAAAAAAAAAAAAAAAAAAAAAAAAAAAAAAAAAAAAAAAAAAAAAAAAAAAAAATACACCATGACAAAACTTTAATAATTGCATCATGTTATTTAAAAAACAAAAATGAATATTAACAGCCAAGAGAGTAGAAAACCATCATGTAGCCAAAGGGATATTGAGGATGAAACAAAAAGAATCCCTCTGACCCCACAAAAAGGTCATTTACAAACTCGTATGAAACATGTTCATTTTTTGCATAAGCAATTTAGCGCTCCTTATAGGGAATCTTTTAAGATTAGGGCCTTGGGCTTTAATGTCAGTTTCTCTGTGGTTTCCCGCAAATAACTTCATGGACCTGATGTATGACTAGTTTGAAATTTTTTTGCCTTTCCTCTTTGCCTTAATGTTGGCTCATAAAGTAAAAATGCTTCACCAAATGTCTCATGGAAACGCTGTGGACTTCACTATCTTCACCATTACAACCACGTTTGTTTGTCGTCGAGATTCCCAGCGTGGGCGGATCGATCTTGCCGTGAGCGTCATGTCAATTGTTCCTGCCAAGTGTCCCACAACCAGTTTTTACGTTTAGGGGGCATTGTTTATTTATATAGTGGCAGGTTGGTTTGTTAATGAAATATCTTGAAGTCGTCTTCATATTACAGTCTTTATATTTGTCCTTATTGTGACAAATAAAAAATAAACTATTAGCAATTAAGAACATACAATACACAGTTGTTGGAATATGGTTTAAAAACAAAACTTACCTTTTGTTTCTGTTCCAAGTCAAGCACATCATGCAGCCAAGCAGAAGATCAGCCGCAAAAGCAGAATTTTAAAAAAAAAAAAAAAACAAGACAAGAAAGAGTAAGGAGAAACAGAGCAAAGAGGGGAAACAAAGATGTTAGTGATGTCTGAAGTGAGCACTGATTCAGATTTGTTTGTTAGCAAAGACAAAACAAACAAAGCGCTGCGTTGAAAAAGAGACATGTAACAAACCATTGAATGAGCTTGGACAGTTTAGGCTCAGTTTGTATTTCTTGGCAAAAGCACACTTGTCAAAAGAAAAATAACTGAGTTTATTGTAATTACAGAAAATTGCTGAATTTCTGTCGATTTGTGCAAAGGACTTAATGTTACAGCAGAGATTAGCACTTCCAGTTTCTAATGAAACTGATAGCTGATGATGACAGTCCTGTAATTACGTCAGACATCACAGGTCAGAGCCATTTAGACCTCATCTGAATGAAACATAATGTCTCTCAGATTGGTTTCCATCATTACAGGCATTAATGTACTAATATTGTCGGACAGATTCTTAATACGCTTTTACCTTTTGCCCAACTTCATTACAGTGGTTACAAAAAAAATGTGTTTTGCATTTTTAGATGGAAAAAAAATTATTTTGAAACAAACTAAAGAATAGACTCCAAAAAGTATTTTTAAAAAAAGACAGATTTAATAAACCGCAGTCATGTGGAAATTTACTCACTAATATGCAGTTTAAAGGAAGGGAAAACAGAGCTGGATGTGTGCAATTATCGAAAGTTAAATGATGCATACTTAAAAAGAAAATTTCTCTAAAAAAATTAATATTTAAAACAGTAAATTAGCTAGTGTGCAGCCACAGTATATGAAACAAATCTATTAAAGAGAAATTTAAAAGCAGCTTTTCTCAAAACTTTTTTCAGACCAGATCACCCTTTTTTGTGGGAATTTATTCATTGCACAAGAAAAATCAACATACTCCTTAGAACAAGAATTCAGAGATAAAAACGCTCCTTCATTTGACTTGCAAATACTGTAGTCTTAATTCTAGTTTGGTTGTCTATCGCTACTTTATGTTTTGTTAATAAAATGTTTTGTGTTTTACAGTCACTGTAAAAACATGTTTCCCTATTGAGGGACAATATTTGAATATTAACAACAAGACATCTAGTTTTAATTCTAGTTCTGAAACTCTCCATTATAACTAAATGGAAGCTATTGGGAACAACAGTCAAAGTGGTAGGCCATGTAACTCACAGAGCAGGGCGTCAGTGTTAGCGGAGACACACAAGTGTGCTCAGGTTCACAACTTTCTGCCAAGGAAATTACATAATTCCAAAAATTCATGTGGTCTTCATATTAGCTCAAGAACACCATGCAGAGAACATTGTGATATGGGTTTTCATGGTGTGGGTTTCTATGGCTGAGCAGCTTGATCTAATAAAGATCCTTACATCACCAAGTGCAATACAAAACGCCAGCTGCAAAGGTGTCAAACAAGCCATAACTGCACTGTAGAGCAGTGGAGACATGTTTTCTGGATTTTGTAATCATGCCTTTTTGTTCGTCTTTGCCAGAACGACATTTGCCTGGCTACATTTTGCCAACTGTAACGTTTAGTACCGAGGGGATTGTGGTGTAGGGCTGGTTTTCAGGAGTTGGGCTTGGCCTCTTGATTCCAGTGAAATAAACTCTTTTTGCTGCAATACACAAAAACATTTTGGACTTGTTCATGCTTCCAACTTTGTGGGAACAGTTCGGGAATGCCTCCTCTCTGTTTCAACATGACAGCACATCAGTGCCCAAAGCAAGGTCCATAACTTTCACAGATTCCTGACTTCAACCTTAGAAAACACTTTTTGGATTAATTAAAGCAGACAGTGAGCCAGGTCTTCTACTTCAACATTACTGTCTGACCTCACATAGTCTAGAAAAATTCTCAAACACACTCCGAAATGTTGTCAAATGCCTTCTACAAAAGGTATACCAACATTGTATTAAAATTAATTCTCCCCCTGGCCACTTTAGGTTTAAAATAAACTTTGCCAACAAGTTGCTTCTAACTTGACTTGAACCTGACAGAGAATGCGGAGGGAACCAAAGATTAGGATGATGGCAAGTAGGCCTTCCAATTTCAAAGACTTGCAGCTAATCACCAAAGATAAATCATCAAAATAGAGGAGGAAACATGCAAAAAGCTGCTCAGAAATCCAACTCCACCAGGGGTATAAATAATGTTTGACTAAAATGCACTGTTGTTGTGCAACCTAAACTTTGAAAGTATGTTTTATACTTGTTTTTCTCCTCTATTCACCTCAGGAGCCAACTGTGTTTGTCACCGTTCTTACACCAGCAATACAGAAATTTGTGAGTACATGCTCAACTGTCAGCTATAGCATTATAGCAGAATTAGCCTTGAAACCAATTTATTACTGACACTAAAGGCAAACAGTGATAGAAATATATACACTACACTAAACAGCTATTTACCTGAAAGTTTATTTCTTCATCTGAGTTTATGGGGGGAAAAAAAAAAAAAAAAAAAAAAAAAAAAAAAAAAAAAAAAAAAAAATTGTACCACAGATGGTAGAAGATTTAATCTTTGTGAAAGAAACAAATATAACCTTTCAGCTTTACACTATGGGAAACAATAACATCTCAGGAAACAAGTAGAAAGAAACAAAACTGCGTGCCTGGGGTTGTAATGGCAAGAACTGCCCTGGCTTTCACAGGGATGGCAGAAGCACAGGGTCAGTGTAGAAATAAATTCTGAATGAGGGTCAAAAGTAGTGAGAAGTTCACACATATGTGCATGGGATCGAAAACTGGCTCATGTTAAAATAAGCTTATTCTAGAAGTTAGGATTGTTGGGAAGCAGCATCTAATGTTCTGCTAGTAAAATCTTTTTCAGAGGCTTTAAAAAATAAAAAATAAAAAATAAAAAAAAAAGACTCCTCTGGTCAACACATCTATGCAAAATCTCTAAGTAGATCTGTTTTTGACAATAATTTCTATGAATGAAAGAAAGCAGATATTTTAAATGCTGTGGGGCAGGGATAGAGCGTGCGACCCATATACCGGCCATCACGGGTTCGAATCCCAGCCTGTTGACCTCTGCCGAATGTCTTCCCCCTCTCAAAACCCACGTTCCTGTCACTCTGCTGTCAAATAAAGGCAACAAGAGCCACAAAAAAAAAAAAAAAAAAAAAAGTCATTTCTGACATTCATTCCACCACACAGATTGACTCCATACCTCCCATTTCTGCTGCTTTGAAAATAAAATAAAGTTTTATTTTTCAAAGAAATCAAGCAGAGTCAGACGCCAGTATACCGTTGTTTCAGATTACACAGGACAAGCATCCGCTGTGCTACAAGTGAGCAGACGGGTGAATGAAATGCAGAGAGATATACAAGAACAGCAGGGTTTGAGATGGATTCCCTGACTCAATTTTGAGTTAGAGTACACTTCAGAGAGACAGCTTTTTCTAACTAGCATTTGCTCCTTCGAGATTCAAAGGAGGGTCATTTTTAAAAGTTTTATGTTTTCTTGGTGCATTAATGTGTTTGAGGTCACTGTACTGCTGTAAAGTTTCCAAGTGAACTGTTTTTATTCATCCTTTTAGCCATCAAATTTCACATTTACTTTGGGTTCTGAACAACTTAGTCTGGCAGCGCTTCAATAATAGAATACCATAGCATTTTTGACAAGACAAAAATAAAACCAACAAAACCAGCAACATTGCTGGTCGTCAAAGAAAGGTCAGAAGATCACCAAAATATTAACAAGTAATTCTGGGGGGAAATCTGATAATAATCTTTCCCATTTCTACCCAGACACATCTCAAAAATGTCAATTTGACACTGCAACAGGACAAGTCATAAGATTATCAAACGTTTGACATATGGTGTTATCTGGAGATCACAAAATGTCTAAAAATATTTTACTCATAAATCTACTAAAGTGCAGTGTTCCTAACCTGGCGGTTGTGGCCTTCACGGTTAAGACCAGAATCATTCTCTGGGAGAGTTCGATCTCAAGAAATGTTTAAATTTTGCCAACATGTTTCCTGTGTGGAGACTGTAAAGAAACCGGAGGGAGCTCAGGAGCGGTTTTTGATTTTGACCAAATCGGCAGTTCCTTGGGGCAGATTTAGGTTGGGGAGGTTGGAAGCACAGGTGCCTTGAGTTTTCTACTGCTTTTATGACGTTCTCAATAGGAAATTGCCAGCCTGTGCTTGCTAGTGAGAATAGGCAGGCTATTTCACTTGCTTTGTGAAAGACTATCCTTTTATCCCACCACAGAATTTATATGTTTTCTTGCATTTTGATTAGTTATGGAAAAGCATATAGAGGGGATTTCCCAAGGCACCATGCAGGCAAGACCAGCCAGTGTGGGAGCCAAAAGATTAGGGCAGTGAAAAAGTAGGCCTTGCAAACTCAAAGACCTGGATTGCAAAGGTTAAAAGTATTTGTCTCATCCGTTGAGAGATGCCCGTCTTTCAATCAGAAACAAACTTCTTGGTTGAATAAAAATATTTCAGATCTAATCTGCATAAAATATTTCAGGCTTACTGTATGAGGCAAAGCCTTTAAAAGAAATTCAGGGATATTTTAAAAATCCTGTCATAAAACTATCCATTAAAATATGTTATTTCAGATGAGATTTTTGATTGTCTATTCTGCTGGAATGTTTAGCCACACAAACAGATTCCAAACAGCACGCAAACTGTGAGTAAACATAAATGCTCATTAACCACATTTTTTAAAATGACAATATGAGCTGCTGAAATCCCTAAACACAAAGTAGCAGAAATTGGACGTAATGATACTGTCATCACTGAAGCTAGACTGTCAATTTTCACCACAAAAGGTGGGATGTCTGAAACACCCAGACAGTGCCTAATGTGCTAATTAAAAAGGAGAAAAAAAAAACTGCTGTAAAGAACTTTAAAAACAACTAGTGCTAACTATGTACTGATTGACACTAATTACGTATGTGTACAAACATTTGTTGATTTGTTTACTCCAAGGTTACAACGAGCTTGCCCTTCTCACATCATCTGCTGAGTGTGTGGATACATCTATTTTTCTTCTTCGCACCAACAACAGTACCTAATAGAAACAGGTAATTAAATCCTTTACAACTGCAAAAGCAACATGTTTACCCTCTCCGTGCTGATGGCTATCCACATCCTCATACAACCTGGGTTATGTCCAGCATCCTCTATTTATTCCAGGGTGATAATATAGTAAACTTGTACAGCACAAAGTGATAAGAGGCTAGTGTATCCTATAGCTTGTGCTGCACCATAGTTTCTAATTTGAATTGCTTTTTTTTTTTTCAGCATTTAATATCATTTAATTTTTGACTGGGCTTTGGGAGTCAGCACTACACAGCAGGACAGTGAAAACAAACGGCTAGCTGCTATTCAGTCTAATAAAACGAATCCATTGTGTCTCGTTTTATCTGCAACTTGTTCCTGTCAGTTTCAGAGCATCCATTTAAGATGCTGATGAAAGAATTTCAATCAAAAAAAAATGTGAGCTTTGCACATTCTTGCAACAGACAGGAGCCTTACTGTATAAATGCCAACAGGTCTGGTAGTCAAAAGGCATATTGGCCTACATCACATATAGGCAAATTTAAATAAGTGCTAGTTATAAATGGTTCTTCTTTTACAGGATATGAAAATTTTTTATGTGTATTACACTTTAAAGCAATAGGCAAAATGACAGAGGTAAAAAAATAAAATAAAAGATTATTGGTGTTGTCGAGCTCAGTGAGTATCTGAGCTCGATAATATCTTTACAAATTAAAGATATTAAACTAACTTTAACACTAACTTTAGCACTGTCCACTGTGATGAGCCTCTAAAAATGTGACTAAAGAACCTGGAAAACAGTAAACAGTTCTCCATACAAGAATAGAAAACATTGTTTGACTGCCAGTCAATTGCATTAAAAGGTCGCATGCACCCTGGAATGCTCAATAAGACATACCTGCTGCTCTGAGGTCTCATGGTAGATATTCCTTTGTTACATTAAAGCAACAGATTTAAAGAAGCAGGAATATGAGCTGCTCGACTTGAATCGTCTGGTTAAGAAATAAAAAGGAAGCTCCCAGAATCAGGAGGGACGTGTCTGAAGTTTTGTAGCTCCTCACTTCAAAGCTGTTTAGTTCACTGGAGAAGACAACATGAAGGACAAGCACAGGGTTTTCTACGAAACATGCATCCTCAAAATTTGTATTCCACCTTGCATCGAACCCTCTCCCCTCTCTCTCAGTAGAACTATGCCTTAAGATCACTTAAAAAATTACAAGAACATCTGCCTCCCAGCAAGCAAAATATGAACGATTTTTGCACTTTGCTTTATATTGGAAAACCTTGAATGTCAAGTAGCTCGTGTCAAGGCTTGTAATCTACTGAAAAGTCACCAGATTATAAAATGTCAGTGAGCTTGGTGTTAATATTGTGCAATTTGTACTATAGAGTAAAAAGCAGTACAGGCAAAATGACCCTAAAATATGAACAAATCAGTTTTCAATGCCTGTGATTAAGATTTTTATGCTTTCCCTGTTAAGCAGTTATTTAGGTAAGAAGACATTATGTAAGACAAATAAGGTATACTTTCTAACAATTAATCAAATCAGATTCTAATTATTTTTCTCTCTTATTGTTTTCCCTATATTTTTCTATTGCCACGGTTTGAAAGCTAAAAACAACATACTTCAATCCATTGACTATAATCTGCCAAGTGTTTGAAACAAGACAATACCAAACGATGTATACTGCAATGTGTGTTTCAATCTCCAGTCCTCATTAGCCGGTGTCCTGCAACTTTTAGATGTGTCCCAACTTTTAGATGTCCAACAAACATGAAGTAGTTTGTAAGTTCCCCCCACAAGCATGCAGTCAAGTTTCACAGAATATCGCTAATGGCCTAATTGTTTGATTTAGGTGTGGTGAAGATGCAGGACACTGGCCCTTAAGCACTAGAGTTTGAGAGCCCTGGTTTGAAGCTTGAGATGCCAAGCTGCAAGAACACTTTACAATTTATGACAATTCAGGGCGGTGAGTATTCATAAGTTTTATTCCCTGAGGCACCTTTGCCCTTTATTTACCAATTAACCTTCAAAAACTGTTCCTAATGTAAAAACCACTGTTTCAGTGTTCTGTGGTGGGGTTTTTTGTACGTCTCGAACACTATTCAATTCAGTTAAACTGTTTCAATTAAGTCTATTTATAAGTTAACAGATGTGATCACACAGCACATAAAACAGACAGGTCAAGTTTAGATTTATATCAAGTTATACTGCACCCCATCCAATTCATTCTAATAAAGTCCAATAATTCAGTAAGACATCAGAGAGCCTCCTACACACTAAAAACTAGCTGCAGCCAGGTTATTAAAATGACACAAAACTGGACCGTAATCTGTCATTTCTTTAGGGTTTAAAGTGCCAGAACAAGTCAGAAACTATCATCAAAAGATCTTGTCTATCACTAAAAATCTTCAAACAGCAATTCAGTTAAATTCAAATTCGGTTGGTTACCTGAAGTGTTTCAGCATTTCAATCTACCTTTGTTTGGACAGTTTACAAGAAAAAATTAGGCATGAAAGAGCAGCACAGTAATTACCCAATACGGTCCTCATTTATATGCCGTGATTTTGAAACTCTCTCTTGGCAAAGCTCCAGAGTTATAATGCAAAAAAAAAGTTTTCTGCAACACATTTTTTTTTTTCTATGGCTGCTCTAGTTTTCTTTTTGGCTATGATCCTATGGACAGATACAAGTGAATGAAACGGTGCTCCTTATGTTTCTTTGACATTCTGTGTTTCTTAGTAGCTCAACTCAAAGCTGATTCTCCAGCCTGCTAGGCTTTGGTTGGACTGTTTGTGATCCAGTCCACCACATTGGTCATCTTGTCATGCCTGAGGCAAGGGAAGTTGACTAGCCCCCGCTTTAAAAATGCATACATCATGGCCTTTTGTGCAAAGCTTGCTTCTGTTCCTTGGATAGTGCCATCACTCATTTTGGTGCATTTTCCTCCCTTCTTTGTCATTTGTTATTACAATGCCTCCAACCATCCCTGCACACTATCACCTATGTCAGGTATGGGCACCTGCTGCAGTAGAACTTGATCCAACAGGCCAAATGTAATATCAGCATGCAAAGCTTGAATTCCAGACACAGAATATAAAACAGTCAAAAAAATTTCTGCACTCCAAACAGTGCTTAGAAATATTATTATTGCAAACACTATATTAGAGGTACTGCATATCGTCATTGCAATATTATTGTGCAGCTTGAGATGTGTGGTTAATAGCTCTAAGCATGAATTTTACTCAATGAACTGGGTTGATGCACTGCAAGAGCCAAGTCCAAAAGTACTTTAGACCAGCCCAGCCGGTCCTAGGTTCAAACCCGAGTCCGGTGTTTTTGCATTAGCACTTAGAGCCCGGTCCCACCCCGCTCCCTGGATCCCCGAGAGCCGTGGTTCCATTCGGGCCAGCCACACGGGGCTGGTTTCATTGCATTTAACTTTCATTCAGTTTAAATAATATTCAACAAGCTTAACAGAGAGTCCAGATCGTGCCATCACACATCAAGCAGATAAATACATATAACCTTTTCTCTGCAGTGAGTAAAACCACTGACCCAGTAACGACATAAAGAAAGAAATTTAATGATTGAACTTAAATTATTTGTTATTCATCTGTGGTGGCCTCAATGTATCTAATTTCACAACTTCCTGGTCTGCATGAACCTGAATTGCGCATGTCTCGGTTTTGATGCTGATCTGGATGGTGAATCTGTGCTACACTGGAGACTGGAATTACCAGCACCACTTCAGTCAAAGTTTAGAATTTAGGGAACATTTCTTCAAGTGATCAGAAGTTGGCAAGACTCTGAACGAAGGGATTTCTTTATCTCACTTAGTTCCAGCACGCAATTTCCCACAAGCTGCAGCAGTGGTTCAGCTGCACCAAACACAGGTCCAGGTTAAAGAGAATACTCAAATGAGATTTTTATTATTATTATTATTATTATTATTATTATTATTATTATTATTATTATTTAGTTAAAAGGTAAAGCTGAAGTAATTCTCTTCCCCAGCTTCCTTGCTTACAAGCGCTGACGGGATAACGAGAAGCAAAAAAAGTGTTCCGCCAGGTCTCTGAGGATTTGGCCTCACCAGCTTCAGCAGGAATTCGCTTGACAGGATGATCCCCGCCCACTTTCAAGGCAGTAATCTGTTAAATGAAAACACAACCAGGAATGAAGGAGAATAGGACCAGACCAATGGTGGCCAGGCCGGCCCGAGCCGAGCCAGGCTGGGCCCTGCAGTATGAAAAAGCCTTTTGAAGTCTGATGCTGGACCCAGGTGTTTTGTCTCAGACCAACTGAACGACAACATTATTTGTCAGCTGCTCTTTTTAATCTGGAGTCCTGTATTAGAGAAGCTGAATCAAATATGTTCACAAGTCCTTTTTTCCCCAAGACAAGTCGCAAGTTGTTTGCCCCAAGTCAAGAGTCAAGTCTCATATCTCTAATAACTGAAGTAAATCTGGGATGATAGAGGTCCGCCTGCAAAGTCATTTATTTGCATCTTTTTGGCAACCCCCAGGGCGTGGAGACGTAACTGCAGCGTTCTCAAATTTGAACCGGTGTTCCAGCAGTTTTCAAAGGTAGCATCAACAGATAGACATGGCCATCAAGACCCGCTACCGTAGGAAAATCGAACAAGGTAGCACAGATCGTCAGAACACCGGCAACACGTTCTTTATGTACCCAACTGTGGATTCGTTCCTCCAGCTCTGGCCCTCTAGCTTTCAGCCCATGATTAGCTTTCCTCGCGGCTGCAGATGGTAATGTTTAATCCTTCGTTCATGTCCATCAGTATGAATTAATGTTTAACGCATCAGTCAATAAATGCGAAGAGGAAAAAAAAAACAAAATATATTAGTCGCTCTTGATTATAAGATGCAGGACCAGCCAAACTATGAAAAAAAGTGCAACTTATAGTCTGGAAAATACGGTAATTAATATTTAATTTATCATCGGACACTAAGTCTGCTGATTTATATTATTTTGAAAAATATCAAATCTAGTATTGATTTCATTAGATTTTTAAGCAAGCAATAATGCTCTACTAAAAATAATAGAAAGAGATTAAAACTTGTTAATATTAAATTTCCAAACAAATCAAAGTGTTTTTTGTTTTATTTTTGTCTTTGTAATGACTAAGTTAACATCTGTTTATCCCTGTCTTCAGACTGACCACTCCTGTATTACATATTCCACTAAATAGGGTTCCTTACTCTAAGCTGGAGAATTTTTAGTAATATTGGGAAACCATTTCCTAAATCCATATTAAAACTCATCCATCCATTCATTGTCTAAACTCGCTTATCCTTGCAGGGTCAAGGAGGAACTGGTCCCTATCTCCAGATGTAGTTGAGCGAGAGGCGGGGTACACCCTGGAAAGGTCGCCAGTCCGTCACAGGCCAACATAGAGACACACAGGTCAAACAGCCATGCACGCACACATTCACAGTTAAGCAGAATTTAAAATGACCAATTTATCTAGCAATCATGTTTTTTGACTGTGGGAGGAAGTCTGAGTAGCCTGAGATGACCCACGCATGAACATGGAGAACATGCAAACTCCATGCAGAAGACCCCAGGTCGGGGTTCAAACCCAGGACCTTCTTACTGCAAGGAAACAGTAATACCGACAGCACCACTGTGCAACCTATATTAAAACCTTTGTTCTCAGTTCTAAATAGTAAAGATGTTCACGTTTAAGGTATGAAATACAACATAATAAATAAGAAAGAGTGTGATATGTCAAATTATTGTTGAACTTCTGAACAGAACAGGAAGTGCTTTTATTTTTATATTTTCATCAAAAAGTGTCCTTGTAATATTGCAGTTAGCCTAACAGCAAGAGACGGTCGAAGCCAAATTTAACGTGTTTCTTAAACGATCCAGTCATTTAATAAAGCGTTAATTTGGAGAGGCATTTATGTGGTTGTTATTATGAAGCTACAGCTAACAAACAGATTATGAACCTTCAACAGCCACTAATGCATGAACATCCCTGGCTAATAATCATGCACATCCCTTCACAGTAAAACATGAGCAACAGTTGCAGTCTGTGGTTCACACACCGGCTTACTTTCACTTTTCATTACACAAGACACAAACTGTTGCTAAGACTCAAGTCTTGGAGCAGGAGTCCGTCTCAAGTCTCTGGTCTTTAGGGCACAAGTCTAAGTCAAGTCTGAAGTCTTCTACAGTGCGTCTGTGACTTAAGTGCAACTCAAGTCTGAGTCTCAAAATAGACTCACTATCCCTGGTAAGAATACAGCGTAACAATAAAGAATTTAGTGTATATGATGTTAAAATTTATCTGTTGTGGCATTTTCAGTTCCAGTAAAAGTGAAAAAGTATTCTTTTCAAATAATGTATCAATCATTTTTCTGTTCATGGTTAATAAAGTTTAGGCATGCTGTTAACACAGGGGGGGATGGTCTCGCAAATATTTCCCTGTAAAAAAAGCAAGTCCAGCATTTTATTTACAATTTGGCAGGAATTCACTCAGAAAACAGAAGCAAGAAACAAACATCACAAAAGAATAAAGTTTCCAAAGCTGCAAATAAATTGTTCATGACAAAAACTGTGTGAAAGCTGTTTCCTTTTAAATGTTTTATGTTCATCCAGATGCAAGTGCTCTTAAGTGAGATGAAACATGATGCTACAAGGCTATTTTTAATAACTCTACAAGCCCACAAGCAAGTATGCATGCGAGTTCAATAACTGACTCACAGAAGCTGAAGCAACTGGATTTGACAGCATGACACAGTAGTCATATTTCTCCTTCAACCTGAAGTGGGGCTGAAAACAAATTAGCAAGGAAAACAAAGAAAAAAAAGATCATTTAAACCAAGTGGAAGGTTTGCTTCGGTGTGTTTTATTTTTTGTTTTGTGTTTTGTATTTTAATTAAATATCATTAACTTAAAATTTACTATCAATAAATGTTAAAAACAAAACAGACCAGTGGTGGGTTTGTGTGCTTCAGCTAACTGTGGAACAGTTGCTAGGGTCAAGTGATTTTGTTACTTTAAAAAGTAAGACAAATTCAAATCTGTGACATTGTGTCTCCTCTTTGAATCACAGTGTGCCTTAAAGTTAGGAAGAGCCCTTTGAACCCTTGTTAAATTAATCTGTTTAGGTTTTAAAAAATTACGGATGTCCTTGGGTTTTTGAAAGAATATAATCTAAAACGCAAGAATTCTATAAGAAAAGATGATTATACAAGATAATATACAATTTCAACTCCATCAGAGCATTATGTATCACCTTTTGCCGATATGAGAGTAAGGCCAATATGAGCTTAAATATTTTAATCACAATATCTGCTGCATTTATTACGGTCAGATCCCCTGAAGCATTAGCACTGCTCTTAAAAAAAACATTTCAATTATCAGATAGGCTGCTTCAGGACACCAGTTACATTAAGTACTGCAATTGCGCCGCTAAACTGCAAACTTTATTATTTGTTGCTTTTTTGTCTGTTTTTGTAAGGTGACCTTGGATTTTTGAAAGGCGCCCTCAAATGAAATGCATCATCATCATCTTCATCATTATTATTATTACTACAACAACTGAAAACAATACACTAATATTTATCGATGCTCTTATGGACCCAACAGTAGAAAAAATAATTTAGCAAAAGAACGTTTGCAAACATTATTAGGGTTTATCTATTATTATGATCAAAGTGATCATACTTTTGAACTCTCCGGCATAGCTACCACTCATGGTGGCTCAAACGGTTAACATTGGTGGTTCAACTTTAAGCCCTCATTTCATTATTGGTCCTTACATTATATGCGCCGAGGCATGCAGAACACATGCAGAACGAGGCTTGAAAGTGTCTCTTGTAAAAAGCAACTTTCTCCCTGTTTCACCTCTGTTTTGACCTCCCAAGAAGATATCTGTATGTCTGTTTACCATTTAGTTCAAGCTGTATTATTCAACAGCTTGACGGTCAGAAACTACACTGCAGCTGTATGTATGTTGGTGGGTTTTAGGCACCTTGAGCGCACCAGCATAGAGTTGACAGGTAGATAACATCTGGATGAATAATTCAAGTTGGCTTTAGCGAGCCAGGCACTGACAAGAAAGAAAACACAAGACGTGAATAAATCATCAGTGACGGGACTAATAGACCAAACGCAGGGGAGGACAAAAGTGATAAAATCTCTAGCTACCTCCTGCTCTGGTTTTAATCACTCCAACAATCTCATACATGAATATTGCAGGTCTTACTAGACATACTAATGGACGAGGATGTAACCATGTGGTATTTTATCAAGCAGAGAAATCTGTACTGCAGTTCATTTAATAAGCTCAAGAGTGTCATCTTAACTTGAAACAGCTGAGACTTTCATAGAAAAGTTTCACTAATCCTGCTCAATAAATAGACCTTTTATTAACAGACAAAAACATCCAAAGTGGAGAGAAAAAGCAGCTACAAAAGGTTTCTGTAAAGTAATTACCGTAATTTGCAAAAATATTCTTAGATAAATGACACAAAAGAATACAGAAACAAAAGATTGGAAAAGTGACGATTTATATTGGGGGAAAACAAAAAACAAAACAAAAAAAAAACCGTGAAAGCATCTGACCTGTTCTTTGTGAGCCAAAAGTAAGAGCGACTCTGTTGAGGAGTTCTGGTTTGGCATACCGGTCCTCATCAGCCAATACCCAGAAACAACCTTCTGACATTTCCTGTGGACGAATCTGAAAACACACATTCAAACCTCAACATTAGCCAACAGAACTCATGCATGATCATAATCAGAAATCAAACCAAAAGAAGAGCTGCAATATGAAGTGTGATGACACAAACATAAAAAAATAAACACCAAAATAGTCTTCTTATTTGTTGTGCAGCCTTAATCTGTTCTCAGAGTGCTTTTAGTCCGTACAGCCCACCACTGAGGGTTTGGTATTCATAGCTAACTCAGACATAAGGATCTTAAAAACTTAAGTCCAAAGAAATTATTCACAGCTCAAACCTTTACTGTAACTGAAAATGAATGATTCATACTCTTCCCTGTTCTAAAAGTTATCAAGTCAATCAAACAATTCAGTTTTAAACCATTTAACAATCGGTTCAAAATATTGTTGTTTTTTTATAATTGCATTAGTTTTAAAGGGACAACTCTCAGTATTTTGTATAACTTTGAAAAAACTTAAATGAAAATAGAGAAAAACAACATATGTTTAATGCAGCAGGAGTGAATCCACTTGGATCACAGATAAATAGGAAAGAAAAGGTGCATTCACTGAACCAATATCAAGAACATCTGCAATTAAAAATTTGAATAATTATGTAAACATTGCTGTAGAATGACCTCTGAACACCAAAACATTCCCTTTCTCCTTGACAGTGTAATTTTCTAAGATTATTGCGCTCCACAAGACAAAGAAGAAAAAAAATTGCTGGTGGAACTGAAAGAGACAGAATCCTAGCAAAGACAGCAACATAATTCAGGATAAAAAGTGTAAACAAAGTTGCAGCTGCAATCAGGACAGATAGAACAAATGATAGACCACTTCATCAGAGCAATCAGAAGCAGCAGTATTTACTCTTCTAAGTAATGCATTGCAACTTGTGTAAATTAGACCAAAATACAGGCAGGACTTTGCATCAGGACTCTTAAGTAAAACCTTTTTCTGAGACAGCTCAAAGAATTTAAATGATAATGTATCATGTCTCACGGAAGGAAAAAAAAAACTGATTAAAGAAACCCTTTTACGAACATTGGTTGGATGAAATCAAGATATATTTGTTTGTAGCCAAGATGAAGTCCAGTATGTTAGAAACTAATGCTGACAGGGTAAAAAGTGCAAACAAAGACAGCATTTATAAATGTTTAAGTAAGGTCTGAAGAAAGGAAAATTCTAGTTGACATGACAACTCCACAGTACAACAGCAGAAGGGGAAAATTTTAGACTAGTACCATTTAGAAAAGTCATTAACATTAAACAAGAGAATCCAGCATTTAATTGATTTGAAAAGAAAGCTATGGCCAGATGACATCCCTTTGTAATGTAATAGTAAAGAACAGCATATTATATCAAAAGAATTTTAAAAATGCAATCTGGCATAAAAAAAATTATATTTAGATATACTATGCCAACTTCTATAGTTGTCAGGTACAAACACTTCAATCACACTTCACTGCAGCTATGAAAAATTTGCAAACCCTCTAGTGAGTGAGCTGTGCTTTTGATGAATTCTTTGCAGTAGTTTGAAAACTTAGAGAACTTTCACAACATCTTTGTCCCAAACTTAACCATATGTTGAGGTCTCCAACTGTTGGATCACATGTCATTTAATTCCCTTCCCTTTCAACAAGGTTGACTAGAAATTTCCACCAGATGTTTTAGTTTGCTGAACACCTGTACAGGTGCAAATGTGAGAGTAAATTATTAATCAAATTACAAACCAACACCACTTGTGGTATCAACTAATATTGCTCAAAAGAGAAAAAACATCTGCAGGGGTACCAAGAAGACTGCTGTGACAAAAGCATCTGATCATCTGTTATTTTCAATTATCCCTGGCTTGGTACTGAGGAAAATAGATGTTTCTTTTCAGGAAAACATCTGTACTGTATGGATGCTGCCAAAAACAGCATGAACTAAATAGAAGAGTACGGCAAGTGGTTTTTAATAATGTGGATTGGATTTTTTTGTTTCTTCTTCAAAAGTTTTTGTACAACAAAGTCTAGCAGGGTGTGTAAAAATAAAGTTCGGACAATATTTGTAAAGTCTAACCTTCGACCAGTTGAGGCGCTTCATTGAACTCTCAGGCTTGAATTCCTTCTTTGGCCTGAGGCCAAAAGGCAGCGTGTGGTGAGTTGGGGAACCGAAACCGCCATCAAAGTTTGGAGGAGGTGGAGGTGGGACTCCATTCGGAGGATGCAATCCAGGCAGAGGAGGTGGCGGAGGAGGAGGCGGTGGCGGAGGAGCAGGCACCCCTGATTCAGAACCAGAGCTTGGAGGTACAGATGCGAATGCAGGAGATGGTGATGATGTTCCAGCCTTAGCTGAAGTCAGACTGGCAGGCACTGATCCAAACTGACCAGGCACAAAAAGACAAAAATGTTAAAACACACACGGAAAGGGATATAAAATGCAAAAATCAAGGATCGTATCAAAATTTCCTTTAAAATATGTACTCTTGAAACAAGAAAGGAATTTGTGACATTGTAGTTGCTAAATAACGAATCAAAAACAAACTGTAGAAAACACTTCTGGTATTCCACTTTAAAAGAAGAGAAAATCTTCTCACTAAAATCCAAAGTCTGTTGTTGCCATTGAAATCCAAATTGAAAATCTACTAAAAACTAACGGAGTGTCATGTTTTGTATCTAATCATTAGTAGAGGTAATGTTGCATATTACAGGTACGGGTGTTTGTGAAAGCAACCACTGTTATCCTGATTTTGTTCCAGAACAAAATATTCAGAGGCCCGTTGCTTCAAAAACATGTATTTTGCATATGGATGGCAGGAAATGAAAAAAAGTTACAAAATTTTACTTTCCGCTAAGTATGCTAAACAAGGAGACAAAATTTAGCTGATGTTCACATTTTTTTTTACATGTTAAACATTGCATTCATGTCAACCAAACAAAAATGACTGAAACGAGAGGGGGAGAAAATGAAAGACAAGCTCCAGAATATGTCGTGTGGAGAGCCCATTCTGATTTCCTTTCTCATAACCACTGCGCAACACACACCAAAGGTGGGTTATGTTAAGCAAAACCCTATTAAACGGTCCTGATTCTGTTCGGAATATAACCGCAATGATTTTTATTTCCCCAAAGTAAAAATTCTAATGTTATTACAGCGCCTACAAGCTTTGTAAATTGTATCACAGAGACCAAATGACTTATTGATCCATGTACTATGCCGTTTTTATATTAAAGATGCACTCTAAAGGTCAACCGAGGGCCCTCACTCTGCCAACACTTCTACAGAAAAAGAAATGCCTTTCGTGCAAGAGTGCTGGGGGAGGTTAAGATGTGGACGGACAGTCAAAGGAACAAAGTGTGCATGTGTGTGTGCAACCACTGACTAAACATACCATCACCATCTGAACCAAGGTACTATTTGAGTATTCACTCAGTGTTTGCGCTCTCAAATTGAAAAATTATCAAGGAAAAAAGGGAAGTTCTCTTCCCCTCTCCGAGTGTGTAGTTATCTTGCAGTACCATGGTGTGGGAGTAACTCTCTGGAGTAATTGGAGGGGGGAGGGTAGGTGGTTGAGGCTGAAGGGGTTGTCAGAATAAATTGCTTTTAGAACAATTTCCTCTTATGGGATAGAGATCGGAGAATTAGAAATGGCCAACATGGAGGACCGGTCAGTGTTCTCATTAGACTTAGTGTCAGCTAGCCAGCAGAGCAGCCGCCATGTCAAACCAAACTGCAGGCTCCAGTGGACAAACCCCCACCACCATCCCCATAGTGCAGCCCAAAAATAACAAGGACATCTCATAATGAAAAGAAAGTTGAATTGTAACTCTTATCTAAAATTACAAGGATTAAACTGGAATTACAACTAGTATTCTCAAACACCTTGCATCCTGCAATGACAAAGACAATGATATCTAACACTCTGTCCACACTGTATACCTGGGACCTGAAGGCCTGTAACTCTGCTTGGAGTCCAGCTATTTGTTCTTCACACTTAGTCAGCTGAGCTTGTGCCTCTTGTCTGCTGAGAAACTCTTCATCGAACTAAAACAAAGAACACAGATTAACCACTAAAAACCTTTAAAACAGAATTAATACAACTAATCAATAATCAGATTCTCAGTTCTTTTTTTTTTTTTTTTTTTTTTTTTTTAAAGAAAAGGCAATTCTTTACAATATTTCAACTTTTTACCTAAAGTTTAACAAATGACATTCTTATTAACAATTAGTTAAATGTATGTGTTGTGTTTAGGTGGTTAAAATTCTTAACTCAAATGGTTTGCAGAGCCTTTGACACAGCTTTCATCAAAGAAACTATTAAACCAAATAAAAACACGTCTTTAAGTGTCAGTCATACTAATAGGTCTGTGGTCCACACGGTTGAAACTCAATTTTTAAACAAATTTCCTATTAAAAACTGACTTAAAGCAAACTTATAGTTTGCCATGTGATTTTTTTTTTTTTTTTTTTTTTTTTTTTTTTGTGATACTTGCCTTCTGTGCAAGCTCTAAAGCTCGTTGCTCATACTCATCAACACGAGCTTTGTCCACACACACCTCTGCAAACAAAATAATTCAAATCATTCAAATTTCTTTACGGAACAGTTTTCTTGGTGATGAATTGCCAAAAGTGTGAAACCTACCCAAAAGGTGGCTGAAGTCCACATCTAGGCGCTTGCGGTAACTGAAGTCAGGGTCAGTGCCACTGCGGTGCAGCACAATTTGAGAAACACACTCATCAATGATCTTAAAGTACTGGGGCCTGAAAGTCAAGATGAGAATGAAAGTCAAGGAAGACAAAAAAAAAAAAGAAATAAGAGAAAAATGAACATAACTAAAGGATGGTTCAATGGGTAAAATGATGAAATTCAATACCACTGAAGGCCACCAGGTACTGGTTTAAAAACAGATTTCCAGAAATATTACCTTCTGTCATGAAACTGCAGATAGATTTTTTGTTGTTGTTGTTTCGATGTAGTTTTTTTTTTTTTTTTTTGGTTGGCTGGTGATCATTCTCAAAAGTTTTTCATTAAAAAATGTTTATGTAGGCTTAAATATATTCAAATCCCCATACTATAACATCTATTTTAATGACTATGAAAACTGGGAACTACGTGATAGCCCATTAGAAACTATGGAGCACAAAAATCATATCAAATGACCCCCACAAATAACCAAGGCCAAATACTAATTTGCATTAGGAAATATTTTATTAAACCGCAGCTGACATGCAGCCCTGGGGGAGACTGAGCAAATTCAAGTGGGTGAGAAACTGTTTGATCTGCTTATTATCTTACAACAATGCCACAGAGAGTGCTAATCTCCTCTACACCAAATCATTAATAAACATCGTGATGCTTATAAATAGTGAGCAGCATGAGATATTGGTTTTAACCCATTTCTAAAACAAAACTCAGACTGGAGATAAAACTGAAAAGCGTGATTCAAAAGATCCGCTACATCGAGGGAATTCAGCCTGAATGAAATAGGAAAAATGAATAAAAATTCCACTTTATTCGTAGCACTACTGGAGGTCTTCTTTTTTATTTAATGACTTTGAAATCTAAGGTAAAATAGATCTTTAAATGTTGCAAGAAACACTCTTTTAAATGATCTTATTCAGATACTTTTCTTATGTCTTAGATGTGTAAAATAAATAAATAAATAAATAAATTTGGCTAAACATTAAGGCCATGCATGGCAAAAAATCCTATATATGTTACATGCTTACAATCATCACATCTTCCAGATAAAATTATATGCTATACTTCAGACCTCTCAATCTCTTAACTCCACTGATGACTCATTTATATGGCATCTTGACCTGAAACGGCAACTTCACCGTTTAACAAAACAGTTCACCGGGTGCCACAGCAGCACCAAAAAACAGCTAATAGGTGTCATGGACAGGACTAACACTATTGTCTCCTTCTGTTGTTGACAGTTTTTTTTTGTTTGTTTGTTTGTTTGTTTGTTTTTCATTGTTACACCACAATGCAAATTCTTTTTAAAACTGATTTTCAGTATATGCCAAGCAAGGAAACAAAGGGTGGCAAACTAACCTTAGTGGTTACCTACATAAACTTAAAGACATGATTTCTGAAAAAAAAAAAAAAAAAGATACTTTGATGTTGACCGTGAAGGTTAGTTAGAAATGTATATTTTACTTGATGGCTGTAATTATTTATTGGATCTACAATTTTATCAAAATTGTCTTCCACCTCGTCAACTGCAGCTCCACTTAAAGTACTGTGAGAGGCATGAATATATATGTTCTGTGTCCATTGCTTGGGTTTCAGCTGAAGAAATTTATTCTGACAGAACAAAGGACCACAACTGTGTAATTTCTGGGTGGGGAAAATGGCAGGTAATACATTTTATACCTCTGAGAACAAAAGCTCCACCCTTTTGATCAGCCTAAGGTCCAAGTCAAACCCAGCTGTGAGTGGACCAACATAAAATAAGCCTTTGAAAATTCCCTCTTATAAGAGATGAGAAATGCTCCAGAGCCCTTGCTGCTGTAGATGGCTTGGAGATAAAAGAGAAAGCATTCTCTTTGTTAGCCAAAGTCATCGAGAGAGCTCAAGATAGAGGGAGTTCGACCCCCACAAAACCAGATGTTTTAACCAGCATGCATCATTACCAGTTCTCAAATATACTGAAATCTTTGCCTTCATTTGCACCTGGCTAAAATGAGTAGAAAATACTCCCAAACTATATTAGTTTTCATAACAACCAAATGGTATAATGCACAGAACTCCTTACTGAACCAACAAGTTAGGATTTTTACAGAAAAAAATCATTTTAGCACCACTAAAACATGAGAAAGTTAATACACTATGATCTAAAAAAGCAAAAAAGTACAACAATTTAGACCAAATGTTCTCTTTGGTTGATGTTTTTACCTGACCAAGTGATCGTTGCGTATAAGCATGAGGTGCTGCAGGATGGAGAGGAAATAGGGCTCTGCACTGCTGTCCTTCACCATGCTCAGCACAATACTGAATACATCCCCCGCATCAGTACAAAGAGTCAAGGACTTGTAGATTAATGGAAACACTGCATACTCACATAAAAATAAATGCAGAAGCTGATGAATTAAGAAGGAATAAAATAATTATGGATTTGTGTTTTAGCTCAGCAAACTTCATCACTTTGTCAGGATACGTTGGCCATGAGCATGTCCACCTGGCCTTTATCGAATTAACACTAGCAGACACCAATCTAACAGCAGTTGCACATTTTTTTGTTCTGTTTCAACAAGGATATTCTATTTCACTCCTGATGTCTTCCAATCTATGAGAGAACTCCATCATGTCCTCCTCCTTATGCTCCTCAAAAACCTTCAGCTGAATGTCCAGGGCCTCATTCCTGATGGTCATTAGTTGCTAAAGAAAGACCATGGTAGAAAAAAAAAAAAAAAAATTAAAGATAAAACAGATCAAAAGGAAAACAATATGCATATAAGAAATTGCTAAAAAAAAAAGCCAGTGTAATTACCATTAAGAATCTTAATGGTAATTACACTAAAAGAAAATATTTAGGCTCAAATATAGACAGTGAACTGACTCAGAGCACTATTCTTCAAACTAATATGCCAGTGTGGGCCCTAACTTTTCATCTTAATTTATGTTCTTCCATGTAAGCAACAGAAACATTGTTTACAAGAGATAAACATATGAGGTAGATTGCATAAAAGTCAGCAGAAAGATTATTAGCTGAGACCCAAGAAACTTTATTGGTTTCTGATTGCTGCACATATTGAGGACATGCAAACTCTCCTCGATGTTTCATAAATTATTTGCTGGAGCAAATCGACAATATTTCACTGAAGTGGACAACTAATTTAAATATTAATACAAAGTGAAAGTTTATAGTGTCTGTATGGTTGTGCGTGTGTGTGTACTGGGTCATGTTTTACTTACCGGCAATATCTCTTTGAGGCCACAACGCATAAATTCATTTCTAATATGGAGCCTGAAGTCCAGCTCATCAGGAGATGTTACTAGGGCATTGATGAGCTGCATGCATGCCACCTGCAACAAGCAGCAAGGGTACAAAGACAGCAAGAGAGAGTGAAAAGTGGGAGAGAGAACCAGAGAATGAGATGACGGATTTCTTCTACCAGAAGTTGATGAAAAACATGCTGGCATGCATTTGAAATGAGTTTTGTCCCTTGGAAGCAGAAGACCATAACTAATACATGTCTATTTTTTCCAGTCACCCACTGGGGCAGTGGTTTTAATATTAATGTAACAACTGTAGACCCATAGACTCAAAATTAACTAGCAGTCAATTTAAGGGCAAACAGGCTATTTAGGACAGCGTTTCTAAATGCCCTCTGAGTTTGGTTTGCTAAACAGGGACTGCAACACCAGCTGGCCAGCAAAACACAAACAGAAAAATAAATTATTGACCATGAAGAAATTCACTCATGTGTGAAAAGAGGGGAAAGAACTGCTACATATTGAGGGGGCTTAAGGATCAGTGTCAGCTTGATAGTTACTTAGTTTTCAGGGCATTTATCCTAAGAGAGTAAGAAGTGTTTAATATTATAATAAAAGAAAGATTACAAAATAATCGCCTTATCTAATATTACTTTGAAAGTATTGGTACCTTGAGAGGGCTTTATAGTAATCCCGATAGTCCAAATGCAACTGGACCCCAAAAAGCCCATATAATTCTGTGGTATCCAGGTGTAGAGGAATAGCCCTCCAGATACAGAGAGCTATAGATATTTTATAAGGAGTGCAATATGAGTGAATATAAGTGAAAAGGCAATAAAGAAAATGTGTGAGGAGCTTTCTAGAGTCTGATACAAGGTTGCAATGTACAATGCCTTCCAAAAATCCTTAAAAACATATTCAACTTTTATAGCAGTAGCGTAGTTTTCCACTGAAAAGGATGGTAGAAAAGGAACAAAAGAATCTCCACAGCTCGCTGTAAGGGGACTGCGGAAAAAAGTTGCATCTTTGGGTCATCGATTCATTATAAGAACAATTAGAAGACATGTATAACCCTGTTGTTTGGGAGACATAAGAGAAAAAAAAGTATTTTGTATCCTACCACACTAATGTAAGTGTTTGTAGTTTTTTGACTACTGCTGGAACTTTAACTAGAACTGTGTGCACTGGTTGTAGATCAAGATTTGGAATTCTCTATAGCAAACACAGTTTGGTCTGGCATAAAGACCAAGCCAAAATTTTTTGAAAATAATAAGAAAAAAACAACACCCAATGCCTTTGAGGACTGGTGTTGGACATTGCTGGCCTAAAGCTAACTATAGCAGAGGATCGGTGATACTGTGGGCCTATGTTTGAACTGAGTTAAGAGTGCATGCAATCAAAAAATAAAAAAGGGCTAGGCTAGCTTATCAAACTTACTAGTATCCATTCGGATTGTAGGAAATGAAGGAATTTGTCACAAGAAACATAGGCAATCGGTACGCTTGAGTATGAAATATCAACTGTCCGTGGACAGTCTGCAGTTCACAGAGTACACAGTACGCCTGTGTACTCTGTGTTCAGCCACCGTGCCTCATAACTGCTTAAAAATATTAAAAATAAAAAAGATTGGGGTGGAGTAAAAAGAGAAAATGAGTACAACAGCTCAAGAGGAAATTGTGGATAAAAGAGGAAAGGTCACGTCACTAGTTTGGCAGTATTTTTTTGATATTTAAAACAAAGAACTAATCAATAATTACCGATATCAACTGATACCAAATGCTTATATTGCTACACATTTTTCAGTCATATCGCCCAGCCCTCAGTAGTCTAAAGGAAAATGTTGTGTGTTTTTCTGTGTATGAATGCATTCAGTTCCCCAAAGTCACATCCCTAAGCTATTGATTAAAAATGCAGACATCATACTTACCAAATGTTTTTGCACATTGCTGTTACAAGCCAGTGCTGTCCTATTTAGAACAACTCAATCAATATTTTAAAAGTACGTGTGTCAGCAGGGAGACGGTAGGTTTTTGTTGTGTATAGATCAGAGAAATGTGTTTTGCTGTTTACTTTATCAATTTTTGCTGTTTCAATATTATCGTCTGATTTACTTTTCAAAACGTAAATCAAGTGTGGAATCATGGCATAATATCAACTATATTATAATCATCCAATGTTATCCATCTCAGCTTCAATCCAGAAAAAGTATGTGCAAAAGGAAAAGCAGATGGAAAGCAAAGTGCTTCACACTGATCTGGGCTTTTTATGAAGTGCTTGCTGACTGGATATAATTTGTGGCCTAGATGTGAAGTTTTAACTAACATTAAGGACATACAATTTATGATTACGGTGATGATAATAACAGACTAACAAATAAACATCACAGATGAATTTGTGGGCAGACTTCTAATTTCTGTCCCATCTGTGCCTAAACTGATGATTAAATTGGTCATTTATGCTCAATAGAAACATCTGGTCCTGAATATCTAAGTGCATTGGATTTGTTTGAAGCATTATGATGTTGCAATGGCAAACTGAGAAATTCTTTTATCTTTCCTGCTCTACATCTGCAGCTGAAGGAAGTATTATGTTCAAGTCTTTTGACAGTTATAAGCAAAAAAAAAGACTAAATGGAATTGATATTTAGGCAACATTGTCAATCACACAATATTTGTGGAAGTCAAAATAAGGGAAATTATATGGTCAAATCTAAATTGTAACGTAGGTTCATCACTGCCTAACTGACTTAAAACACATAACACGTGAATTGCCACACCATGCCATAAAACTGCTATATACATATAGTTGCCTCAACAGTGGTTTAACTCGATGCATGAATTACAATATAACTCACTCGGTTTTGACCACAAAGAAGTGTAAAACAAAAGAACATGGAACTCACTTGTAGTTGAATGGATCGATCTCGCAGTCCCTGCACAATTGGACTGAACCGTTCAGTGGCTCGCCACTCCCCTGCTGTTGTGATGGCCTCAAGAACCTTCTCCAAGCTGCACAAGCAAATTAAACGTATTTGAGATAAATTCATATTAATGTATTCCAAACACAATCCAGATAATGACTATACACTGATTCATTATTTTTGGAACAGCCTAAAGTTGTGCAATTACGAAATAAGTGCCATGTTTTTGAAAAAAAAAAAAAAAAAAAAAAAAAAAAAAAAAAAAAAAAAAAAAAAAAAAAAAAAAAAAAAAAAAAAAAAAAAAAAAAAAGAGGAGCTACAACCTTTTTGACAGATAAGAAAAAGAACATACGTGTTCTCCTCGCCAACAATGCAGATGGCAGATAGCAGCTTTACAACATCGGTCATCATGGCAGACTGGCTGGGGTCGATGGCTCTTGCTAGTAAGGCAAGGCTTTTCTCCTCCCCCAGAATTCGATCCAGGCCATACTGCAACAAAAACACAAGACTACACAGTCACACCACAACTTGTCTGGCATGCAACAAGAACAATGTGCCACCTGAATTATTCGAAGAAAAAAAATTATAATATAAGGAATTACATTATAATTTCTATGAAGCCAATATATTTTTTCTGCATGACAAAATGTATGACAGACAAAATGTCATATTTAAAGAGAACTGTAATTTTAGCTGTCTGTAATGTTTTATCCAGGAGGAGAGAGCTGTTTGAAGGTCTGGCTCAATACATTAATTATTGCAATAAAATGCCAGTAGAAAAGGTTATTAAACTGAAAAATCATTCCTACACAAATTTGTACACTGGTATTTGAAGATTGTGTTTTTATAAGGTATTTGGACATTACTAGAAAATCAATTTTTTATTCAAAGAATTCAAAGAAGCTTAAAGTATCTTTCTATTTATGTTAGAGAAAACCTAATAAATTAGTATACATTAAAAGGGGGGCTTTATTACAACCATTTTAGGAATTTGTCAGCAAACTTTAAGTATCTGAAAACCTCATAGGGCCCTATGACATCCATTTTATTATTTTCCAAATTCCATTTTATTTTTTCCCAAATTCCACTTTTTCTGTTTTTATTTTTCTAAATTGCATTTTAACATATTTATTACTCTAAAAAGTATGTAATTATGTTGTGAATGAAAAAAAAAAAAATAAAAATCAACAGCTAGAGGTAAACATGTATTGTTATACTGTTTCACAAATATAACAGACTAATGTGGTTAAACAGAATATTGGTTTTACAAGGTGTTAAAAAGTGTTTTCCCCTCATATTTTTCAAGAACTCAAATCTTGTGTGCAAAACTAAGAATCTTGTTTTTAACATAAAATAAAATATCCCTTTTAAAAATGCTTTAGAGTTGAACTGAACACCAAAATATTTGTCACCTAAAAAACCTGCAAATAGTAAAAGCTTGTGCACACTTCTATGATGATCATGATCTTTGTTCAGTTTTATTTCTTCCATCTGTCACAGCCATCTCCATACAAGTAGTTACTGTCAGTGTTTTGGTGTTTAGCTTTCATGTACCTGCAACTGCAGTCGCACACGTAGAAAGAGTTATTACAATTTTTAAAAGAAAAAAAAAAATCCAGTGTAAAAGATATCTTTTAGAAGTTTAAAATGTAAAAATATTTGAAAGGATTTATTATCGTTTGAAATGTTATCAATCTAATTGGTTTCCAGTGCTAAACTACACTGCCTGGCAAAAAAAAAGTCACCAATAAAGTAAAAATTACAAACTCAAACACTAGTATTTTCTTGGACTCCCTTTTGCTTTGTTTACGGCACGTATTCACTGTGGCATTGTTTCAATAAGCTTCTGCATTGTCGGAAGTTTTATTTCCATTCAGTGTTGCAAATTTTTTACCAAGATCTTGGATTGATGATGGAGAGTCCGACCAAAGCCCAAAGCCTTCTTCAGAACATCCCAAAGATTCTCAATGGGGTTAAGGTCTGAACTCTGTGGTGGCCGATCCATGTGTGAAAATTATGCTTACTAAATCACTCATTCACAACTGAAGCCTGATAAATCTTGGCACTTTCATATTGGAATATGCCTGTACTATGAGGGAAGAATAAAAATCATTGATGGAATAACCTGGTTATTCAATGTATTCAGGTAGATAGCTGACCTCATTCTTTGGCACATAATGTCGCTGAACTTAGACATCTCCAACTGCAGCAACCTCAGATCACAGCACTGCCACCACAGGCTTGTACAGTAGGTACTAAGTGTGATGGGTGCATCACTTCATCTGGCTCTCTTACCCTGGTGTGCCCATCAGTCAGGAAGAGGGTAAATCTGGACCTTGCAAACTGTAGCCTTTTTCTCCAGTTAGCCTCACTGAGTAGTGGGGTTTTTTTTGTGGCTACGCAACTGCCCAGTCCCAATCCCTTGAGTTCCGTTCACATTGTGCATGTGGAAATGCCCTTAATGTTACCATTATGCATAGCTCTGAGTTATGTTGTTTTCTTTGATTTGATTTCACCAAACACTTATGTGATCGCTGATCACGATCTTTCAGGATTTTTTTTCCCCCTCAAAGACGATTGTTCCCCACATTCCTTCCAGTTCTCAATAATGCATTGGACAGTTCTTAACCCAAGTTTTAGTAGTTTCTGCAGTCTCCTTACATGTCCTCTCTGTTTGATGGACGCCAATGAGCTAACTCTTCTTAAACATACCAACATCTCTTCTACGACTAGAGGATGTGTCTTTCTGCATGTTTTTTTTTTTTTAAGAAATGAGAAGCTACTCAATGCATCAATTGGGGTTAAATAATTTGTTACCAGCTGAAAGATAATCACCCATGCAATATCTATCTAATATGAGGCTTTTACCCATTTGCTTTGTTAAATCCAGATGGCGACTTTTGTTTGGCCAAGCCGTGCATTTTTGCTATAAAACTGTGCATTAGTCTTGTAAATTTCAAAGAAAAGTCAATGACATAAAACAATGGCACAGAAACGAAACAAATAAGCAGTCATGCTAATTTGAGACTGTTAGTCTTCTTGCTAATAGGTTGCTGGAGCTCAACATAGTGAGTATAAGCCCCAACTGACTGAACAACTACACATTTTTGTCTTTTACCCATTTAATGTATGGTTTCTAGTATTAAATAAGTAATTAAGTAGTTTTGTAATATTTACTTAGTCCTCTAACCCAATATTTGACCACAATTGCTGACTCAAGACCCAAACAGCAGAGTACTCATAACTGTTAGATATACCATCTTAAATATGCAATACAGAAAAGGGAATACATTCGGTGTAAAAAATGTCTTAAGCTAATTTTGTGCAAACAAAATATACCAGACTGTTTAAAGGACACATTCATAACGTGACTTTTATAACATTATTATGAAACTGTTGAGGAAAAAAAACAGGAAATATGCAAAAATGTGAGCTGACAGAGGGAGCAAGAAAAAAACAAAAAAACAAAACAAAAACAAAAAAACAGGTTCCACAGCCAGCTGGTGGAGAACACCTGTCTTCTTGGCATTGTTGGTACCTGCTGTCCCAAGATGCCTCTCCTGCCCAGAAAAGGTCTGGGCTTACAGAAAGGCCTACGGGTAAATGCAGGTGTCTGGCGCCTGTTGAGACGCAGTATTACAAGAGACCCTACAGCACAATTTATGCCAGAGGGGTTGTATATCTGTCTCTGCTGGCTTTTAGCTTCATATGAGGATTATTTTTTTTCTACGTATTAACTTATGGACCAACAGCAGACAAGAAAAAAAAAAGACTTTATAAATAAAGTAGTGTTTCAATAGAACTACTTAGGTTTAGGAGATGATTCAATATTATTCTCTAAGTATTACATGTTGCATCTTTCTTAATATATATACACATAAATCATCAGTTTTATGCTTTCATACTTTCATTGAGATCCTAAATGAAGAAATTCAACCAAAAAAAAAAAAAAAAAAAAAAAAAAAAAATTGTGATACAATACTGAATAATAAATAAATAATAAACTCTGTACAGGCGCCACGTAAATAATATAATACTTACCAGTAAAGTTATAGTTTTTACCAATTTTAAATGCAATAAAATCAACCATAAGTCATTAGGTTACTGATGAAGCTTTGGGGGAAAAAAAACAAACTAGAAAATATAATAGTTGCAACTGATAATAGGATAATAGCGATCAATTTCTTGGTAATAAAAGAAATTCTTCGCCTTTACCTATGCAGTTTGCTCATCAAAAATAGGCACATTAAACAGAATTGTCATTATATTCATTAATTCAAGAATACATACTACATAGCATTTATTGTATTACATCTCTATTTAGAACATTATTTTTTTTTAGAAATGCAAATTCATGGTTTCATGTATGCAGAAGTATTATTTAATTAGTGCATTACGTAGTTAGATCACTTAGTCCAGAAGTGTCAAATTCCAGTCCTCGAGGGCTGGTGTCCTTGTTTTGATTTGTCACAAGTCCAGCACACCTGAATCAAATGACTGAATTACCTTCTCATGCACTCAAGTACACCACATAGTTCAGGTAATGACCTAGTTATGTGACTTGGTTGTGTAGAAATATATATAAGCATCTAAAGTTGCAGGACACGAGCCTCCATGGTTGGAGTTTGACATAGTGGAATGTGCTAGAGTTCAAAAAGAGAATGGTGGTCATGTGACCTAGATGTGTTTGATAGTCACTAGTACAATGTTATTACCTTAATGGTCGAAACATTTTATAGCATTCTTGTCACTATTACATCATTGGTAGTTATCAAATTATTGGTTGCTACAAGAGGAAAGGGGAAAAAATTAACATTACCTTATTGTTCATGAAGGCTTTGAGACACTGGATAATTTTATGTTGGTTTTTTTTGTCAGTCTTCTCCTGCCTGTGGACACGACACAGTAACGATGAGGATATATAGCCCAGTACAGAAAAATGAACAACTGAATATAAACTTACTGTTTCTTGAAAAGCAACCTCTCCAAAACGTCCAGCAGTAGTCCAAGGCCCTCATGCCCAAAGCTCTGCACCCAACTGGAAAAGAAAACAATAAATCAATACCACAACAGCTTGAGACTGACAGCTGACAAGAGCAATTTCATTCTCATCTACCACCGTGCAAAGTTTTTAGACACAAAAACAAGCAGAAATCCAAACTCTGTGCTGAGAAGAAAGGCAGCAGTTATAAATGTTGCAGTTCTTGCCTGAGAAAAAAAAAAAAAAGGCTCCACTAAATCAGTTCAGACAGGTGGAAACAACAAAGCAAAGGCACACTGAAAGCATGCAGAACTCTTATGATGCAACAGAAACATATTTTTCTATGAAACAAAAATAGCCGAGAAACAAAGATATTGCAACTTTTACAATGTTGGCCATTTATAATATGATAAACTATTCAGATATATTTTTTACAAAATCTTTACATCTTTGTTTAGGGTGCAACTTTTATTACTTTAAACAGAGGACAACACCACTTGCTAAAACCTATCTGTGCATTACAGAGATTAAATAGAAGCAGTCTATGAAAACATCTCACCAGATAAACCTCACATCTTTCATACATCATGTAAACCAAACATGTGCACCACTGCTGCAGAAACAACACAACTGTGACTAAAATGTTGCAGTAATGACCCAATGATAACATCATTTAATCTCATCCTACGCTATGTGGATGCTTAACTCACCTGCAGGGATGACAGACACAAAAAGTGAGATTGAATTTTAAGCCATATCCTGCTGTCTGATTAATTCAGGAGTTTATCCTTATTACGAAAAAAATAAGTACAAGAAGATAGTAACATCACAGGAAAGTAACATCCCCAGCTATAACCCATCAGGACACTGAATTTCCCATTGATCTTCAGTATTAATGAAACTTTGACAACGGGAGCATATGAAAAGTGACATCACAAGATTTTCTTTAAAACATCCTTTACTTATTCATGTTTATATCCATGTGACAGGTGTTTTTCAAACTGCCAGCGTGCATGGCAAGACATGAAAACAGTGTGACATCAGCTTAACAAGCAAATATTACCTAGTTAATCGGTTCGGCTACCTGCTTAGGGAGCCAGATTAATTTTTATTTTGAGACAGCCAGCAACTTGGTCCTTCTTGTAAGCAAGGTAAAAGACTAGTGGGCTTAGTGTACAGCCAGCGTAAATCCTGAACTTTATATGTTCAACGTAGCTGAAGTAAACTCCATTCACATCGGCACTTTGTCTGGCATCTCATTAAAAGAATTTAAACTGTAAGAGCATGATGGACAAGTTTAGCAGTTACTGCAACTTCTTAAAACATTGATATACGTTGATATAAGGGCCCATATCTAGTTAACAATCATTCAAATAATGATGATATGCAGTGAAAGCAGTTTAGGGCAAAGGTATCATTTCATTTCTTACAGAAGTTATCCTCTGGCAATTATTGTCAAAAAAGTTTCTCCACAAAAAAAAGCTCCATCAAAATAACTTTATGAAGACTGACTTTTCGGGCGACGCATTGTTTGAACTTATAGGCACATCTTAGAGAAAATGGGCCTTAGGGGGTTTAAGTGAATGATACCTTTTATTAAACAGTAATACTGAAGGCTTAGAACTAACATTGAACATAGATGTATTTTCTTGCGAAAAGCCATATCTATCACAAAGACAGTGCATCTAAAATTAGAAACACTGAAGTTAATAAAGACAATAAAACTAACAATCTAATGTTGATTTATTTTCTCCAGCTTTTCTCTTCAGTATATCTCTGACCTCAACTCTTAAGAAATCCACAACAAAATCTATTTTTTTTAAGCTATGGATATACTGAAACATTGTGTGAAACAGTCCTTTTAAATCGTATAAACCAATGATTTGATTTAGTCTTCCAACATCCAAATCATATTGATTTTTATTTAAAGTACATAAAGTTTTCTTTTTCAGCCTAACAGTAAATTACAGGTTGAGACAAAATTAGCAATAACTTTCCAGGTTTTAGTACAATATAAATATTCAAAAAAGGTTTCGCATTCAGAATTTGAAAATTGAGATAAATACAAGATTTCTAGTGCCTGCACCTCTCCCTCAAGTAAACCTGGATATAAGCTTTGAACATTAGAATTCACTCATGGTGATCTAATCAAGATGCGGAATAGCATACTTTCAAGCATCAAATCTACAAAATTCTCAAGGTGGAAAGACATAAAGAGAAGCTGTAATCTGAATTAAGTTTCTTGAGATGGGACAAAAGATATGGTGTGCACATGCAGTATTTTTTTTTTTTTTTTTTTTTTGCTGTATTCTGTCTACAGAAGTTTGACATCTTAAAGAAACTCTGATCTTAAACTGATGGTGAAACACATTTAAAAATGTTTGTTGCAATAAAAGCATTGCAGTGACGGTGGGAAAAATTATCTACTAGTTTAGTTGTGCTGAGGACATTAATTGCACAAACACAAATTCTTAAGTTGCCCTTTCCCTTTAAGAACTTAAGTTGACACATTCAGAATTATGAATAAAGAAAATTTTATTCACTTTCAATAAAAAGAATTCCTTCTTTAGAAAAAATGAAATACACATCAAGAAGGAGCCCAGATTTGAGCAACTTTGAGATATTTATGAGTGAGGATGAATGTGTTACAGGGTCAGAACAAAAAAGGAGGGAAGAGGTAGACAAAACCTGTCACAGCCTTGATGAAGATTGTGAAAGCTGCTGCCAAGGAATCTGAGGAATGGGGCTTTCATGTTAAAGAAGAAAGAAAGAAAAAAAAAAAAAATCAATTTAGCTTTCACTCCTGAATGTGCCATGGCCCAGGCCATTCTGGTTATAGAGTACACAGGATCTTGACAACAACTTCATTGAAATGCATAGTTCAGGAGCAATTGCATGTTAGTTTTTCATCATCAGTAGGTGAGGCGAAGAGCAAAAGAAAAATAATCCTATGATCTATGGAAGGAATTATTGCTGCAGAAACCAACAAGCCTACACTATCAGGATCTGCTGCTATAAATTTTAAATTTGCCTTGAAACACATTATAGAAAAGTGGAAGGGATCGAGGTGACAAATCGGCTTTCAAAAGCTTTTTGAAGTTTTAAGCCGTTAGACATTTTGAAGATCTTGGAGGTCAGAAACTGGCAATATAATAGCTTTCTGCCATGTCTTGAGAAAAGATTTCAGGAGCAAGAACAATTGGGCAGAGTCCATTTATAAAAGTAGGGTGTCTCTTCTTTCCCTATAGAAGGTCAAAGAGAGCTGGGACAAGACAAATAAAAGCTGGTTCTCAGACCTGCAAACTGAAGTTTTATTGAATGTGTAAGATGAGTTAAAAGTCGTACTACAGAATTTTCTTCACCTTTTTTGCACACTACACGTGCAGTGGACCTCTAAAGTGTTCCCTTTCAAATTTGCAGGTTTTTGATATGCAAAAAATATTAAAATCAATTCAGATTTTTTTTTTTTTTTTTACCTTTAATATGACATACATCATCTACAATTCAATTGAAAAAGAAGCAAACCTGTTAGTTGGAAAATGCCAAAAACAGAAAAGATGCACTTAACCTGGTTGCATGACTGTCTTTAGACCAGAGGTCCCCAACCCTGGTCCTCAGGGCCCACTGTCCGGCATGTTCTAAGTGTTTCCCTGCTGCTGCACACCTGACTTAAATGAATGGATGATTAACAGGCTTCTGCAGCAATTGAAGGTATGCTTAGGAGGTAATGCAATAATTTTAATCAGCTGTGTTGGAGTGGGGAAACATCTAAAATAAGCAGGGCACTGGGCCCTGAGGACCAGGGTTTGGGACCTCGTCTTTAGACAAATATTTTTTACCTTTTTATCCATTTTCAGTATTTAATCTTCTTGGTTACAGGCCTCATATAACTTATAGAAAATCTGATTAACCTGACATAGTGGGTCATAGTTTGCAGAGAGGTTGCAAAGGATTAAAAAAAAGATCTCAAAACAAACACAATATCCACAGTAAAACATGGTGTTACTACCATCATGACCTGGGCTTGCTTTTCTTCAGGGGTAACAAGGACTTTTTTTTTTCCAAAGTAGGTGAAATCATGACAAGGTCCAAACACCAGCTAAAAGATTTATTTATCCACAAGAAAGATGAAGAGGGAATTATTTTTTCAGCTTTGCAGTGAGATCAAAAACACATCCAAATTATGAAAGTAAACAACCAAAGTAAACGTGACAGAAAATCTATGGGATCAGCTGAAGAGGGCAGTGCACAACAGAGCTCCACTGAATTTGATAGATGTATAGAACTTTTACCAGGTACAGTATTAATTATTAATAATATGCTGTATGTTTTCCCACTAATAAATCTTTGTTTTCAGGTAAATCGTACAGGATATATGAAAAATTAAAGGTGGGAAAAGTTTTTAAATGTCTTGTCCTGGTTTTATTGCTTTACATCAAAGAATTTTAAGGGTGTGTAAGTTGGATTTGAAAGCCACTGCATACATCATTAGTATCCAAACCCCCCCAAGGCAGGTTTCCTACATGTTCTAGCTGTTTCTCTGGTTCAAAACACCTTAAAATAAGTACTGGTGGTTTATTAGCTGATGCTGAGGAGATAATTCAGTCATTTGAATCAGCTGCGTTGGATCATGAAGGCACCGAGAACATGAAGGTAAGCGACCCTTGAAGACTGAAGTTGGACAACCCTGGTGTACATTATATGAAATAAGTTCACAGTAGTTTATACACACTTCATTTGGCAAACATCTTAGTGTAGCAGCTAAGAAATCATGCACATGAATTATTTGTTAGATAGCTGAGAAAAAAAAAAAAAAAAAAAAAAGCATCAGCAATTATTAGTCTATCCAATAGGGTTTTCCTAGTTATTTCCAACTAAGGACACCCAGCAAACACAAACAGCACTCAAAATAAGTCTTACAGAATTATTCACAGGTGACCAATTTAGGGATAAAACGCAACCAAATCTGTGTGATGTCTTCCTGTCTGTTTATCCTTGAGCAATTAGGTGTTTTTTTATTTGTCATACAGCCTGTCTAAACAACTAAAGTATTTTATATTCAGTTTGCTAATCTAACATACTCTGCCAGCCCTTGGGTTTCATTAGTTCCTAGCATCTGGCAGCCCTCCCACATCCCCAATGAGGAAACTTCAATTACATTCTCTGCCTGAAAGTCCTCGGTCTGGAGCCATATTGAGCACAGCTCATCACAGTGCCGTGAAAATACATCGCTGATTTACATTCAGTCGTTCACACAGTCGCTAAGCAGCACAAAGAGGAGACACAGAATTTATATGATATCATTCCATATCCTGAATTGCTTTAAGTATTTTAATACATGGAAAGTTTTACAAGTAAACCTTCCCTGTTCATTGCTGAAGTCTAAAAAACCAAAGTCCTTCCCTTCATTCTTACTCCTAATACAATGTTTTGCATATTCAATGTGAGGAGGTGGGCTGCCCTATTTCTTTGTTTGGGGTATAGGAAAGGCAAAGGAGTACAGTTATTGAGCCAATGTTAAATGTTTCATCAGGAAATTTGGAAACAAAGGGGAAAATAGTCTTAAACTAAAGAAAAGGCCTTATCTGGCTAACTTTACAGTTAAGGTATGTCTGCTTCTTAAAGAATCCATGGACAATCCCTCTAAGGGTTCTAAGCAGTCCAAGAAAGTGTTGCACTCCACTAAACAGAAATACACAAAACTTTTAATATACAGTTTACAGTCTTCAAAGAGAGCTAAAGCAGAAAGCTAAAGTCAAAGCAATGTGAGAAATCTAAAACAAAAGAAGAATTATTTCTACAGGATTTGTAACAAATGTAAAAAAAAAAAAAAAAATTGGAGGGTGAAAAATACCTTCTGTATTGGAAGTGCAACTCGTTATTTGTAGTTCATGGCCGTGTGAGGCTGGAACAGCATCCAAGGTTTTTTGGGGGGTTTTTTGGTATGGTGTAAGTAAAAAAACAAGGATGTTTACCTTTTTGGAAGCTAAACTAAAAATAAATGACTATGGAGCCTTAAACATGAAGGTCAGTTATAATACAGTATCAAAAACCAATTTCCACTTTTTTGTCAGATCCATTTATCAAATCCATTTCATACAATTACATTGTGGGACCTTGCTGAACCTATAAGGTAAAGCTGTGGCCTCTTTTTATGAAAAGGGACAGAGAACTGAAGATGCTGAGGTAAAGCATAAAAGAGTCAGATAAGTGCCAGAATTATAAAATTAACTTTAGGTTGGTCTGCGCTACCGGAGAGATCCAGATGGGAAATTACATCCTCCTGCCTTCTCTTATGGGCTGCACACTTTGCATTGAGGAGATGCTTGAGAGCTGTTTCCATCATTGCCAAGAAAGTCACACTGATCAGCATCCAAAAACTGTGGCAGACAAAAAGGTTTTACTTCCAAATCAATACATCAACTCAGGACTTTAATGGCGCTATTAGAAGGCGAGAGGTTGCTGCTGTTTCTGGCCGAGCCAGATTTATGATCTAGTCCATACTTTTGTCATTAGGCTTGAGCCTGACAGTCTGATCAGTGGTCCCTTCATCAAACACCAGAGCTTACCAGCCATATTTCTCCTGACACTCACTTTTACTGAAACTACTGCAACATAAAAAAGAGGGAAGACATTTTGAAATGTTGTACTATCCACTGAACTGAAAGAGCCTAAACAAAGACTGGCAAAGCTTTGAAAATAACAAAAAGAACCGCAAATAGCTGTGGGCAAAATACTTGATATTGTGTTACCATATAGAACAGACCTGACACAATTACAGTCTGGTATTTTTACATGCTGGTTCTGCTGATGAATATTGTCTGAGTTGAGCAGCATGATATGTAGACATGACTTACAAAGGAGAGCAATCACAGGTATGAAAGAATCTTAAACTGTAGGTACATGTGTAGGTGCATATCAGGGAAGCTGGTTTGTAGACTATAATAACTACCAGACGTGCATTGACTTAGTCAATTTGACATTCAGACATAAATTATCTTTGAGACAGCTACAACAGACTTGAAATGAAACACATAAAATAAAAACAAAGAAAAAAAAAAAGGTTACAGAACAAATGAGTAACTAGAACTAGAAACACTAAAAGCAGAAAACAATGTGCTAATTCTCTTTAATTTATCATGTTAAGTAGAACGAGTTGCACCCAACATTAATCATATCCATTTCACTGAGGTGATGACAAGCTCTGCCTCAAGGACTTCATCTCAAAAGATGAACTGTTGAAAATGGCAGTGGAAACATGCAATAAGCTTGTCAGCAATTATAAGGATATAATTAATGGAAAAATCCTGCATTTCACTAATTATTGAGAATAGTGTAAAAATATTTCTGATGTCATTTTTTTAGTTAAAATGTAAATGAAAACAGAAAGATTGTCCTTTTTTTCAAAAATTATATATGTTTTACATTTAGTAATTTCCTATCAGAAATTTCTTGACGAAGTGAAAATAACTAAATCTGACAGGGGTCTAAATTATTTTGGGCTTAATTGTTTAAGTTTGCGAAGACCATAGGAACAAATTAGAAACGATGTGAAGGTTAACCATTCATGAGGTTCTCCCTCGAAAACACTGAATATTGCCACCGCAAACTGTAAAACAAACATTGTTAGTCATATTTCCAAAATCAGTGCATTTTGATTATGTAAACTGATCTTGTTT
Source organism: Anableps anableps (assembly GCA_014839685.1). NCBI lineage: Eukaryota > Metazoa > Chordata > Actinopteri > Cyprinodontiformes > Anablepidae > Anableps > Anableps anableps. Next base: position 15,882,625 of record CM026067.1, on the reverse strand, counting down.
ACACTAAATAGATGTTAGGAATACAAATAGTCAAGACAATCATTTAAAAAAATACATTACAGCGCACTGCTAACTGTTTAATTCAGCTAACTCATTTATGTGCGAACTGAGAATAACCAAACTATTATGTGAAGGTAATCTTACACAAGCAGCCAGCTCCTTCAAATGCTACTTCACTTTTGATTAAGGAAAATGAGACATTTTTGTGTCAAAGAATAGAACCTTCTAATGCTTAATATGCCGCATTGGGAAGCAGAAGAGGTCTTTTGTTGTAGCTGCTTTAATAAAGGGGGAGAGAAGAAGAGACCAGACTACATGCATTAAATTAAGATAACTTTTTGTTAAGTAACACAGTTCAAATAGGAATGCTATAATTAAGATTATGGGGATTACAATGTTTAAAATTAATGTGAAATGCCAGAACGGAAAGAGGAAAGATCCTTAAGCCTTGATCACAGCATAAAGCATAGTGACCAAGCCTCTCATTAACATAGTCCAGGTCCCTTATTCAATTTTATTAAGATCTGATGTAACCGAAAGACCTTAAAACAATTAAAAGAGTTCTAGTTAAAAGATTTGAATAAATATTTTAGTTTATTTTTTAAAGATTTTTTTTGGCACTAGCGGTCTTCATTGAAGACAGCAGATGGACAAGAAACAGGGTTGGGGTGGGGAGAGACATGTAGCAAATTGCCCGAGACAGAAAATCGAACCCAGATCAACCGCATTGAGGACTATAGCCTCTGCACATGGTGTGCTACCAACTGAGCCACCCAGCATTTGAATAACTTAAATGTAACTAAAATATAAAGGCAAAATCTGAATAAAAACACTTTTTAAAATACAGACTTACAAAACAGACAACATACATAGTGGCTAAACCAGGGAGTCGGTAACCATTATTAGACATTCATTTCTGCCTGTACCTCACAGGGTTGCTTGTCAGGGACACTCGCAATGAGTCTAGACAGGCAAACAGGCGTTCGTCCGTCACCCCTGACTTCAGCTCGCTGAGGAATTCCTGAGGAGATATCTGATGGCTTTTCTTCAGGCTACCCTGAAAAAATGAAAGAAGGAAAAGAATGAAAATCCCTTACACAACTATTCAAATTTCAAATACAACCCACTAAAAGCAAATATGACATTTAGCTGACACAAAACGGTCCTTGTAAAGATACAAAATAATTCATTTATCAACACTGTTCAAACAAGATTTGATTAAAAAAAAAAAAAAAAAAAAAAAAAAAAAAAAAGACATCATGTAGGCAGAGCTTCAGAAAACTGTATTGGCTACCTTACTTAAATGATTTTCAAACCTTAATTTTCTATACATGAATAGCAATAAAAGTGCTTAGTAAAGCTATAAATGCCAATCCATTTATAATGAATTTGCAATCAGCAGGAAAATAAAAGCTTAAACACGGTTTTCATCAACCAACAATACTCCTTATAGGTTATACACTTCTGCATAAGCTTTTTTGTCCTCTACAACAACCATAAATCATTCAAGATTGACTTTTTTAAATGTCAAAACTTGCCTTTGAAGAATAAAAAAAGAGACGAAATAATCTATATCTAGAAACAAAAGCTTGTTATATTTTTCAAATAAGGAAGCAACTTCAAAAGCACTCAAAATATCATTCGGTCCAGCTTAAAGGATATCTGCTTGGCATCACTTCACAGGAGCATCCTCTGACCTGGCCTGCTGTGGGAGCATCAGGTAACTTCCACTGCAAATAATAAGTTTCTCAGTGTGTTTTGCCTGTGGAGAATGCTTGGGGCCCAATTGATAGAAAGAAAAATGCATCCTAAAAGTAACACAGCTACTTTTGCCACCCAAACGCAACACCAAGACAAAAGGTCTTTGGGATGACCTTCTGCTCAAAATATGAACTTTATGATAGACTTATAATAGTACAAAAAAACAAAAAACAAACAAAAAAAAACTTTAAAATGTACATTTAGTTTTCAATAAAAAACACAACGTAAAAGACAAAATATACCCAAATTAGGGATGCAAACAATTAAACAACTTATGACTAATTGTTGATTAATGGTTTATTAGATTAAAATGAGTTCCTATCGATTGACTAATAACGTCCGCTTAGACCTTCTTTTAGTGTTGCAGTGTGGCCACCATCCAGAAGATGGTCATCTTCAAGCAGAGCCAGTTCACAGAGAAATAAAGATGGCGGGGGTATCCCAGAACAGGAAAGTGAAACTGTTCAAACGGAGTCCGGTGTGGGATGCAAAATGCACTTTATGCAGTTCTGTTTTGAAATATAAACACTCGACAAGCTTCTTAATTTATCAGCTTAATAGCACTCATTCAGCCATGTAACCTGGCGGAGCAGCGTCAACTTCTCAACCAGACATTACTGATTTGCTACGAAGGGGAGGATGTGATGACAGAAAAGAGGACGGCATTACACAGAAAATTTGTAACATGATGGAAAAAGACATGATGCCAATAAGCATGGTTGATTTTGAGGGCTTTCGTGAGTTAATGCACTTCATGGAGCAAAGTTTCAACATTCCTTTGAGAGCAACCATAACCACCCGTTTAGAGGGGCGATACAACAAGAAGGTAGCTGAATTGGAAGCACAAAGTTATGCATCCAGTCATGAAGGACTGAAATGGAGTTAAAGCTGGTATGATAAATATTGATTTAACAATACTGCGTTAACTTTGGTCCAAGTAACAGGAAGATGAGGAGCTTCAGAAGAAAACTCTGTTATGTCATGGAAGATTATATAAGGGGACTCTGACATCAGTCTCCCTCTTTCCGTAGCGATGCTACACCGTAGGGGACCAACACCATTTTCTCCCCCACTTGCGTATAAAGTGAGGGCCTGCTTCTGAAACTCCAGAAGCTCTCGATCCAAATGCATGTTCTGACACTGGCACCGCACCGAGAGACAAGAACAGCAGCCCATAGATGCCCATTCCAGAGCTGAGAGACGCAGCTTCACTGAGTCTAGCCGCATGCCTGCTGAATGCTGCTGATGCTCAAACCAGAGATAAGAAGATGCCCCAACTTTCCAAAGTTGAGCTATGCTAGCCACGCTTAGCTGTTGCTAACCATTCCATTTGTTTAGAGAAATGGAGCTGAGGAGATTCTGGAGGTAGCTGTTTTTATCACCAGCCTCTAACGGTAATCAAGCCCCTGATCAAATGCTCCAGCCGTTCCAGGACCGCAGCTGAAGATGCACGTCCTGGCTGTTTACCATTGCTAAGCGTCCCAGGCTTACTGGATCATAAAACCATGTCACTCAGACACATAGCCCCACCGGCCCGGTAGCGAGTCTGGAGGCAGAATTGCGAGCCGGGTTTGACCACGGCGAGAACTGATCGATAGCGTGACTCAGTTTAGCAAATGTGTGATTTATTTACAATGTGGACACGGAGTGGAATAAGTCTCCTGCTCTGACTACTGCAGGACGGACAACTGTCAGACTGACTGCACAGCTTGGGAAGCGGGAAGTGCTCACCGCAGCTCTCTGCTTGCTAATGAAAAAGCAGAGTGTTGCAAAGCGTTGTCACCATAAAAGTCTCCAACAACTGGCCTGTACTTATCTAGCGCTTTATCAAATCCAGGGGGCCCCAAAGCGCTTTACACCACATTCACACGGTGGTGGTGCCAAACTACTGGATTGTAGCCACAGCTGCCCTGGGGCACACTGACCAAGGCGAGGATGCCATGCACTAGCACCACCAGGCCCTCTGACCACCACCAGAAGGCCAGGCATATGAAGTGTCTTGCCAAGGGCACAACAATTGAGACGGACGGAGAGTATTATGTACTTTCCAGGCACATAATGCCATTTTATAGCACAATCAAATAACTATGAACTCTTCAGTTGTTACAAAAATGCTGTATATATCAGATATGACTTCAAAGAATTTTGACTTCGTAATTTAACACCTTGAAATTGGGACTCTATATCTTTAAAAACTCCTGCTCTTTCTGAAACTCCCCCTTCAACAAGTCATCACAACAGCAATTATCTTTTAACCCTTTAACAACATTTTTATCAGCGTTTCACTGAGAAGTGCACAGTGCACAGTTTCACCAGGTGTTTGCAAATTGCTGATGGCTAGTCTGAAGGAAGTGAGTGGGGGAGGAGTGCTCTTTGAGGCAGGAGCTCGGAAGCTTAGAAACTGCAGTTCTGAGGAGGAGCTGCGCCTCGGTCCCCGCCAAAGCATTTTGCACAGCTGAATGGCTGCCACGTGAGAGTAAAGGATTCTTCAAACATGCATGAAAGAATCAGGGCAACACTCCAGGTATGTTTTTGATGAGGGAATAACATAATAACATGATGTAAAGCTCAAAAAAGTTGATTTTACATAATACTGCCCCTTTAAAGCCTACTAAACTACAACAACGATTAACAGAACAAAGTAGCGCTCTCTCCACTCATTGTAGAGTGCCCTGACAGCAGAGACCTAAATCACTGTTTCTGTTCACTTCTTTGACAAGGAGTGGCAAGAAAAGTCTGCAATCCTCTTCAAAGGCCATACTTCTGTATGAACATCTCTGTTCATGGGGGATTAAGCTTTTCAAATATTTTATTCTTTCCATCCTTTATTTTTCTATTCAGCAGCCTAATAGTTTCCTGTTTTGTTATATTTTATAAATATGTCTAAGTTTATTCATTTCAATAATTTTATAATAATTTTCTGTTTATTCAGTCACAGCTGACACAAAAAAATGTTAAGATATTTTGATGTGCTTCTTTTTTAAATTCAGTATATTAAAAATGTAGCCCTTCATGTTATGGAAAGACGGTCGACCCTCTTAACACAAAAGAATACTCGGGTTTTTAAGAAAGTGCCCACTTATCAATTGATCGTTTGTCGATTGATAAGATCAGTCATCTTTAGATTAACTCATTAATCAATAACTTGCATCCCTAACCCAAATGGTCTTAAGAACATATTAAAGAATATTGAAGACTGTTAATTAAAGACTATCAATTAAAGACTAAGTTTCCATGGGCATAAGGTAGAAATTCTACCAGGGATTAGGTGCAGCAGTGGTCTTTTAACTTTTTTTTCTATTTTCACTTTTTAAAAAGAACAAGCACAAGGGCTTGAAAATTTCAGATGTGACACAATGGTTTTTTTTCTTCTTCATTGCATTGTACGGGCTTTCTTCATGGTCCCCCTGCAATAACATCTTTATTCAGAGCTTTTCTTACATTACATATATGCTAAAGCTTGTAGGATTTCTTTTTTCTTTTTTTTTTTTTTTTTTTTGCTGTTATCTTTGAGGTTTTTTCTCATAAAATAATGTTTGACTTTCTTAAGAGAACCAGGCCTTGTCAGCAACCAGATTTTTCAGCTTTCTATACATACAGATACCCATATTTTCAAGTTCATGAAATTATATAAAACATCTTATTCCAAATTGGCTTGAAAAGAGGAATACCCATAGTCTTTGTATTGTAAATCAGATTCTGTTGACCTACATTTGTGAGTTAGATGAAAACTACCTTTGATGGATATGCAAAGTTTGTTTGTTTTTTTCACTCAAGTGTTAAGCGAACTTGCAAAAATTTTCATTTCCCTTTATAACCTTTTTGAAAAGTAAAAATAAAATGCTTTCAGCAAGCATTTTTTTTTATAATAAATTACACATTTTTTGTGTAGTTGTATGTGTCTTCCCTCTTGAATTGCATAGGTATTTGGACTTGAATGGAATAAAAAAATTTTGACATGTTTCATTCTGCGTGTCTATTTTCATGCAAGTGGACAGCCGATGACTTAAATTTAAGTGCAGACATTGTGCTGTACATATTTTGTTGCACTATTTATTTGTAATCAGGATTGCAATCCTGAACATTAAACTTAAACCAGTTAATATACTGTAAGAAAAGAAAGAGGTGAGATGAGATATAATAAAATATAATGTAAATCTAAGCTTGTCTTCATGTTGGTTTGTTTATAAATATTTTAAAAAGACTTGTTGGGGGGGTTGAAAACAAATCCTACAATCTACACCAAATGATGCCAGTTGAGATTTTTAACTGGGCTGGAAAACAAGATTTTGGGGGTCGAAGCCTAACATTGCTACCTTGAAATATATTTCTACCATTTCCAAAAGATATTTCTGTCCTTAGGGAAAATATTTTGTACTCAAGCTTTCTCTTGCCTGAAGCACAACACGAACTCCTTCCTGATGGTCTCTAAATAAACACCCCATGAAGCTCAGTCAATCACTTTTTTTTTTTTGCATGAATCAGTAAAGTTATGAAACCTGTGTACATTCTTTTTCTATAAGAGTTTGAAAATAAGAACAACAAAGTCTAACTTGAATTTCAAACATCTCTGTGAGATAACACTTAGAAGATCTCTGAAGATTCTTGGTGTTTCAAAGACAAAACTGAGTAAAACATAATTTCCTCCACAGCAAGGGACAAATCAAACAATGGGTCATCAAGAAGTACAGTGGTTATTTCAAGTCAACTACTACAACAGACACACAGTCCAAGGTCAACAATTATTCTGAGTAACAGCTTACATGATAAGTGTTTCTCAAGAGGGCCATCTACCAAATTCACATAACACTGCTTTGTGAAAGGTTTTTTTGACTTTTTTTTTTTTTTTCTTTTGTTGCTTTACAGGATGAAATTAAATGGATATGTTCTAACACTTCATATGAAAATTTAAAAAATAAATAAATAAATAACTGAAATAAAGCTAAAATAAATTCAAATTCATGACAAATTTGAATTATGTTTATATGGTAGTCCTGTTAATGTAAGTCTCTAAAATGGTAAGAAAAAAACGTAAATAAAGTCTGCATATATGTGATCTCTTGGCAAAAAAAATTAAAAAAAATAATTAAAAAAAATTATATATATATATATATATATATATATATATATATATATAAAATATATAAATATAAAATATATAAAATAACAGATTACGATATTACTAATTAGCCAAGTGTTAAAACCACCATTTATATATTTTTTCCCATTTTACTGGAGTCAGCATACAGGCCATAATGTAGTTGAATAAGTGGCATTCAAGATGAGGTGCAAAATCAGAGAACCCTAATTATTAAAGCTATTGTTGCACCCATGGAGAGTTCAGGATCACTGAAACCACACAGTCCACTTTTTCTGACCAGTAATTATCCTGTTCCAACAGATGTTAACAGCTGCTAAAAAAAACTACACCACACAGCCTTTATCTGGCCAATACCAATTTCTGGTTTTCTTTTAAGTCTGACCTGACAATTCTGATTTATCAACTGCACTATTTTTTACTAAAGGTTATACAACATAGAAGAAGAAATGTCCTTCGGGTTTATTGATAGAGGCAGCAGTCTTAAATCCAAGTGAAAATGAACAAATTACAAGATGATCCCTATTTATCCATCCAGCTTAAAGGGGTGGTATTTTCCAGGCACATTGCATTTGATAGCACAATCAAATAACTGTTACCTTCAGTTGTTATAAACACACTGTATATATTAAGCATAACTTAAAAGAAATTGGACTTCACAATCTGACACCTTGAAACTGGCCTATATCTCTTTAAGAAGCTCCTACTCTTTCCAACACTCACATGCCTTTCCATTATCCTGTTTACAACTGTTTTTAGAAGCGTTGGCCTGAGAAGTAGTTTGTATGATAAGCTCAGCAGACTTGCAGTTACACCAGGTGTTTGCTAATTGATGCTGCTGCTAGCCTAGAAGAGTTTAAACAGAAAAAAAAAAAAAAAGTCTGGAAGAGCTGAATAGGGAAGGCGAGGGGGAGGGGTGCTCTGTAAGGCAGAAGCTCAACTGGAGACTGCAGCTCCAAGAAGAAGCTTTGTGGAAATAGATGGCGTTTTGTGAGAACAAATGTAGGTCTGTCACGATAACAAATTTTGCTGGGTGATTAACTGTCCCAGAAATTATTGCGATAAATGATAATATTGCCATTTTGAGACGATTGCTAACTAATAGCATAAAAATGGCATAATAATGCAAGTACACCCTCTCAAAGATCAATAAACTAATTTCTAAAGAACATTTAACACTGGAACTGGAAGACATTTCAAATATCCAAAATAAATAATCAATTTTTCAAAATTTCCATTAAACTCAAAAAGCACATCCTTCGTAGTTTTGGTACACTAGATCAGTAGGAATTGTTTTTAGCATTTGTCCTGTCAATTAGTGATCAAAGTCAAATAACGGAAAATTGTCCAATTCCGATTTTTTTCTGATTGAATTGTACATCTCATCAAATATCTGAAAAACGAGGAAAAAAAAGAAAATGACTTGACAGGCTATATGATAAAAACATTTGGTTGTAAACTTGTAAACGAAACAACTCACTGGTTTTGAGGCAGCAAAAATATACTGGATGACCATTTCTCGCTTTGTGTTGAGGTCTTTTTCCCTCAAAGGAGTCTTTTTGTCCTCATTCAAGTTCATGTCCTCCTGGGAAAAAAAAAAAAAAAAAAAAAAAAAAAAAAAAAAAAAAAAAAAAAAGGGGGAGAAAAAAAAAAAGTTTGTTCAAAACCAAAACACCACATTCAAAAAGACTTTATTCTGTTTTTTCTTCATAAAACCACATATATCGGATTCATGTATATGAAGTGTTGTCTTTAACATAATAAGCCAATTGAAAAGAAAACATGGAGTTAGGCAAGTAGGAATAGCAGCATCAAGCTTCTGTTAGGAAATATGCATGTGGTTTGTTTCAAAATATGACCTGATACCTCTGTCCTACCAGAGCACTTTTTGTCTGACAAAATACGCATGCTTTGTGATCTGATGCAAGTTGGGATGATGTCAGCCATTACAGGTGTTTCAATGGGCTCTTACCAATTTGACTCTTAATGGCAATGAGGGTCCTAATTAGAGTAACTAACATGGTCTAAATAATCCTTCATACCAATTACTGATATTATTGAAAAAATTAATCAGAAGCTCTAATTGGGTTTCACATCATTTTCCTGCTTCACCCAGCTTCTCTAATTGACAACATCCTGACTAACTGGAAAACATGATGCAGATTCTAAAGCTACTTTTAACCACACTTAACAGTCTGTTCACTGTTTCGGTTCACTTATTTTCATATTTGAGACATCATTGTAATGCACAATTGATATCGCTTTATATTAGAAAATATTTTCAGCATTGTACAATACAAAGTACGTACATTCTGTGTACTGACAGGGACATCAACTTTACTTCTTTACTTTATCACTGGCTCTCATTTACTGTATTTTAATGAAGTTGCTTTTTTATGACACCCAGCGGTGCAGATGCAACCCATTATATCAGTTATCATTGCACCAAAACAGTCTTCTTTTGCAAAAGGAGCAAAAACAAAACAAAAAAAAACCCAAAAAAAAACAAAACAAAAAAAAAAAAAAAAAACCCACAATGAACACAGCTAAGTCTTTGAATCAAGCATTAACCAACTAAAACAATCAAAATGTTCGCATTTTTAATATGCACTTAGATGCAGTCAGTTGACTTATTTACTAAAACTGAGTTAGCAGGGTTCACGGCATTGCAGGAAAAAAATAACTGTAAAGACAAGTCAATGTGGCAGCAATAAAACCAAGCTAAATCGTCTGTTTCCTTACAATACGATGCACTACAGAGCTTTAAATCTTGTAAATGTTTCGTTTTTCCTGAAGATGAAGACTTCACTATATCAGCTACACTTCTGTGAAGAATAGTCATCACCTGTTTCTTTATAGACATTTCCTGTGGTTCACTCAGCTGGTGATGCACTACTGCTGCTGAACGATAAAAGGCTTGAAAATAAAAATGTGTGGAGAATAATCATTCCAAACGTTTTTTTTTAGTATCTTTATTATTCACAAATTGGTTTTGCTTGAATTATCTGAAGGTTTATTGTGACTTACTTTTAATTCAAAAAGATAACAAAAAGATAACAAAGGCAAGTTAGCATAATGATAAGACATACCATCATCTTTTCAAACAGAGGTAAGATCTCTTTTTCCGAGGTGATCTTCGAAGAGAGCTCGTCAAAATGATGGAAGGTGGATGTCGAAGCAGCGGACCAGTCATTGAAGTTATGTTTAGAGAGCGTTAGGGGTGGACGCTCCTTTTTGCTGCCGGGAATTCGAATACTTGCAAATCTGTCCAGCTGCAGAGGGGAAAGAGAAAGAACTTCTTTAGGCACAAGAATGTTTGGTGTCCAGCTGGAATAGGCTTCAGCTCACCAATCTTGAGGTTGTTTTAGTATATTGTGTGAAAAAAAAATGGCATAAATAAATGCAAAGATGAGATAAACAAAACATGACATTGATTATAAACACATCTAAGGTGTTATTACATTGAGAAGACAAAATTTCAACAAGTAGGCAAAGAGCACTAATTTGTGCATGAATTGTACAGGGAAAAGCAGCCTCTGCTTGACAGATGCAGTGCAAAGCTTTTTCAACTTCTTAACGAAAAGCTGACAAGGAAATTATTTGTTAGAGAGAAAAGAAACTGTCTTCACTTAGATGTCAGTAAATCGAAACTATCACAGTAAAACCTAAATTCCACTTAAAATCAGTAGATTGGTTAGTCTTAAATAGGATTATGTTAAATTGTTCACAGTCTGACAATAGAATATATACTAGTTTCTCATATCTTACCACATCGTCTGTGAGGTTTCTAAAGGCCAAGTTCTATAATGGGGAGCAGAAGAAAAGAAATCAGGATACAAATAAACTGCATCCTCTGGAAGGTAAATATTCCTAAACATGTCCAAAACCGCACTTCTAAAAAGAACACCACAAACTGATTCACAATAGCTCACAGAAATGTTGCAATGTCTTAAATTAGGGATAAGAATCTCTATTCGGTTTGGGATTTTTATGCCACTTGGCAGCCTTTATCTGACATTTAATAAAGAATAAAAACGACTAATCCCATAATGTGCGTACACTCCATTTTGTGCTGAGAATGAAAAAAATCCTTCAAATGTCTTGTTGCTATATAAGTGACTGTGTGGCACAGAAGAGTGAAGCCGTGAGCCAGATAAAGCAGATAACACAAATTCACAACCAACTAGCTCAGTATTGCTAGTGGAAGATAATAAATGTTAATCCACACCCAAAGACAAACAAATGGTAAATCCCAAACTTTTAAAAGTGAAAACTAAAAAAAGTTAATTGTCACAAACAACCAGACAGTTACAAGATCTAGTAGTACAGAGTCTAATTCTAGCCTGAGCACTGAGCCTATGGCAAACAAAGGGTTGTGTTGTAGGTGTTGTGGAGATATAGACAGTGACAGATGACTACAGTGTAAACTTCTCCATATTCCCTGACAGTCAGTATTATCTGCAGGTACAATGGGTGGAAGTCAAAGTTTTCTTACAAAACAAAAAGTATTTCAGGGCTCCCACTTGTCTGCTTTTGTTGAACATCAGCAAAATCTCTGCCTAAAACAGAACCCCAACAAGTCCCGGAGAAATACTATGGAGGCTCTAATTGTACAGTGGAAAAGATTGTCATCTGTTCAGTTCAAGCTATGTTTATCAGCTTCTTCAGTGCCAGTTGAGCAAATATGTCTGTTTTTCTGCTCTGGTAAATTTTATGTTAAGTTTTATGTTCTTAATAATTTCATCCTCAGTGTTTTACTGTTTTTATGGGATATCCTTTTATTGCATCTGGGCTTGTTAAATTTTTGTTGTACACTCTTAAGTGCAGCTCTTGATTGTTTATAAAGTGCTTTATATGAAAATTGACACTGACATTCATTTTTATATGTCGCATTTTATGCTACTCCAAAGACATCATGGGGAGCTGCCATTGCACTAAGAAACTATTCTAATAAAAGCATACAAGAATATAAAATGCATTTTCAGATAAATGTATTCAGAACCAACTCTGAAGGCTTTAGTCAAGCTCAAGAATAAAATAGGACAAGAACATAAATATCAGTATTCAGTCACTACAATATGCTTTTGAGTATTGAACATGCTGTAAAGGAGTCTAAAAATAACCTAGATTAAATGAAAGTTAATGCAGATTTGGTATAAAATCACTAGTCCACTGATAAGGCTGACAATTGCTCAAACTACAGTAAGATTACTTTCGAACCCTTGTCGAGAAATTTATTTAAAGGTGCAAGGGCAAAGTTTAAAAGCAGGGATGAGCAATTTTTTTTATTATTATTTCTTACGGGTCAGAATACTTTTCCCAGGGGGAAAAATGTGTCGAGAACTAAATTAGTTATTCTGTGATAATAACAACAACAAAGTCAAATCATTGATACTTGCGAACTCCAAAAACTGGAAGCATAAGTTACATTTGCTGAAATATTAAACTAGCTTTCTACTAGCTGTGCAAAGAGGTCATCAATAAATGCTGTGTTTTTGCTTAAAAATAAAAATGAACACAATCATTGGGTAATAACTGAATGTAACTGAATACCCTGTATGATTTGTATACATTTTATTTTTACAGCAGTATTTCTTTTTGTGAGGCAGAGACAGAATAACTGGCAAAGGGACTGACGAACTTCTAAACAAGTTGATTTTTTTTTGTAACTTTTATCATCAACACAATAAATTTTGTGAGATATTGTGGTAAAATCCAGGTGCATACTGCTCATCGCTAATTCAAAATTCACTTCAACATGACTTATACTTTATTAAAAATGAGATATAATCTTTTCATATTGTCCCATTGAATATGGATCTCACAGTATTCAGTTTATTTTATTATGCACACGTATTTGGAATAAAAATGCAAAGCACAAAATTCACCTTAATGTCTTTTGCAGTTTTAGTTGTTTCATTGTGACTTTTAGCATGCTTTGATCAACAAAGCTGAAACCTGGAGAGATTCTATCAACCTTCTGCAATGTTTTATCTCTTGCTGCTGCACTCAAATTTTAACAATCCTGACTTAACCCAATTCATTAGATAAACTTTAAACAGTTTCTGCAAAACCAGATTAAACCACTATCAAAAGACTTGATGAATCGCTTTTTTTCTACACTTACATGTTTATATGCTGACCAGGGTAAACATTCAAGGTCAGTCTCCCAACCTTACTTTGCAAACCCACTTAGATCCCCAGCAAACCCCCGTCACATGTTCCCATCACATTTCCATCACCGACCTTTACCAGACACCTGAACTCGAATCTCTGAACATGGACGTGACATTGACTTACACTCGCACAGTCAAAACACTGGGGTCAAACACAGGCTGACAGAATTTGTTTGATAAACAACTTTCCTGTCCACGAAGCTGTTGTGTGTGCAACAATAAACAAGAGCCCCCATAGTGAGTATCCTATCAAGTGTGACGATTTGTCTAGACACCAATATCTCCCTAGAGGATGGAAGCAGACAGAGCCTTGATTGGTTTGTAGTAGCAGGAAACACATGGATTAGGGATGGCTAAACCCCTGTGCTAATTTTAACTTTCGACTCCCTACATGCAACAACAAAGTCAAAAAACAGCCAAGGTCACATTTGAAAAGGAAAATTCTGACAATTAAAGACAAAATTTTGCACTTGCCTTATTAAGTATGATAATTCACATGTATGAGCCAGGGAAGGTCTTTAAAACAAGATAACATTTCCTGCAGATGTCTGAATCCTCACCTGTTATTTTTGTGCATCTGGTTTGTGTTCATCTCAACATAAAATTTTAAATAAACTAAAGATGGCATCCTTTGTCATTTTCAGGCAAAATTATTGTTCTTTACTAACATTTAAAACAAAGCAAAAACACACCGTGCACATCCTTTCTTATTTAATGTTTTTTCGTGTCACTAACAAAACAAATCTGGCATTAGATTGAGAAAAGGACTCCGTTTGTCTGAGTCTGACTCATGTTTACTTTATTTCCTACAGAGCTAAAACAAATCGAACCTTTCTATTAAGTCATTTTATACTTACAAATTTTGGTTTGCGATCTCCTTCATCAAACCCAGACGTGCTGTTGTAAGAACCTTTCTTCTTTTGAGACTTATTGTCTCGTCCTGTGGTGGATTCAAACCTTTGGCTGTAACTTTCCATGTTAACTAAATTGCGTCTCCTTGAACTGACTGGAGTACTGAAGGTATTACTGGATGTCTGTAACGTCAGGAAGCACAAACCACCAACTGTGCAACTAACGAGGCATATTTCTATTAATATATGTTAGTAAAACAGAGAAGTCCAAAGGTTAACGTAGTAGCACCAAGTTCCAGCTATCAGCCTAGCTAAGGAGCAAGTAGGCTACGTCCATTATTTTACACAGGCTTAACTCTAGCGCTAATCCAATTTAAGAACTGTCACGTAACGCTTAAGATTACAATACCAGGAAACAGTTGCTGAAAACACAACAGTGTCTTGCAGATGTGTTCTATTTGTCCATTAAAAAGAAGCTACAGAGTCATTACAAAGCAAGGTTTGAGGCGTGTCCTGGAAAATATTACAGATTAGCGGTTGATAGTTTTTGACAGACCCGCGCTGTAAAACGTCAGATCCTCATGTTCAACCAAACCAATAGAATTCAGTAACTTGCATGTGCGGCTTCTGATTGGTGCAGCTGCCTCTTTGGAAATTAAAAGAAGGATTTTATTGGCCGCGGTGAACTGTCAATCTTACCTGAGTAATTTTAGGGTAGTTAAGTTTATTTTGTCTGTCTCCCTTAGGTTGCGCTAACCTGCCATACCTTTCTAGTGTACAATAGTGTTTTTTCTTGATGCATTTGAAAGTTAAACTACATTTTTTTTAATCTAGAATAGATTTGACCTTTGTTGGGTATTTTTTCTTTGTTTGCGGTTTATTAATTAAAAAGGGACAGCCAATATATATTTCTAATTTAGATCAAGAGGCTCTTTTCCATCTGTGTGCCTTTGGCAAGTTGATGGTATAGCAAAATCAAAACAGTTTTTTTTTTTTGTCATTCTGTTTTATACTAAAACACACACACAAAAACAATAATTTGTTTCTCTGGAATCTACTACAGATTTTGTGAACAATTATTGAAAAGATACATAATAGAAAACACACAAAAATGCAAAACACATGAAATATATTAATTGGATAATCCTAACAGCAGTTCAGAACCTTAAGCAGCTTGAAGAAGAAAGCTGTGTAGCAGTCTGGAGGTTCTGCTTTTGATGTTGAATCAAATTTCCACATCTGGGGACAATAAGTATTATTATTATGTTGCAGAACCATTTGGTTGATGGCAGCAGTCCAAAAAGTTCATGGAAAAGCTGTGAGGAGTCTTTGTCAATTTTCAGCGCCCTTGTTCTAATCTATAAAGCTATTTTAGGAAACAGGAATCAATACTGGTACACATATATCTAAGGTAATGAAACCCCACGCTGCAAGACTTATTTTGTATTTTTTTGTATACATGATGTGTAGAACGTGACCTATTATGTTGAAAAATGTGCAATATTTTTATTTCCAAAGATTCCTGCTCGTTCCACTAAATATAGGTGTCGACAAACAGACACTATTCACCAAGACAAATATGCAATATCTTGCTGCACATGTTAAAGGACTTCAGTCTTTTCAAGCAACACTTGGCTGGTTAGAAACTGGACTAGGTGTTTTCCAGCATTTCCAGTTGTACAGAACGCAAGAATGTAGGGTAGCCACCCTGTTGGCACAGTTTCATACTGGCAAAAACTGAGTTCTGTTTGGCCAAAAACATCTATTCAGTCAAAAGTCAATTTTAAATATCATGGGGCTGGTTGGAGAGATGGTTTCAGTAAATGGGGTTTCATTTGTGTCATGGATGGACTACCATTACCAAGCAAATAATAAAGGTTAGTTCTACTCTTACTTTACTGCTTAACCATGTATATAAACCCTTGAGGCATATTTTGATAAGCACAAATTACCAACCACAAGCTTCCAACAATAAGAGCCACAGTGTTAAAACATGCAAAATTTATGTAGACTGACCCCAGGCTGGGATTCAAACCAAGGACCTTCTTGCAAACATGAAAAATAAGTCCAAATCACAATATAAAACATAATGGTTTCAAACTGTGTCCTTATTTATTAAATTTACTTTTGTATTTCAAATATAAGTCCAAGAATGATTCTGTTTACCTATGCTCCCATTAGCTTTTTCATTCTGCAAAAAGGGAAAATGCTCAAACAAAATTCTCACTCATGAATAAATGAAAGGTTTTTGCCCAAGCTTCAGCAAGATTTTCAGAAAATGAATTTCGCACATGAATTGTGAATATTAATGTCACCCCTTTGTACAAGGATCAGCTCTAAGTCTAATTCAAATGAATGAAACCTTCAGCCATAACATCAGATCTGATGTTCCTTGAGTTAAGCTCCCCAAAACCTTGTTATCTTCAGAGATTTTAAATAACGTGAAGGCCATCCACAGTACTTCCAGCAATATGTTAACACTCTTCATCTTCAAACCTGAGCCTTAATTCTCTTAGACACTGACTGAGCCATTCAAATTGGTTGCCACAGGGTGATATACACAAAAACTTTAAAAGTCAAATAATCTGAATTTCAGTGTTTCTGGCATGGTAATGACATTGATTAAGGTTATTTGAGAAAACATTCCACACAGAGAAAATCCATCTTTTAATTGGCTGTTTTAATTTGATGAGTTTATTTAAATATTTTTTTTATATATCATGGTCAACATGCAATATTTTCAAGATACCTAAAAAAAAATCTGTTGTGATTAAAAACATCCTTAAAAAGTTTATTTTTGGAGAATGCCATCAAACGTTAAATACAGTTTGTTTCGTGTGAAGTTTTTTTTTTTTTTTATCTTTCTTTGATTTTTAAATAATGTCTTTTAAAATGAAACAAAGGCTCTGACTTAATAAAGGAAATGCTATGCTCAATGCAAGCCTCATTACCATTGTGGTCCTATGTTATTATTGGGGGATTCAGAATAGAAAACAAGCTTCCATTTAGTATGCATATACTGCCATCATGTGGTTATATTTGTTAATCACATAACCAGAATATGCTTTCTAAGTTTTGTGTTTTCATTCTGATTTGGGTTCATGCAGCTTTAATTTAGTTCATACTAAATAATTAAACTGTTGTTTTCCCCAAAGAAAATGTTTTTTTCATTGCAACAATTGAAAAAACAAAACAACAACAACAAAAAAAAAAAAACTCAGATGACACACAGACTGATGTTTCAAAGCCATTTGAAACATCATTTCTATTATGATGATTTTCCCCTCACAGCAAATGAAAACATAACATTTAATTTCTTATAAGATTAAACATCAGACCAGTAAAAAAGTGTTTTATGCAAAAATGTGAGCTTATTATAACAATGTATATTACCTGCTTGAAGGTGGTTATTTTCATAAATTTGAATATGCTCTCTGATTAAGCTTGTTTATTAGGCTAAAAGTACCTTCCATCCATCCATTATCCATCACGCTTATCCTTTTTAGGGTTGCGAGGGGTGCTGGTGCCTATCTCCAGCGGTCTAAAAGTACCTTTTGAAAATATATATAAAGCTTGATGTTTTGGATCAGGTTCTACATGTTTCTATTGTCTCTAAATCTGTTCACATCTGTTCACAAATCACAGCTTTTTCTTGAGAGGTTTTTATTTTCAAGGATCCAAGTATAGACATAATACATAAGTACAGACATATGACATAAATTAGAATTGTTTTTCATTAGATGACTTGATTTTTAGTTGAACATTATAGTTAGAAATATTAGACTTTCTGAAGCTAAACACAACAGTCATTTCTTCACACCAAAGTTGTTGGAGAAAATAGATGACCACTGGTAGGCTCACAGATGAGGACATGTCACTGTAGAAGTGATGGGATTTGATGGTTTGGTTTTCAGATATTTAATAGGTTTACACTAATGGGTTGATTTTGGAAACAATTTCCCAGTGGTGTTGTTGGAATTATGTATATACATGTTATCCCATTTACTTTATATTCATGATATTATAAGTATGTTTGTTCTAATAAAACATGTGACTAGAACAAATTCTGATAGTAACTAATCGTGTTGTGAAACTGCACCTAGATAAAACAGGAACAGAGCATGCGGTAAAAAAGTTTGAGACATCTTCTTCTCACGAAGATAAACGTGTGAATTGCATCTAGCAGAGCATGATATGTAACCTTGTGTGTAACCAGCGATGAGAGCCAGGACGTATCTCAGAGTGTGTCGGAGATTGTAACTGAGTACGTCTCTGGGGCACTCTCCTCGCGAGTAAAACTACATTTAACTGTCTGTGTCTTTCTTTCCATGCAGTGTTATAAAAATGTTAGGGGTTTGAACCTAACAGGTGTCAATTTCACTTCGTCATTAGTGCACAAACTGACCTGGCAGCATATTGAAATCAGTGCTCCAGTATTGTTTACTGGTGATTTTAACACACATGGGGTGACAGTGGCAACGGTGGTGGGAGTTTGTCCCAAAATTAGTGGGTTGTCAGTTCAAGCCCCTGCTTTGTCCATCTCTGTAATTGTGTCCTTCGGCAGGACACTTCACCTGCCTTGCCTGCTTGTGGTGGTCAGAGGGTCCGGTGATTCCAGTGCACGGTAGTCTTGCTTCTGTCAGTCTGCCCTAGGGGAGGTGTGGCTACAATCTAGTAGCTTGCCACCATCAGTGTATGAATATGTGCATGAATGACTGAATGTGAAGTGATAAAGCTCTATACAGTACATTTACATTTCTAAACAGTAAACTTTTATGGGGATTTTGTAATATGAAAACCATAAAAAAGGATAATTTCATATTTCGTTATATTGGTGAACTCGTCTGACTTTTTCTAAAATTACATATTTTGCATGCCTTTGCATTTGCTCTATTTTGTTCTGATTAACTAGTCTGATGTTGCCATCCTGTTTTCCCAAATGAAAATATAAAAAATCTGATCCATTTGTATAACCAGAAATGTGTTTATATAACATCAACATAAATAATGTGATTCTGAATAATGTGTAGTTACCACCTAGATCAAAAACACAGATTCACTTCTAGCATCCTTTCAAACAATTATCCAACTGGTTTGCTGAATTTAGTTTGCAACTAGATGCATTTTTGTGCACACTGTCTAAATATTATGAATTTGATTTGTTGCTATTAATACCAGTAATATTTCAGGGAAAGTAGTTATTAATACAAAAACTTAACCTACTCAAATCAAGACATCGGAAAGATGATTCAAAAAGTTACAATGGGTTTAATAAAGCACGTCTTTGAAAATGTAAAATACTTTATGATTATACAGCCTTTACAAGTTTAAACAGTTAAGGGTCACTGCAACGATAAAACTTTAATTGCAGACCATGGTAACTTGAGTTAAAAAGAAAGGTAAATTATCACATTATTTATGTAATAAATTAACATATTATCTGCAATGTTTTATTTAATGCAGACACAGACCCATGAGCTCTATCATAGATACAACTTTTAGTAAGGCAAATGGAATAGAATAGAATAGAATAGAATAGAATAGAATAGAATAGAATAGAAATAAAACTGTCCCACAGTGGAGAAATTCAGGTGTACCAGCAGCAACATGACAGGCAAGTTCAGACAAGTAAAAAATAAAAACCAGAAGGAAAACTACAGTAAGGGCAAATTTACAGCATAAGAAAATACTGTGTGGTTATTAGACCAACTGAGTAGGAGAATTTAAACAGCAATGTATGTTGTTGGAAATAACTTATTTTTTATGCAGCTCAATCAGTGTTCTTATTTATTATCCATAAGAGAAGAACGTGCTTTATAACCTGTCGTATGCCTTTCCAACCGTTAAGAAAAAAAAAAAAAAAAAAAAAAAATCAACTTGTTTGATCCTTTCGGCTCTCCATACACACACAACGCGTCTTGGTCTGTGACGTATTTACGACTGGGTCATTTAGTGCTCACATTAACGAGCTTTGCTTGGAAGAAAATACTATGTATTACAGTACCAGATAGTTGTTTGTTAATTGGTCACACATTAAAGCTACTGCTGGTTTTTTTTTTGTTTGTTTGTTTTGTTTTTTTTTTTTTTTTTTTAGACTTCTGCAATTTGGACGAAAATGACCGATTTGACAGAATCTCTGGTCAAAGAAGGCTGGTAGGTAGCATGTTAGCTTATGTTGCTACTAGCAGCAGTTATGCTGAGATGTCACACAGATTGCTGGATAAAATCAATAGTTTGCTGATTTCCCATCAAAGTTTTACAAGAGCCCAACGGCAGGTAGTCCTACACACATACAGACCCTAGAATATGGTGCTCGGAACAAAATTATACTTTCAAGAACTTAATTTATGTTGTCTACTTCAAAACAGCAAATTACGCTGCTGCTAGCTAACGTATACTTAGCATTAAAGACGAACAGATGTTACTTCTCGTCGTCAATGGACAGTATTGTTTATACGGTTGTTGATATTAGAAGACAGCCATTTGAGTGAGCTATTTGAACTTTATGTATATGTATGTGCGTAATATTCAGCCATTAGCAGTGCTGTGTTTTGCACAGGCTGTAGAATCCACTCTGTGCTACAATGTCTTTATTTTCTGAGAGTAACACGCCATCAGACAACAGTTCATTATGCTCTAGAAGGTGTCATTTTGACGTTTACTGGGTAATACAGTGTATCCGCATTCTCATGCCACTGTATATTTGGACTTCAGCACTTTTGAGAGAAAAATGGGGTTCTGATAAGATCATTGTTTGCTTTTAATACCTCTAAATGTGAGGGTTTGACACATCATAATCAATAAAACACAACAAATAGCCAGCAACGTGAACATTTTTGAACATTGAACATTTTTAGTATGGGTTTTTTTTTTTTGTTTTTTTTTTTTTTTTTTTTTTTTTTTTTTTTTTTTTTCAGGCTTTTTGGTGGTTCTGTTTCAGAAAAACAGTGTCTCATCAGGAAAATGTTGTTTCCCAGTTGATTGTTTTTGATGCCATTTCTATAAATATTTATTAACAAATTACCTTGATCTGAGTGATTAAAACAATACTATTATTGCATTTCTGTCAGCACGTGGCTGTTTAATTGTTATTTTTTTCTGTTTAGCTTTCTAGTTTTTGTTTTCTGTTTATTTACTTAACATGTATTTATTTACATTGCTCCATTAAAAACATTACATGAAGAAAAAATGTTTATGAGCATATTTAGTTCAGGTCTTACCTTTAGTTTTTTTTTTCTTTATAAAATTCTTTAGATCTTTGAACATAATTTAAAATGGAATTGAACAGTGTCTTTTTATTAGCTGATTCTTGTTTGGTTTGTTCTGTATCTCTCAAATACAGCAATTTAAGAGAATAGTTTTTTTTTTTTTAACTTATTCCACTGATCTACACTTAAATAAAATGATGATGCAATAAAATTCAAAGTGTATTGCTCCTTGAGCACTGCTTCATCTGGGATTTTGGTAATTACTATAAAAGATGAAGTTTTATTCTCATTGTTTTATATAACATTTGTGATAGTCAAACAATTTAAACCTGAAAAATGTACATTTTAAAATATTTTTTAAATGCATCCCAATTGCTGACTGAATCAGCCTGAAAATGACTAAAATCTCCTTAATCTTAATCATGTTTCTTCTCCTCAATGTGTGTCATCCAGGCACCTCAGTGATGAAGGCATAGCAGAACTGAAAGGATCTGCAGAGAAAGTAACACTCAGTGACATTATTCGCATTGCACTTGACGTGAGTTTTAATTTTCAAAGTTTTACATTTGCATTTTTGCAATCCGACAGCTGTCTTGTTTTTTTGTTTTTCGGACAAATTACAGATATTGTCTAATAGGTTTTTCTAATACTGTGGGTACAAGAAGTTCTAAAGGTCTAACTTGCATTTGAAAAAGTAATTCAAAAAAACAAAGCCGTGGGGACAATTTTAAATGACATTTCAGTGTGTATAGCATATGACTTCAATGTTAATGTCAATTTGGGACTTATTATTTGGGAAGAAAATTGCACTGGCTTTAGTTTCCCTGCATGTAAAGTAACACTTTTTCTTCACCTCATTTCTCTTTGATCAACTTCTTAGTTTTCCGTCTCCTTCGATAAATGAATTTAAGATTAATAATTTATCATTTTTCATGGCATTGCAGTAATCTTCTCATTTTCATGATGTGTATCAACACAGTGATATAGCAGTTATGATTTCTCATTTCTATGTGTATTCAAAAAGCAGGTTGTATTTAGATGGTAAAGTTACTTAAAAGTTACATAAATGCTTTAGAAAACCCATTAACATGCTTGGACTGAGGGGCGTTCCTCTCTATGAATTCAGAAGGATAAAAAGGCAGTTCATCTTACCTGTAGTTTCAGATGAGCACAGAATGTTCGCCTCCACTGCGAAAGCTATGACCTTTTACGCTTCAGCTTGGAGTGTTGCCAAAAGATCTAAGGCAGCACTCGCACACATCACTGCACAGCAGGTTCACCCAGACTGCTTTTACTTTAACATATATTTTATTATGATAAAACACGTTAAAATTTAAAGGAACCACAAATAAAATTTATATTCTTAAAATAAAGCAATGTGTTAATTTCAGGTTTTTAAATAAAACTTTGCTTGAGCTTTCTTCTGCCATATGCTAACCCCCCCCCAAAAAAAAGACAAAGGAGAAAAATTGAAAGAATTTGAAAGGTTCTCTTTTGAAGTTAAACCTTTGGTTTCTATTTCTATATCAAGGGCATACTTTAAAATAGTCAGAAAGCCAGTGAAGACTTGTTTTTTTTCCCATTAACTCAATGTTAACCCTAGAGTTGAAGGTAAAATATGTTTTTTGCACCAAATATAACATGAAAACATATTTGCTTTTCATTTAATTTAATGCAGATTTGTCTTTAAATACAGATGGGCTTGATAAAGAGATATACAATGTGATGAGATTGGTTAAGTATTTAAATAAATGCTATTAAAAATGTAACTATCCCCCTCTAATCCATATTATTTGTTTTTAAACTAAATGTGCCCACATTCATGCTGTGGTGTTCGGCTGTGCAACTAAATGGGTTGCAGTGTTGTTGTTGATAGATACCCATCAAAATTAGAATTTTAATCATTTTTATCATACGGTTTTTCATATAGTCTTTTTCATGCTTCTTGGAATTTTGACTGCTGCAGTATTTGTAATTTCTTTCTAATGATGTCCTTTGCAGAGTGATCTTAGGCCTGTTGGGAAAAAGATTCTTCCATCAGATATAAATAGTGGAAGAACTGAGAAGGTAAGTGTAATTCATGTATATAAAGTGGTTTTAAAAATGTTTCACCCCCTTTTAAATTTCTTTTGTTTTTTACCTTTTTGCCACAATTAAATGTTTCAGGTCGTCAAACAAATGTTAATAACATGGACAAATATAACCAGACTATAAACAAAATGCATTTTTCAAATGAGGGGTCAGTTTATTATGGGAAAAAAGGCATGATCGAATAGAACCTGCCTGGCAACACAAGGTAGGGTGCAAGTTCTCATAAAGACCCACATCATGCATTGATCAAAAGAAATTGAAGAACAAGGGAGAAACAAAGTCGTTGATATCTGTCTGCCTATAAAGGACTACAAAGCCATTTCTAATGCTTTGGGACTCCAGTGAAGGACAGTCCTTTACTCAGAATTGGAGAAAACGTGGAGCAGTCGTGAACCTTCCCAGGATTGGACGAGTTACCAAAATTCTTCTAAAAGCATGTTGACAACTTATCCAGGTGGTCACAAACAGCCCAGAACATCTAAAGCACTGTTGGGCCTTATTTCCCTCATTTATGGTCAGTGTTCATGATTCAGCAAGAAAAAGACTTGGAAAAACCACTGCTGACCAAAAACAACACAAAGGTCCGTCTCACATTTGCCGTAATATATCTCAATCAGACTTTTGGAAAAATGTTCTGTGGACTGAAGAGAAAAAAGTTTCACTTTTTGAAAGGTTCAAAACTACCACAGCATTTCAGGAAAAAAAAAGCATCATACAGACTTTCTGACGTGGTGGTGGCAGTGAGGTCTGGGGCTGCCTTGCTGTTTCAGGACCTGGGTGACTTGTCGCAATTAATAAATTCTTCTCTGTACTTGAAAATCCTGAAGAAAAATGTCCAGCCCTCAATTTGTGACCTTAAACTCCAGGAAGACTTGGGTTTTACAGCAGAACAAATGATTCAAAGCACACCTGCAAGTTCATCTCTAAATGACTCAGCAAAATAAAATGAAGGTGTTGGTGTGGCCTAGTTAAAGGCCAGATGTAAATCTGGTTGAGATGCTGTGGAATGACAATAAAAAGACCATTTACGGTCAAAAACCCTCCAATTTGGCTGGCTTAAATCAATACTGTAAAAAAGAGTGGGCCAATGTAACTCCACAGTGACTTTAAAATATTCATTGATGTTTATTGCAAATACTTAATGGCAGGATAGCGCGACCAATTTCTAGTTTTAGAGGTAATTACTTTTTCACATATCACCTGGTGGTTTGAGTAGCTTTTTTCCCCTTAAATGAAGTTATGATTTGAGATCTACGTTTTGTGTTTACTTGGGTTATCTTTGTCTGGAATTTAAAATTAGATTGATCTGAAACATTTAGGTATGACAGAGGAGTCATAAACCTAAAATCTATATAAAATCTATATAAGATTTATATATAACAAATACTTTTTTCACAGTACTGTATAGATCCTGCATTTTAACCACTTCTTTTGGTTTTAGAAGAAAAGCTATCCTTTTTTTTTTTTTTTTTTTTTTAAGTCCATTGTGCAGTTCTCAGAACTCACACTAGGTGGAGCTGACAGACTGGCAAAAAAAATACTTTTCTTTTTCTTTTTTTTCCTGCTTGTGATACTGAATTCAAGTAACTGCAGAGAAAATGTTCCAGCTATTAAAACAAACATTTTTTGTGTGCTTAGCGCCTCTTCTCTCCAAATACAAAATGCTGACTAAATCCAAATGTAAGCTGTGGAGCAGTTTGGGGAATAAACAAACCTGTGCTGTCATTAGCCTCTTAAAGGGAAATATTTATCCATGTCATGCTTTGAAAAATAATTTATTTTGAGTGCATCCTGCACTGCAACTGCGGGAGCTATTGTTTGTGCCGCTTGGCGGTTTTCCCCTCAATCTAATTTAGTTTGTCTTTTTGCAAATGGACAGTTGGAGGGTCCATGTGTCCTCCAGGTGCAGAAAGTGAGAAACGTCTCGGCTCCCAAAGACCATGAGGAGTCCCAGGGTGCACCGAGAATGCTGCGGCTCCAAATGACAGATGGGCACACCACCTGTGTTGGATTGGAGTTTAAACATCTGTCCAAAATCAGGTAGGGGTTTTTTTTTTGTTTGTTTTTTTTTTTTTTTTTTACAAATGAGCAGATGCAGGTTAGTGTAATTGTTTGGGAAGTCTATATTGATTAATATTCCTTTAGGGAGAGTAGCCCTCACCAAATAGCTTTGATTTAAGCTTGTGTTTATGCTTTATTTTTTATTTGTAAGGTTGTGTAATTTTAAATTAATATGTAGGTTTGTGTTTTTGGTTGATTTTTATCTGTCTTCTATATGCTGTACCTCAGAAACTGCAGATAAAAATGAGCTTGCTTCACCAAATCTACAGGAAAGCTGAAGTATCCTTGTTAATTCGTGTGTGCTCTTTTTTTTTTTTTTTTTTTTAATAAACATTAACTGGTAAAAAAAAAAAAAAAAAAAAAAAAAAAAAAAAAAAAAAAAAAAAAAAAAAAAAAAAAAAAGAAGAAGAAGAAGCATTTCTATTAGCAGAATTGATGTAGAACAGTATGCATTTAGCCATGTCCTCATATATTTGGCTAATGTGTAAGACATCTCAGCACACACTCCTCTTTCACCCCATTGTCAACACTTTCACCCCACCATATGCCTGAATTTCTCCTTTATCTGCAATTTCCATGTGGCAGCAGCTGATTTAACAACTCGCAGCCTTAATTACATCTCCATCCAAGCAACGGTGGCCTTGGTGATTGCTGCCATGGTGACTAGCCAGTCTGTACAGGTGGAGTGGCCAGAATGTAGTCCGTGACTTCCTGATGGGAAGAGAGGAGAGAACAGAACAAATCCCCTCTTTATGAGCGCCCCACACACACACACACACACACACACACACACACACACACGCGCGGGCAGCCGACAGCAGCGCTTAATGTTTCTGGTGAAAGTGTCCGCTTTAGTGTGAGGGTGTTCTTAAGTGGATGGAAAAGAAGGATGAGATGGATTACAGGACTGTTCACTATGTAAGACCGTGATATAAAGGGAGCACAACTAAACATTAAGGAGCAACTGTTGAAGTTGAATAGTGTGTTTGTGATTGAATTAGGGATACGCTGCAGCTCATTTCTACATTGCCAGTGTCATGAGAACACCATCTATCCCAGAGGTCTGGAGTGAAATCCCTAATTGTTACTTTGGCTTCCAGCATCAGTAGCTAGAAATCCCTCTAAGTCCCTGTGCTTTCCTAATGAGAGAGGCAGAGGCCTTATCAGGCCTGATGAGATAGAGGCGCTTTTAATTTACCATGAGGATGGGTGAGCAGCTGGGATTATTAATAGTCTCTCTTAGCCTTGCCACCCATCTGTTGGCACTGCTCCATGTCATTTAGAGAGTGATAAGGCAATAGGGTGTAAGAGCTGTTAGATACAGTTAAAATGGGCTAAACCTTTGAAATCTGACCTATGGGCTAAATAATTCATAGCTTTTGTTTATTTATTTATTTATTTATTTATTTTTTTACAAATTTCTTGTCTTTTGTCTGTATGTCTTTCAGTCTGAATACACCGCCTGGGACGAAGGTAAAGCTTCTTGGTACAATCCAAGTTAAAAATGGTATTTTGCTGCTCGATGACTCAAACATCCACGTCCTTGGGGGAGAAGTGGATCATATGGTAGAGAAATGGGAGCTACAAAGGGTGAGGGTCAATCAGATTTCAGCTTTCTGTTTAAAAAAATAAAATCATCATTACATCATTAGTTATTTTAACTGTGTAAAAGCTGCCTCTGTGTGCCTGTTTGTAGTTTGTCTTGGAGTTGTACTTGTCTTTTGCATTTTGAAAGGAGTTCTTTTTATCCTTCAACCTGCAGAGTCTGGCCAAACACAGCAGGAGTAACATTGGAGCAGAAGGTGGACCTCCACCTTTTGTGCCATTTGGTCAGGTGAGGGACATTGCTAATGACAACACTGTTTTTTTTTTTTTTTTTTTTTTTTTTTTTTTTTTAAGTCATACCTTGAAAAGGGGTTTTGCCCTGATATAAACAACCAAACAGCTGACTATAGAATATGATTCTCTTTAGAATAACCATGATTAAAAATGACGTCAGAGATTTGACACAGTATAAAAAAAATTGACATGAAAGAGTCAATCCCTTTTGCATTTTGTTTTCTGAACAACCTTGCTGCCATAATTGATTCTATGGTTTCTCATTGTCAGTCTGGTGTTCAGAATCTGGGGTTTGTTTTTGACAGCTCCTTGATGTTAGAGAAGCAGATAAATGCAGTTAAAAAAATCAGGTTTTTACCTGTCAAGAAGCATTGCCAAGGTGAAACCAGATATTTCTTCAAGAAAAAAATTGCTTATGCCCTTTCATGTCTCATCTAGACTACCGTAGCAGTCTTTATGTTGGTCTGATTGATTCTCTCTGCATAGTTTGCAGATTCATTTTTTTTTTTGCTGGGCTTGAACTTTAGTAGAGAGCGAAGCATCAATGGCGCTTATGCAGGATATTATGATTTTTGGTTTTAATTTCTTTTTATTATATTTATGGATGTTTCGGAATAGATTCTGTCTTGGCTTTAAAGCACTTTGGTAAAGAGTTGCTGTTCTTAAATGCTTAAGTGCTGAATAAGATTGATATCGACAAACCCATGTCAAACAAATCTGCTGTAAAATTCTCTGATCTTTTGGAACAGTCATGTCTTTTTAAATCTTTAAGGTCTTTAAGGTCCCTCGCTGATTTTTAAGGAAATCTGCTTTGGTGTAGAAGTATATATAAAAGCTGAAGTATTAGCCGCATCTCTGGCCTTGAGGTGCTGATTGAATTCATAGAGGCTCCTCTTTAAATGCACATTATGTTAAATGTTCAAGTGCAATGTTATTGAGCAACTATGCATTACTTAGGAAGCTCTGATTGTTTTTTATTTTAAACTTAGATCTTCATTGAAAAAATACAATTTTAATGCAACTTTAATATTCTGAAAAAATAAGTTCCGTATCTCTACATCCCCACCAATTGTGAATCTGGTTGCTTGGATCTTATATGAGAAGTAATAACGCAACAAATTACATTTTTTTCAAGTAGTTTCCTTTATGTCCTAAAGTTCATTATTTTTGTGTTGGCACTTGCATATGGAAATGCCTCTGCACTTTAAAAGTTCATTTCCTTCGCCTACTTAGTTTTAATATATGGATCATGTATTTTAACCTTCTTACAGAAGTGCGGAAGAAAGGATGACGTAGACAGCAGAGAACTAGACCAGAGGAAAACCCTGCAGACTCAAAATGTGATCAAAAGCACAGATGAGAACGACGAGTTCGAAAAGCAGCGGACGGCAGCTATAGCTGAAGTTTCGAAGGCTAAAGAAGTGAGTGACCCTACCATAAATTCTGTATGTAACCAGTGTTAATCTGCATTCTATTTGTCTAAAACATGAAGTTGTAATTATATTCTTGTTTAATTAATGATTAACACCGTGCCATTTGTCTTCCATTGTTAAATATTGGCTTTTTCTACCATTGTTTTTCATGTGGTGACAAATCACACCTTGTTGCATATTGATTGCAATTTTAACACAAGCACTAAATTGGTTCTACATTTAAAGTACATGAAACTTATTGACATTCAGGTTAATGTCAATTATTCCTGCAACTCTTTGAATAAAAAGTCATAATTTCACCATCAGCTACAAACCGCTATGTTTTGATTGGTTTTCTCCAGCCCTGCTGCTCCATTGTTCGAAATGTGTTTTGTTTTTTTTTGTTTTTTTTCCCCCCTCCTCAGGGCCCTCGCACATTTGGTGGTGGAGGAAATGCAGGCAGTAATTTATCCAACGCTGCATCCTTCTCTCGAAGCAGAGACTCTTACCAGCAAAGGAGGCGAGAAGACAAGCTGGAAAGAACAGAAAGCAGACAAGATGGAAACTATAGAGAGCTGGTAGGAAGATAAATAAAATTTAGAATTATCCAAAAATGTTCTTAAAAAAACAACCCTATCTCTGTTAATGTGCATTGATCATGTGGAATTGTTTCTTTTTTTCCCCACTGGAACTTAGTGTTCCTTTTTTGGCTGTGTGTTTTTGACTGAGCTTCTGTTTTATGGTCCAGAGGCTAGATAAGGCATTGATTAGGATATTGAAAAAATGTAAATGAACTCGAGGTAAATTAACCCAAGTGGCGGTCAATTTATCTTGGTGTTTCTTGTTCTAGTTGTTTCCAGTTACACGGCTTTGGCTTCAACAGAAAGTAGAATTGAATAGGATTTGATTCAGATTGGCTTCAAAGTATGTTAAAGATGGTTTGAAACTTAAATTCACAGCCATACAAAACTCTAAACCTTCTGCTTTTATCTTTTTACTGTATTATTTGAAATTTTATGCAAATGTCGGTTTTTACATTTGTGCATTCTCCTTGCATTATATCTAGTTCATATTTATTCTTTCTCTCAATACATCTGGTGTCTAGGTGGATGAACGGGCTCTGAGAGACATCATGGAGATGGGCTTTAATAGGGAGGCTGCCCGGCAAGCTCTGATGGATAACAATAACAACCTTGAAGTGGCACTAAACAGCCTACTGACCGGATCTTCCGGTGGCAGACCTGGCTCAGTGATCCCTGAGCCTAACAAGCCACAACTTAGAGGTTTATAAACAAACATTCAAACACACACACACACACTGGCACACAGAAAATATCCCGTGCCCTGCAGTGCTTCTTGGATCTACAAAGTTGGCAGAGATTAGGAAAAGGTTGGGTAGCAACATGGTGGTCCCTGAAATGCACTGAAAATCACCAGAAGCCTAATTAACGGTCCACAATGGCTGTGCGGTGGGTTTTACTTCATTTATCAATAACTGCATGCACTACGTAATGCAGACTTTCTCCGCTCTAAGCACACGATAAGGTTTCAGTTAGATATTGTTTAACTTCAGTTGTTTTGTGTAAGTTTTTCCACACTGAAAATCATCCTGCAGCAATTTGAAACTCGTTTAATCATACTAAGCTTTGTATAAAAACATTTTGTTGTTGCTTTGTACATAAATCATACTCAGTCCAGAGGGCTTCTCTCTCTGATCAAAAGTATAATGCCTGATCAGGATGGGCAAGGATGTATAATGAACACAAACCATACATATCCACACACTTGGATAAATATACACATTTGTTATCCTTTCCAAATTTCCAAGATAAATGAGTGAACATGGTCTGAAACTTTATGTGTGCAAAAACATGATCTTTAAACTAATGAAGCAAACATGTAACTATTTCAGTTTTTGATGAGGATTAGGAGAAAATTCAGATATGTAATTCGTGGTACATATAGCTGCATCTCAAAATTAGAATATCATCACTAATTGCACAGAATTATGGATTTCAAACATTTATACCAGTTAGTTTTGACAATTATGGCTTACAGCTATTAAAAGGCCAAAATTCTGTTTCTCAAAAAATGCAAATATTACAAAAGACCAATAAATACAGGATTTTAAATGCAAAACTATTGGCTTTCTGAAAAGTATGTACAGTAGGTTGTACTGCGCAGTATCTGCAGTCAATACTTGGTTGGGGCTCCTTCTGCATGAATTACTTCATCGATGCATAGTGGCTTGGAGGCGATCAATCTCAGGTTGCTTCGGTAGCGGCCTTCAGCTCTACTGCATGGTGGGCTCTGGTGTCTCTCGTCTTCCTCTTGACAATACTCCATAGGTTCTCTATGGGGTTTATGTCAGTAGAGTTTGCTGGCGATTCAAGCACAGTGATAACGGGGTCATTAAACCAGATATTAGTTGATGGTATTAAGTGTGAGCCGGTTTTAGGTCCTGCTGAAAAATTAAATTAGCATTTCCATAAGACTTTTCAGCAGAGGAAAGCATGAAGTGCTCTAGAATTTCCTGGTAGATGGCCGTGTTGACTTTGTACTTGACAAAGCAGAGTGGACCGACATCAAGGGGACATGGCTCCCCAAATTATCACTGACTGTGGAAACTTCACACTGGATCTCAAGCAACTTGACTTCTGTGCCTCTCCTCTGTTCTCCAGAATCTGAGATCTTGGTTTCTAGGGAAAATACAAACTAGAATTTGGATCACTGAGCAACAGTTTAGTCCTTTTCTCTGTAGCCCATGTAAGGCACATCTTATGTGTTCTCTATTGCAGGAGATTAATACAAGGGTTTAATACAATGGTTTGAATCAGTTTTAGCCCACATCCTTGATGCATTTGTGGTGTCTCTGACACCAGCTGCAGTCCACACCTTGTGAATTTTCCACTAAACTTTTAAATTGGCTTTGCCTCATGTTCCCCTTAAAGCTGTGGTTTTCCTTCCACTCAACTTTCCAGTAACATGTTTGAATACGACACTCTTTAGCAAGCTCCCTTAGCAATGACTTTTATGGCTCAGCCTTCTTGTGGAGCATGTTGGTGACAGTGCTGGGCAGCAGTGTCCCCCATCATTTTGTAGGCCATCGCCTTATTTATTCAAAATTATTGGTCTTATGTTTTATTCCCATTTCTTTTTGGAGGGTGACATTGTTATCAAAATTAACAGGAAAAAAGCGTAAACGCTGATTCAAATTGTGTGATCAAACTAGTCTTAACTTTGCTGTATGATCTTGTTTTGGGGTTATCTGCAGCCAGAGGAAGGGGCAGAGGCAGGTCGAGAAATGAAGATGAGGAGGATGGAGCAGGAGGAAGACCGTCTGGACCAAGCACCCTATTTGACTTTCTAGAGTCCAAGATGGGAGCTTTCTCCATTGATGGTGGGTGATCGTTTTTTTTTTTCATTCAACACTAACAAGTTTAACTCATGAATGTAAATGCCTGAAACTCTGGAGTGTCAGTATTCCCCGAGTTGTCGATATTTTTCTGCAGTGATCGATGACTCTGATCTTTCCTTGGTTTGTTTTCTCAGAGCCAAAGAATCAGGGATCACAGAGGCAGTATGAGAACAAAACAAATTTTTCCAACTCAAACTATCACGTCAAAGACACATCCCAGACCAAGTTCTCACACAGTGACCACAGGCAACAGAGGAACGACAGACCACCTCGCTTTCATAAGGACACCGATTTCCCCAAACCTGGCCAGGAGCCAGCTGCAAACTCCAGTACACCCCAAACATCGGCTTCTGGCCAGCAGTGGAGGGGTCAAGAGAAATGGCCACGGAGCACATCAGACCGGGCGCAGAACGACAGGAGAGAAACTCGAGATGAACAGAATGTTCCCTCTACCATTATGTCTCCTCTCACACATTTAAAAGAGTCTCAGCAGCAGACTGAATTTATTGGAGCTTACCACCAACGGGCTCGAAATGGGAACGGGGGTAATATGTCTGGACCGCCTCACAGGCGAGGGGTAAAAGAAAATGTACCCACCTCTAAACCGAGTAATCCCGCAGGAGGGGAAGTAGATGGAAGAGGAAATTTTAAACGCTCTGAAAGAAATGAAGAAGCCAGCAACAACAGGAGGAAGGCGAGAGCTGAGCGGCCAAACGCCGACTACTTTGACAAACAGAGGGATGGTGGGCCGTTGAACTTTAACCCGAGAGGAGGAAGCTCAGGACCTTCCCAGGAAGTGGGATTATCACAGGGCCCCCGAAGTATAATGGGGGATCCTTCACAATTCCAAAATGGAGATTTGGAACATAAAAGGACTGGGCCCATCAAGCCTATAAACTCATCCTGTCCTCAAAACAAGGAGCAGCAACCCAAGAGGAACTCTCATAACAACCAGGGATCTAAAAGGAGAACAGGGCAAGGCCGAGGTCAGGGATCTCGAGGAACAGAAAAAGGTTACATCACTGAACATGTGTGGAAACCTGGGGACTCATGCCTGGCTCTGTACTGGGAAGACAACAAGGTATGGCATTCCTAGCTTTACTGAGTAAAGTAATGATGGTTGGAAGGTGTTGAAGCCATCTTTCTTTTCTCTTTTGCTTGTTTGATTCCAAAAATAAACCTTAGAATACCCCTTTGTTTCTTTGATTTGATTGTCAGGAATTAAATGATACAAATGTTAATTTGTGCATATGGAAATTATTACTATTCAAATTCGGTTTCTTTTGTTTTTCTTTAATTGTGTCTGAAAGTATTACCATGCCAGGATAGACGCCGTGCATCCTTCTGGCTCTACAGCGGTGGTCGTGTTTAGTGATTATGGAAACTGTGAAGAGGTCCTCCTGCATAACATCAGACCTGTTCCTGATGACATGATGGTAACCAGTATATTATTATTAGTTTATCATTATTACAAACATCTGGGCTGGTACTGTGGTTAAAAACAGTCATCAAACTGTATTCCTGAGATGTGCGGAAAGCTGATCAAATATTTATGCAGTCTAGTGTGATTACAAGCAGTGGCACGTCACAATTATGTCAAATCTGCATCGGCAGGAGGAAGATGATGGTTACTATGACAGTTCACTGGAGTTTCGCCGTGGGGGTGATGGACAGCCGAGACGCTCGAGACCCACGCAGCAGTACTACCAGCCGCCCAGGGCGCGTGATTGATGATTCTGTGTTTACACTGGCAGGTAAATTAAGGACAAATAGTGTTTTCTACCATAATTACACACAGATGTTGTGTTCTTTGACTGTTTCATTCAGTTCTCATTCTTTCTGTATCATTGAAAGTGGGCTGAAGTACTTTTTCCTTTTTATTTCCCACAATTTTTTATGAAGGGATACATCATCTTATTAACACTTTTATATCCTCCACTGGTGCGATGCAATATGTCAAACTATTTCACAAGGTCAATGATGATTTTACAAGATGCCCAAAGAATGTAGAAGTGGTTGCTTTTTTTATATATATAATAATTGATTTTTTCTTTGCTCCTCAGTGTGCTCATGCCTCAATTTTCTGCAAGAATCCAGAGTGCTTCCTGAAGTTTTTAAGCGTCCACATCCTACGGACTAACAGAACTGTTCAAAGGGCTTGCACACAACGCAAATATTAATAGTAATAATAATAATAATAATAAAATGACATGAACTCTGGTTTCTTTTGTCAAGGACATATCTACTGTATATGTTTTGAAAACTTGTTAAATGAATGCAGAAAAATAAACTAATTAATAGTAGTAGCAGGTTTATGTTTTGTCTGTTTTATCCAACTATGCAACTTGGGTTATGAATAAAATAACGCAGGCAGGAGAAGAAATCCATCAAGGTATCATTATGGTTGCTTTGGCTTTTTTCTGATAGAAAGTTTGTTTGAAAAGACCAACAATTTGGTGTAAGTTCTTGTTCAAAGATGAGCAAATAATATGGCCAGTTCTATCGTACAGTATGTATTTTTAACCTCAACCTAAAACAGGCCAAAAAATAAAAACAGTTGCTCTCATAAATATGGAAAGTATATTTATTTTAACTTTATTTTTGAGTTAATTTGTGTTGTTTTCAGACCTCACCAGGGCTTCGCAACCTGCACTGTCAGCCTCTGTCTTCTAGTTTAGCTGTTACAATTCTCATCTTGTAGATAATCATGAGCTCTACAAGTCCATAGCAAGCAGCCCGGGCTCATCTGCTGTGTTCTTTGAAGCAAATCCGGAGGGTAAGACAATCTCTTCCCCCACTGTAATAGAGACTGTTACACTGCAGAGATATCATTTTGCACATTACAAAAGGGACTTTACTAAGCTTTTCAGGCCCTGCGCACACTCTGTTGGCTGTTTATAGGCGTGTGCTGTGCGAGAGATGCGGTTTTACACATGAAGGAAATGATCTCCACCTGGGCTCCAGTTTCTTTCTTACTAGCAGCAGGAGATAAACGAACAATGCAGCTGAGTTCAGCAGAGAGGTCACAGTGTTATTCTGTATCAAGAGTCCAAAAGGGTTTGCTTTATTTTCCGAGTGAGGCGCCAAGCGAGCGTGCATGAATAATTAACCGCGGGTAATATGGAAACCCATCCGCAAGGGAGGAATTGAAAGTGTTTGAGGGGACTAACCTCACGCTGGCCGGAAAATAATAAGGGATTGCTTTTCAATCAGATAAATGGTGATACTTTGGTAGTACAGCTAAGCCACCTTCACACTGGATTTAGTTCTTAACCCTATAGGTTGTTGAGTACTTTAGAGGATTCAATAAATGTCCAGTTTTCCTCTGAAAGCCTGCCTACCTACATGGCACCTATTTCAAGGTTTATATATATATATATATATATATATATATATATATATAGAATTTTATGCAGTTATTCGGGGGGTTACATACAAAACTCCCATGCAGGAACCTTTTAATTGTGTTTCTAGTAGATCAATATGCTATATATATAATGTTTGGAAATATGTTGGAGATATTCAGCTCTGATTAGACCAAAATTGGACTTTTAGGCCTACTTAAAAAAGTCTTTACGTGGTGGAAAACTAATCCTGCATATAAACCTTAAAGCACCATCTCTGTGGTGAATTATGGCAGTGGGAGTATCATGCTATGGGGAGGCTATTCTTCAGCACTCAGCAGGTACAGGGAAGTTGGTTAGAGATGATAGATCAGTGGAGCTAAAAACAGGGCAACTCTGCTAGAAAATTTGCAAAATACTTGAGACTACACCTCAGGTTCTTCATCGAGCATGACAAGGACGATGTTCATAAATGTCTGACTGACTGAGTTTGAGCTAAATTGAAAAGAATTAACTACATTTTTCTGAACCTTGATATGTAAAGCTGGTAGAGACATACCCCCAAAGATTTGCAGATGTAATTACAATTAAAGGTAGTTCTGATTTGAATACCTTTGTTGTGTACATATTCACTTTTACTTTTGGATAACACATATAAGCACTGTGTTTGAAAAGTGAAATGTAATATCTGTGCATTATCATATTAACAGGCTGCTGGTACCAGTGAGGTGAGTCAGTATCAATATTCTATGTGACAGTCATGGGAAAATAGTGTGTATTTACATGAAAACACTCAATCCACTCATTGAAACTTTTTTTTTTTTCTCATGACTACGTGCTGTTTTGTTCTTTTAAAATTTTCACTGAGGGTAGTGAAAGCTGACTGGGTGTTTTTAGGTTTATGTAACAACATATTGAATACTATCTGACTGCTGTGATCAGAGTAAATCTACAGCTTAGAAGACTGTTTGTGTATTTTTTTGTGTGTGTGACAGATAGAGCCTTTAATAGTTAGATATGATCTCAAGTATACGACCCACAACAAAACAGCCTTAGATTATGATTGGATCTTACATGACTGGATTTACAGTCAAAATGAAACGTATTGGGGCAGCAAATTACTTTTTAATGTTGGGGCTTGACAGGTTTTAGCACAGTCAGCCTCAGTTTGATTGCATTTCCATTTATATTGGATTACGAGATGGCAGCATGATTTCTTCGTGGTTAGTACTGTCTCCTAACAGCTGAGTAGTTTGGGGGAGCATGTTCCTTTAACAGTGCAAAGCGAACTGGAATCAGTGAACTGTCTTTCTATGGGAATTTGTTTCTTCACATATGTCAGGCATGTGATAGGCCTCAGATAAATACTGACATAACAAACAGGATAATTCTTCTGAAATTACTGTAAGCTGTCGAAGTTTAACAAACTATGCCATTTATGGTATAGTGTATTTATGGAATCTTTCCATTTTCTGCTCTGGCTTTTTTTGGGCCTCTTTCACACTGTAACTTGATAACCTTCAGTAACAAGAGGAATGCTTTTCACTTGTTGAGAGGGAACAGCCTTCCTTCCCACATTAACATCCTCTTTGCTCTGGTGCTCTGTTTCCCACCTGCTTGCTTCTCCTCATTTCCCTCGTTCCCAGCTGTTGGCCATTGTCTTTCTGCTCACCTGACCCCTCAACTTCAGATGTTACCTTTGTAAAGGTGACATCTGAACCCTGTGATCCTGCTAAATGCATTCTTTCTTACATTATTTCTACATCGGCTCATCAAACAAATCCATTCTGTGCTTTATAGATGGGGAGAAACAGATTAAAAAGGAGGTTATGTGAAAATGACTTCTCAGGGAGTAAATTTCCTTGCAAAGTTCTTGGTGAAACAGAAGGAGACTTAGTGCAAGATAAATGATACTTAATGAGCTTCTTTTATAGAAATGTTTAACCCAAAGCAATTTGTTATAATAATTTTGGGATCTCTTTGTAAAAAATCTGAAAATCATTTTTTATGACACTTTTAAAAATTTATAAAGGATGCATTTATCAAAGAAAACAAGCATTGGTATATTTTATCAAATCAGATTTGAACCCTACACTTGACAGATATTACACCCTTATCTTAGATTAACAGACATTAACAGAGATTAAAACACCACAATGTTTGGCACATTAAGACTTGTCTTGCCAAATTTCTTCCCCCTGATGATGCTGTTTTCCTTGCATATAGAAAGTGCAGGGTTGCTGTGTGCATTTGAACAAATGAATATCAGGAATTTAATGACCGTCGGTCTGGTGAATGGCTGCGCTAATAATATGCAAAGCAACAGGTTTCATGCTTTGTTTGAATCTCGAAGCAAATAAAAATTTGCCTTGCAAAGCCCAGCTCTAACTTTCATGTTTGAAAATCTGACAGCCAGAGTGTTGGGGAATGCCACAACCTTTACATAAAATCAAGGACATGGTTCCTGAGTACATGACAACATATCAGTTTGAATGTGGGTTGTACATAAAGGAGAGTGAAGTTATAAGAGTAAATGTGAATGACATCCATATATGTAACATATAGTTGAGGACAAAAATGTGAGCCATTACGAAGATGTAATTATTTTAAAAGTATTTTCCAAGGCCTTTGATACGGAGCAAATATTATTAACAAGGCTTTCTCTAACTTCCTTGGTTTAGGAAGTTAGAGAAAAAGTTCTTCAAAAAACAAAAACTATCAGGGCTGAAATTATTATCCTCCTACAGAACCTGCTTTTTATTGAGCAGCAGCACAAATCATCGTTTTGCAAAGATGTGTTTAAACTTTGTGATGCTTTCAGCTTGTTAGATCAAGTTAAAACAGAGTTTTCATTAATTAGGTTGTTCTACAGCTAAGACCAAATATATTCAAACTCCTGACAAATTTTGATTAAAAACTCTTTTCATTCAACTAAAAATGTATTTTAGATTAGCAATTAGTATTGGAGTTTCCAAAAGATAAGATAACATGAAAGGATGATGAATTTTGGAGGAAAAAAAAGAGGAGACAACTTTAAGATAGACTGAAGTATGATAAGAACAGTCTGGTCATAGATTATGCTTTTTTTTCAAAGAACAATAGGCTGGGATTCCACTGGAGATATGTTAGAGACCTGTTGAAAACATAGATAGATAGATAGATAGATAGATAGATAGATAGATAGATAGATAGATACTCATACAGCTACAATAGACTTATTAAAAATAAAAAGCTGGCCAGGTTTGAACTGTACTTTGGAGATTCAACCCTTAATGAGGAAGATAGGTGCTGCTTGTCAGTGGTAATGACTGTTTTCGGTGTGCAGCAGACCATGCTCTGTACATGTCATTCTTCAAACATCCTGCCAAACATTTGTTGCCAAGCACCCTTGTGTTTGTGTTACTCATAACACATGACAATTTAATGGTCAAAATGGGGCCAGTTAGCTTAACCAGAGACAGCGTGGACTAAGGGTGAATGATGAGTCAGCAGTCAGTTATTGAGCTTTACTATTACCACATATAGATCTAAGCCGCAAAGCAAACCTTGTGTAAAGCCCCCTTCTGTCACTTTTATGAAACTGTCTTGGTAGTATCTAATAGTTTCATGGCATATAAAAAAGAAGGACAGGAACTAAGTTCAGATAATGTGCTAACCGTTTTACTCTCCCTTCCTGTGCTATTGTTTGGGCTGATGAACTTTTAGTGAATGAACTATTTTTGCATTTTGGAAGACTCCCGATATCTTTGAATATTCAAAATACAAATGTTAAATAAAATTGTATAAAATGCTGTTTATTATTACAGGGCAGTATTCTGCTGGTACATGTTGGATCCTGACATGTATGTGGATCCTACGTTTAAGCAAACTGTTCCAACTAAAATATAGCAGCTCAAACATATGGTAATTATTTGCCAATAGCCCTTGAACCTTTTCACATTTTATCACATTACAACTATTTATTTGAATGGATTTTATTTGGATCTTATGTAATAGACAGCACAAAGCAGTGTATAACTTCCTCCACCCCCCCAAAAAAAATCTGACGAGTGTAGCATAAATTTCTGTTCACCCCTCTTTTACTCACAGACACCCCCCAACTAATCTGTCAAAGAACAATGAACAAAAATATCAGTCTGTAGATGTGCAAAGCAAGTAGACACTTATTCTATAAGACTTTCAGCAAACGGTGGTTCTATAAAGATTTGACCAATGGGGGCTGAAAACACAATACTTCTTATATTTTTATTTGTAAAACATTTTACAAGCCATGTATCATTTCGGTTTAATAAAATGTTGACTTTCCACAAGGTTTAACATGTTTATTGGAATTTGTGACCATTCTTCCTGACTCACATTTGTGAGCCCAGACACTGATGATGGACGAGAAGGCTTGGTCTACCAAATGTACTCATCCATGTCTTAATGTCTTATTAATCTTGCTTATTGCACTAGAGTCATATTGTGTTTGAACAGGAAAAGACTATCCCCAAACTGTTCACACTAAGTTGGGGGAATGAAATTGTTCCAATGTGAAAGAGTTTCTTTCACTGGAACTAAAGGGGTGAGTCCAACTCCTTAAAAACAGCCCACACCATTACCTCCTCTCTACCAGACTTCACAATTGACACAATTCAGTCAGGCAAGTGCCCTCTACTTGCAACTGACCCATTTACTGGATTTCCAGATCGAAAGCCATGATTCATAATTTCAGAAAAGAGGTTTCCATTGCCTTGTAAATTGCCTACCACTTCTTGGCTTAGTTGCTGCCATTCCCAACTGCTTTCATTTTGTTATAATAGCTGTACCACTTGACTGTGGGATATTTAATAGCAAGGTTATTTAATGAAAGGACTCATTGCACATTGGCATTCAATCATGATAATATGCTAGAACTCACTGAGCTCCTGAGAGCGACCCATTCTTCCACAAATATTTGTAGAAGGAGTCTGAAAGGCTAAGTGCTGGATTTTATACACCTGTGGCCATGGAAGTTATTGAAACACCTGAATTCATTGAACTAGATGGGCTAGCGAATACTTTTGGCAATATAGCATAGGTGTTAATGGTATGTGAAACTGATTTAAACTGACAACTGCTGGCACACACAAAAATAACTTACTGTGCTGATTTGTGTTATTATGGTTATACAGGCTGGTATTTCACATTTCACATCGTGCAGGTCGTTGCTCACATACCTGCATCTCAAAAGTAATTATCTCGTTCATAGTTGTGCCTCAAGTCCTCCAAAGTAAGAGTCAGGCTGCAAAGCTGAGCATCTGGCTATTCTTGGTGAACGAAGTTCCAAGAACACACAAGGCATGACTTTCTGATCAGTGACTGACAGCTATGATCAAAGCAGTGTGACAGTATGGAGCAACACTATTTGTGTAGTTTTTCCGGACGCTGTCAGAGTGTTGGGAAAAATATATTTTCTTCTTTATCGTCATGGGGCTGCACAACAGTATGTTGACAGCTCGGAACTTGTTAGCAGCAATTGTTACAAGGATTCATTGTGTTACTTCTGCAGAAAAGTAAAGGTGATATTGATAATTAAAAAAACCTTTGTAATTAATTGTTTGTTATCCTATTATCATAGTGACGTGCTAAAATGCAAATGAAAGCTTTTTTAAAAACTAATCCAAGTTGATTTATTTTGTTACCAATATGAATAACTTAATATTGTGTAAAACAAGCTATATTTATTCACCTTTATTTCAGACAGAATTAGTCCATATCAATACAAAAAGAAAACATATAAACAGGAATGTAAACAATGTATCTAAATTAAATTTGAAATTTGTTTTTTGAAGGCAGAAGTTAATCTTTGTGCTTTACACGGATACATTTGTCCTCTAATTTTTAAAATCTTATTATTTCAGTTTCTTTTAATGTTCTCAACAATAATAAACAGTTATTGCTATTATCACTCTCACTAAGATAGGTAGTGCAATATATAATTATATGTCAGCTTTAAAACAAATGTGAAAAAAAGCACATTGTTGAAAAAAGAATGTGCTTTTATATATATTTTTTATATATATTTTATATATATATATATATATATATATATATATATATATATATATATATATATATATATATATATATATATATATATATAAAACAATAAAAATATTTGGGATGTTAAAAATTCTTGAAAATTAGATTAACATTTATATCCAAATCAAAACATTTTTTGGGGGGTTGCTTCAAAGATCACATGGATATCAGATCAATCAGCCTTGCTTTGTCTTCAAATTTGGTTTCCAGAGTTATCTCTCCTAACCAGGGGATTGTTGTATATTTTTGAGCTAGTAAATAGTGAAGCACAGATCTTTTTTTGACCTAGAAATTTCTGTCCACGGAAAAAGCTGCTGCTGGGAGCAGCTCCTCTGGTAACACTATCAATTTCTGTAATGTGCAATAGGACATGGTCAGCACACTGAAAACAGAGGTCGGGATCGTGCCGGAAAAGAGATAGCAAGTTGTGGATCTGATATTGATGCAGTAAATGTGCCCAAGCAGAACACATTGAGGCAGCTCCGGGAGACCAATTCTGTAAAACTGATGTAGCTATATGATGCAGTTGGAGAAATCAAGCATATCATGTGATCATATCCTTATCA
The DNA here is from genome assembly GCA_014839685.1 of Anableps anableps. NCBI lineage: Eukaryota > Metazoa > Chordata > Actinopteri > Cyprinodontiformes > Anablepidae > Anableps > Anableps anableps. The sequence goes on along the minus strand of CM026067.1, from coordinate 15,840,737 downwards.
TACTTATACCTTCAAAAACTCTTAAGTGCATATAAATCAGAAAAGCAAAACCAAATGGCAAACCTGAATCAATAAAAAAAATAAAAATCAGTCTGTATAGGTTTACATAAGTCAGCATCCCTCCCATCAGATTCAGGTCTTACAGAATCCCTCTATACAATTCACATGCAACTCTGTTACACAGTCTTCAAATTGGGATCCAGTGTGTCATCTCTCATCACAGCTAAATTTGACCTATAAAGTACTTAAAATCCCCTTAAGACCCAGGATTAACCTGGAAGCAAACAAGATTTGCATTTTGGCCACAAATCATGATTCAGAAAGAAGATGAGCGCCATAAGGCTTCCTTCCCACTAAGTGGCTTATTAGTCACAGTAGTTTATTAATGTCCACCTGTTTCTGCTTACAATCATTTCACAGTTCAGTTACCATGTATGACAAAGGCTAAAGGTTAGCCTGCAAGGAAAACCTACACCCTCATTATTTTGGAATGAAAATAAATGAATAAAAAAAAATCATCATTTGTAAATAAAAGCTGAAAATAGCAGCACTAATAACAAATATTGATGCTGTGAATGTCCTCAAGAGCAACCTGTGTGCTGTGTTTTATTTTGCTTTTGCTTTCTGCTGTTCCAAATCAAGAGTGGGTGGCTTTGCTCTTGTAGTCTCAATTATTTTTGGCATATTACACTACATTTGTAAATTAAGGGGTTTGGTATCTATAGACATTTTGCATTTGTTTTTGCTCACATTCACGCAAAAGTAACTTGGCTCATTAAATGGCGGATTTATGAAAAATTGTCAATGATGATACAAGCTGAAAATAGACATTTGGTTGCTTTCTGACACAGGTACAGAGAGGGTTTGGAGGGATGTCTATCAGACATTGTGTGTAGCCCAGAACCTGTTGGTTCTCAACACTCTGTTTTACCTCCATATACCCACACAATCAGTTACATTCAAGACATCATTGCAGTTCCCATTTACCAATTATCATCATTCCATCTGGACTTAGATTTTTTTCAGAGTTGCTGAAATAAAAAGCTGAAGTCAGCTGTCTCCCCACCAGTTGGGGGTTGTAATTTCCCCGGTGAAGCAGCATTGGTGAGTTCCCTCCCAGCTGGCTGTGGTCAGAAAACTTAATTGAGAGAAGCACACATTTTCGTTAAAATTTAATTTTAGCTGGCTGTATTTTACAGTTGCTCATTCTTTAATTTGGGAGACATATTGAGGAAAGAATGATGAAAAATGTATAAAATTGACAGATTTTGAAAACTAGTTCAACATTTTTGTTTGTAATGACTCAAGCAATGAAATGAGGACTATTAGTTTTATTGGGAATGACTGTTCAGCGTTCATAAGTATAATTCATTTTGATTGACTTGACATAAATAAATGATAATGTTATAAAACAGCAGAGAATTGTGTGGAAAAAATTGATACATGTCTAAACGGACTTGTCAGAAGGAATGAAAAACAGCTGCTATGATGTATATGAATGACTTAATGTTGTGGAGGTTAAACTAACAGTTATGAGAATTTTAATGCCAATGAGAGAAATGTACCAAAGCGATTGAGAAAAAGTGTAAATTACTTTGTTCATTTTTTTTGTTCAATAATTTAACAGTTTGGTAAGGTGCCTGAGGGATTGTTGCACTGTGTCTAAGAGACAGTTTTTGAAGCACGTGTATGTCAAATCCAGCTAGTAAAAAGTAGAAATTCATTCATCATAAGTATGAAATAACCAAACACAAGTTAGTTTTGTCACTTAGAGCAACAGGGAAGGCAAAGACCTATATACAGGTCAGAAGTGCAAAATGTGCAAAAAAATGCTCAACACAGCCAGCTCTAGTTTCGTGCAGGGTGCGTGTTCTGAAAAATGTTAACCTTTCATGGGATTTAATTGGTCCACAGGGGGCATCCACAATTGAACTGGAGACCTATTGATCTACTGTCAAATACTCTAACACTGAGTTATTCCCCCTACATCAAGGGATACCACTGACAAAAAGTTATGGTCAACCACATTGTTTGCATTTTCGTTGATTTTCTGCTTACAAACAACTTAATCTCACAAATCAACCATACTTTCCAAGCTGTCTTAAGTGGATTCAGTTTTGCTTTCTTTCTTAGTAGTTCCTTAACGTTTCAACAAGATTGAGCTAGGAAACTGATGTAAAAAAAGGGTCTCAAATTCAACCAATTAACAATATAATGAAAGCAGAGATGGTGAATGGTGGAATAAACCTGAACAGTAGACATGTTGCTACACAGAATAGACAAAAACAAAGTGACATTAAAGCCTGATTATGGAGCATTTTCTTCCAATCAGCACACTTTTTATTTATGTTTTTTTCAAGTGATCTCTATGAATAACCTAAACCAGAACGTAAATCTTAATGGGTTTGACACACTTTTGTCCCTGTTTAATGACCATGTTTGACTAAAAGTCCTAAATAGATCAAACAAAAATACAATCTAGACGAAGGCATTCTGTTACTTGTAGCTAAAGTGTTGGAAAAAGCTTTTATCTATAAATACAAAGGGAAATTAAAGGAAGTGAGCATCTGTAACATAATATTTATCCAGACTCAGGTAGGGGACATTCAGATTCAAATTTGAGACATCTCCATCTACAGTCAAATGTGCCACCATTGAACTAGTCTAAAACTTTTTTTAAAAATAGTTTTGATTTCACCTACAGCATTCTGTAGGTGCTGTTTCAGCCATCTTCTGTAGATTCAGCTTGGTCTTCCTCCTGATTTTTTCAGCAATTTGAAGCCAGACACCTGTAATAAGACAGGATGTTGACTTTATCTGATGAAATACACTTAGAAAGTCAATTACTGAAAGCACACCTTACTTTTACTGTTTTTTCAGCTTCTTTTGCAATGATACTGCAATGGTTCATGGACAAAACATAAAGTTCTTGTTGATAAAACATCAGAACCATGGTCGCAGATTTGGAGGGGTTGATTTTCATCCCAGCCACTTCACACTCAGCTGCGAACTGCTCTAGTGAAAACTAGTGAAAGCCAGCATCAGACCATACTGGCTTCATCAGCATGGTCTGATGAAGCCAAAAGACCATCATCAAGTCAAGTTTATTTGTATAGCACATTTTAGCAGCAAGGCAGTTCACTTTACATCGAAAAAACAGTAATCAAGTATATATCAAAATCATCAAGCAAATATCAATGCATCAAAATCGTAAAGATCATCAAGCAAATATAATTCAGAAATATTGATCAATGTTCTACTTATTACTAATCAAAGGCAGCTCTAAACAGGTGGGTTTTTAGCCGTGATTTAAAGGAACTCAGTGTGTCATCTGCAAAAAGCAAAGACCTGATCCTGAAGCCACCAAAATGGATGGAAATTCTGTCCATACAGGTTATGAACCGATCGGTGACAAAGGACAACCTTGGAGGAGTCCAACTCTCACCGAATACAAGTCCGATGTACTGCCAGTCCAAACTTTGACACCGGACCTAAAGGCCCGTATCAAGGGGTCTGATACCCCATACTCCCAAGTACCTCCCACAGGTCTCCCTGAGAGACATGGTCGAACACCCTCTCCAAGTCCACAAAACACATGTAAACTGGTGGGGAAAACTCCCATGCACACTCCAATAACCTGCTGAGGGTGTAAAGCTCTTTTGGTGTTTCACGGCCAGGACGAAAAGCACACTGTTCCTGCTGAATCCAAGGCTCAGCTATCTGGCAGACCCTTCTCTCCAGAACCCTATCATACTCTATGTTGCAATGTTACTGTCAATCAACATATCCGAATGCTAACCTTATTTAAAAAGCCCTACTTTTTGATTACATTGGAAGTTTATGTAGATTTTCCTACTTTATTTGTACTAAGTTTTACATTTACTGTGTAAATACAGCATGAGTATTGAACACTTCATTGTTTTTCTCTATTTCAAATGATTCTACTGCCATGACATTCACAACAGATTTTGTTAACACACCAGGTAACCTGGATATACAAAAAAATCAAAGCAGACTAATCTATGAATTAAGGTATGTGTAATGAAGTGAAATGGTACAGGGAAAAAGTATTGCACACATGAAGAAAAAAAATGTACCAAAATCCATAGAAAGCTCAAAAACCAACTAAAATCTAGCTGTATTTAGAAAGCATTCCAGGTGCTATAGCCAAATCACTGGAAAAAGCAACTAGATCTTCAGAAAAAATTCGTACTGTTGCAAACATATTGATGGCAATGGTCACAGCAATGTTTACCACCATCAGAACCGTAATCCAGAAGTGGAATTAACATAAATTTACCATAAACCAGTGACCACCAGATGGCCCTCCTAAGATTACTGACATAGAAGTCAAAAACATGAAAAAACAGTGTGAATTTTTTTTGTCAATGACCCCATTAAAAAAATGAAACTGAGAAAACATGACGTGTTTAATACTTTAACCCTTGTATAATGCATGTTTGAAAAAAAACTTTAACTTTTATTTTTAAAGGCTTATTCAGTTATCAACATAATGCAGCCACACAAAGGGCTTTATGTGTCTTTTTTGTGCTGGTCCCAAGCCCGGATAAATGCAGAGGGTTGCATCAGGAAGGGCATCCAGCGTAAAACTTTTGCCAAATCTGACATGTGAGTCAAAAACGTGATCTCCATACTGGATCGGTTGAGGCCCGAATTAACAACGACCGCCACTGGTGCTGGTGACCAACAGGGTACTGGTGGAAACTGGGCTACTGTTAGTCTGCAAAGAAGAAGAGGAGGAAGACATGTCCATAGGCAGAGAGAGAAGAGAAAAGACAAGAGTATAGGACTGAGAGTAGGAACTTTAAATGTTGGGACTATGACAGGGAAAGCTAGAGAGCTGACTGATATGATGCAGAAGAGGAAGGTGGACATATTGTGTGACCAGGTGGATAGGTAGCAAGGCTAGAAGCCAAGGAGCAGGGTTCAAGCTTCTTATCTACCATGGTGTAGATATGAAAAAAAATGGGGTAGGGGTTATCTTAAAGGAGGAGTTCGTCAGGAATGTTCTGGAGGTGAAAAGAGTGTCAGGTAGGTTGATAAGTCTGAAGTTAGAAATTGAAGGTGTGATATTCAGTGTTGTTAGTGGTTATGCCCCACAGGTAGGATGTGAGTTAGAGGAAAAGGAGAAATTCTGGAGTGAATTAGATGGAGTAATCCAGAATATCCCCGGAGGGGAGAGAGTGGTGATTGGGGCAGATTTCAATGGACATGTTGGAGAGGGAAACAGAGGTGAGGAGGAAGTGATGAGCAAGTTTGGCATCCAGAAAAGGAACACAGAAGGATGGATGGTGGTAGACTTTGCAAAGAGGATGGAAATGGCTATAGTGAATACTTTCTTCCAGAAGAGGCAGGAACACAGGGTGACCTAGAACAGCAGAGGTAGGAGCACACAGGTGGATTACATCTTGTGTAGACAATTTAATCTGAAGAAATTCAGTTACTGCAAGGTTGTGGCAGGTGAGAGTGTTGCCAGACAACACATGATGGTGGTGTGTAGTATGACTCTGAGAGTGAGAAAGATGAAGAGGATAAAGGCAGAACAGAAAACAAAGTGGTGGAAGCTGAAAAAGGAAGAAAGTTGTGTGGCTTTCTGAGAAGAGTTGAGACAGGCTCTGGGTGGCCAGGGGGTGCTTCCAGAAAACTGGACAACTACAGCTCATGCTATCAGGGAGACAGGTAGGAGAGTACTCGGTATGTCCTCTGGAAGGAAAGTTGACAAGGAGACTTGTTGGTGGAATAAGGAAGTGCAAGTGTGGGTACAGAGAAAGAGAGCAGCTAAGAAGAAGTGGGACAATGAGAGGACTGAAGAGAGTTGCCAGGAGTACAGGGAGATACAGCGTAAAGTGAAGGTAGAGGTAGCTAAGGCCAAACAAAGGGGATACAGTGAGTTGTATAATAGGTTGGACAGCAAGGAGGGAGAGAAGGATTTATACAGGTTGGTGAGGCAGAGAGAAAGAGATGGGAAGGATATCCAACAGATTAGGGTGATTAAGGATCAAGATGGAACTGTATTGACAGGTGTAAAAAGTGTGATAGGAAGATGGCAGGAGTACTCTGAAAAGTTGATGAATGAAGAAAATGAGAGAGAACAAAGAAGAGAAGAAGCTGCCACTGTGGATCAGGAAGTTGCAAAGATTAGTAAGGATGAAGTAAGGAAGGCATTGAAAAGGATGAAGAGTGGAAAGGCAGTTGGTCTGGATGATATACCTGTGGAGGTATGGAAGTGTCTAGGAGAGACAGAAGTAGAGTTTTTGACTGGGCTGTTCAATGAGATCCTAGTGAGTGAGAAGATGCCTGAAGAATGAAGAAGTGTGCTGGTGCCAACTTTCAAGAACAATGGAGATGTCCAAAATTGTGGCAACTACAGAGGAATAAAGCTGATGGGTAAATCAATGTAGTTATGGGAAAGAGTTGTTGAAGTGAGACTGAGGGCAGAAGTGAGTATCTGTGGGCAGCAGTATGGTTTCATGCCAAGAAAATGTACTACAGATTCAGTCTGTGCTTTGAGGATGTTGATAGAGAAGTACAGAGAATGTCAGCATTGTGTTTTTATTGATCTAGAGAAAGCATATGACAGGGTTTCAAGAGAAGAGCTATGTTACTGTATGAGGAAGTCTGGAGAAGCAGAGAAGTATGTTAGAGTGGCGCAGGACATCTATGAGAGCTGTAAGACTGTGGTGAGGTGTGCAGTAGGAGTGACAGAGGAGTTCAAGGTGGAAGTGGGACTTCACCAAGGATCGGCTCTGAGCCCCTTCTTGTTTGCTGTGGTGATGGACAGGTTGACTGATAAGGTTAAACAGGAATTTCCATGGACTAGGATGTTTGCAGATGATATTGTGATCTATGGTGATAGTAGAGAACAGGTGGAGGAAAATCTCGAGAGATGAAGGTTTGCCCTGGAAAGGAGAGGAATAAAGGTTAGCCGTAGCAAGACAGAATACATGTGTGTGAATGAGAGGGACCCAAGTGGAGACATAAGCTTACAGGGAACAGAGATAAAGAAGGTGAAGGATTTTAAGTACTTAGGATCAACAGCCCAGAGCAATGGTGAGTGTGGAAAAGAAGTGAAGAAACATGTCCAAACAGGTTGGAACGGGTGGAGAAAAGTGTCAGTGTGTGATAAAGTGATGTGTGATAAAAGAGTATCAGCAAAAATGAAACGAAAGGTGTACAAGACGGTGGTGAGATCAGCGATGTTGTTAGGTTTAGAGACAATGACAATGATGAAGAGATAGGAGGCAGAGCTGGAGGTAGCAGAGATGAAGATGTTGAGGTTCTCTTTGGGAGTGACAAGGATGGATAAGATCAGGAATGAGAACATCAGAGGAACAGTTCATGTCAGATGTGTTGGAGATAAAGCCAGAGAAGCCAGACTGAGATGATTTGGGCATGTACAGAGGAGGGATAGTGAGTACATTGGTAGAAGGATGGTGAGGATGGAACAGCCTGGCAGGAGCCCGAGAGGAAGACCAAAGAGGAGATTTATGGATGGAGTGAAAGAGAACATGAAGGTAGTTGGTGTAAGAGAAGAAAATGTGGAAGATGGGGTTAGATGGAGACAGATGACTCATTGTGGCAACCCCTAAAGGGAAAAGCCAAAAGAAAAAGAAGAAGAAGATTCAGTTATCAACATCCAGATACCCACAGGTTTTTATTTTTCTGTTCTTTCTTTGTACTTATTCAGCCTTCACTGTGTGCCTGTCTGTGTTTGTGTTTGAATTTTTGTTGTGATCCTTTGCCAGGGGCTATCGGCTTAGAAACTACAAATAATCTCTGGGGTTAGGTGTGTTTTCTTTTCTCCCCTTTTCCCCCATTGCCCTCTGATTGTCATGTAGACTAAAGTATGTCTTTGTTTTCTTGTCTCAGGTGAAGTGTCTGTCTCATCACCATGAAATATAATACTAAAACATGGAAAGACAAATTAGTCCCTGAGGTTATAATGCAAGTTTATATAGTGCATGTTTATATGATGAGTGAATGCACTGACTGTCCTCAACCAGTGTGCAAACATGGCTGAAACTAAGTCATGATGAAACTAAGTCATGATGTAACTAATCAGGAGGCAAATGAGAGGAATAAAAATACACACACACACACACACACACACACACACACACACACACACACACACATACACACACACACACACACATTTTACTCATCAAATTAAGTGAGGAGGCTTAGTTCCCCTTGACAGAAACAGAAACAACTTCCTGTGATGCATGAGTGGCCAATATTAATAAGGAAAGCTCATCTGGCACTCCATTAACTTGGTATGTTGCCACAAAGTCAGACAACCAGCCAGCCAGACAGACTGACCCTAAAAGGCATCTATCTTTGAAGTCTGATATTTTTTTCAGATGAAAAAAGGGCCACTTTTGTTGGGGGCAGAAGGGTAGTTCATTCAGCATTAATTTCTTTTTTGCCTTTAAAAAGAGAATGCATTATTTAGAGGAGCTGTTTCTTGTGTTTAAAGTGGGATTAATAGGTATCCTACATGCAAGTAGACCAAAATCATTTATTTGAGTTTGCAGAAAAAGAAACACAATTTCATTCTGGAGTAAGGCTCGTCATGCAAGACCCATTTTTGATATATAAAATAGCTCAATCATCTAATCACATGAGACTGTCATTCTGCTGGTGTCATTTTGAAACAACTGGAGATTGGATAGTAAGTTATTGCAACAGCTAAGATGACTTTGCCTTTTCAGGGGCGATAGGAGGATATCTGTATGAGCCAGATAATACAAAGGAAGAACTGTTGGTTGGAGAAAGAACAGAAAGAGACAGAGATTGTGGTTGTTGAAACTCAAAGGAAAGCAGAATCTGCAGAGAGCTATTTTGTTACCATCATATCTTGTGTACTGTTACTGGCATGTCTACGGCTTGGAAAGGAAAACATGTCACTTGTCTATGTAGCAGAGATGCCGGTGATTCAGTAAGACGGTATCACATAGGCATGGTTCCAAGGACTTAAATTTTTTTTCCAATTAAAAAATAAATGGATAAAACCACAAAAAACTCAAGAGACCAAATTCAAAGGTTTACTAATGTACTGGCAAACATGCACTTATATATGCAGAATAACGGGTCTCAGCTGACAACCAGCCTCAGGGCATGTAGTATTAGCAGCAACAAGCAGCTACAGAAATAAATGAGCACACAGAAGAAAGATCAGACAATGTAGTATTTTTCTGCATTGCTATGACATAATTTGTATTATTTACAAATTTCTAAACTGTGCATCATGAGGGACTCCAGTCTGATCAAACACAAGCCTTGCTGTGGTATGAGAATTTCTGCTAATTCATTCTGCTGACCTCTGCCTACTGTAAGATGATGCACAACTACTTCAAAGAACCCTGCTTCAGTAATCAGTTTCTATTTTTACTTAATTTGACCAGATAACCTGTGACATATAGTCCACACTATCAAATCTTGACCTACACTGTAGAATGCAGAATGTGGGAAAGTCGAGATTTAATTTGATTTTATTATCACAGCCAGTTTAATTAGAAACATACATGCTGGGTTTAATTTAAGCAAACAATAGTTATATTCAAACCAGTGGCCTAATAGAACATTTCACCCAACCAATAAGAGATGTAGTTTATTAAGCATAAATACACGCTTGTTTTGTAGTTCTGTGCTTGTCCTTTTATTCACCCCCATCCTTTCACGCTAACAGTTATGGGTTGCCTCGGGGATGAGCAGAATAATCCTCCTCAGTGGTTCAGCAATTAATTTTTCAATGTTTGCTTTCAAAATATTTGATTACTATGGAACTAATATATGCTAGTAGTAAAACAAAGTTTAGTGTTAATCATCAGTGAGATACCAAAGGGGACAGGATTGGACAGGAGGAACAAATGTCAACACGAAGGTGGTTGACATGTACCCACAGGTCTGGAAACTGGAGGTCATATAAAGCTTGTGTGTGTACAAAATAAATTAAACATAAACACAATATTTATTTATTTTTTTCTTTTTGTGGTTGTAGACAGTGTTTTAAATGCCTGAGGCAAAATTCATAAAAGAAACCAAGGCCAAAAAAAGCAAGGTGGTTGAGAGACTTAATAGCCCTGTACATGGAAATCATATTAAATTATATATTATATATCATTTTATAATAAAAAATGTTGTATAGATCATATATAGACTGGGTGAACCATAATATATTGAAAGATTTAACATGTTTCCTTAGGAAAAGCACTTTATCTAAAGATTCGACATGTACACTGGGGAAGATGAACATTACCTATCCAATTGGAAAATGGTCAGTTTGGCTTTTGAACTGCTGCTGCTCAAAATGAAAAAAGAAAACACAATAGGATTGGTCAGAAAGTTAGTTACAACACACAAAAGATGGTAGTATTTACAACGAGCTGAAGGTTGTGCATCTAAGGTGTATAAAGAGTATTATACAGATTAAAGCAAAGAACTGAGTTGACTAACTGTCCTCCTGGAACAGTTGTGTCCCAGAATCCTGATGAGGGGCATTTTATTGATTATACTATACATACAATTTGTTATCAGAATTAATATATCAGTTTGTGTAATTTGTCCATGTTATGTGTTTCACTTATTGAACTGAGTTACTGAAATCATTTGTTTACTGAAATAACTGAATTTTTCAAGATTTTAATTTATTAAATTTAACTGTATATACACTGTATACAATTACCTTTTTTCTCTTTAGAATTTTCAAAATTATTTATACTTGCTAGAGGCCAGAATAATGAGAAACATTGTTTTAAAGAGTTTTTATTACATTCAATACATAAATCTGTTTACATACAATAAAATTTTTGTGTATATAATCAATCTGGGAAAGTCCAAATGATGATGTCATAACTTTGTTAGTTTCAGAGAGGTTAATGCAAAATATCTGAGTTAAATGGAGACACAACTCCAAGAACACAACCCCAACTGTGAAGTATGGGGGTTGCAGAATCATGCTGTGTGGGTGTTTTTCTGCATGAGGAACTAATGTACTTCACAAATTAACTGCATCAGGGGAAAAGAACATTATAATACTGAAATACTGACATACCTTAAAACAGTGGGGAGGAAGTTAAAGCTTGGATGTAAATAGGTTTTTCAAATGGATAATAACCCCCAAGCATTCAGCCAAATAGCAACAGTGACTTAAGGACACCAATGTCAATGTTTTGGACTGACCATCACAAAGCCTTGATCTCAGTCCTGTAGAAAATTAGTGGGCAGAGCTGAAACCATGTGTGAGCAAGGTGGGTGGCCTAGAAACCTGACTCAGTTACACCACTTTTTTCTTTAAGAGGAATGGGTCAAAATTACAGCACACCATTGTGAGTAGCTTATGGAAGAAGACCCAAACTGTTTGTCCCAGGTTATACAGTTTAAGAAACAATTCTACCATAAACTAAGGCAATGTATGTGAACTTTTGAACTTAAAGAAAGTTTTAAAAAATATTTTGCTCATTATTCCAGCATTTGACAAATAGAAATCATTTTAATTTGTTTTAATGGTCGGTACATTGCTTCCAAACTCACTTTGGTAACAAATACTGATGATTCAGCTGGCCTTTTTTGCCAGCTAACCAGAAAATTGAATTTAATTTAGAATTAAGTTTGTTGGATTAATTAAACACAAGCACCCACAGTCAAGCATGAAGTGCATCAGTTTCATAGAAACCGGCTTCTGTTGTTAGTGCAAGTTGGCACTCAATTCCATTCACAGTGCAGTCAATCCTATTAGGGCTAGGAGCTTATTACCACTGAAATGCATTTGTATTTCAGAAAAAAAGACAGATTTGCTGTGGGAATGTAGGTTTTTCACAGTGGACTTATGGAGTTTTTTTTGTTGATGTTCTCTTAAAAAACAACAACAAAAAACAAATAAAAAAAAGCATTTAGTTGAGGGTGCCAGCATGTCTTAAAAGAAAGAGATTAATTAAATTGTGTTGTCAAAACATGCTTGCATCCAAAGAGGCAGAGATGATTTCAGCATTTTGATTAAGCCATATTGCTCATAAGCACATCTTTGGCATACTTGACTCTATGTTACCTTTGATGGTTTGGACCTCTCAAGTAGAAAGTTGCTGCCAATCTTAGGGATTTGGTTTTGGTATATTGGTCTTCTCTGCGTGCGGAGAAGACCAATATACCAAAGTTTTACTGTTGTAATAATGATAATAATACTAATAATGATAATATCCAAAAGGTCTGCAGTACAGGTTAGGATAGGAAAAAAAATCCAGTGGCACGGCATTATCGTAATAAATCATTAGAGCAGTTGTGGGAAAAAATAAGTTGCTTAGAACCAAGTTGCCACAGTTAATTCCCTGAATGCCTGTTTGTGTTTTTGCTGGAATGAAACAGATGAAACTGAGAGAGAAATGGGGACGGAGGAATAAAGGAAATTAGTAACGTAATCCACAGCGGGATCAGAGGAGCACGATTGGATTATATGTTGTTGCATCATAGCAAATGAAAGATGTTTGAGATCAAAGGCAGTGATTTTCACTGGGAGAATATGGAGATACATTATTGAAGATTGAACAAAGCGTGTGTGTGTGTGTGTGTGTGTGTGTGCTTGTGAGAGAGGGCCGTATTTGATGTCATAACTTGGGAAATGTAGCCTCCTCTATTCAGGCGAGCTGTGTAACCTAACCTGGGCCTCTCATTGTGTCTTTATTTGTTTGATTTCAAGGCAGGGACCTACAATTAAGCCAATCTGGAAATGGGATCAGGCTGTGACTGACGATAATTACCTGCTGTCTACACCATTAAGAATTTAATGTAATTTCAGATAGACTTTCCTGGAAGGGGGTAAAAGGCCCAGATGGTGATGGAAAACAGAGAAAGTATGTAGGGGCAAAGGGTGAGATGTGTATGTGGGCTATATATCTGTATGTAGCTATATATACAGCATTTAATGATCTTAATATAAGCTTAGTCACCTTTCCATAGCCTTGTTTTGATGATTTCAAAATGACTTCCAGCAGAACTTTCACCGATGGAGATCAGTCATGAGGAAAAGCTGTCAAGTGTCTCTGTCTGGACTAACTGCCATCATTCCCAGCTGTTTCTTGCCTTGTAAAACCCAGAGCAGGATTCATTTAACAAGACAGCCCCTTGAAGATTAAAAACCATTCAAGTTAAGCTCAATACGATCTTACAGCTGATTGTATAGATCAGGGCAAAATTGTGGTATGAGGATAACCAAGTTCAGTTGACCTTTAGAGTATGTTTGAGCAAAGGACCATTTTTAAAGAAAGAGAAATAAAGACGGTTTCTACAATATTTAATAGGTTTATGAAAAATAGAAAAAAATCTGTTACATTCATTTTCATACTAAAAGAAGTCTGAAACCACCTGCAAACTTTTCAGCAGCTGCAAAATTTAGGTAAAGAGCAGAACAGCACCAAGACTGTGGTCAAAACTAATAAGGACCAGAGTTTATTTTGTAGAGAACAGGATCTAAATAATCTACCTTAACAGTACTGTTACTAAGACGGTGCTTATTTAGCAATAAAGGTACCTTCACACCAGCACTGGGGACATTTCTGCTAATAGATTACAGTACCTTCACCTGCTCGAGATCCTGTGTGTTGCAAAACCGGTCCATTCTGGTGTGCAAGTTTTGTGCAAAATCAATCTCAAACTGCACAAGTCTTTATTACCAGAACCAAAAGGAAAAGAGTGCTCAGGGAGCATATGCATCACTGCATTACAGTGGTGCAAAGGCTTAAAATATGAATGCACACAAGCAGGTGTGATGCAGCAATTTAGCAATGCAAATGTACCTACACGGCCGAGCAGGTGCTTTAAACATGGTGTAAAGAGAGAACCTGCTGGGAGTTTGCCACAAAGCTCCTGACAGAAACACTCCTTAAGAAGCAATATTCACATTTTATATTAAACAAAGACTGAATTAGTTAGTCACAATTCTCAGTGATATGAAGAGCTGATATTGGATATGCACTGATGCTTTTCAATTAATCTGGTTGAGGCTGACAGTTTCTGCCAAGCAAACATCTAAAGGAAAGGTGTTCCAAGTTTTTAAGATATCCTTACAGAGAAAACTCAAGGCAGCTGTTTCAACCAAATACAAGCAGAATGTTTAGGAGATGCTCTAGTTCTTTTCTAAATGCATTTAGATAAGCACTAACTATCTGTCTGGCCTGCTTCTGAGATACATTGTCACGAAAAAGTTCAGCCCTGACACGTGTTCTCCTGAAGGACAAACTTAAAGTACTATTGCAATAACCTCATCTTTAATACTGATTTTCTTAATTGTAACAAATATGAGGGACTAGTTGGTATTCTGTGAGCAAATGAGCATGCTGACACAAATATTCAGCTCAGGTACTTTACCACAGCTGCCTGGAGTCTGTATAACCTCATTGTTCAGTTGTTAAATGTTGCTACTTTTTTCTGTACACAGTTTTGGAACTCTTGTACAACACCTTGTGAGCATAAAAATAATTGAACAAGAGTAGAGAGCATCCTAAAAAAAAAAAAAGAGTGCACAGATGTTATTTTGTATGCCATATGTTTGGTATTATACTTAAACTGCTTGAAATTGAACTGATTATAGAAATTAAATATGTTAGCAACTCGATTAAGTAAAAAACACAAAAAAATCGTGTTATTGTGGGAAACCTGAAGTTATCAACTTTAAGATTTATTCACAAGAACCTTGCTTAAGAGCGTTATAATAACCCAACAGTCTGGTATTACCATTTCCTGTCCCAGCATGTTGAGGAAAAAAAAAAGAGGCCCACTGAAAAACTCACATCAGAAGGGGGGAGAAAAGGGACATGGTGAAGTAAGACCTCCATTGTTATTTCTGCAATTAATCATATCCTGCAAGTGTTTGCACAGTGTGAAAAACAAATGTAAATGTAAAGTTATCCAGACACCTTACCAAATTAAGGGTTACTTGGTTGCAAGCTTTTTTTGGTGTAGGCTTGATTGAAATGCATCACCAGGGTATTGACTGGGCGTGAGCTCTGCTTGATGAATGAGGTAAGACGTTGCACCTAATTTTCCAATGATGAACAACATTTGAAGCAGGAACCATAATATGCCATATAATAAACTATGACTAATATTATGGACAAAAACAATAAGGCTTCTTTTGCTCAGCATATTACTGGACTGACTGTTCCTTTTAAAAAATAGTTTCACTGATGTAGAAAAAAACCATCAGAATCCAGTTACACTTGTCCTACAACACAAGGCAGATTAAATGGATTGCCTTGATGTCACGCCTTGTGAGATTTTTTGTTCTTATTAAAGCACCTTCCATTATTACCGGTGATCATTGTGTGCACATCTGGTATGTCCATGTTATATATCATATTTAAGCCTGTTTGTGTAATGCACAGTTTGGCCAGTGATGATTACTGAGGATTACACTGAGCTGATAGCTCCTGATGTGCTCTGTGCCTGCATGGCACACTTCCGTCCTGAAAAGCCTGTGATCACTTAAGAAGCTGCTTGGGTGAGCACATTGTGAGCACAGGTTTGTTTGGATGTTTGCCGCTTTGTGAAAGCCAAACAGGTTTCAGTGGTGCTTAATACAACAGAATTCCTCTCTGGGGAGTGTACATCCCGTTAACAAGAAAACACAGAGTCCTAAAGGCTTTGTGTCTGCACAGCTTTCACAGCAAACACAAACAAGCACTGCGCAGGGAAGCGGCACCTTCATAAAGCTGAAGATTAGGTGTTTGTATGTTGGAGGAGAAAGTATCACAGCCACTTTCACAATTTCATGGGTGATATTTCATGAATTTGTATTGGTTGTAGCAGCAATAGTGCTACAGTTCAACTCAAAAAAAGGTGAGGAATGTTGATCTGACCTTCCACCTAAGAGCAGTGTTTTACTTTTAAAGTGTTACTCTAAGTGTTGCTGCACCAGCTCTGACCTGTGCAGGTGATGACAGCTTTGCAAGAGCTTAGGCTGTTTTAACTGTTTCATGTCACTAGGATTGTGTGTAGTGAAATGTATTAATCACTTCCATACCAGATCAGAAATCTGTATCTAAATTTGAGTTAATTTAACAAACAAAATGTAATTATTCTAGATTTTTCTAAAAAGCCATTTCCCCCAATTGGTATGTATAAGTGACACTTAAGATCTGTGCATTTACCAAAAGCCACACATCAAATTAATGCTTTGTGTGTTTGTGGTGTTTGTGTATTTATTTATATCCAAACAAGCTAACAAGAATAAATGTAAACCTGAATCTGTGAGTTACTGTATTAAACAACCTGTCAATAAACGGGTATATAAGTGAAATAAATTATCTTGAACCTTTCTTGATATGACAAAGGATGTCACACAAACACAGTTTAAAATATACGGGACATATGAGACATAGGATGCTATCCAGTATATTAGAAAAATAAATATCTTTAATAGTTTATCTGATTTTCTCTTTCAAACACTTGCAGTGTATATTACAGACATTAAAAATGGCATGACTCTTTAAATTAGATCGACATATGTAACATTAAGCACATATATGACCAAAAAAAAAATAGCAGAAACAGTTTCATTTATTATCTTTGATAAACGTTTAGTTAGATGGGATTTTATGTTATGCAAATCACTGACTACAGATTCACTTTTGGAAGTCTTTTGTAGTTACTCACATGGTGTTCAGATAAGATTAAAAAATAAAAATAACAAAACAAAAAAACCTACAGGGACCCCATGCTAGCTTTTTTTTCTGGGGTTTTTCCAGCGTGTATGACAGAACTCATTCCAGTCCAAAACAACTGATCTAGAGCTAAACAATGAGGCTAAATGTCCTGAAAAGCTTGCCATGGGTCTATTTGTAGGTTTCAAAAATGCACAAATCAAGCATATCTTGGAGAATGCTTTTTTTTGGGCATACAATTGGTCTGTTTCACAACATTTAGATTTAGAAATTAGATTTTTACTTTGTGAATGTACCTGGACATTTTATTGAAAAAAATAAATATTTAAACATTTCTCTAACTTCCACTGACAACCACAATGGATGAATCTTTTCTTGAACTGATTCAAGAGAATGGACCCCTTGTGCTGATACATGTCTATTTTCATATCAGTGCAAAAGTGTTACACAAAGTTGTACAACAATTTTTACAATATTTACAAAAGAACTCTGTAATCTAATTAGTTGCTCTTGTTGCTTTGCTACAATGCCATTATTACTTTCTTCCCAATAATTTTCTGACGTGTCACATTTGAATTAATTGAAAAAAATCATGAATACAATGCATCATGTAGAGAATGTCAAAATAAAAACTTAGCCCCTTCCCACCTGGGTGTATTGCAGTAATAACAATAAAGTGACCAAAGCAAAAACAGCAACTTCATGTAAGAGCTGTGCTTCTTACAGTTATATTT
Source organism: Anableps anableps (assembly GCA_014839685.1). NCBI lineage: Eukaryota > Metazoa > Chordata > Actinopteri > Cyprinodontiformes > Anablepidae > Anableps > Anableps anableps. The sequence goes on along the minus strand of CM026067.1, from coordinate 15,823,327 downwards.
GTAAACGTTCACGTAAACAGTGGTAGTTTTTGGATATGCGCAAAACTGATGATCAGATGTTTGACATCTGCCTGAGTTTTCTGTTCAAAAAGTGTGTTGCGCCATTTTTCATTTTTAAAGGTACTTCCACTTCTGATCTTTTCTTCCTGATCTTTTTAAATCTCTTGCAGCATATATAGGATATCAATATGATAACCAGGGAAAACAACCCCAGACATGCCACTGAAAGAGTGATGAGGATAGGCCGACAGGGGAACAGCTCATACCTCTCAGGCCCATCTGTCATCTGACTGATGTACCAGGGCTTCTCTTCAACTTCTATGTCAACGTCTCTGGTCAGAAGACTTTGGATGTAACTCTCATTACTCACTGTTTCATTGACAAAGAAGTTAACCATGACCATTGAGTAAAGCGGTTCAGGTTGGCCGTGATCACTAACTTTCACCAGAAGGCTGTAAAGCCCCCTGTTGCTGAGCTCTCTCTTTAATGTTATGTTTCCTGTTTCTGGGTCGATGGCAAATGACCCCGGCTCACCACCTTTCCTTTTAATGATACTATAGGCAATCACAGCATTCATCCCTGTATCTTTGTCCACTGCGTACACTTCTGCTATTGATGTTCCTGGTGTCGTATTAGGTAGCACTAGCATGTAGGACTGGTTGGACTGAGGGAAGAGAACAATTGGCGGGTTGTCATTTACATCCAACAAGAGCACATTCACCATAGTAACAGAGGAGAGAGCTGGCTCCCCACCATCGGCGGCCTCAATCCATAGCTGGTAGGTTCCTTGCTGCTCACGGTCCAGGGATGTCTTGGCCCTCAGTGCACCTCGGCCAGTGTCTATCATGAAGATGTCACTTCCGTTAAGGATGGACAGGGCTACCCACCCATTCTTACCAGCGTCAGCATCTGTCACAGAAAGGACACCAATCTCCCCATACCCAGGAAAGTTCTCTGGCACAAAGAAGGTAAAATCCTTGTTAATGAAACGCGGACTGTTATCATTGCGATCCAGTACAGTCACCACCACCGTAGCAACTGACTCTCTCCTGGGTATCCCCTGATCTACTGCTCTAACTATGAACCGATATTTTTCTTTTTCTTCTCTGTCAAGAGACGTAGCAACAGTCAGAATCCCTGTAAGACGATCCACAACAAAAATCCCAGGAGCATCGCCTCCAAGGATGTAGATGACCTCCCCTCGACTTTCACTGTCCGGGTCTGAGGCTTGGAGCTGGGTTAGGAAGGTGTTTGGCGAATTATTTTCCTCAATTGATATTTCCACCAAAGACTGCTGAAACACTGGTGCATTGTCGTTCTCATCCAAAACCTGCACCTTTAGGAAAGTCTTTATGACTAGACTTTGAGTATTGTTAGCGACCAAAATTAGTTCATATTCCTGTGTTCTCTCATAGTCCAATGTCTCTGTAGTTTCTAGTAAATACTCATTCTCTAACTGCTGATATGGGACAAGTCTGAAGGGACCAGACCCTTCCAAATAACAGTCCACCCTTTGGCTTTTGTCCATGTTTTTGATGGTAAAAAATGCTATTGGAGAAAAAGCTGGCTCAGACTCCTTTAAAGTCACCACTCCATCCTTTTCGGGTGCAATGTACCGAGGTATGACAGCAGGGGGTCCTGTAACCACTTTGATGACATAGACAGTTACTGATGCAACAGCAGGGATACAGCCAGGTCCATTGGCTAGAACAGTCAGTTTGTAGAATGTGGCTGTGACAGAGTCTATTTTCCTGGCTAGCTTGATCTCCCCTATAATTTTGTCCAAATGGAACAAGCTCCTGGTGTCCCTTGGCACACGTTCACTGTAAGCGTAGCTGATCTGAGCATTAGCACCAAGGTCAGGGTCAAAAGCATGCAAACGTGCCAACTGTGCCCCTTTGCTGGTATTCCCATGCAGAGTGACATTAATTTGTGACTCTGTAAATGTAGGGCAGTTGTCATTTACATCTGTGATGGCAATTTTTAAAGTAGCTGCTCCAAGAAGGGGGGGTGTCCCTCCGTCTTCTGCAATCATATCTGTAACATATTCGGCTTGCGTCTCTCTATCTAAAAAGTCTGTCACAATGAGGAATGGTGTCAGCTCACCTCCATCATTCTCCTCAACATCCAGAGTGAACACACCAAAGTCGTTAACCAGCCAGTAGGTCTGCACTCCATAAATTCCCAGGTCCGGGTCAACAGCAGACTGCTCCACTGCAAAACGGGCATTTATTGGTGTATTTTCTGGGACAAACATGCGGATTTCATCTGTGGGGAACTTCGGCCTGTTGTCGTTCACATCTTCAATTAAAAGCTTTACTTTAACAAGCTGGAAGTACTGCTGAGGCAACACAAACACGTCCAGTGAAAGGAAGCATCCCTTCTCCTCTGAGCTGTAAGGACAGAGGGTCTCCCTGTCAATCTCAGCAGCGGATGTGTAAAGCTCCCCAGTAGTATTATTTATGTTCACATACTGCTCACTGACCTTCTTTTGAGTGAGACTGAATAAAAAGGGGGGCTCAACTGTGAAATCCAAATGTAAGTCCACTCCAATAGCTCCGATGAAAGTCCCCTTGGGTAGTCCCTCCTTTATCTTATAGATGAGCTCTTTTGCTTGACTGAAATTTGCCAGACAGGAGAGGGGGGTGCACAGCATAAGGATATAGAAACCCTGTAATACAAGAAAATAAAAGATATTTCAGTTTGATTAAAAAAAAAAAAAAAAAAAAAAAAAAAGTAGCAGAAAACTATGATTTTGCTGAAATAGAGTATTTATAGTTTGTAGTTCTGTGTGAAATTATATTTTTGTTTTATGTTTCAATTTAGAGCTTGTCAAATCTGAGTGATCTAATTATTGCATGAATCAGTTAAGAAAGTAAATTTAGGTCATGGCTTAAAATGACATTTAAGAGTTTATTTCTATTAAACAAATTACCAGCATAAAAATGCATAACAAGAGAAAGAAACCTAAGTCTCCATGTTGATCATACAAAAACTCATTTTTTTTTACATCACAACAAAACAGTTTTTTTTAGTTAGTTTAGTGACTTTTGTCTAAAAAATAGAAATTATCTGAAGAAACTTACCCATATCCTTTCTCTTTTGCTGGGGTGTCTGCTTTTGAACATGTTTATGTCCTCATCCAGTACTTTCCACTTACAGCAGGAAGAGTGGCAGCTTAACTAACTCAGGCATTTTGAGCTTTGAGCTGAGCAGACCTCTGCCGAGTGCTATGCCTTATTTCTCTCTGACTTGAACAAGTCATTCATCTCAGTGCTAGCTCAGGACACTCCCACCACATGCAAATTAGTTCCTTGTACTAACCAATGAGAGGTGATAGTCAGTGGGAAATCTTGACTTGACAGATTCCTCTTTTGTACATCTTGTCAAAGAGCACTGACGCAGACCTGTACTTTTCACAAGCAGCATTGTTGTTATAAGGAGCTGCATACCTTGTATTCCTGAGGCAGAGTGAAAGCATATGATTATCAGCAGGGCTTATGATGCCATGAGGAACTGGGCAAGATGGAAAATATCAAGAGCCAAGAGATTATTTTAAATCCAGCAGTAGTTAAAAATATTACAGTTAGAAAACTGATGTGTCCTAGGTACCAAGATAAATGATATTCTAAAAACAACTTCTAACAACTTTAATGTTATTCTATCTATATATGCATAATAAAAAGAGGGAAGTGTATTAAAGCTGTATGTTACATTGATTATGATTAATTTACATGTGGCATCATTTATGACATATGCTATGCCTGGAAGCAAAACAAAAAGAAAGACATTACCACAAAGCCAGCAGAAAGGAGAACGTGGCATCATAAGTGCTTGTGTGGTCTCACTCTGGATTGAGCCTCTAACTAAATCAAGCCTCTAATCCCCATGTGTTCTAAATGCCAGGCCAGCTGTTTGGTGGGATTGGAAGCATACTGCTTAGAGAAATTGAGTGATTGAAGTTCTCTAGACAAGGGTGGATTGAAACTGTAACTCACACTTATTTTGTCTCACAGTGGGCTAAATATCTTCCACCATTACCCATAAAAGGAGCCCTGTAGTGGGGAAACACTGAAATCTAAACATAGTCTTTCATCTATCCTTTGTCTTTTAACAAGTTTGGAGACAATTCAAAAATCCACAGAACACTACTGTAACAAAGGTAAGAGTATATTAAATGGGATTGAATTACAAATGCATCTTTCATCCAGCATCTAGAAACTTGTTTCCTCATGCAGTGAGCCAAGACATATTTCTGCAAAGCAAAACTTAAGGCAAGGAAGGCCAGGGGGCCTCAGAGCGTGGGAAAGCTGCAGATCAGAGTTTGAATTTAAATTCATAGGACCTTAGGTGTGCTCACTTAATAACAATGTTACTAGCTGCTGTTGCTGTCAGTTTACCTTTTCTTTGTTTTGTAGTCATTTATAGACTTTGTATTTCTGAGTGAAGCCCCAACTAAAGATTTAGAGGTAAATGACCTGTACTTGTTTGGCACTTTATCAAGTCCAGAGGGTCCCAAAGCACTTTACACTACATTCAGTCATTCACCGATTCACACGCTGATGATGGTAAGCTGCATTATAGCCACAGCTCCCCTGGGGCAGTCTGACAGAAATGAGGCTGCTATGCCCTGAGGGCACTCGGCCCTCTGACCACCACCAGCAGGCAAGGTGGGTGAAGTGTCTTGCCCCAGGACACAACGATGGAGACAAACGGAGCAAGGGCTTGAACTGGCAACCCACCAGTTACAGGATGAACTCCTACTACCGTCGCCACTGGGGCGACAGTGGTGATGGTAGAAAGACGGTAGTTGGCATATTGAGATGTCATCAATATGCCAAACAGAAAGTGTAGTGAGATAATTTTCCTAAAGAGATTAGTGTGAATAAAAAAATCAAACATCCAAATCAAATACTGATATCCTGTTCTAAATATCAGCACTATATTAGGGAGACATAAATCCTTGTAGTATAAAATATAAAACATATCATCAGTATGTAATTCAAAATTACATGTAAGTGTATGAATACTAAATTTCTTTTATTGCGACAACTAAGGTTATTTTTGGGAGGGCTTGTTCCCTAAAGGCATAACATTAAAGGTTAAAAAAGCTTGTTGTTTAAACGAAAAAAAAAAAAAAAAAAAAAATCTCATTGGTTACCCTAAATCCATTACATTTATACCTCACAACATCCTGTCAGAGTGTTGTGGTTAATTTCATAAATCCTAGTTTTTAATCATTTTAGATACTATTTATGGCTTCACAATTTTAAGGGGCAAACAACAACAGTACAAAAAAACCCTTATGTAAACATTTAGGCTCTTTAAAATATAAAATTTCAGGTTTCAGATTTTGTTTGAGGTGAGTAAATCTGAAAAATGGCCAAAGATCGGCCTTTGACCCAAAATAGCCACCTTTCTGAATATTTTAGGACATTTTTTCCTGATTTGGGGAGATCCACCTACATACCAAATTTCCATTCTCTAAGAAATATGGTGTGGGGCATCTCAGTGTAGGGGGTGCTGTAGGGAATTTTGGCCACACCAACTTTTGATTCCATTGAAATCTGAAAATGTGACGTGGGGACAGTTTTGAGTGAAGTCCGGTGAGTATTCATACATGTTAAGGCCTCCAAAAAGCTGCGTAAAGTGCTTTCACTGTTCGGCCTTATAAAATACAAATAACTGCAACAAAACACAGCAACAGCTCTCTGATGATAAGCAACTGATGCGTGGAAATGAAACATTACAAGTAAAGTAGATTCAGTTTACTTGGTTCATGACTTAATTAAGAAACAGAATATGAATTGTTGAACTCAATATGAACTGTTGACTAATTCAAACAAAGAATAGAAATAGCAAAAAAGCAATGACATAAAAACAAGACTTTCAGGAAAAAATAAGAGGAAGGAAATGTTCAGTGACACCTTCATGCATGTGTCACAAGAAGAACACTTTTTCTTTCGTTTTAATAAAAAAAAAAAATGGTAACCTATGATCCAGTCAAGTCTCATTTTGAAAACCCTATTCGCTTCTTCATAAATCAAAAGTTTTAAGATACACCTGCATTAGGGGACTAAGGTAATATTTGAGCATGGGGGTTCAGAACTTACACAAAGTATCATCTTTGTAAGTTTAGTTCAATTAAATTCAATACTTTATTACTCCTAAAGGGAAAATAAATCTTGTTGTAACTTAGAAAATTTTCTTGAAAGAATTGTACATGCTGATGGATGTGGGCAGGAAGAACCTCCTGTAGTGGTCTGTCTTACAATTCTGAATATGCCTCTGACTGAAGACACTGTGTTGCCATAAAGCACTAAAATTGTGCTGCTTGTGTTTCCCTGGATAGCAATTTACATAGGAAAAGGATATATTTCATTAAAAAGAAGATAATTTTTGGAACTAAACAGCATGTCATGCCCAATAATGGGCAATTATAAGTATTTGTATGCTGAGCTAAATATTCCTAGGGTACAAAATTCAGATCTTTGTTGTATTAAGTTTTCTTGTGTTTTCCTAAATCCTTTTGTTTAGTAATGTCTGCCGCTTGTTGCAGTCTTTTGATTTGCTGGTTGTGATTGGTTATTTATCCAAAGGAATGTAGTATTTGCGAGGAATACTCTGACTGGGTGAACATGACCTGTCTGTGGGCATAAACACAGAGCCAGGTGCATGCCAGAGTATGTATTGAACAAGTGTGTGAGATGTAAGCGCACATGCTACACATTATTCTTTGTTCACAAAGCATATTTCACTGCGTGGTCAATGCGAACTGCTAAAAGCGCAAATATAACTCAGCCTTTATAGTCTTATTTTTAGAGGTTCGCGTTGAGCGAGTGCGAGTCGAGCAAGTGGTGAGCCTTTTATAATTTGACACGTTAGTGGTGCAGTATTCTCTGAAAACACAGCCATCATAGAGGGATAATTTAAACGTCGGAACAGGAGAACCTGCTCACTGCTATCACTGTTTCTGAGAGACATGTTGCCATATATAAAAAAATCAAACATCGCTTAGCCTGGCGGGGGGTGGCAAGTAAAGTCGGGTGGCCCACCAGGCTTATAATATACCTAGAGGACACTCTGCACAGTTAAAATAAATTGCTGCTCTATTTGTTAATTCGACTCCAGATTTAAAGAGCTTTAAATCCCTGTGCCATAATATAATTACTATGACAGTTTTCGTGTTTGATAGTTCTATTGTTTTGATGGCCAGAGACTTTAAATGATTGTATCTCCTAAGCTAGACTGGAAAAAAAACATGTCTCCTATTTGATAAGGATAGATGAGGTGGGTTAATGCTCCGTCCCTTATCTATGACACATATTCAGTTTGGTGGTGTTGACTGACTGGTTTAGTTTTCCTGACATGATATGGGCTAACCCTTTAACAAGAACACATACCACCCCTGGTACCTCTGGACCAGTTGAAGAACAAAGAATTCTTGGAAAATCTACTATTTGTCAGTCTTGTCTGCTTTCCATTGCCATTGTGAATAGAGAGACTTTCCTTGCTTCGAATTTTGATGTAATGAGATTTCGGCAAAACAATCCCCCCTTTTTGCTGATAGTCACCACACACCTAGTGCAGCCTGAAGTGTTGACACCTGTACAGAGAACTGTGACCAGCCTATTGTAGAAATCAATCAAGGGCAACGCAAAGGAATTTGTGCCAATATTTACCATCTTAGAGAGACGGACATGAGGTGCTGGAGATGGCTGCTAGAGTGAGACCCCTGGACAGGAGGAGAGGATGACCTCTTTGGCCACACGGGTGGGATTGTTTATCATATTGGCCACAGGGAGAGAGACTTCAGGACAAAAAAAACATATACTGGAATGGAACTGAAACAATCTTTTCTGCCTGCCCTATGGCCCTGATTTTTTAGAGAAATAGCTCGATATAAGATAAGAAGAGGAGACTTTTCCATACAGGGTCTTCTTATAATGTCTTTTATCACATTTTATGGTTAAATGATAAGGTGATGAATGTTTACTCATTATTTTAGCCAAAGCATCTTTTATGTCTGATCAGTCTTTGTCTTTATGTTTTTATTAATCCGGTTTGTTACTGATATTTCTAATCAGTTAATACCTGTAAATAAGATTAGCTTGAGTTATAATAAAGTCATTTACACTTTGTTGAATTAATAGCTTCTGGTGATATTTCTTACAGGCATTGGATGATGTTTTATCTTTGATGGAAATAAATTATAGTGCAAAGAATAGCTCAAATTCCTGACCTTTTCAGATGTATAATAATTTATCATTCATTAGGAAAGGAAAAGAATGTCAGAATGACAACTGGATTGTTTAATAAATGGAAAGAAATACATGAGACTGATTTGCGTGGTTGTACTGCAGTAAAATTTAAAATAGTGCTTAAATAGACTCAATGAGCAGTTCTCTGTGACTGTTTAATATAGATTTAAGTCTTTAAAATGTATATATATATATATATATATATATATATATATATATATATATATATATATATATATATATATATATATATTTATTTTTAAGTTAGAGGATACATAAATAAATAACACAACTAAAGGCTACACAAGGAAAGAAGCCAAGGCCAAGATGCAGTATTGCTCTGGTTTAATTACATCATTGGTTGCTATGAGTCTGTGTGAGATGAGGCTGTGTAATCTTTGTGCAGATTTCCTAACAGATGTCTGGTTAGTGTCTCGGTCTTTACATTTAATCAAAGAGCTCATAAGCTATGTTGATAACTACAACAAAGCCTCATGTTAAGTGAGATGCACTTCACCACACCAAAGTGTTGGAACTTTAGTTTTGAATCAACCTTTAATTATATTACAAAAAATTGCAGACACAGGAGCTTAATAACAAAAAGCTCTGCTTTCCGTTTTACTTCCCTGCTATCCACTGTTGGCTGTTTTGCCTGTTATGTGGGTCGAAAAGTGAAAATGAAAGAGAGATTGTGTTACATCCAGTTCCATCACATCTTTAAAGTATGTATGTTGCTTTTGATGTGCTCCTGTTCTGAAATATACATGCATTCTGAGATCAGTAGTGTAACATTCACTATAATTTGCTGTATCATTCTTGGGTATATTACTTTCCTATGACATCATCATCTTCTGTTATTTCTTCTCTTATATTAAATGATCAACTGACCGTCTGGGAGTGTAGCAGGGTGGTAAACAATTACCATCCTGCTGCATGAAATTAGGCGATGTTATTAATGAGTCACTGCTGTGATATTTGAGTAGTCATTCTGCAGTAGAGGTGCACATGTGTGGTGTACTAAAGAATAACTAAGAGATCGTATGTGGAAGCTTAGTCTAACTTTCGAGCTAATCAGTCTAAATGTGTGCAGTGATTCAGAATGTTTGGGTGCTGTACCATACCCCAAAAAATAAAGACTGGTGAATAATTTTGTCCAAACAATACAAATGCAAAATACCCTAATTATTATAATTCTTGGAGTGAAAAAAGAAAACAGAGAATGTTTAATTTCTGTACAGCTTGATGTGGCGCCACTGCAGTTTTAATATCATTACAACCATTGTAAATATTTTGCATGTTGGCAAATTAACAGCCTGGAATTTAAAACACCTATTCTTTAAGTTTGAATTAACCAAACACGTATGACCTGTTTTCCAAAAGTAGACGTTTAATTGGTATATGCATCAATGTTCTAGTCAGTAAGTCAAGTGAACATAGAAGAAATGTAATCAGTCCACATATTTTCACTGTGACTGAGGTAAGAATTTGCCTGAAGAGGTAATGGTTTCATTAAGGCTGTGATACCTGGGTGTAAACAACTGCATCTCAAGATATTAGAAACTAACTGATTGTGAAGTAATTTTAGGAAATCACTTTAAAAAGTGAAACCTAAAATGTTAAAAAAGATACATTTTAGAGAATCAGGGCTTGTTTTGGCATTGGCCACAGAGAGTTGCCTAGAGCGCCAATGCCGCTGACAACTTACAAAAGAAGAAAATGAAATAAATAGCGACAATGTAGAGCCCTGAATGGCACCCTTTTCTCCTGCCTTTGCACCCTGCGGTTTTACAGTCTGATTGACCTCCCACTGCTGTCAATCAAATATGCCGAAAGTAGGGTTGCCAACTGTCCCATATTTTTAGCCAATTTGAAGTGTCCTGTAAGGGACACTCTTTCTTCCGTATTTTGACTTCAGCCGGTAGTTTGTATTTACAAATACTAGATGGCACTCCTCTCTTAGAGGCCTGTTTGCGCTTTTACTCCGACCCTGGTTGTATTTGCATTGACCACCAGAGTGCCTCCTCTAAAGTGGGTGGGGACCATCATATCAAGCAGATTCCTGCTGTAGATGCCAAGTCGCTCTCCTCAGAGACCTGGCGGAAAACTTCTTCATTCCTCGTTGTCTCATGTGATCAAAATATAGCTCAGATTTTCACAAGCTCATTTTATTTAAGTCATTACTCACCCGCTTTTGCAAGTGCTAAATGCGTCCAACACAGCTTTCACACTCACATCCAATGAGACTTTGTGCCCCTCATCATTCTTCCTCTGGCTGCGAAAGACTTGGGCTTTAACGTTGATTTCTCTGTTGTTTCCCATAAATAACCTTACAGACCTGATGTACGACTCGGAGAATTTTCTTGTCTGTCATATTTGCCTTAGTGTTGGCTGATAAGGCAAACATGACTCAAAATGTTTTGGGTAATGTACTGAATTTCACTACCTCTGCCATTATAACACTGTTTGTTTGTTGGAGGTTTGGTCAACTTCCGCATGGAGGGAGAGCTAGTGTCCTGTCAATTACCCTGCTGGAGATGGGGAATCCCCTCGTTCAGAGTCTTGTCAACTTCTGATCACTTCAACTGGATGAGTATCTCATAACATAAGTGCAATAATTTAATTACATTGTTTACATGTAGTTACATTTCACTGCGGACAAAAAGTTAGAAGCATTTATCCGCTCGTGCAAAAGGGGCTCTAGAGCTAGATAAAGAAGTCATGCTTAAGTAGAAATTGCAGTGTTAGTCTCAGAAGGATCCTGCTAGTCAGAAGTCACAGCTAACTTCTGTGAATTGTGAACAGTCTTGCAGGAAATTCTTCTGGTTATGCAAAAAATCTCCAAAAACACAAGCAAATATTTGCCACAAAACTGCTAGCCTCGGGTTAACAAGACTGGGGTCCGTTCTCCTGCTTACATCACTTCTGCCCTTTTCTCCGGTCGATAAGTGGTGCTACAGTCCCCTCAAATTTGCCCAAATAGCTGTGGTTTTTTTGATTAAAATGATGTTATTCGGGCGTGCTTGTTAATATTAAATAGATCACCGGGAAGGACTTTTTGTTTTATAAAATATGGCAGAAAACGTCAATATCGTGTCATCAGCGCTTTAACATATTGGTATAGGTCCTATAAGTAAAACTGTTTTGACATGAATAACCAACGTTTATTTCTGTCTTGTTGCTGTTTGTGTGTGTTTTAGAAGGGGGGTTGGAGGGGAGGGGGTAGCCATGTGGTATTTGGTCATGTGACATTGATGGTGATGCAGTGCAGGATTATAGGGTATTTAACTGAAGCAGAAAAGTAATGTCAGCAGTGTGGTCATATTTTCCTGTTTTAAATAATTGTAAAGAATAGAAGGTTTTCACTGTCTCTCTTATCTATTATCTTAAATATATTTTTAAAAATAATCTGTCGCATTATTAGTTGCCTGATAATGCATCTCATCTTCATCTTAACATTACCCCATAGATTTGGGAATCTTTGGGGTTTAGGTCAGGCCTGTTTGCTGGGCACTCAAGCCCATTGATACTTTGTTAATTACAATGTGAGTAGGTGCCAAGCTTTGCTGCAAAATAAAATCAATATCTCCACAAAGCTTGTCAGCAGAGAGAAGCATGAAGTGTTCTAAGCTTTCATGGTCTACCAATAACACCATCAAATGCTATGGCTCCCCAAATCATCACCAACTGTTGAAATGTCACACTGGACCTTAAGCAACTCTGATTGTATGCTTCCAGATTCTGGAACCTTAATTTCCAAATTTACTTTGGACCACTGTGCAACAGATCAGTTTTTTTTCTCCTTTGACCAGCTAGCAGGCTTCAGAGGTTGTCCAGTTATTCCTTTTGCTTGCACATCTTTTTATATCATACACTGTCATCATTTTAGACACATTTTCTAACTCCAAGAAGGATAAACTTGAATGCATAATGGATGTAAGCATAGCAGGTGATCTGTATCTATGTAATGAGAGAGTGTGGTTTAAGGAGGTCAACACTCTGTATCAAGGTGTACATAATTATTTGGCAACTTCTTTTCTTTAAACAAAATGGGCTATAAAAGAGTTTAACTGACTCTGAAAAGCCAAAAATTACCAAAAGTCTCTCAGAGGGATGCAGCAATATTGAAATTGCTAATTCTGCGTTCAGACCGAACGCGTTTCACGCATCAAAAAGGTGTCCAATGCCTCAAGCTGGACGCTTGTGCACTTTAAAGTCAGACGCTTGGCAAAATCGCTCGACGCATATCTGAACAAAGTGTGGAAAGTCACGCATCGGGACGACTCTCTTGACTTGACTGCTTCACATAGACGCTTCCACCATTTACTGCACATTTCATCTGAATAAATGCTTTGAGTCCGTGTGAAACTAGTAGTGGCTCAACATTGTGCTGGACGGATTTGGCTAGTCCAAATGGGGAGAAATATTTACAATGTAACAATGTTTTGACCTGAGATCCCGACTCCTCGCTAATCCTTCTCCAGACAAAGTCCTTTCTATTCCTGTCTCCGTAGTGATAGCTCAACTGGTTGTAGATGGGCTCTTGGTCCTTCCATCCCGTCGGAAAATGTGTCACTATGTCACATAGCAGAGCCTCTCTGATTGGTTGACGCTCCGCGTCCAGCAGCAAAAGTTAAGATTTTCCAAATCCAGCGTCTGCCGTGCTTGATGAACTTGTGTCAAACACTCGAAACACTTCAAAACGTGCAGCACTAGCCATGTGAAATGCGCTGTGTGACTTCTTGATGCTCCTAGACAGGCGTCCATCATAGACTTTGTATGTAAACCAGACACCTCTGATGCTCAAATTGCATTCGGCCTGAACACAGCATAAAATATTGGGGCATGATCACAAAACCATCAAATGTTTTATTACATATAGTCAAAAGGGTTGGGAAAAATGTGTTGAGAAACAAAAGATGCAAATTAATTAATTAGGATTTGAGAAGAATCTAAAGTGAAGCTACAAGGAACCCATTATCTTCCAGTTCTGTCATATTCCATAACTGCAACCTACGTGGAGTACCTTGATACACAAGATGTTCAGAGCTCAGAGACATCGCCAGTGTAAGGAAAGCTGAAACCCAAGCAACACTGAACAAGACACCTAAGCTGAAGCATCTAGACTGGGCCAAGAAATCTCTGAAGATGTTTTTTCAAAGGTTTCATGGAGTGATGAAATGAGACTAACTCTTGACAGACCGGATAAATGGGCCCATGGCTGGATCAGTAACTGACACAAAGCTCCACTTTGAGTCAGATGCTAGCAAGGTCAAGGTGGGGTACTGGTATGAGCTGGTATTAATAAAGATGAGCTGGTTGGACCTTTTCAGGTTGAAAATGGGCTCAAAATCAACTTCCAAACCTACTGCCGGTTTTTAGAAGACACTTTCTTCAAACAGTGGTAGAGGAAGAAGTCTGCATCTTTCAAGAAGACAATGATTTTTATGCAGGACAATACTCCATCACAAGCATCCAAGTACTCCTCTGTGTGGCTAGCCAGTAAAGCCATTAAAGATGAAAAACTTATGACGTGACTTCCCTTCCTCACCTGACCTGAACCCAATTGAGATGCTGTAGGCAGTTTTTAAGTGGGGGATTTACAGAGAAGGAAAACAGTCCACCTCTCTGAATGGTGTCTGGGAGGCTGTTGTTTCTACTTCACAAAAAGTTGATTATCAAGAAACTGACAGACTTTATGAATGCAAGTTACTGAAGAGAAGGGTGGCTATATTGGTCACTGACTTTTTTTGATTGTCAGAAGTGTTTATTGTAAAGTTTTGAGTTGTTTGATTATAATTCTCACTTAAACAGATGAAAATTAAAAAAAAATGAGATGGAAAAATGTGTTTTTCATTTATTTGCATAATAATTATGCACAATAATAGTTTCCCAATAATTGTGCACATATAAATCTTTTCCTAAGAAAGCCACTTTTACTTTCTTAAACATTCATGTTTGAGGTTTATTAACATTTTGGATAAACTGAGAGCACTGTAGTTGGTGATTAATCAAAATAATCCTCAAAAATAAGACTTGCCTAATAATTGTGCACACAGTGCACATTCCCCTTCCAGTCACCTTCACAGTAATAGGTTTGGGTTACCCTCCTGGTGGATGATATCAATACATGTTTACTGCACAGCTGTCAAGGCAGCAGTCTTCATTTACCCACATAGTTTAAGAAGGGCAGAATCATTATGAAAACAAATTAAACTTTATCTGGTGGAAAGCTGTACGGTCGTGTCTTTCTTGATCTACAAGGTTTGATCCAACACCCTATCCAATGTATTTTTTGGTTTGCATATCTTTACCATACTAGACTTTAGGGGTTGTCAAAATAATTGTTATCTCTATATAATCGATACTAAAAAAAAATATTCAAAGATACTCATTTGTGTCAAAACTGATACAAAGGGACCCATTCACATTTCCCCAAATTGTTGCATTTCCTCCAAAAGCAGCACTTAGATACTCAGCCCCTCCCCTCCCTAATGAGCTGCCACTGGAAGTTTTAAACTCAATTACAGTAATATGGTGAGTACAACCAGAAAAAAAAATACGCATTCCTCTTAAAGCTGCGTTTATAGTTGGCGCATTTAACTGGGTGCAAGAGGGTAAACGTCATCCCTGCCCTTGCGTGCCGGCCTTGCATGCTGTTACCGCGCCTGGTTGTGCACCTCTGAAATTTTATAACTCCATGCGCCACCTATCACTCAAAATTGACTCTTTGAAAGGTGCTCTCGCAGAGCAGGTTCACCTGTACCGATATTTATATAATCGCTCTAATTTTCGTTGAATACTGCACTGATGTAGGCATCGGCTATAACAGTCACACAACTTGATCAGCTAGTGTGCGCTTAGAAATCATCTAAACCTCTAAAAGTGCAACTGTAAAGGTTCTAGCAATGTTGGGCTCTCAGTGTTGTAGTTGCATGACAAAAATCACATCATTTTGTTCTCAGCCTCTTGTCATCCCCCCTCCCGTATGCAAAACTTTTGTGTGATTGGTCAGAGTTTCTTTGGCATATTTGTTTATGCTAAAAAGCCTCATCTGCTGGACCAAAACACTGAACTCCCCCCTGCTCAGTTCTGCTCTGATGCAGCGGGTGAACGTTCCACCGACACCTTCTGTTCTTTTTTTTTGGCTTCCAATGATATATAAAAAAAAAGATGTTTCAGCTCGTCAATCATTATTTCCTTCTCCTCCCAACTTGTGAACTCATATTAGCTGTTTCTCTCTGCCATGATCACTGAAAACACTATGACATATACTGCAGCGGGAGGGGGTTCACAGGAGCTCGCCATGGTGTTTCTTGTGAACCTTGACAGGTGTGTGCGAAAACGAACGTCCCGCAACCAGTCGACTGTTCAACTTCGGCCGACCATGCTCTGCACTTGGCTCAGCCAACAAGGCTAACACAACTGTGCTGTTTAGAGATTGGCTACTTCCCTCTGTGGCAGACAGACAGAAAAAAAAGAAAATGCTGAAGGATGTCACATGCTAGCTTCGCAACGAGCTAATGCTATGAAACTGCTATTTGACAGCAACTTTAGGAAGTCAGTGAAGCTGAATCTGCAACAGTGACGTAGTTAACCTCCTGGTCGACAAAAGCTAATGCTATCTGTTTAAATATTAGCTTCACTGACACAAACAGCTCAGTGACAGCGTTCTGTTGGTCCACTGAGATGCATTTCCAAGCTGCAAAGTTACGAATCCCGCAACACTCCGTTCTACTGCAGTACAAGTTAAAAATGAGAAAAAAATATTAATCAGTTGACCGCTCCTTCAGCTACAAAATAATGAAGCAACAAAACAAACCAGTGCAAGTTACCCTGCTGCTGTAGTTGATTGCTAAAGAAAATATGCAAAGTTACCACAAAGACAGAAATTGTACAGGGCTGATGTTGAACACATCTGCATGGACCAGATCATGTTTATACTGTAACAAATATGCTTTGAATGCAGCAGATCCATGTTTGTTTTGAAACACAATTTATTTTAGCTTAAATTATCCTTTATTTGTCCCTCAGTAGTAATTTTTTTTTTATCAACAAATTGGGCAGGCAAATGGAAGGGCACAGAATCACACTAAAGATAAGCAGTTATAAAATAAAATAACTGCACAACTTACTCGTTACACACTTCAATGAAGGAGAATAGAATAAAACAGAAATATCCTTTGATGTCCCACAGTGGGGAAATTCAGGTGTACCAGCAGCAACTTGAAGGCAAATGAAAAACAAAAAAACAAAAACTTCAAGGTAAATGGAAGCATGTATATTCAAACAAGTGTTAAAAAAAAAAATAATAAAAAAAACAAAAACAGAATAAGAGACTGTACAGTAAAGGGCAAATTTAAAACAAGAAAATAAAACTGTATATTTATTAACATTATTTCACATTATCACCTATACTCAGTGTTATCTTGTCTACTGTTTGGCCAAACAGGAAAGTGACATTTTTTGATACTGAGGGCTGAATTCTCCCCTACTTACTGGTTTTGCCCCAATGAAGGAGGCTAAAATACTGTCACTTTGTAATATTCATATTTTTCGCTCTTAACTTAAAAGAACCCTGTGCCTTCAAAAAATGTTACAGCGGCATGGAAAATGTCAGCAGTCTTCATCAATATTGTTTGAACTATAACACGGACACACTGTAACATTTCTTTCCTAACATTATTTGACTTTTTTGAGAAATTAAAATTTGAGATTTTGTCAGTTGAAAGCCATAATAATCACAATTAACAGAAATAAATGCTTGGAATAGATCTCTGCGTAATGAATGTGAGTATCATGTTTAAATTGATTAAATAAATTACTTTTTCAGTGATATTCAGATTTATTAAGAGGTTCTTGTAACAAGCATATTCAGGATATAAATATAGACGTAATCCTAAAACTGGCCCTTACCAAAAACCTAGTTGCTGTAATCTTTTAGTATTTTTTAAAGGAAATTTACATTTTTCGACAACATCCGTCATGTTACTCTTTGTCAACAGATTTTAAAGCTACCCATTTAGAAGCAGTGAGTGTAATCTGCAAAACAATTACTTTCCATTGTACTTAAGGGACCAATATGATGATGCCCTTTTTTTCTTTTATAAAGCACTCCTGTTGTGGTGATTTAAACTGCACTAGTTATTGCTCTGTCACTGCCATCTACTGGTTGGATTAGCATAAAAAAATAGATATACACAATAAATTATGTTTCAGTTATGTGCACAAACCAAAACCCATTTGACAGTCTGCTTTAGGGGAAGCCAGGAAATGTATTTTGGGATCAATTAAAAGTTTTATAATATTGACCTTTTCTCTTTTGCAGCTTAACTCTGGTACAGATGTTAGGAGTTAAATCCAAGGCTGAAAACCTAACAAGCACATTATGTTATTTGTTTTTGTAGAAACCCAATTTTCTTAAACTTAGTGCTTTTAAATGTCACTATGGCTTGACTTTATGGGGCTTACTTTGGTGGAAAATTGAGCTGTTCAAACATGATAACATACGACACAATAGCTGAACCCCAAATGCTCCAGTTATCTTAAGCAAAAAGGGGAAGGAAAAAAATGAACTCCTCTCCCCTGTTTTGCTCTCCTCACACTTCCCCTGCTGCTGCTCCCCACTTTCGCTGTTTGCTCCCATAGTTTCCTCTCTTTATGCTCTTGTAAGCTGCTGAAGACGCAGCAGAAATGTGTGAAAGCTCATCCGGAGCTGCAGGACAGAAACAGGGTAGGAGAACGAAATAACACTGAAACCTTGTGAACTTGCATTTGACAGGCAGACAGATACAGGGACAAAAGATGGAAAGTGTTAATCCACGCAGTTGTGTGAATGTGCCTTTGTGCTCCTGCAGGTGCAGGCTAGATACATTATTGAGAACAGGTGCTGTGGTAGAATGTATGCCCCTCACAGCTGCAGCCAAGGAGATTACTAGCCAGGCTTCCTTGTAATGAAGTTTCTATTGATTGGCCCACCACAGGTTCTTGTTTTTGCCTGCTAACGGTGTGACTTTTTCAGAGCCTCAGTTCGAGGTTTTTGAGTACATCATTTAAGGTATAAAATTGAGTTTTGGGTAGGGGTTCAATTTGTTGATGGTAAATAATTGCTTGGTGACTTCTTATACATCCATATTTCAAATTTTTGTACTTTTTTACTTCATATGGGAGAGAAAAATCAATCCTTGCCCAAAAATTAATTGCTACACAATGCTCCATTTTCACCATCGTTTTTCATCTGTTGTGTTATAGTTACAGCTAAAAGATGTGTGAACTGTGAAGACACTTGATTAGTTTCAGCCCAAAACTTTGACAGCTGGAGTAATTTGTTATTGTCAAGTCTTGCAGCCAGTGTCAAAGTTTTAGAAATCTGTATGTAAGTGTGTATATTTTCATGACTGTACTAGTGCAAAGAATTTGAATTATTTTACAGTGCATAAAGCTGCAGTAAGTAAATTTGACAAAAACATGTTTTTTCATATATGTTAAAACTGTCACCATGTTGTGACTGTATGGTATGAGGCAGATAATCTGTGAAAAGATTGAGCTCCTCCCTGAGCTACTATTACAGTCTAAAGAAATGCACAACTCCTGACAAAAAAACAACCAATCAGAGCCAGGAGGAAGGTCTTAGTGCTGTCAATCACCCTCATGTATATGCTGCTAAATGTGCTAATGGTGAAGAAACAACTTTCCGTTCCAGGAGAACTGTTTATCTGCCATCATTGGTAGCCAAGTGAACTAGCCTTAGCATTCGTGGCAGACTATGTTGTGGTGAACCAGCTGTAGCGTAGCAGAGAGCAAAGGGTGAGTGGTGCATACATGAGGGTGATTGACAGCGCTTAGACCCTCCTCCTGGCTTTGATTTGTTGTTTCTAAGTGGTGTATTTCTGCAGTGAGTACTGGGAGCACTGGGAGAAGGCAGAGGAACTTAATTTTTTCACAGATTATCTGTCTTATACTGTCACGACATCAAGATCATTTTACAAATATGTTAAAAAAAAAACCCCAACATATTTTTCATAAAAGTTACATACTGCAGCTTTAAGAATTGTGAATAATAAAAGATAAAAACCAAACACACACTACAGATATGAGGGCCCTTCTGTGAATAGTTGCATCTCAAATATCAATTTGCACAGCAGTAATTATTTTGGTTTTCCTCTATGATCATCCACCAGGATTTCTAAAGAGGTCTACTTAAATAAGGAAGAAAATGGTCAAATGAACTGTCAGAGTATAAAGAATGACTGATTGGTTTGGCTGTAGTACAAATACAATTAATACAATGCATCCTTTTTCAGTGGCTTGAGAAGATTTTTTTTCAATAAAACATGCTGCCTGAATCTCAAAAAAACAAAAACAAAAAACAAAACAAAACAAACAAAAAAAAAAACCCGGTGTGGAGAGTTGATAGACAACATCCTGAAAACTAGTGGGGCAGAAAACCTTGTTAATGATAGAGGTTAGAGGCTAACTGCAAACCTGGCCCAAACTGACTGGAAGGTGACAGTAGTACATATGGCATTGTGTTACAGAAGTGCTGAATACACAACATGTGGTACCTTGGACAAGCCTTGATATTCCAGTGGAGGACCACAGTCCACTGCTGTCAGCAAAGAGCAGAAAACTGTGGTTTTCCTATAGCCCAGATCCTCAAAAACAAGACCATCAAACAACAAAAGTAAAGACACAATAGGCAGAGCAGGGAGGGGAATTTGTTTTAAAGATCTGTTAGCATGAACACAGTGTTAAGGGAGAAAAAAATCCATTCTGTTAAATACACACAGCAGGGGTTATAAGTGTTGAACATGTCAACATTTTGCTCAGGTCCTGTCTGCAAGAGATACATTTTTTTTAATGAAATAGTCTGTTTCAAAAACTCCTGTATCCACACGTTTTTATCCGCAAACACTGAGAATGGCCCAAAATACAATTTCTACTCTCCCAGACCATGGAGTATGGGACATGCTAATAAAGCCTCTACACAAGGTTAACGTTAAACACAAGAAAACAAAAATGGCGAACAACAAAGCGCGAGTGGAATCTTTTGTAAAACTTTTTGAAGCTATGTCAGGTTAGAGGTTGAACTGATTGTCAGTATTTTCACAAAAGCTGGGTTTTCATTGTCAACATGAATATATGAGGGTGAAATTTCACTCTGAAACCCATTTCCCCCCAAAAAAACATTTAGTGTCCCCTAAAGTATACCTTGTCGAAGCAGGGCACAAACGATTTAAAACTTTACTGTTTTAGAAAAAAATTCCAGTTTTGATGGGAAATATGTATTTAATGGTCCTATAGACATGAAATTTGCACTAAATGGGTGAATGTCACGAACACAATAATCAAAACACACAAAAAAAGCAATACAAATTTGTCCACACATTAATATGCTTAATCCTTTTTATGCCCTGTGACATTTGACTTCATTACACATAATTTCTGTGTTAATTTGCTTAAATATCTTCTGTAAGTGTGGATCTCTGACATCTGTTTTGGATATCATGTGAATATGAATGTATGGGGGCCACTATGGGGTGACTGAGACTCAGTGGGAAAAGCAGCTGTCTTGCAATATGAAAGTTGCGGGTTCAATTCCAGCTTCCTCAATGTTCTCCCAGGAAAGGGACTTAACCGCAAGTTGCTTATTGATTGGCGTATCTGTGTATGAGTGTGAAATGTAGCTCTAGTGTAAAGTGCTTTGAGTCATTTGCATGACTAGAAAACTACATAAATTCAGTTCATTTACCATTAAGCCCATTTATTTACTGAAATAAACATTAATGTGTTCAATACTTATCTTCCCCACTTTATATTATGAATATGAGTTTACTTGTGGTGTTCATTTAAAACAATAAAAAATTAGAACATTTCAAAATATAGTCAAATTTCCTATAGAAAGAACAAGATGTTGAATAATAATTTTGTGAGAGCATTTAGAGTGAAAGCTAAAATCATGATAATTTACATGATGTGAATATTCTAGCTAAACACAGACTGCATGATAGCTATGGCTTTAACTCTCCTGCAAGTTTCGTCTCTGCAGATTAATTAAACTGGATTTTGGACAAACTTTCTCCTTTTTCTCATGTTATTTCTGTCTTTTGGCCTTTTGACTTTATCAGCACTGAACATAGTCTCCTTGTTAAGTACACTTCACAAGAACACCGAGAAGGAACACTGACATGATGGATCGAATTCTAGTAAAAAGAAAGGGAGTCCAGCACACACACAAGGTTAGCAAACCACAAAGGAGTCTTTCATAAAACTAATTAGTTAAGAACAGGTAGCTGTGCTTCAAATGCCATGTAATGCAGTCCATTGCAATAAGGTCAAACATGGCAAAATAAAATAATGGACAAAAAAAATCTTGTTGAACACTATGGACCTGCGAGAATTTGTACAAAAGACAGTATAGATGTCAAGTTCATCTTTGCCCAGAATCTTGAATGGATGTTTCAAAGACTGGTTCTCTTAGGTCACAAAATGTCTAGAATTTGCTCACTGGAGCTTCAAAATTCACATGTTCAAACACATTAATCAAATTAAATATTCATAAGAAAGTCACCATCAAAGCAACTACTGCCAGGAAACATTGTTTGTTGGCAATTCTGTTAAGTTACATTAATCAAAGTGCTGACTACTGAGACCTCCACATACATGTAACCTAATGTACCTATCTTATCTGTGTCACCAAAGAAAACTATGTTACATCATTGTGATTTCAATTAAATTAGAGGCTGAAAATGTGTTCGGAACTCACGTGATGCCTTTCTGCTTCAAGAAAAGTTTCCTTAGAAGCCTCAGTTTCACAACACAAACAACAGTATGAGTTTGCCTTTATTGCAGACATTTAAAAGTCATTTTCAGACTCACTATGATTTAAGCTGTTGGGTCATTTACATACCCTAATGAGCTTTTCCCCACATAAGGTTGTAGTCAATTGATAAGTGAGTCACCATAAATGAGTCATGAAAATATATATACAACTAAAACTCTCGGTTGTGACAAAGACAACTTGTGTAGAAGTGAGCCTATGTATGAAATGCCATTGCACTAATTCTATATTTTCAGTAAAAAATTAAATAAATCATCGGTCTTGCATTTACTTTGACCTACTATACTTTCAAAGTGTATGCAATCTTGAAATTGATCAATTAAAATGTTTATTTTAGAAATTAGGTCTATTTAAGTTTGTAAAAAATGTTGGGACAGAAAATAAAAAAGTGGAACAGAGAACATACACTTGAAACACATGGAAGCTATGATTAAAGGTGGCAACAGTTCAGTAACATGACTTGGTTTTAAAAAGATCCTTTCAGGAATAAAGAGGGAAAGGTGTCTTTCAGTTTGTACAAAACTATCAATAAGCTAGTTACTTAGGATACAACTGAAATAGATTTTGTGAAAAAATAAGTTTAAATGCTTTTGAGAATTTGTGAAAACTTGGTTCCAAGTAGGTTTGTCACAGCATATAAAAAAAGCAAATTAAAATTCTGCCATAAAAAGACATAAACACATTTAAAAAAATCTAACTGCCTTTCCTGTGACTAAACAAATTTTACGTTTATGCAGGTATGAAGACAAATTTAATTAAAACATTTGTTATCAATTCATGCAACATGTCCTCCAGTCTAAAGAACAGTTCAATCAATACACTTCTTATTTGAACAAACTTCAAAAACTATTCTGTCTGTGTAGGGATATCTTCTTCCACATGACATGTCACTTTCATGTACTGGACCCTTCCATTAATTTTCTGTGTATTTCTACATTATATCTTGTGCAGAGCTTGGGGTGCTTGTGATCTTTGACTAGTGATCAGGCCATTCTTGCTGTGAGGCAACATTGCTGATTACTGCTCTTGAGCAATTGATTATTACGGTCTTGCAGATTTTGGTCCATATTGACATAACATCACATAGTTGCTGTAGAGGTTTTGGCTCAAAATGAAACTGAAGTTATCTTTGGACCTAAAGAGAAATGATCTAGAGTCAGCACGCAGCATCAGTTATTACAATTGCAAACTAGTGATCAGGCCTGAAATCTGGGTGTAGTGATGGACTCAGAACTGAACCTTCAGAGACACATAAAGACCGTTACAAAGTCGGCCTTCTATCACCTGAAGAACATTTCCAGGATTAAAAGAAAATTGTCTCAACAAGATATAGAGAAACTCGTCCGTGCGTTTATCTTTAGTTGCACTGATTACTGCAACAGTGTCTTCACAGGTTTGCTTAAAAAGTCAGTCAGCTGCAGCTGATCCAGAGCGCTGCTGCTTGTGTTCTCACTAAGACCAGGAAAATAAAGCACATCACCCCAGTTCTAAAGTCCTTACACTGGCTCCCTGTAGCTCAGAGAATAGACTTTAAAATACTTCTTAGTTTATAAATCACTGAATAGCTTAGGACCAAAATACATTTAAGACCTGTTGTCGTCGTTGTATCAACCTTCCAGACCACTCAGGTGTTCTGGTTCTAGTCTACTCTGCATCCCCAGAACCAGAACCAAACATGGAGAAGCAGCATTCAGCCTCTATGCTTCACTAATCTGGAAAAAACTTCCAGAAAAACTGCAAAACAGCCGACGCTTAGTTCCTTTAAATCAAGGCTAAAAACTCACCTGTATAGAGCTGCCTTTGATGAGTAGTGAGTGGAATATTGATCAGGATTTTTGAATTATATTTGCTTGATGATCTTTATGATTTTGATGTATACTCGCTTGATGATTTTGATGCATACTGAATTGATGTTTTTATGATGTAAAGCGCTTTGCTTTGCACCTTGCTACTGATGTGTGATACAAATAAACTTGACTTGACTCACATCTATGATGCCAATTTCTATTTCTGCGACATCCCAAAGGTGTCTATCCTATGGAGGGAAAATTGACTCAAAATATCTGTACACAGATCATTTAAACATACATTTGCAAGTACCTGGAGTTACACACGAAATGTTACTTACAGTTACAAATCAAATATTACACACAGATATTTTGAGTATGCACAAAATGTTATTTACAGTTACAAATCAAGTATTACACACACACAGATATTTTGAGTCAATTTTCTCTCCATATCCATCAGCCATGTAAGGAGAGAGGAGAGGGTAGAGAGTACAAGGTGTTCTATACCTGTCTTCATATTTAGCTCAGCTTAGTGAAACCCAGCAGAGGATAGCAGGATGTAACTGTACACTGTGTGTTCAAGCATTCAAGTTGGTTAGGCCAAATTTTGACCCAGTGACCTGAATGCTTTAGATTCAATCAAGATTCCTCATACCAGGTATATTTTCAAACTTGCATTGTCTAATGTTAATAAATACGTATGAATTGTACCCTAAGTTTCCTGTTCAAAACAGAACAGCAAATGACTAGGTGTGAAAATCACAGTAGATCAGCAATTTCTGAAATACTCAAGACCAGCCATCAACATTTGCCACTAACAACCATGCTGCACCCCTTAAATCCCCTTTCTTCCCCATTCTGATGCTTTTGCTGAACTTCAGCAAGCTATCTTCACCACTGTAAGATGGTTAAACGCAGAGTCACTGCCAAATGATTGATTGATTTATAATGGTTTTGAACAAGCAATTAAACAGATGTTCTTAATACAGCAGCAGTTCAGTCTATTTTCAACATGTTAGAACAGCCTAAGTCCACCTGTGGTCTGGATTTGTTTCCCAATAACAATGAAACAAAAAGTGACCAAAAGTCATTGAAAATTATGATGTGGAAAAATCATATATTAAATAAAAATGCAATGAAATTTTGGTCTTCATTGTCCTTCCATTCAGGACCCCAAAACCTACGAGTTATTTTTCGAAGGAGTGATGCAACTCAGTGGTAAACATAGTCTGGTTAGAATGTATGAAAGGGTTTGCCAGCCTTAAATCCAATGTGAACAAACAAGCACAGTCTTCATAACTACAAAAAAGTACACATTTCTAAGTATTAAGGTTTTTGGCAAGCCTGTCCCTTAATTTGATATGTTAGCTCTACTTTGATTGTACATCGATCGAGCCATTGTTATCCTCTCAAGGATATTTTTTGTTATTCAGAAGGTTTTTATAGGAACAGCTATAGTATAATGTCATTTAAGGGTAACACAAGGACAAGACAGGTATAGTAATAAAGATTTCACAAGGAGGACATTTGAACTTGGTGTACTGTACAGCTCCAATAACCTAAAATGACAAACCAGCCCCAGCTGTTCACTAATGCAACTG
Organism: Anableps anableps; assembly: GCA_014839685.1. Classification (NCBI taxonomy): domain Eukaryota; kingdom Metazoa; phylum Chordata; class Actinopteri; order Cyprinodontiformes; family Anablepidae; genus Anableps; species Anableps anableps. Next base: position 15,797,838 of record CM026067.1, on the reverse strand, counting down.
ATGTGCAGTTATACATCATTGTAATGCTGTTGTAGTGTTGTTTTTATTGAAGTGACTTGATGTGATAGTGTAAGTGAATGTCCTATGAGACAATGGACTTGCTCAAGGTCATATCTGACTAGACAATATGAGCCAAGCCCATCTGACTCTCTGAGGAGGCAAAGAGCAGAATAAATACAATATTTTTTCTGTCCTCTACTCACATCTTTTCCTCTCTCTGTGGTTAGCATGCTGAGCAGGCCCCTCTAAGATACAATTTGCTTGATGTTTTAGATTACACTCTCTGGTTAGCATTAGTTGTATTTGCGCTGTATGCCTCGTTTTCATTCCCCATGCAGGAGCGTTGCACATCTGGATCACTGTGAAACAGCCAGCGATAAACAACATAATTCTATGCCAAAAAACTCTCCAGGTGATGTATGTCCTTCTGCCCTCTGGAGAGTTATGAGTGGGAGGAAACGGAGGCAGAATGTGGATCCTCTGGTGTCCTTTTGATGGCATCTTTACTACCCATTTGTGACATTACATGCAGAGTCCAAGGAAACTGCCAGAGAGAAAAGAAGGCTCTACGTCTGTGTCATACTGTGAGCATATATAAGTGAATGTGAAGATAAAAAGAGAAAAAACAAAGAGTGAAAAGCAGTTCCCAGTATTAGCGATATAGGCAAGTATAGGTTAAGTAGAATGGGACATGATGGGAAGAAAGATTGCACCAATTAAGTGGAGGGTAGGCTGGAATGGAATGGGGGCATCCAAAGAAAGGCACATTTCTCTCCCAGGGGTCAAGCTGTCGGTGTGACTTGGTGGCATTTGTTTGTCCCACCTTTTCCACTGTGACCTTACACTGAGCCAAGAGGAAACAAGAAACAAGCACACAGGCTTGTCATCAATATCACATCTGACACTATCTGGCTCTCGCTCTCACTCTCTCACTGTCTCTCTTTTTCTCCAGCAGAGGCATGTCATCCCATCAGTCCACATATAGCACACTCACAACAACGGGACTGCATTCTGAATCCCCCATTTGTATTGCAAGATTTAAACAGAAGTTTAATGATGACCCTTTTCTGCTCATAGTTGCATCATAAACAGATTTTAAAGCTAAAAAAAATACAGCGTGACAATCTGGCAAATATATGACACTGTTCACAGACTTTTTTTCTTCGCTTTTTTTCTTTCATTAAAAAGAATCCATATTAAAGCTCATTCTGCCAGTCAATTGCAGCAAAGATTTGTATTGATCTCTGAAGGTAGAAAAGAAATGTCAATTACATATTGTACAGCCCACCTGGAATATTAATCCCCTTTGAGTTACATATTTTTATTCATTAGCTTAATGTAGAAAATTGACTAATACTTGCCAAAGAGTAATGAGGTGGTTACCACCTCCATCTGCTTTGAAATACCTCTTTGTCTCTCTCACACACCCACTCATACATTCACATTTTAATCCCCTCATTGTCCCTCCTTTATTACCTTTTATTCATGTGAAACAAAAAAAAAGACCTCTACATGATGAATTTCCCAGAAACCTGTCTCAACTATCTCCCCTCTGTGTGATTGTCAGCATCGTTTACCCCAGCCATATTTTCTCACTTTGCTAATTTACCCACAAGGTGACAGGGTGCTGGGAAGCTCCTAAAAGTCCTCTGGCTCCAGATGTCTGGACCAGATGTCCTGTTATTTCTGGAGTGGTCCTGTGAATTTATTTTTATCTGTTTCCTGCTCTTTGCACCTATACAAATGCCCACCATCCCTTCGAGATGAAACCCATGTCTCCAGCTTACTTAAACATCTCCCGATTAAAAGTTTACTGCTAAAATCTTTGTAAACAGTATTCTTTTACGAATCTCAATGTTATTCTTATACTATATAAATTCGCCAAGCTGTTAAAGTCTTAACATCCCATTAAACAGATGATAGCCTGACACTCTGTCCAAACTTCTTTTTTTTTCATTGTTCTTATGCAATGCACAATAAACCAACTTGGATCACAGCCTGCTGCAAAGCTTACAACCTTTTGATGAGAACAAATTAATTAGGAGATACAATGTAAATGTGGATTATTGATATATTAGGACTTTTTTAAACAGTATTCCCTCATGAAAACAAAGCAAAAAAAGAAAGTCTTATGTGTTAGCACTGCATGTTTGTTTGAAGAATCCAATTTAATTATGTGCAACATTTCTACTCAGAAGACGAACATGTTTTATTTCAAGATGGAAAAATTAACACAAAGATCCACTGAAATCAAAATTTGATGAGCCAAACTTTTTTTCTCAGAAAACCTGGTATCAAAATCCAAAATGACCACCATGCATTTAAAACTTGATGCTTGCAGCAAAACACTGTTTACACATCATTTATCTTTCACCCACATAGCACTGTAAAACATTATTTGCTAAACATGTTGTTAAAGTGTTTGAGAATATAAAGTACAGAAGAAATCAATACTATTGCTTATGAGCTCATTGCTAACTGAGGTCACTTGCTGATGTTAGTCAACATGCCAGTGAGCTGACATGTGTACATTAGCATTTTAGCTAACATTATCATTTTATTTTAAATGATCATCTCTTTATCAAATTTATTATAATTTCATCAGCACCCGCCCCTTTCCTCCTTGATGTCCCAAGTGCCCTTTTTTGAGGCTTTTTTTGTGTGTGTGCATGTGGAGGCACATATATAAATCTCCATTCCTCCCAATCTCATTACTTTTTGTACCTAAGTCTGTTAAGATAATGGGGATGGGGGCGTGTATGCGTTTGTTTATGTGCATTGATACAACATTTGCTATTAGCTTGGAGAAACAGAGCGAGCGACACATCGTGCTGCAGTGGTGGTGTGTCACAGCGTCAATGGATCATGTTCTGAGTCATGCAGTATGCGGATTGTGCTGAAAGAGGCACTGTTGTGCACAAATGAACTGTGTGATCTGGTGAACAGATCTTGTGAATGGATCATCATCTTGTGAATGGATTTGTATTCATCCTAGAGATTAAGTACACTCAAATGAACAGTTATTCCTATCACTAAAATGCAGCATGTACAGTTGATTGTACATATTAATTCAGTTCAGTGCAATTCAATTTAATATAGTGCCAATTCACAACAAATGTCGTGTCAAGGCACTTCACAAAAACAAAAAATTATTTCAATTCAGTCACACATACATTCCAATCGATTCTAGTTATCAAACAGTACAATAAGCTCAGTTAATTATTAAGCGTAGTTTAAAAAGTTTCTATCTAAGGAAACCCAGCAGATTGCATCAAGTCATTGACTTGCAGCATTCCCTCCTCCTGGAGGAGCAGGGCCCAACAGTAGACAATCGCTTGCGTTGTGTTGTTGACTTTACACCAATCCCTCATACCAAGCATGCATGTAGCGACAGTGGAGATGAAAAACTCCCCTTAAACAGGAAGAAACCTCCAGCAGAACCTCTCTCAGTACCACAACTGTGGGTTTGGGAAGACAGACCAGATACACAAAAATAAATAGATGAACTGATGTAGGATTATTTTCTGTGCTCATGAAGCTAAAAAGGTAATAGCAGGAGATGGAGAATGATTAGTTGATGGCAGCATTATCTTAGCCAATGTCCTCCTCCAGGAAAGTATCACAGCCAAATCCAATCCCAAACCCGGGCCACATTTCAGAAAGCAGGGTTAGTGAAAACTCAGAGTAGGTTCAGGGGTAAGTAGGTGCATATCCTGGGTTTTTGGTTTCAGAAAGCTAAGTAGCCAATACCCTGAGTCAAGTTACTACCGCAACTTATTTCATGAAACAACCCTGCTCGGTAGCAGGGTTGTTTGAACAAACCCTGAGTTTGTCCTACTTTTTAGCTGAGACCTGGCACAAGGAAAGTGTCAGACAATCCTGTAAATGTTGGAAAGCTCTGTAGAAATCTCTGCCGAGAAAGAGTGATCAGACCGCGAATAGATGTCTTGTTATTTCTGGATAACATATTTTTGAGTGCTACGGTTTTTTGCCAGTCAAATTGTCAGGATCTGTGTGTGTGTGTGTGTGTGTGTGTGTGTGTGTGTGTATGTTTGGTGTGAGGTTTTCTGCCTTAGAGCGCGTGTGGGCGTGGCTGGCTCTCTGTTGTCAGATGTACCTGAGAGCAATCTGCTGATCTACCTTTTGGGGATATAAGGAGCTGCAGACGTCTCTTCTTTGCCTAATGGTCCCACATTACTGGTATCAATCAAGCCAGCATTTTTGTCTCTCTCGAGAACTTAGATCTAAAATTATTCCCAGAGAAACCTACCTGTGACTTACCTCACATCTCTCTGCATTGCCAGGTTGAGATCTTTTATCCAGTTCAGGATTACTTCCTTGAGTTCAGCACCGATCTCTACCAACTTCCACAACCATCTGTCTTCCACAGCTCAATTTCCCTTCAGTTATCATCTTCCTGCCCGGTCTCCTCCGGTCAGTACCCACCTTCTGGACTCGCACACCTTCTTCCCAGATTCACTCACCGGACTGACAGCATCTCCTCCTGCATGTGGTGACCACAACTACTAATAAGATCCCTTCATCGATAAATCTCATAATCATTCAGCTCATCCCTTCTAATAATTATCTCCCGGTCCAGATGCCGTGGGCTGTACCTGCGTAGGTCCTCCCGATCCCCTCCCCCTCCTTGTACATTTTTGTGAATAAATACTCTTCCTTTACGTTGAATCTCTGTGCCTGATTCTGCATGTGGGTCAGAAAACTCCTGCTCAACATGATACAAGTTATCTCAATAAAATTACAGCCCGCATATCACACATATGACACAAAGATGACAAATTGCAAAGATGTGATGAAGTCAGATTTTCCCCATTTGTAGAGTGGTGCATATCCCTGCTTGAAACATCAGACACTTGGGTTCGATCCCTGCCAGGTGTTGTGTAAAGTTATTCTATTTCTCGTTTATGTTTTCATCAAGAACAAATAGCTTAGTTTTAGTCACCCCCCACCGTCGGACAGTAGATCACTGTGGCTTGGACATTTATAAGTAGCTCACCCTCTGAAAAATGTGGACACCTGTGCTGTACAGCTTTGGGGTGTTCCCTAGTCACAGACATTACTAGACTAATAAAAGAAGAACTCCAAAGAATAGCGGGTATCAGTGAAAGCAAGAATGTGAATGGTATCACATTTTAAGACTTTGAACATTATCTATTCATATATTTTTGGGTTTCCAGACATAATTGGCTACATAGATGGTAGTCACATTCACTGCTCCTTTACTAAATAAGGGAAATTATTTTAGATTATGTGTTTTATTTTTTATATTATATTGCGCAGTTTTCATCTGTTCAACAAGTGTTTACATTGATGCTGTAATCAGTGTCACCTGCTGCACCTGTAATTTAATAAATCTGAGTATGACCATACAGTATATTCAATAATAAATTTCAGTTCATCTATCCTGGGTTTTAATCTTCTTTACTATGCAACCTATTAAAACATTTGTGACTCCTCTTTTCCTTATTGCTTCTTATAGCTTTTAGTCTGGTGACATTTTCTATGGTTTTAGTGATGTGTGAGCCTGGATGCTTTCATTGGCTTTTACTTTGCCGAAGTCACACCAGAATCTTCTCAACATGGAAAAATAAAGGATCTTCCATTCTGTTGTATTCTGTATTAAATACATTTAACAAACACAAATGTAGTTGACATAGTAGCTAATTGTAGTTTGTACTGTTAAGATCATATTTGATGGAGCCCACATTAACAGCAATGTGACCTGGGTCTGTTCATGACTCACACATTCACTGTGAGAGCTGGGTGGGAAATGGGCTAAACTGAAGACTGTAGTCCTTTACTTTCATTAAGTGTTCTTTACAGCTTTCAAATGAAGATACAGTAGATATTGATATTTTGTTCAGACAAATAAAATTATCCTTTTTTTAGGATGTTAAAGAAGTGCAGTATCGAGAATACAACTTTAATTCTCTGTCAGATCACACTCATGCTTTGACTTGGTCTCTGTCATGCTAACTCTGTCCTCTCTTTCTACATCTCCTAATGTGGCTGCAACTGTCCTTCTGGACAAACTGATGCTCTCAATTAATTTTACTTTGTCAGAAGCAAGCAGCACTGCAGCAGTATTATTGCATTCCTTAAACTCTCCTGCACAAGGCTTCAACCTTTTATCTATATTATTGTTTCTGTTTTGATTATTTCTTTATAATATGCTGAGTTGGACCTTTTTGCTGCTATTTCTGAGTCTAAACATCGACCCCAGCAGCCTCACCACAGGAGACGACGCTGTTATCAAGATGTCCCCACTCCCGCTCCAGAGGGTCATGCTGATGCATCCACTGCTGCACCAGGGGACCTAAGTGACACCTCCATCATTATCCCAGGGGGGTCAGGTCAAGACCTCCATACCTCGTTTTCCTCCTGGACCACGTCTCCGTCCTCCAAACCTCAACCCAGCTCCTTGCCTCCCCAGCCAGTACCTGCAGTGTTCCCGTCTGAAGCTGTCCTTACGTCTGTTGTCTTTACTGTGGCCAAAGTTCTCTTGGCAGTCACAGTGGCAGCCCACAGCCTCTAAGCCAGCTGCCACTGGACCTGCAGCCCCTCAGATGGCCACCTCAAGGCACACAGCTCCTTCGCTGATGCTGGCCTCCAGACTTCAAGTTTCTTCATAGCTAGCTTGGGTAATCAAAATATGCAGTTCAATTATGTATAATAGTATGTGACACAATACACAAAAACTGGGGGGGATCTTTAATGATCCAAAGTTGTTTGGACTCTTAGTTTCATTTGTGTTTCTGTTTTAATTTTTTTTTTATTTGCTAAGATCTCCCTATTTTGTTTATTCCATGTGTTAGTTCTTTTATTCTCCTTGTTTGTGCTTTGTACCTGTTTCCTTTGATTAGTATTTCTTTCTGTTTCTTGTTATGTTAGTTCCAGGGTTTTTCGTTAGTTTTCTCTGCTTTGTTTATCTTTCACCTCTCCCTCAGCCTGCCATGCTGTTCCCTTCCCAGCTGCATCTCATTTCCCCATTCTCCTCTATCTGCACCTTCACTCAGCTGCTTTCAGTTCTTGTCTGATTAGCTCCTCTGGTTCCCCTGTCATATCTGGTCCTTCCTCAGAATATTTAAACCCTTCATTCTGCACTGCTCCTCACTGGTTCCTTCCTTGACTCTCCAATATCAGCTTGTCATCCACCTCTGTTATTTGTCCCTGCTATTTTTGCTGCCAATCTGTTCAGTAAGTTTTATTTTCATCTCTATCATTCAACATGCATTCAATGAGGATCCCACGCTCTTGTCTGTGTCTTGATTCTGCCATAAACCAGCATTACATGACAGGCAACACCTTAAAGGAGTAAGCACTATCCAGCAAATTCCCAACTCAGTCAACATGCAAAGAGACCCAGCGATCCCAGCCTGGTGGATGCAGGGAGCAAAGTGTGCAGGGAAGGGCAATGCCAAGGCCCTACTTGTTGGCTCAGGCTTGGAACCTATTGATAAATATTTGCAATTCTAATTTTGTTAGGTTTTACTTTGGTAATTATTGACAACAGAATTTGCTTGGAGTACCACTAAATGTAGCCCAAATAAAACTGTATGAAAAAAGAATGCAGTTACTCAGGTGGACTGATTTGGAAAAATGTACTGTTAAAATTGGTGTTTCCAACCAATTATTTTATTCATTCAAAAAACATTTTTTTCATAATTTCTTTATTTTGAATGAACCTTATTTATATTCAACTACTTATATGAGCAATCAGAAGTCATATAAAAAAAATCTGATGTTTTAAAATCCCAAAATTAAAAAACATCTATCATAAAGTAAATATATTTCTCATTATTGTACATATTGTAATGTGATCAAGCTGCCTAAGAAACAACAGTTTCAGTCATTTAGCTTTACTTTAACCAGAACAAGATGTTTTAATTCATTTTACAGGTATAGTAAGCACAAACCCTCAAAACATCAAGTGAATTACACCTCTTACAGGGCACAGGTGCACAATGTATTCAGGAACTTAAGTCTTGCATAACACTCATCTGTGAAACTCAGTCTCAGATGAGCTTTTGATCACATTATGATAATTCAGCTGTCTAAAACTAATTTTGAGCACTTTTTGATGCAGGAATTGCAGAACTAACTGCCACCAGATGGCAGTGAAGCACTGCATCAAAACATCTGGTTTGCTTGCCTGATGTCACATTTGGTTGCTTCTATCTTATCTTTTCTTAGATCCTTCCTTCCTATTGTAGCACAGGCAGATAAAACCTGCCAGTGCAAACCAGTATCATATAGTGATCTGTTGCTGCTGAAAGCACATGGATAGTTAGAGCAGGAACAGAGAAAGTGGAGAGAGAGATAACAGAAGTGGGAGGAGAGGACACAGAGAGATGGAAAGCAGAGAAGAGATAGAAAAGAGGGTTAGCAGTTGAGTAATTGGCCTGAGACATGCTGCTAATGCAGCTTCTCCTTCATTGTATTCTTTTGTCAAGCAGTACTTGTCCTCCCCCCTTCTTTCTTGCCTGTACACTCCTCATACCCAGTTTTCAGCCTCCCTTCCTGCTCTCCTCCTACCTTGTTTTCTACTTCTTGACTCTTACCACACTCATTCAGAGCACTTTCTGTCCTACTTCACCTTATCAAGTTCCCTTTCTCACACTTTCTTTTCTCAGCTTTGCATACAGCACCTCTTAGTTGTCTTCATCTGAGACTTACAGAGAATGAACATCAGCACAGAGCACCAAAAGGTTAAAGGACACAAGTGCACACATAGGGACTTCTGGTCAGTATTCACCTCTTTGTGTTATCTGGTAGCTGGAAAAGGAAGCAGTGGGGAAAAAATTAAATAGTTTTATGCAATATTTTGACAAATTAAGTTCAGGTTTGTTTTTGGGATCAAACTGTAAATAATTTCAGAGTTTGCCTTCTTTTTTGTTTGAGTCAGTGTCTTCTGTGTATTTTTTTTTTCTTTCATTGTATTGTTTGTCAATGTTTCTTGCATTTTAAGAACTTGTTTTATTCAATCTAAAATACTCAACACAGCTTGTTGAAGGAACACAAAGGAATAAAACACACTGCTGTTACAATTTTTTTTCCATGGCAACTTGCTTTTTATAACTCTAAAGTAACTAAACTAGTTACCTTGTTTTAGGTCTCTATATGATCCAGTCGGCATCATTCAGGGAAATTTAATGCTGTAACTCATATTTTACAAGTTTCTTCAGAGTTATTTAAGATGATGGCTTTGAGCTGGAATGATCTCCTGCAGTAGTCTGAATTAAAGCTTTTCAGAAGAAGTGTCAGACGGAAAACACCAGCACAAGTCTCATGAAAAAGATGCTCAGTGTTGTCCGTAATGTTCTTTAGAATTCTTCTGTGCACAATCATCTCTAAAGTCTCCCAAGACAGAGCCGCCCGTCTTTATCACCTTGTTGAGCTTCTTAAGATGCTGACTCTGATGCTGCCACCCAAACAGATGATGGCAGAAAATATTGCACAGTCCACAACAGAATTACAGAAGATGGGTTACACAGAATCTTGCTACAGACACTGAAGGAACAAAGCTTCCTCAAGAAGTATGGTCTGCTGTTGCATACGCTGTTGCATCTCAAGCCTGGTCTGTTGTCCAGGTGAACACCAAGGTATTTATATTCGTCCACCACCTCCACCTTAGCAAAATTATTGATCAAATCCTCGTAGTCTAGCTTTCTAGACAACTGACTCTCAATGAACAACATGGCAAGACTGCAAAGCCTGTTTTGAGACATAATGGACCTCAAGTAGTTTATCAGTTTTAACCTACTGAAAGCTTTCTCCCCACCAGCAACAGTAACAGGCAATGTACAAAATATATGTAAAGTAAAGCAAACTTCTCCAGAAATGCTTTGTAGTTGCATTTTGTTAATTGCATTTAGGAGAACAAGAGGGGACAAGTTGGGAGGGAAAGTGGCAGCACATAACTATAAACAAAACAATGTAACTCCAAATCAATCACACCTTTGTGGAATCAGTGTCACCAGTTAGGTAGTAACACATATTGCAAATCAGTTTCACCTGCTGCTGTGCAAATGGAACATACAACAGGTGGAAATGAGAGGCAATTAGCAAGACAACCCCTATAAAAGAGTGATTCTGCAGGTGGTGACCACAGATCATTTTGAACTTTTAGTCACTTTTTTCATTTTGTCAGTGCTGTCACGCATAGAAGCATCATGTGGCGTTTTTTACAGCCCACTGAAGTTGCTCAAGTAGTGTAACTAATCTAAGACGGAACATCAATGCGAGTGGTGGCAAGAAGATTTGCTGTGTCTCTCAGCACAGTGTCCAGAGCATGGAATAGGTACCAGGAAATAGGCCAGTACACCAAGAGACATGGAGGGGGCCTTAGGAGGGCTACAACCAGCAGCAGGACCATTACCTTGTCCTTTGTGCAAGGAGGAACAGGAGGTCCACTGCCAGGGCCCTACAAAATGACCTCCAGCAGGCCACTAATGTGCATGTTTCTACTCAAACTGTCAGAAACAGACTCCATGAGGGTGGTATGAGGGCCCGAGGTCCACATATAGAGCCTGTGCTAACAGCCCAACACTGTGCAGGACATCTGGTGTTTGCTAGGGAATACCAACCAAAATTGGCAGATTCGCTATTGCCACCCTGTGCTCTTCACGGATGAAAGCAGGTTCACACTGAGCACATGTGATAGACATGACAGAGTCTGGAGACTCTGTGGAGAATGTTATGCTGGCTGCAACATCCTCAAGCATGACTGGTTTGGTGGTGGGTAAGTCATGGTGTGGGGAGGCATTTCTTTGGATGGCCGCATAGCCCTCCATGTGCTAGCTATACACTGTTACTGCCTGTCACTATCATTTTGCTGCTGTTGCACAGAGAATCTATCATTTTGCTGCTGTTGCACAGAGAATTTCCCATTTGGAAATATATATATATATATATATATATATATATATATATATATATATATATATATATATATATATATATATATATACAAGCTTTCCAGGCTGTTTTTTGTTATTATATAATGATTGTTTGAATTTCTGTCAGTAATAGATATTTTAGTTTTGTGGTGTGATTGTAAGAAAGAGCAAAGAGACAGAGAAATCCCCACTCTTTAATAATGCTACCTGGCTTGTCATTGATCACCTTTTTCACTGGGATAGAGACAAAGAGTTTGACTGGTATGGGGGGGTCAGGGCTGCTGCTGACTGTTAAGTGTGGTAAAAGGTACAGGGACAAGTTAAATATATAAATATATTGCTAAACATTTCCATTCACTGATTGAATGCTGGTGAAATGTAGGGTAACAGTAGTCTGTAGCTAAACTAATTAAGTTAACATGTTGATAACCATACATTATAGTCTACCCACCTCTCTTGGAGAAAAACTAGGTTAAAAGCTAACACCTGATTTTATTATTTTACTAGGCAGCATAGTTATTATCAATGTTGTTCTTTTCTTCTACCGACTGCTACTAAACACCATCACCATCAAGTGCACTGAAGCAGAAAGAAACCATTTCATCCAGATACAGGGGGGTGTTCGGTAAATATGGATGTTTGCTTTTTGGTCTGGAAGTGGTAACATTTAACTTTTACTGCCAAAAACAAGTAAAAACAACAACATTATTAATTTACTATTGACAGGGGCCACCAAATATTTATGTATTTATTTATTTTTGTGAATTTTTTTGGGAATTGTCCTAACTTTTCCACTTTTCCCCCTATAGGTGCCCCTGTTCAGATGACAGTGGTTATGTTGAAGCAGATGAGGGTTGATGGTGACTTCAAGTACAGCTGTATGGCGATAAGCAAACTGCTGTTTGTTTGTTTGTTTGTTTACGCAGGTGGGCCAAAACGAGTCTTCTAGGACTTTCATTATGTGGGATATCAGGGTAGGTTGGTTATTGGGGGAAGGATTTGTTAGAGGAGGAGAACCATCTCACTGATCTGATCTGATCTGCATTGATGTCCTCTCCATGACTGGCACAGTGCATCCCAATCTGTAGCTTCTAAACAATCTAGTACAGCTTCTTCAGCTTTGTGTGAGCATCCTGTCACAGTTCTTTTTATTATATCTTGCCTCTGGACAAGAGGCAAGATGTAATATACTCTGAGCAGAGAAACACAATTATGATTTAATTTACCATGAGGAGGTCTATTTTTGCGATGTATGTATCCCTGACATTTGCATCAAACAGCTCCAATATTTTGTTTTCTCTAATATTGCAACTGACAAACTGTTGAAACACTGGAGGTGTTGTAGAAAGTGAGGCATATATTAATATCACCAGATATTGCTTTAAACCAGTTGGGGTGTTGTGTATGTAGCTTAACAACAACTGAGCTTGTGACATCAAATACATTGTCAACAACATCTTATGGTGGAATCCATATTGCTGCCAAAATAACAGTGGTGAACTCACTTGTTCAGTAGTATGGACCAAAACTTACTGCTTACAGTTCAATATCTGGGCTGGAGGAACAATATTTTATAGTGGCATGTCCTGGATTACACCATCTGTTGGTGACAAGCATTGCTAGTCCTGAGCTTTCATTGATCCTCTTAAAATTGCTATCTGCCCATATGGTTAGAATGCTGGTCAGAGAGGCGTTAGATTGTTGAATTGGGCTATATGATCCTGCCAACACATCTCGGTGAAAACACATAGTACTGCTTTCCTGATACTCTGGCTGGATCTTTGTTAGTGCTTGAGGTTCATCCAAATATCTCACGCTGCCTATTATGATCGCTAGAAGAAGTGGTTTGAAGTTCCTGCTTTTCTCTCTCATCTTTACTTCTACATTCCATCCACAATGCCTTCTTTTCAACTCATCTGCAATTTTGTTCCATAGTTCAGATAATATTTGCGCTTTTGGGATGTTCAGTGGCTGCTCCAGGTTGTACAAAACCAACTTGCTGCTATGGTTACAGATATTAAGTGTCCAAATGTAAAAATGTAACAGCAAAAAAAAATCATTCCATCTACACAATAGCCAAAACCAAAGGGAGTAATTGTTGAGTGAGCATGATTTCAGTTTAAGAAAATATTTCACACCATGTCCCCTGTCAATAACCATATCCTTATTATGAAGTGAAATGAGTCAAGTTACCATGGTCTCAATAATAGAGAAGAAATTTTAGCTTTGGAGTCCTACCATCTACAACAGAAATCAAGTCATTCCAAACTCTTGATCATGCTAGTTGAAAATTGGGTACCTTTAAAATAATGATGCTTCTGAGTAAATGGGTTACTAAAAAAAAAACAATGCTAAAGGTTCCATATCATTTGCATGTTATAAGCTGGTAGAGACACCAGGTTGTTCACCCTCATTTTGTGGTTAAGAAGTTTGAAATGTTTCTAATGAAGCATTTGTTAGGTCAGCTTGGTGGATCTGTTTAATTAAAGCTAGGTGTTTGTAATGCTAAATATACTTATATATGTTATGCATACTTTTGTTAAAGAAAAACAGTATACACATACATCACGTGTTCTGAGTACACAAACCCATTAAAGCAGTTTTAACAAGCTAACTGATCTTGATGAAATCCACCTATGTCACTATTATATGTTTCAGAATGACAACATGCAAATTTACAGCTGAATCTAATGCCCCATGAAATGCACTTTTATTTTTGGATCCAAGTGCTAAATGTGGGGTATTTTTGGGGTTCAATAGAGGTTGGATAGCTTTCGATGAGGTATGGAAGAAAATAAAGGCTTGTTTTGGAAGAGAAGCTGCATGGCCACCTTTTGAGGAGGAAGCCAGCTGGCCCAGTGTGCCAAGAGAGAACAGGAGCAGTGCAATGGGGTTGGAGAGTAGGGATGTTAAAGTTAACCAGTTGGAATGGATATGTGAAAGTACACATGCAAGATGTGAAAAAATACTTATTTGGAGATTAAATCCAGATGCAATTGTATTCATATTCTTGTGTCAATGGAAAAAACAACTGGTTGCTGTAATGATTCATCGAATGATTTGAGTACCTCGATTTTTAAAAATTCCTTGAAGCAAATTATCTGCCTCAAGGCTTCATTAAATTATGTTTTACTATTTAGTGCACTGTGTTCTGGCCGGATAAGATGTTATGCTGTTAGCATAACATAGTGTGACTAAACATTTTCTTTTCCCCTGACATGTCCACTTTTCACCTTCTGTCCATTGCATACAGGGGGATTTCATTGATTATGCAAAAATGTCCTGGTTTTCCTTTTTTTAGGGGACCAATAGGCATCCTTAAATTGACTGGGGCGATGCATGGAATACAACAACCTTTCTTTCATTGGATGTCCTCCCGCAGCAGCTGCCTAGTGGGTGACTCAGAGGTGGCGAAGTGCGTGGCAGGTGTGTGTGTATACAGGTGGAGCAGAGACGCATGCAGATGGACAGAACACAGTGGGCTGTGCTCCAGCTCTGTAGCTGATACTTAGCGTAAGTGTAGCTTTACTGAAGCTATTAGCAAAGGAGAGTCAGTACACAGCTTCAGTTATTACAGCTTGAATCTAGTGATCAGACCTGAAATCTGGGTATAGTGATGTACTCAGACCTGAACCTTTAGGGACACAGAACATTTCCAGGATTAAGTACTAATATCCCAGCAAGATCTAGAAAAACTCATCCATGCGTTTATTTTTAACCGCTTTGATTACTGCAACAGTCTCTTCATTGGTCTGCCTCAAAAGTCAATCAGACAGCTGCAGCTGATCCAGAATACTGGTGCTCGTGTTCTCATTAAGACCAGGAAAATAGAGCACATCACCCCAGTTCTAAAGTGTTTACACTGGCTCCATGTAGCTCAGAGAATAGACTTGAAAATACTTCTGTTAGTTTATAAATCACTGAATGGCTTAGCACCAAATTACATTAAAGACCTGTTGTCATGGTATCAACCTTCCAGACCACTCAGGTGTTCTGGTCCTTGTCTTCTCTGGATCTACACAACCAGAACCCAACATGGAGAAGCAGCAGTCAGTTTCAATGCACCACAAATCTGGAACAAACTTCCAGAAAACTTGCTTGTTTCATAGTTAGTGATTGTATGATGTTTTTATGATATAAAGTACTATGAACTGCCTTGTGGCTGAAATGTGCTATATGAATAAACTTGACTTGACTTTACAAACCGAGAAATAAATTTCCTACCATCCTGGTTGCAATAAATGGGTGGTGACAAATGGATGGCGGAATGCACCGTGGTGTGTACATAGCTGGCATATGTGTTTCTGTGTATGACAAAGGTGTCAAAGACCCCGTCGCTCACATGGACATAAAAGCTATAAAAAGGCTGTACAAAGTGAGAATTCATCTATTAAATTGACTGAAGACGAATACGTAAACCAAAAACTGGAGTATACATATACACAGCTGCAGTATGTAACTTTTATAAAAAAAAAATATCTTTTTTACATATTTGTTTAAACTGTCACTATGTCGTGACAGTATAATATGAGACCGATAATTTGTGAAAAAATCAAGCACCTCTATCTCCTTCCAGTGCTCCTATTGCCACGTGCAGAAATGCACTGCTCCTGGTCAGAAACAACCAGTCAGAGCCAGGAGGAAGGTCTTAGCGCCGTCATCCTCGTGTACTTATGTGCTTAATATGGTAGAGAAACAACTTACCATTCCAGGAAAACTGTTTATCTGCCATCATCATTGGCCATGCTTGCTAGCCTGAGCATTCATTGCAGGCTCTGTTGTGGGGAACTAGCTGTGGCATAGCAGAGAGCATGAAACGAATACATCACAACTTTTCCACACTGATATTCGTCCCTTGCATGTTTGGATCGATTTCTATACAATGGAAAACATGCAGTTAGCATCAGCATCAACAAACTGCTGTGCTTTTGTTTTTGATTGACTCTTTAGAAAGCATTTCTAAATACAGCTGGAGTGTTAACAGAAAATGTTCTACCAACCAAGCAATGTAGCACTAATAGAAATAGTAGAGACTACCATTGAGCCAATGAACATGGGTTGGGTTGTTGATCAAGAAATCCCATGAATTTTTTTGATAATGCTCCTTGCTATCTGGGCATCAGGAGTTGCTGCTCCACATTTGTTGCATTTGGGGAGGTGTGAATGTGTAATCGAAATCTGATGTGGTCCGAAAAAGCAAACTCTGCTCCACCTACAAACATAAGTCTTGGCTCGGATGAAGTGAACTCTGGTGTGGTTTGAATACGTATGTGAAGGCCAAGTGAACCGGAGACCGCTCCAAAAGCAGGAAGTGGACTATAGCACAGGGCATTCTGGGTAAATTCAACCAAGACAAATGTGTGTGTCTAGTGCTAGTGGGAGAAATGGCTTGTGGTCAGATGTGGTGTGAAGAGCGTTTGTTTGGCACATTTGCCAAAGAAAAATCCTACATTTGCTAAAATATCACACCACTCCATTTTTGTTTACATTTTGTGAAGAAGGAAGTTGTGCTCAATGTCTTATTCAGAGGTTGTTGTGTTATTTCCTTCAGCAGTCCTTAGTGACCTTGCAATTTTGGTCCCCAGTCGAACCGGATCTACTGAACTATCAAGTGTGAAAACACCCTATATCACATAATAATCCCTTCAGCTCAATGCAATAAGAGCACAGCTGTTTATAACCTTAAAGTGTTTTGAAGGCACAAGTTAAGACATTTCTATAAGAAGATCTTTAGAAGCAAAATGCACAAGTTAATTTTATTCTGAGGCTGACATAACTGGTAAACATTACACACTTGACTGAGATGTAGACAAAAAAGGAGACTACATCTATTTTTTTTCCTGTCAAATACTGCCAAAACATTGAGGTTACACTTTCTACAAATGGGAGTAACTTTAAAGCCTGTCCATGGTATGTCAAAATGTTGTAAAATTTTGATTTTTACCCTACAAAACAGCATAACTCATAGTAAGTGTTGACTGCAAATCCACATTTATGATTCAGCAATCCATTCGGGATGTCTGTTATCTGTTTTCAAACTGCAGCAGTCCATGGTCTTTTAGTCAGGAGTCTTTTTTTTACCACTCGGTGGGTTTACCTGTGGGTTTACAACTACTTCTTTTGGCTACAATGGGAAAAATGATGTACAGGCAAGTGTGGCAAATTGTTTGTCATTGCAGCATAAATTCAGTGTTGTTTTGTGAGGACAGTAAAAGCTTTGCAAACAAGAGAAGGAGTATATTCCCCAATTGTACTTTATTGCATTTGCCTACGATCTGCTGCTCACTTGTGCATCAGCCTCTGGTTAAAAGGTACATTTTCCTATCAGTGCCTCAAAACCTCAAACTGGAGAGTTGCTTGGCAAGATTGTACAACTACACTGCTCTTTTATTTGAACAATAATGGACAGCGTCCAAACACACAGCGCTTGACTACGTGACTTACATGCACTTTGGTTGAATATAGATTTATGCTTTGTATTTTAAACAACTTTTAAAGTTGTAGGATTTTGGAAGTGACTATGAAAGTAATAGTTTTCAAAAAAGATTGGAACATAAGCTCCCATAGCCCCCCTCTCCCCCTCAATACATACGCACAAAACTGCGCACAATCACAGACACAGAGACATAATTGGACCCAGCACAGCAGTCACAAGGGGGGACCCATCTGGAGGGATTGTTTATGTGTGTATCTGTGTGTTTGTATCTGTGCGTTATAAGGTACATTTCTCTTGCAGTGCACCCCTTAGGCCCTGGGCTACATTTGCTCCCATCCATCAGCCAGATGAGCTGTGTCCTTTTACCATTGCTGACAACATGAGGGGAAAAAACTAAATAAAGTCAAACAATATATTTATTTGTAGATTAGAACCCAAATCAATAACCCCTTCTACGGGGAAAGGGTAATGCTGCTGATGGAAACAGATGGCTCTGAAATTAGATTTTAATAATGAGAGTTTTTTTAGATTTTTTTTTTTTTTTTCAACAAGCAAAAGGGTTTTTTCTACTTAAACTCTACTGTAATCATCTTTCATTATGTTCCTTTAAAAGGGTGTATTATGGGGTGACAGTTAAAGATGTGTGCGGCTCTCCAGTGTATAAAAACAGAGGTTGAAGTAGTCTTGTTTGGTGTGCAACTATGCATCCATCAGCTTGCTTTTTAGTAATGTGTGCTTTTAGAATAGCTTCTTAGCTGCCATCTTCCACACTGCAGAGTATATATTTACTCTCTCTCTCTCTGTGTGTGTGTGTGTGTGTGTGTGTGTGTGTGTGTGTGTGTGTGTGTGTGTATGTGCGCGCGCGCAGCCTTATTTGTCTGGGATTATTTCTTATTTACATGGCATGGATGTGAATATGTTTCCAATATTGTTTGTGTTGGGGCCAGTGAGTGTTAATCAGATGTTTACAAGCACTGCATAGTAAATGCTTTTCCAAGTTGAGGCTGAACAAGCTTGAAAAGAAAAAAAAAAAAAAAAAAAAAATAAAATAAAATAAAATATATATATATATATATATATATATATATATATATATATATATATATATATATATATATATATATATATATAATAACAAAATGGCATGCCAGATATGTTATTGTTCACTGTAATACTATTTAAGATCAGCTCACAAGATTTTTGTCATTATTCAAAAGTAGCATAATAGACTAAATCATTTTACCTTTGGTACATCTAATGTAAAAGAAACTGTCTACTACATACTGCAGCTGTGTATATGTGCAGGATTCAAAACATTAACAATTAACTGTTATCCTTTGCAGCATCATTCACTTTCCATGAGATTTGATAAACACAGTAAGGTGAAATCTTCACTGGCAAAGCCATGTTTTTTTTCCTTTTACTTTAAAAACAGTATTGCCCACCTACTATGTCAGGCCATACGCATATTTCCACCTCAGTGGTGCACACCAAACAACTTCTCTTTACCCTGAAGGCAGCCGTTGCTGATGTACCTCTATTTCCATACTGATTCCCATTAGCTTTCAAGTGCCACTACTACCCATGTCTACTAGTCTGTCCATCTCCCTAGGGAGTGTGCACATCTCTTGAGCCTCCCTGTATTCTCCCCCCTGTTTCCTTTCACCAAACACTTTCTTAAAGGTCAGGCACCTGCAGGGCCGGGAAGATGGAGGAACACGGAAAAAGGGGCTAAAGTGATGCCCCCAACTCTTAAGTCAGTACTGGAAGTGGTGACTTGAGAGGCATGACCATGCCCATGTGACATGAATTGACTGCGGGTTAATAAAAAAGGACATCATTTGATGTTTTTTTTGTTTCACTAAGAAATAGAAAAAAGACATCTAAAAGTAGGCTTCTATTCTTTGTAGCCCATTAATGTGTATAGGTTCTCTACTGTACAGTAACCATTGTAAAGACTTGATCCAGCATTTCTATACTTGTTATATAAGTTCATTATTTATCCCCTCTTTGAGGTACTGTTTTTTTCTTTTATCTCTTGAGCTCCCACTCTTCACACCACAGTTATCCTCTTCATCATTCTGTCCACCATTCCTCCCATTGCATCTCTGCATCTGCAGTTCAGTTCTATTTACCATCACTGCCTAGTTTCTGTATTTTCTCTCTCATCCCTTCACACCCTCCAGCCAATTTCCTCAGAGTCCACTCTCTAACATCTAGTTTTCTCTTTATATCACCACTGATCTACCTTTCATGCTGAGCTTGTACTCGCTCTGATGCCCTCCCCCTGTGTTTATTCTGTATGAGTGTTATTTGTATCCCCTACCTGCCATAG
This sequence comes from Anableps anableps, assembly GCA_014839685.1. Classification (NCBI taxonomy): domain Eukaryota; kingdom Metazoa; phylum Chordata; class Actinopteri; order Cyprinodontiformes; family Anablepidae; genus Anableps; species Anableps anableps. The sequence continues at coordinate 15,778,148 of CM026067.1, read as the reverse complement.
TGATACTCATTGCTTTGTGTAAGGCAGTGTTGGCCCCACCCAAACCCTACACAATGCTTGCTGTCATTGGGGCCTGACTCTGAAGATTACACTTCACAGAGCAAGTAGCCTCACTGCAGGCCCTATTCCCAGCAGATGTGGCTAATTCAGCCTTTTATCATTATGGCCCCATGCTTGCTATTAGTGTCTCTTTTTCCACTCTATAACATTTCCTTATTTAATGTTACCATGCATGATCTAAAGATAGACTATCTTAAATTTGTAGGTAAATAGTTTTTTTTATTTATTCATAAATTAATCATGAGTTTCTGGTTTAAAAAAAAAACAAAAAACAAAAAAAAACAAAAACAAAAACAAAACAAACAAAAAAAAAAAACAGAAGAAAGAAAGAAAAGGGCCCAGCTGCAAGAGTAGGAAGCAGGAGGCAGGCCAACAAACTAAGAGTGCCACAGAAACAGGAGGAATACATTTTGACTGAGTTGCAGCTGGACACAAGCTGGGCCAACAGGAAGTCAGGGCAGACAGTGAAAACAACAATAACAATGATGTGACAGTGAATTACTGAAAAGCTCAGACTACACAATTACTAAGGGAATAAATGACAGACACAGGGCAGCTGTGATAATTGACAAATCAGGATCAGGTGTGTGAAGGGATCAGAAAGCATAATAAGAAAAATAAAACAAGCGAACAGACTGAAATCGAATAACAATAAAAAGAAACAAAGAAATCAAGAGAATCTCACTGAAAACAGAACCACAATGAACAAACATGATACACCGAAAGAATTGTGTACTGTTTATTTATTTACAAGTATAAATGTCACTGTTTTGTAGAACTGTTTCATATTGACCCACTGGCCACTTACTGTAATAGCCTTACCTTGTTGTAGGGTGAATCCCCTTTTGTTTTCAAAACTGTCTTGATTCTTCATGGTAGAGATTCAAAATATGTGTCTGAAACATTCCTCTGAGATTTTGGTCCATATTGACATGTTTGAATCCTGACAGTGCTTGCCATATCTTGGCTCTAGATCAATGATGTAAATCTTGCATTTCACCACATCTCAAAGTGACTCTATTGGATTAAGATCTGGAGTTTGTGGAAGTCACTGGAGCACAGTCAACTCATTGTCATTTGCAAGAAACCAGTTTGAGTTGATTTGAGCTTTGTGACATGGTGCATTAACTTATTGGATATAGCTGTCAGATGATGGTTACACTGTGGCCATAAAGGGCTGAACATAGTCAGTGGCAAAACTCAAGTATGCCATGTTTTAAATAATTTTTGTTACAAAGTTTCACAAAATGTACCAAGAAAACCATACACCATTTCCTCACCACCAACAATCTGAACTGTGAGTATAAGGCTGGATTCATGTAGTTTATACCAAATTCTGACTCTTTCATTTGAATGTTGTAGATAAAATTTGATGCAATGTTTTTAAATTGCCGATTGCCTCGTTTTTATGAGCTTATGTGAATTGTAGCCTCAGTTTACTGCTCCTAGCTGACCACATTGGTCTTCAGTGTGGTCTTCTGCTTCTGTAGCCCATCTGCTTCAAGGTTCGTGCTGTATATTCAGAGATGATTTAATGCATGTCTTGGTTGTCAGGGTTATTTGAGCTGCAGTTGCCTTTCTTTCATCTGGAACCAGTTGGCTCATTATCCCTGGACATAAGGGGGAAATTTACAAAGATGCAAAGACTTTCTTCTCTTTTTTTGGACCATTCTTGGTAAACCTGAGAGATGGGTCTGTCTGAAAATCCCAGTTGATAGCAGTACTAGTATATGAATTCCTCAGACCAGGCTGTGTGGCATGAACAACCATGCTGTGTTCAAAGTCACTTAAATACCCTCTTTCTATATTCTAATGCTCGTTTTGAACTTTAATAAATTATCTTCACTGTGCCTAGGTGCTTAAATGTATCGAGTTGTTCTTTGTGTTAATAGTAAAAATCAGCCTTACTTAACAAAATGGCCTGTTACTGTAATATTATGTTTAGACACCCATTTAACTTCCAGCTTTCAGTTTGTTTGTCCATAAAATACATCATTTTTATTGACTATGTTTACATGATAAAATATCAACGCATCCTATGAATTATTAATTTCAAGGATGTACAAATTAAACTACTGCATTTTAAGCAACAATTAATTATTCTCATTTATGAAAATGTGAATATGGTGGTGATTCAAACCTAACATTAAAACCAGTCATCATTACAATATTTCTTTAAATCTGGGAAAGCATTTACCACATTTGACCTCCACCCACATAAACCCTTATTCTGTATACACTGCACGGTTACCCTTTGTTCTAAATTTGTAAGTATTTATTGTATATTCTTGTTTTTTTTTTTTTTTTTTTTTTTTTTTTTGTTTTGTTTTGTTTGTTCAAGATTTATTTCAGAATGTTGTTCATCTGAAAGACCACCTGGTTGAACGGCATCTGGAGAAGGTCTGTGGCCTCTACATGCCAGCACTCCAGCCAGTTGGTCAGGGCACCAAGGTTCAACTGCTTCACATTATCCTGTGACCTCATCTCTTTCACTTCCAGCTAAAGATCACAACACTTTAGAGGGCACCTCACTTCTCCACACGCCTCACAAATTGTTGGTATATTTTTCCCCTCTAACTTTGTATAACTAAATTCATTTTTAAAAGTCTCATTGTCAAATGTTTCCTAAAAGTTTTGAACCTGAGTCTTGTTTCAGCACAAAACATGAGACATAGTAGATTTCATATATTTAAAAATGCCTTTTGTATATATCATTAAAATACTACTGATCGAGAAGTTATGCTCAGTTAGGCATAACACTTACACCTGCATATTATCTGTAAGAAAACAGAATTTCACTATATAAAAATAAATTTACTGCAAAGTAGCACAAATTCAACACATTGACTGAGATCAGAGTTTGTCACAAATAAGACCTTGTAAGGATTGTAGTTCTGAGAAAAGTTCCTGCATTTTGAAGCAAGTTACTTTAGAACATATCTTGGCATTTACCCTTATTTGGCACTGGAAGAATGAGCTCAGTTCTATCATCATCTATACAATTGTTTTTGACTAAATGGATATAAAACTAGAAAAACAAAAAAAAAATTCTGCTATATGAAAAGACAGCTGAATTCTTTCATCTGCAGATTAGGCCAGTGTCACATGTTATTCTTCAAAATGTAGCTATCTATCACTTAATATTTTTTACTAGAGGTACCAGTAAAGGGGCACAATTTCATCACAACCCCTTTTGTGAAGAGTTTCCATTTCATCAGTCCACAATTTTTTGATGGTGGAAGTTTTTTTCCTTTCTTCTATCTGTAACATATGCAATGAATCTAAGACTTGACCAGTCTTGTAGAGTAATTTATCCAATTTTTCAGGGGTACTGTCTTGTTAAAATTGGGAGCATGACTGATGATTCTTTCCCCCTTATGAAGAAATGGCAGGAATCTTTTTCCTATGGCCCTCTGAACAAATGGTTTGCCACTATCAGTTGCAAGGGTACTTAATTAAAATCACTGAGAGTTTGTATGGATGTTTTTTTTTTTCCACATTGGAGCATCAAAATAAGAGAGGATAACCTCCACTCTGGCCATTAGTTTTGCACTTTCTGGATGTAATGATGGTTTTAACAAACATATAACTGCACAGCAACTGTGCAAATCAGCAGACTGGGGCTTGTTGATGTGGACATCAGGGAAACCTTGACCACTTTGACCTCTCATGTGTGAAGGGTTTTCTAGCTGGCACAAGGTTGTGATCCAAGAAGATCTGTTCACCAGACTGTGTCTTTGTTCACAATTCTATAGACCACACAGTTCAAGTGCATTCCTGCCAAATAAGATTAGTGGATAGATACTTAATACCTTTGTCAGCAAAGTTATATTTTTTTATTAGTTACTGATGTGGGGAAAAATAATTGGAGGATAATTATAACAAATGTTAATATTAAGTTAAATCTGTGTATAAGGCATACGTTTAGTATATTATTTCAAGGAGTAAATAACTGTGAATACATTAAAGAGCTCTTAAGAGACATTTACATTATTCCAGTTTGAATCTTTTAGTTAAGACCGTGTTGAAAAGGTTTCTCTGCAGCATTTACAAAATAAATGTTTCAAACCTTGTTTTTTGTTGTTGGACACCAAACATATCTGTGTACGTGTGTGTCCTTCCTGAGTTTCCTGGTTTAAAATGACAACCAGACAACAGAAATGACATTTTCTTTGTCTTCCTCATTCCCCCTTTCCGATTCTATTTCTATTTCTTATGTAAAATTATTTAGGACTTTAACTTAGTGAAAGGAAGTTTTTCTTTTGCAGCATAAAACTATATTATCACCTCAGCCTCCACTGATGATCTGTTTGCTGCCATGGAATGTGTTTTATAGATGCATTGTGCTTTTTCAGTGTTTCAATACAAAATGTATTGGAACCAGTTGCAAATGGATTATTGCCAGTGTCGTGTCAAGATAGTTATTCCTGACAGAATTTGTTTTTCTGCATCAGGAGCACACACAGGACTTGTCTCATTCCCGACCAACTTCTTGGTCGAATTACTTTAAATCTAGATCTGCCAGAAGTATGAATTATGATGAGTGTAATTTTATTCAGTTTTTATTTTACTACATTTTGGGATGTGTTTAATATGATTCATTCATGTGGTCAATCTAGCTATTAAAATGTTTTATAGAAATAGTCGACAGCTGTTTTGTGGGATGAACTCAACAAAGTGTTTTTGTTTCCAGCAGATAAAACTTTTTGGCGATGTTCTTGAAACGAACACAGAGCTGTTTACTTGTTGAGAACGAGGTATATAGGGTGTAAATATTTATAAAGAAAACAGACGTGGTTTTCTCTTATTTGATCTTCTCAATTTGTTGGTTAAAACATCCCTATTTTCACGTTTGGTTGGTTGGAATTGGGGTGCAGTCAACCGGACCCACACCACTTGCACAGTGCAAAGTACCAATGCAGGAGAACAAATTGGATAATTGCCTTGGGATCACACTCTTTACAGTACATGTTGTGCATTATATTTTCGGCTTTACTGTAGCTAGTGAAACTGGTCAAGCCGCTGTTTTCGATACATATGCACTTCCCATTCCCCCTTTTAATTTCAGTAACTCTGGCTTGGAGTCAATCGTATGTGGCTTGTTATTTGATGCAGTTTCCAAACAAGAGTTTGACATAACCTGGGATGTTGATAGCTTCGTGTCAAAACATTAATACCGATTTTTCGGATGACTCAGACCTTAACATTTCTACATTTTATCTCCTCAGTTGGACTACATCCACTCTGTTTACCTGACTAGCCTAGCCTACTCACCTCTGACTGCAGGATACAGACGAAGACATGTTCATGGATAGATGGAGCACTGCCAATTAAAGGAGGGGGTTCTGCCCTTTATTATCTCTGATTGGTTTAGACCACGATATGAGCTTAATCGTGTGTCTGTTGTGAACCTCAGGGAGACTTTCAGTGTTGCGGAGACTTAAAAAATTTTTATGTCCAGCAACTGGTTGCACCAGCGTGACCTGAGATATTTTTCAGGTGCACTATTGAGAAATCCGGTTGCATTTGTGACCAAATTGGTTGCACTCTAGTGCCCTGGTCTAAGTTTAATAATGTGAGAAAACCACAATTTTATGTTTATTCAGTTAGTATTTAATACAGCTGACACAAAATAATGTTAAAATTAGTTCTGTCAATCGATTATAAAATGTAATCAGATTAATCACACTCTAGCACTGTGATTAATCATGATTAATCACTTTGCTTAACTTTGTAACTTTGAAATGTAAAAATGCACATTTTCAAAAAAAAAAGCTTAAGAAAATGTTTTGTCTCAAACCAAACATCTCATTTTTCCAGGTTTTCACATTCAGGAAGGTTTAAAAGAAGTCATTTTATTTAAATCGTAATTTAGAAATGTTAACTATAAACTGGTTGTGCTTCAGTGGAAGGATTTTAACCAAATGTGCATCACAGTGTTTTTTCTTTTGTTTTTTTTGTTTTTCGGCACTCTTGGCCTTTATTTGAGAGTAATCTGACAGGAAGGGGGCAGAGAGAAGGGGGAGAGTCATGCGGTAAAGGAACCGAGGACGGAAGTCGAACTCAGGACAGCTGCATCGAGGTCTATAGCCTCTGTATACAGGACGCCCGCTCTAACCGTGGTGGTTTTTAAAGTCACCAGTCTGACTCACCTCGCTCATCTTTTCACTCGCGTTTGTGACTCTGCATTGTTGAACGCAGTACAAGACCGTGTAATGCGCTACTTTAAACAAAGTAGCTCTCTGGGGGAGAGAGGCTTTTAGATCAAAAAAGGTAACGCGATTAATCTGTACTATGTAATATTAACGCGTTAAACTTTTAAAATTAGTTACATGTGTTAACGCGTTACGTTGACAGCCCTAGTTAAAAATTTTTTTTTTTTATTTTGCAGATTATGGAATATTTATGTCTTTATCTTATGGAAAGGCTGTCAGCCATCTTGATACATGACAGAACTCAGGTTTTTAAGAAAATGGTCGCTTATCAGTTAATCGTTAGTCGATCGATAAGATCAATCAACTTTCGATTAACTTATTAATCGATAATTTGCACCACTAACGGTAACCAATGGTTCATTTGTGAATCTTCGGAACAGTCAACAGAAACCTATCCTGGCATGGCAGAGCAGGTGTATAAAGGATCACCATTCCTGATAATTACAATAAATGGTAAATGGCCTGTACTCATATACCACTTTATCAAGTCCCAAAGCGCTGTACACTATATTCAGTCATTCACCCACTCACGCACATATTCACACATTGATAGTGGCAAGCTACTGGATAGCAGCAACAGCTGCCCTGGTGCAGTCTGACAGAGGCGAGGTTGCCATGCACCAGCCCTCTGACCACCACCAGCAGATGTCTTGCCCAAGAACACAACGACGGAGACGGACAGGGCGGGGGCTCGAACCAACAATCCACTACTAATTTAATTACGGGATGAACTCTTACCAGCATCGCCACCATCACCCATAGAAAAAGGCCATTTAATATTTTCTGTGTTAAGAGCAACATGTTAAAATCAGCCCGAGCTTCTATTATTGGAAGCCAGGGCAAGGATCACCAGAGTGATATTTGAATATTTATTTGTGCCTGTCAAAACTCCTGCTATTTTTACAAGCTGAAGAACCCTTAAAGCAACCTTCAAGGAACAAGGGTGGGGAATAAAGATCTCATCCCTAAGCGACAGGATTGATCTGGGCCCGTATTCTCAAAGAATCCTAAAACTAAAAGTAGATTGTGGAACCCCTTGCCAGTAACGCACTGAAGGGTGCCTAGGCAATTTCATATAGTAGACTACCTTTGTATTACTTTTGTACTCAGTAACTTTTAGAGGAAAGTTTTATTATCCACAAGTGATGTCATAATTGACCTCTAAAAAGCGTTAATGAAATGCTCTGGAGTGTTGTGATATAGTGTGTCTCTGTGGTATATGTAGTCACAAGTACATCAAAGTAACCATGGTGTTCACAGTAATCTGTGTGAGCATCCACCAGTGTAACCATGTCCTCATTCTCGTTTTTAAAATATTGACAAAAATACACTTTTTAATTGGTCTGTGGGCTTTTTTTCTTAAATGTCATATAGATCAAAGAAGTAAAGCATTGTCCCCTTCTTGGTTTAGCTCATTTAAGCATGACTGACAATATGGTACCACATAACATTCTTTGCTCATCTAGACACGTCAGTGTCACATCAGTCACATCATTATGTGCTGAAACATTGCAAAGTGGGTGGTGAGTGTTGTCAGTCATCTCCAGCTGGCAAAAAATCTAGAAAGACATGTTCAGACAGGCGACAGTCGTTGCCACCCAGGCACTACTGCTTCCATGGAGTTGTCAACTCGAGATTTGAGAATTCAGAGGCAGAGACTTCGAATGGTTTTCTCATCATTTTTCATCCTTTGACTTTGCTCTCCTTTAAATCACTGTCTGACAACAAACACTGGAGTGGATGGTTGCAAGAGAAAATCTGTTGGCTGTGCCAAATGTCAGTCTGAAAAGAAAATTGTTTCCACTTCATAACAAGTTAAATATAATAGAATAGAATAATATATTGGGTTTGTTGGGAGCAGTGAGGGTTATTGGTGGCTAGTAAAAACATGCACAGGACCACAGTGTATCTGCTAACGCTATCTGTATGTTGATCCAATAGAGTTTATTCCAAATATAGTTGCTGTGTAAGCTATGTGAAAACATAAACAAATGGGATGTTTTAAAATGCTGTTGTCAAGCGATTCTCCTTGATCAGTATTTTAAAATGCAACAATTTGAAAAAACCTGGATGACACTAAATTTTCTTCTTTTAAATTCTGACAAAACAGAAGTTTTTTTTTTGGACCAGGAGCTCTGAAAGAGACCCTGTTTAGTCAATCACTTGACCTAGATGGCATTAAATTGGCCTCAAATAATAAAGTAAAGAACCTCGGTGTTATTTTTGACCAGGATATGTCATTTAAGTTCCATATTAAACAAGTTTCTAGAATTTCCTTCTTTCATCCCTGGAATATTGCCATAATTAGAAATATCCTGACCAGGAGTGATGCTGAAAAACTAGTCCATGCATTTGTTACTTCAAGGCTGGACTACTGTAATTCTGCACTATTCAGGAAGTCCACAGAATGTAGTTACAAGCTTTCAGCTTCTTCTCCTGCTATTAACTTTTTACTTTCATGAACATCAAAAATAATCTTACATCAGTTCATCTGTTTTTCTTGTGCATTCTGCTATGTCTTCTCAATCCCCCCAGTTGGTCGTGGCAGATGGCTGTTTGTACTGAGCCAGGTTCTGCTGGAGGTTTCTTCCTGTTAAAGGGGAGTTTTTCCTTTCCACTGTCACAACATGTGTGCTCAGTATGAGGGATTGCTGTAAAGTCAACAACACAATACCATGCGGTTGCTACATGCTCGTCCAGGAGGAGTGAAAGCTGCAAGTCAATGACTCGATGCAATCTGCTGGGTTTCCTTAGAAACTTTTTGAACTACTTTGAATAATTAATTGAGCTTATTGTACTGTTTGATAACTAGAATCAATTGGAATGTATTTATGATTGAATTGTTTGTTGTTTTTTTTTTTTTTTTTTTTTTTTTTTTTGTAAAGTGCCTTGGGACGACATTTGTTGTGAATTGGTGCTGTATGAACTGAATTGAACAATTTGGATTTAGGTATGACTTTACCGGACCATTCTAAACACAGGAGTATGCTTTGATCTAAACGAGTTTACGTTACTCTGGCTGTCTGTTTAGGCTCTCATCTTAAAAAGTGTTGTCATGATACTAAAATATCAAACTTGATACCCATAATAGGAAAAATACTTGATACTCAATACCATTTTCGATACCTCAACAACATTTTAAAGGCACAAGTTTTTTTTATGATTAATTACAATATGACAAAATTTTAATTAACTTAATTAGGGCAAAACCAATAAGTAAGGGACAATTCAATCCTTGTTTAGAAAAATATATAATGTAAAAGTGTCATGTCCCTTTTTGACAAAACAGTAGACAAGATAACACTTTGTATAAGTATTGATATCTCTTATGAAAGTATGAATCTTTGAGTCAGTTGTACAGTTATTTTTGTTTATTAGCTTTGCTTATCTTTAATGTGCCTCCATGTTCATCCACAAAAAAAAAACAAAAAAAAAACAAACAAACAAAAAAAAAAAAAAAAAAAAAAAAAAAAAAAAAAACCCAGTGTAAATAAGGATCTGCGCTATACTAATGTGTTTAGTCACAGCCCTGGACAATTTCTGTCTTTCTGTTAATATCTGGTTTAAAAAAAAATTGTGATCAACTACATTAACAAGGTAGCATTTTTTTCCTCCAATTGTCAGTTGAAGTCTGGCAACACCATAACCAGTATTATTATTATCAACAATAGCCTCCAATGCCTTTACAACCAAACAGAGGAGTAATGGAGGAGGTGGACTGTTTTTTATTGCTTCATGATTTAGTAGCCAACTTACCTGATTAACACTTTTCTGCGTTAATTTGTACCACAGTAGAATGATAAAATGGATCGTTGAGTAGTTCAGAACATTGCACATAGGAAGCACATCTTGACGGGGAAGCTCAGACCAACAGAACGCCGACATTAAACAGTCCTTGAAGCTGATATTTAAACAGCTGGAGTTTGCTTATGTCTATTGGGAGGTTTACTACTTCACTGTTGTAGACAGGAGCTTTACTGACCTTTTTAAATTACTTTCAAACACCTATTTCGTAACATGATCTTGTAACATCCGTGCAGCAAGCATATGGCATTTTTCAGTATTTAATTTTTTCTCTGTCCATCTACCTCAAAGGTAAAGTATATCCGAACAATGCTTTTGCTTGCCCTGTCGCCTAAAAAGGGTCACACTTGTATTTGGTGGATGTAGTTGCCATGTTAGCGGAGTTTAAAACTTCCAGCAACTCATTGTTTTGATCACGTGAGAGACTGCAGGAAGGGAAGGCACTGAGTGTGTCTGTGATCGCAACGTTACTGCCGGGAAAAGTGTGACAACTTGCGCTGATGTGAATGAGTCAGTTTATTGATACTGACGCAAAAGAGCATCTTTGAATTACTTTTTTGCTAGTATCAATTATATCGAAATACCAGTTATTTTGAAGGGTTTTTTTTTTTTTTTTTTACAGGTTCTCACACACTTTTGAACACTACTGAATAAAAACTTCCCCAACGCATGATGATGCCACTGTTTCTTTGTGGGAATGGTGTGTTCAGTGTGATGTGCAGTGATGCTTTGAATGTAGGTGTACAAGTGTGTTAAATGATAATGTTGTTTACGGAGATACATATAGCCTATATTATAAAAAGAACCTTCAAGAAGTTCAGTGGGTCTTTATCTCAAAAGACTTTTAAACTGCATGGAGGGTGACATTATATGTTAAAAGTAAAGCACATTTTTTTAATAGTTATATTAAGTCACAGAATGTTACATAACCTATTTAAATCATGTCTTTTTCTAGTTGTGATTTGTTCATAATTGATTTTCTAAGACTGCACAGTATTTATATTACACCTGTGGTATGAACAGTGTAGAGAAACAGCAAAGAATTGGCTTTGATTTCAAAGCGAGGACATGGCATTAATCTCTGTCATCAGCTACAGAATACGTTTGTTTTTCATTTGACAGGGAAATGATGAATTGCTACATGAAATATTCTTTTCCTTTAGTTCTGCTGATCTCTAGAAGGAAAAATATGTTTCTGGTCACTGCATTCTTTTTATTCCTGTTATTAAATGCAGGATAAAATTGACCACAGTTTGTGTTCACGGGACAATAGATTGGTATGTTTGGAAATTATGTCAGTCTATGATGTTGGTATATTCGACTTTTGTGGTTTGACCTGGAGTGATTTATGTTAAGACTCTATTAAGTATTGACTCGCACAAGTAAAAAAATCTGTTCAGACACTTTATACATTATGTTAAAACAAAACTTGAATTTAATTACTGATTTTATGAAAGAAATTATGATTCTTGACAATGCATGTGTTCTAATAAGGAACCGCATCTGTGCCTTTTACTGTCATCACATGAAAGCCTTTCATTGCTTTGAACATCGACTTGCAGACTAAACACACAATGATAAACAATGTTCTGGAAACAATCTGGTGTATATGTTTAAAAAGCAAAAAAAAAAAAGAAAAGAAAAAAAAAGATTGCATCTTTTTAAGCAATGCACTCTTCAATTTCTTTTGTTTTTCAGGTTTGCATAATTTGATGTTGTCATAGGTATCCTGAGTATTGCTTGCTTTAATTCCCCTTTCTACTTGTTTGTATTTGGGAGCTCTCTCAAAAGTAAAACTGTACATTAGTCACCCACTGCTAACAATGAATTCAGTGTAATTTTCTTCAGTCTTTGCAAACAAAGGTCATAGTAATAGCTTTCAAAAGTTTACATTGTGGGAAGTAATAAAGCACTGGTATTCTGTTACACAAGACTCTTGAATGGATTTTTCTATTTGTCAAAACAATATTAGTTGTGCTTCATTCAATGGTGATTGATGTGTTTACACTAGCAAGGGTCTATATGCAAGAAGTGCAATATAAGAAACCTTTCTAATCAGAACAAAATAACATTTGTACAGTGCCTATTAAAAGTATTCAGCCCACTGGATGTCTTACCCTTTTTGTTGCTTTTACAAATCAATCATGATCAACAAAATTTGGGGTTTTTTTTGACAAAAAACTTACAAAAAAACTAATGTCAAAGTGAAAATGGATTTCTACAAAATAAAGACAAATAACTAAAAATATTTAGCAAAAAATTAGTGATTCCATAAATATCCACACCTTTCAGGTCTGTATTTAGTAGCTGCAACTTTGGCTACAATCACAGCATGGAGTCTGTGTGGATAGGTTTCAATCAGGCTTGCACATCTGGACACTTCAATTTTACACCATTTTTCCTTGCAAAACTGCTCAACCTCTGTCAGGTTGTGTGGGGATCAGCTGTGAACAGCCTTTTTAAAGTCCATCTATAAATTCTCTATTGGCTTGAGGTCTGGGTTTTGACTCAGCCACTCCAGAACATCTACTGTTTTGTCTTCAAACCATTTCTGTGTAGCTTTAGCTGGACGCTTCGAGTCGTTTTACTGGAAAATAAATGTTCTCTGAAGCTGTAGTTCTCTGGCAGGTGGAAACAAATAGTTCTCCAGGATTTCCCTATATTTTGCTCCATTCCTTTTACTTTTTACTTTTACAAGCCCTCCAGGGCCTGCTGCTGAGAAGCCTCCCCAAATTGTAATGATGCCATCCCTATGCTTCACAGTGGGATGCAATGTTTGGTGTCTAACAAACATAGTATCTGATGGCCAAAAAGCTCCATTTTGGTCTCATCAGACCAAAGAACTTTCTTCCACTTCACTGATTAATCAGTATTCCTGGATGTCATTACAGCACAAAGCAAAAGAACACTCCACGCAAATTAGAGAAAAGGTTTTTGAAGACTATAAGTCTGGGGATGGATACAAAAAAATCTCTAGGGTGCTGAACACCCTTTGGAGTTCAGTTAAGTCTATCATAAAGAGATGAAAGGAATATGGTACATGTGTAAATCTGCCTAGATCAGGCCGTCCTCACCACCTGAGTGACCGTGCAAGAAGGAGACTAGCAAGAGAGAGACCACCAGGTCACCTATGACTACACTGAAGACCACCAAACATCCTAGTAAGTATATATCCTTGATGCACTTTGGCCTCTGTGCTCACAATGCTGACCAAAAGAACAGAAAAAAAATCTCCCTATAAGAAATCTAAATACATACTCTGTTATCCTTGTGTATCTGTTTCTGCTGCGTCTCCTTGCTCTGCTAATGTAAACTGGAGTGCTGAGTGTTGTCTCATATCTGTAATCCATTAATTTGGTACTTTGTTTCTTATGCAATCCCTAAAAAATAAATGGACTATCGCTTTATAGTTCATGCACGTTCTTATTTGCTGTGACTGCATGTAAACTTATTTTGGGATTTAAATTCAAATGGATAACTTTAATGAGACATATACTTATTTAACTAAAGAGCTGTAACAGAGCAAAAGTCATCTGATGTGTAAACATAGCTGGTTTAAAGGTGTGAGGAAACTACAATCACACTTTGGCTATCAGTAATAACTCAAACAATGGTAAGAAGTGTAAGTGTGTGGCAGGGCTTTTCATGAATGTGCGTTTGTGTGACGAGCTTGCTGGGGGGCATTAAGCTGGGAGTGGGGCTTTATTAAAAACCATCTGCTTTCCTGCAGAGTCAGAAGGCTGTCTGGACAAGTCTCTTAACAGGGCATGTTTTTCTAGATGCCTTCAGGCAACTCCATAAATTGGAATGCCCAAACTAGAAACTTGTGGTGGTCTACAACAACTCTGAGTTAGTTAATATGCCTTCAAACAAAACTCCAACTTCACAACAAGGTCAGAGATGCATTTACAAAGTGCACTAGGCACAACAGAGACTTTATTTCTGAGTTTAGTAATATCCAAAGTTCCTCAATGTTTCCAGTGTATTTCTTAAGACAGGCCTCAAGTCAGTTGAAGGTTGAGGATCAGGAAGATATTTTGTGACAATGCCAAAGATTTCAGAGATCACATTACTTAAGTTGTCCAGATCTGTTTAAGTAAGGCTGTCAGGATATCTTTTAGTTAAAACTGACAAGAAGCAGCTTTTTCATCTCCTCTCCTAAGTGATCACATTTACAATGTGACTTTGGGTTAACTCAATCCTAGCTTTGTGTAGCACCAAAGCTACACAGCTTAAAAAATTAAATGTATGGGTAAGTAAAAAATTAAAATGTATAAATAAAAAAACACACAATAATAATAAGTTACTTCTTACTCTGCACAGCTCTCTGACATGCCCACTTCTACATTCATTCACAAAGTTATTGTTCAGTATTGTTACACAGGGCATTTTGCTGTGATGAATGTTTCTTACACCAAAATATCCTGATGATATAAAATTTGTAGGTTGGCCTAGATATTTCTGACAATGCACAATGCAATAAAAAGCACTCCAGTGAAGGCAGGGATTGTATTGAATTTCTTTTGAGTTACTACCCTAATACAAGAGAGTTTAACACAAACACATCTTGAGAAAAAAACAAACAAACCTAAGACACCAGTGTAAATCTAAAACAATGCTGTTAGCCATGATGACTGCATTTTCTCAGATGAGTCCCACTTTATGTAACTCACAAGGCCTTTTTCTTTCTCTTGGTTTTCTTTGCCACAAATAGTCTATTGAACACTGCAGATGCAACAACACATAGAGAGCACAATGCCGCTATGCAGTGCCTGCCATTACTTGCAATCAGTTACGCCTGCAAGCCTCCTTCTCACAGAGAAATGGTTGTGATTTAATTCAAGTTATATTGGTTCAGACAAATGAAAAGAAATGACCCTTCTTAAAAGTAAAAGACCATATAATGCTTTCCTGCAATGAATTAGTCACTGTAGCGAGATACTTCACGTTAGAGACGAGATTAAGTTTTTATTTGATCCAAACCATGCACCTGTACATACGACATTTTCAGAAAAATTGGTCTTTTACAAAACGTTAAAAATGACAAACCAATACAATACACAGTGAAATTAAAGGCTCTGATTATCTTTGGATAACAGGCTTTTGATCTTAGGCTTTCTTTGTTTGCATCACAGGACAATTCCCTTTCTGTTCTGCTCAATGACCCTGTTTTTTCCCCTCTTCTCTCCTCTAGTGGCATAAACAGACAGTAATGGCGTCTGCATTTTCCTTCCCCTTCACTGGTCCTTCACATGGCTCAGCAGCATAGCTTGACAGCTCCGCTGCATGTGGGTTCAATTGGTGGAGCTGAAAGCCTTTTGCAGCGTTGGGGTTTGGTCTGATGAATCCGCCTTTTACCTTTTGCCCTTAGGCTATAAGAGAATGAAGTGATGCTAAAAAAAACTAAATGAAACATGGAAAAAAGCAGCAATGTAAGGATGAGGAAATGTACGAGACAGCTTTAGAAGGCTCTCCCAAAGCACTGTGCAGTCTACTGTAGCTGTTACCAAATTGATGTTTGGTTTTAAGGGCTAATTCTGTGTCAAAGCCTTTCACCAATCCTTTTGGTTGTTTGATAGACATCACCTGACATACTTGCATGCACAAAGGCACACAGTTATCTCCCATGAAGAAGGTAATACACTCAATTTTATGTAGAAACTCATTTAACTTATGGAGCAACCATAAAAGAAGGCTGGAAATATTCAAGTAATTGCAGGGGGAAAATAAAGCTTTATCTTTTCTTAATGATTAGATGATTAGGTAATTTGTTACACTGATGTAAGATTAGAAGTTTCTCATACTAAATGAAGCCTAAATGAAAGGTACTGGAACAGACAAAGAGAAAAACTGTGGGCTCATTTGTTTGGGAGGCTCAGACTTGGCTGATGTGAAGTACTAATAAATACAGATATGATATGGACTTGGGAAGGCAAATATTTGATGAATGACAGCTGGCTGTTGGGAATTACAGTGAAATTGTTGACAGGTAGCAGGGGTCACAGTGGAGTTGTTAGTCATGATGGAAAGATCTCAGAGAGGGCAGAAGTAGCCTGCAAAGAGGAGAAGTTCACTGACATGTCAATGTGGCTTCCGCAAATGAAT
The DNA here is from genome assembly GCA_014839685.1 of Anableps anableps. NCBI lineage: Eukaryota > Metazoa > Chordata > Actinopteri > Cyprinodontiformes > Anablepidae > Anableps > Anableps anableps. The sequence continues at coordinate 15,761,964 of CM026067.1, read as the reverse complement.
GCCTCACACTGTGTACTGCCAGAGGGAGAGAAAAGGTGAGATTCATTGTCATCAGCATAGCACTGGTAAGTAATACGACTGAATGACAGAACAAGGACATCTCTAATAAAAATGGGAAGGCAGTCTGAGCGTAAATGAATTCCACTGGAGAGAATATTTAGTGGCAACAGTAAACAATGTATTGACAGATGATGAATTATCAAAGACCTGTGGATGAGCAATCTTGGTGCAAGGAGTAGAAGCCATCTGAACCTTTCCTGGTGTGGAATGAGCCCTCATAAGCAGATGGGTGAAAACAGAGGGATGGTTTTAGCAGCAATGAGTGCTGCAGTGACAGTGAGGAACTTTGAACATGGATTTGGTTCATTTGTGCAGACATGACACATGACATGCAGCAGCTGTGGCTCAGGTGGTGGTGCTGGTTATCACATAATTGCAGATTTTAAAGGATTCAATCTCCAGTCCTTCCATATGCTGAAATGTCCTGAAGGAAAGACAGATCAAGATGCCCCCATAAGACGTTCTTTTTTTTGTATCTGCACATGGAAATCTAAAACAAGGACACAATGTTGGATCATTAGGGTGACTGGGTGTCCAGCTTTGTGCAGTACTGCACTGCATTTTCTATCCCTTGTCCCTTGGCCCTCAAGTTGAGACAATGTACTCCATTTTCACTTGCTCCATTTTTCAAAAGTTACACAGCCGATCTGGCTTAACTCCAACGGCTGCAAAGAAGCACACAATGCGCCTATAGGGGGTTCCTATTGCACACACTTTGCACTACCTTTGCTGCCTTACTATGGCTATTGAAAAAACCCCCCCAAAAAAGCTAAATGGAGAAACCTCAAAGTCACTGAGAAACTCCCAGTGAGTGAAGTCAGCAGAAGGATATTTTCAGATAGTTTTGCCTTTTTGAAGAAGTTTAGAAGTGACATTACATTTAAAAGAGAAAAAAAAATGTTGCTCAATCCTCTGGATAATGAGTTGTTCAGATTTGTTAGAGGAAAATATGTATGTTCAATGCATGTTCAAACTAAATTCAGCCAGTGAACCATCTACAACCACTGAATACATCTACAGTTGAATCTGTAAATATTAAATTCATTAGCTCACATTCAAATTTGATGGAGGTTTAAGGTGATCAAACAGTTTGATTTCGTTCACTGTTTTATTTACCACATTAGCGAGATAAACTTCTTTATCCTAATGATTACCCAAAATGTAGTTTTAAAATGTTAGTTTTGTATGCCAAATTTTCAACCCTAACTTAAAGGTTCGGAAACTGTATAAGAATTATCTAGGTTTACAATTTGCCATGTAATAGGTAAATGTGAGACTGTGTAAATAAAAAAGGAGGACATTTCTAAAAATGTGAATCAAAAACTGATGAGATAATCATACCTCATTATTTTTGTTAATGTAGGTTTTGTTTGGCTTGCAAGCTGCTTTTCAAGAACTGTGTTTCATTTTCTTATTCATAGGTGAAACTTTTTTACACTCCAAGAGTACTTGAGCTTGCACATAGTTTGAAACCTGTAAAGTAGAATCTGAGGTCAAAAACCTTAAATGATGAGAAAATGGAGTTACATGGGTTGCTTTAGAAATTCAGATAACGTTTGCCTCTGAAATCGTAATGATGTTGCCGTAGGCAACATAAAAGAAAATATACTTCGTAGGACAAAAAAAGAAAGAAAAATGAAACATTAACTAGTGCTAGGCTAAATATTATAACTATTTTATGTCTCAGAAACCGGTGTGATGACCTGCGATATTGCATCATTTGGTTATTACAGATACTGATTTGGAATTAGGTTCAGTTCATTTCAGTACATCCCATTCCATACAGTTCAGTTCTACCCAAATTATGAGGCAGTACAGCCAATCATTCAATCCCACTTAATTATGTTTATGTTGTATAAGTGTAAAACTAGGTCAGTACTACACGATTTCAAAAATGATACAAAAATCATCATATATAATTTAATAGCAACTTCTGAAAGACTGTGCAATTGAAGATGGTGGAGAGTGTAATTTTTTTGCTGCTGCAGAATCACATTAGAAAGGTCAGATGGAGACCATTCCAACAAGAAATGCACAGCAAGATAAGGGTGTTAATGTGCCTATTCATAGAGTCATATATTAAGAAGAGGGTAAGGGTAAGGATATTGAGGAAAAAGTGACAGTTGTGTAAACACCTATGGTTGGGCAAAGGAGAAAATAAATTGGATTTTTTTACTCAGAAAAATTTCGGACACTTCTCGATATTTGTCATAGGTCAGAAAGCGCAGATGTACATATGACAACATAATGGCTTCCCAAACCCTCCATACATCTCACTATGCAAGCAATGTAGATTTTACCCTCCCACAACATCATTTTCCTTTTACTTTTTCCTTATATAAAAGGTGAACCTTTTTTCTATCTGGCTCAAATTGCAATTAAAAAACCAAGTTTTAACATCTTTTTATTTGTCCAAACTCTCTCCTCTTTAAAATTTAAAATGTGTATTCATTTTCTTTGTCCCTGTTCATTTATACTGTTTTTGTGATGAAAATATAGCTGGGAAGAGACCTTGAGGCTCATGACCAGAGATTGCATTTTAATATTTTACTTTAGCTTTGAGAAGGATTTATTTTTATTTTTTTTTAATCTAAGATGGACAAAATCCAACAGTGTGAATTTGGCCTATTCCAATGTCAATTTCCCTTTATGAATGGTGACACTGGAGAAGAACCTCTTTCTTTTAATGGGGGGGGGGACCTCAAGTAGAACAATCATCTGTAACAGAGGACAACAGCCATTACCCACTGGGGATTGAAAGGATGGAAAGGAGAGCAGCACGGGGCCAGGACTCCCTTCAATGTGAAAGAAAAACTAAAGGCAGGTTTCAACTATGGGTTCCTAAGCTTTATTTCCTAGAGTCTTTTTTATGTAGACACCAACAAAAGAAAGCACAACACACAGCACTTCACGTACTCACGATTTTAAACTATGCTGTTTACTGTGGTAAGTCCCTAATGCAAACTACAAAATAGGTAACAAAAACAAAAAAAGTGACATGTAATGCTATTTGATCTCATTGCCATGTTGCAGGATTGATACTTCAACAGTTTTACTTCACTTTAAAAAATATTTTAGCCTTCATTGCAACAGGACATTCACATCCATTCTGCCTCTTGTAGTTCTTACTTGGCATACAGGGGGTAATGCAGAGCCTTCAGTCTATCATGGGTCTCCACAGTGATATGGTTTTCAGTTGTCCATGCCTATAACTGCTTCTGGATAGGACCTAAATTGGCTCCTCTCAGTGTGAAAAAAGAGGGAGTAATATGATACTGGGGTCTTCCCAAATCACTGAACCTGAGACTGGCCACATAATGGAGAACTCAAACCTTTATTAAATTGGTTTAGTGAGCTCATTACGCAATTCCACCATAAAAACAAATCTTGAAAGTGCAGAGAGGGAGAGGAAAGAAATACCATATGGGCTCTGAAACATCTGCTACCCCGGGGGGTGGGCAGGGACCGATGAAGCTCCATTTCTCAGACGGATAATACATTATCATGATTGAATGAATAAATAAACCATTAAGTCACATATAATTAGCTTAAACCCTGGTAAGTTTCAGAGAGTTTATTGTTCATCTGTCTTATTAATACATATGTGGCAGAAATTATTCAGTAAGGTGAGATACTGAAATTTTTTTTCATAGTACAAAACTCTGTTTGCATCATTGGTCAATTCCTCACAATGCAGAATCATACGGGCAACAAGAAAATAATCTCAAGTACTCTACTGGACCCATGAAGAAGTTCAGTAATAATTGTTTAGGCTAAACATAAATGTGACAAGAATCACAAATGAAAGAAAAAAAATCCCTCTAGGCGTATTGTAAAGACAGTACACTCATAATGCATTCAAAGACAATATAATGCACTTAACTTTGTCTGGAGGCAAAACAGCTGCAGTGCACATTGACTGTGTTGTTGGACTTATTCTAAGGGAACCATGTTTTGCTGAAATCTTTTGCCTTACAAAAAGGAGCCTTTATTTACCTTACTTGTATGCAAAGCATGCTTATGTTCACCCATGTCTTTGAAATAAGTTACAAAATCATTCTTAGATGTGATTAATTTTTGAATGAATAATAAGCCACATTTGAGTCTGCAGGAGGTTGACAGCAGGTGTAAAGCCCACACAGTCTTTTTGCATTTCAATTCTTGTCATAGGTTTTATTCACTGAAGCACCTTGATTGGGTATCTGTGTTAAATTATAAAACAATGTGTCACTAAACTGAGGCAAGTTAGAATCTAAATATAAAAATGACAAAATCAAGTAATGTAGTACCAAAATATGTTGTCAGCAAAATAATGTTGTCAGTACCAAAATAGATCTAATTTCAGCCCAGTAGCAAATAATACATACTTCAGAAAATCATAAATCTTTCCAGAATTATAAAATTTATGTGATCTTGATTATGTTTAAGTAAATTGAATGTGAGCAATGCATATTAAACCTGAAAAAAATTCATTTTTAAAAATCTACTAAAGCCAAAGAAAGGCTTTTTTATTTGGTAGATCGGCCAAACACTGAATCTTTATATTTTTACAAATTAAAATTGCTGTTATCATGTGATGGTAGCATTTGCTCATTAATGTCAGATCAAAAACTGTATGTTATTTCTTCTTATTTTCTATAGTTATTCAAAAGCAATTGGAAGGAGTGCTTTAATCAGGTTCAAGCCTTTATTTTCCCAACACTGGTGCTCTAAAGGAAGTTAGTCGGAGTAATTTGTAGCTTGGTGCAATGACATCTACAGATTATGTGAAACTTCTAAAGCTATTTTGTCCATTACCATGCATTACAATTAAACATGCACTCAGACAGTCTTCAAAGACGTTTATCCACTGTGCCAAATATTTGCTTTTTGGAATGGCTGGGGGGGATCAGCTCTCCAGTTGCAGACACACATAAATTAGTACAAAGAGATTTACTGCTGATTTGTTAACCCCAGAAATGGATATGTCCAGGGTTAAAGCTTTATTAATGAAGCGTAGTGACTGATTTTTTAAAATTTTCTTTTTTTTTACTTAAAGACTGAAATCCCAATATTGACTGGACATAATGTACTACTGGGTTTAGTTTCTGGCAAGATTTAAACATTTATTTGTGTTACCATATAAAACATTATACAGGGTTTTGATCATCTACAGATTTCTTCTATTTTTGCTTTTTAGTTCAACTTATATGTGTCAGATGATCAAACTAATTCTAATATTGAAAAAAATACACCAAGTTAATACAAAATACAGTTTTCAAATAATAATAATGATTTGATGGACAACTGATTCAAGGTTCCATCAGTTGTGGTAAATCGGCTGCCGCATTCACCTTTCTTTGTGCCAGAAACTGCTATAAACGAATCGTTGGGGGTAGTAAGGGTGGTAAGGAATGTGGCAGGGGGACAAGTCACATGACAATGGATCTAATTAGCATTTAAAACTGATAACACAGTGTCACATCTTTACAAAAAAAAAAGCTGTGATTGGTTGGAGCTGTATCTGTGAAAAATATGTTTTTCATGATAGGATGGTAAACTTGCCACCATTGCTAACTCTGGCTCAGTATTATGCTGGTTTGTGTAACACTTTAAACCTTAAACTGCTTTTACAAAAATATATTTTTTTGCGTATTTGTTAAACTGTTACCATGACAGTATGGTATGAGACACATATGAGCTGTACATCGTGTTACAATGTTATTCCCTCATTAAAAACATACTTGGAGTGTTGCCTCGATTCTTTCATGCATGTTTGAAAAATCCTTTAATCTCCCCGCGGCAGCCGTTCAACTGTGCAAAACGCCTGGATGGAACCTAGCTCCACCTTCGAGACCCAGCTCCTCCTCAGAGTTACAGTTTCTAAGCTTCCGAGCTTCCGCCTCACAGAGCACCCCTCCCCCGCAACTTCCTCACTCAGCTCTTCCAGACGAGCCAGCAGCAATTAAGAAAACACCTAGTGGAACTGCTCATCTTTTGAGCTCATAAATGTTAAATGAGCTACTTTTAGTGAAACGCTGGTCAAAACATTGTTTAAAGGGTTAGTTGTTGTGGTTGACTTACTGAAGGTGGAGTTTCAGAAAGAGCAAGACTTTCTTAAAGATACAGAGGCCCAGTTTAAAGGCGTTTAAATTATGAAGTTAAATTTCTTTCAGGTCATATTTGATTTATACAGAATTTTTGTAACAACTGAAGGTAACATAGTTACTTGATAGTGTTATAAAATGATTCTATGTGCCTTAAAAACACATAATACTGCCCCTTTACTTTAAATAAGCCTCATGATTCAGGGAGAATGGCTCTTGCTTTGGTTGGTTGGCTTTGTAACCCTTTTCTTTCCCTTTCCAGACTGATAGATGTCAGTGACTCTTTTTCAACTGTTCTTGAATTAATTTAGAGAGTATTTACTTTTAATATGTCTGGCAGATATTATTTGTTTAATGATCTGAAATATTTAAGTGTGACAAAAATGCAAGAAAAGAACAAACTCTGTAAAGAAGGCAAATACTTTTTCACAGCTCTCCCCTTCATTTTTAGTTTTGTGTGAATGCAATGAGGACCAAGAATATGCCCCAAAATAATTAAGTACAGTTTTATAGCCTACATTAGATGTGGTGCTGTTATGCACTGGAGGAAGAATTGAAATTTCCAGAGCCTAATCTAAACCCTGCAAAGAACTCTATGAGAATATGCTAATACCAAAAACCGCAATATACACCAAAAAGTCATTGAAGATGGTAATTCTCTCAGCCTGAAAGTGCATGAAAATGAACTGCAATAGCTTTCCTTTTGTGCACAGAGTGCCATTAACATGATCAATTTGTAGTTTTAGGTTTTCAGAGGAATTAACATTAGATGAGGTGTCAAAACAGATTCCATTCCTCCCACCTATGCTGACTCCACATACATCAATAGAGGAGATGAAATTAAAGCCCTGACAGCTTGATAATAAGGATTTGGTTGGAAAATAAAGAACATTTAGGGCTTGTAATGAGCTTCAGTCGCTTACAAAACAGAATTAGCGAAAACAGTGTGTAAAAGAGCAAGAACTCATCCTGTAATTAACAGGCGAAAAAAAGTGTCCCCACTTTTTTGCAAGGACATTGATGATGCAATATGTTTGCATTATGATGTTTTTTTCCATGCACATAATGAGGTTTTATCAGTCATATCTTGATAAACAGTGCCTTTCTCTATCAGCTGAATTTGTAACTGTAAAACAACACTCTTAATAATTTGGAAACTTTCAAAAGATTTCAACATGCACTCATTATCCCTCGATATCGAAGAGCATTTGCTCCATCTCATTGAAGTTACTACATGCATATGTATGGTGTTGAGTTGTTTTGATTTCCCAATATGTTATTTTAAAGTCTTTTTTAGCTTTACTCATAATTTTGTTATTCCAAAGCAGATTGTCTTGATGTTTAGAAATTATAATGAGATTTATTTTTTCTAGGACACCATCGGAAATGAGGCGGTTTTAGTCTCAGTAGGATGTTTCAAGTGCTCAGCTGTTGTTTTCCTTTTTCCTTTATTTTTTATTTTTACATTGAATCAAATAACAAAGGAGCAGATGACAGACAGGAAGAAAAGAAAGAAAGTAAATTAGGTATTTTAAAATGTAAATGCTACAAACAGTATATCTGTTTGCTGTTCACTATAGGTAAAGGACAAATAATTACTATATTACCAGAATATTGTGCAGCAGTTACGTTCTTCTATCTGCATTGTGCCTTTATGGGAGTTTTTGCCACAGACATACTTCAGTCATCGGTTCTCGGATGTTTCCATCATACTCAAAGAGCTAAAGTTACATCTAGCTAAAACAACTGGCAAATGGATGTACCAAATGATACCTTGCAACCTTTAACTCCATTAACAGCTTTCATGTTGTGCCACACTTATTTGCGTGCACAATGGGTGCCCAGTGTAGATTCTGATCAACTTTATCTCCCTATTCTAATGTTCTAAGTCCAAAACAAAAACTATGAGAGAATCTGATTACAAATCAAAAAGAAAATCCCAGTTTCTGGCAAGATTAGAGAATAAACCAGATAGACGCTGTGTATTTTTGAGTTTAAGTTGTTTAAGATGGCAGATATTTGGTATTTTATGGGTCAAGAGATTTGTTTATTATTTATTTTTTCAGGTATTATTTTATTCCATATGGTTCAGGGTGAGGTAACATTGAAAGATGTCAACTGAGGTAGCATACTATTATTTCAAAAGGGAAAACAACACTATCAGTCAAAAAACACTGGCTGTTCATATCCCACATATTTTCTTTCTCTGTTATTTCTTTTACTCTTTAAATAATCTTTCTTAAATTGTACATTTTGTTTTCTAAAATGTGTTTTGTCAAAGTATAGATGTGTGTGTATGCATGTGTCTGTGTGAGTGTGAGAGAGAGAAAGAGAGAGAGAGAGAGAGAGAGAGAGAGAGAAACTGTTTCCATAAACATTTTTTTAAGCATATTTTGAAGCATTGGATTAGAAAAGGTTAATGGAAACGATAAAATTAGAAATACGTTTTTACGCTTGCTTGAGTTGCTTTTTGGCTTTTCTGAAAAAGAACTCTGCGCTAAAAGGGAGATGAAAACACATTTTTCAAATAAGTTCTGCTGTAGTGAATATTTACCTCACAAGACTGATCAGCAGTTTCCACTGTTAGAAAAAGAAATGCAGTTGTAATGATTCTATGTCTCCAGACAGCATGTAATATCGCCAGTACTAGTTGACATGACAGAACAATTACAACTTACCTGATAGCAACACATTCCTGAAAATCTCTCTCCTTATTTTTGAGGTGTGTGGTCCTTGCTAGTTTGCAGCCTCTACTTCCGGTTTATTACAGCCATGTGTAATATCAACATCTGATGAAATTACTCTTTGTGTAGCCTAGCTGATTCGCTCCAAACCAGTAGATTTCTTTTTTTAAATTTGTTTTTGCAACATTTTAAAAGTTCACTCAAATTCATATGACAATCGGATGGAAACTAACCTGGTAAAATCTAGCACCTTGTTTTACGGCTTGCTTCGTAACAACAAACTGAACGGCTTTGTTTGTCTTCTCTGCTGCCGTTGCTAAAACTACAGGCAGACTACAATTCTAAAACAGTGTAGAAAATCATCATCATCGTTCACAACTTCTCCTTCTGTTCACTGATTGGTCCAGTTGAAATTCTACCAGAGAAATCCAAGTCAATGGGAGAAAGCCCAGACTGAGCAGTGAAGCGAGATTAGAATTGAGCGGAATTGCGTAGGAAGTCAATGGCCAGACTAGATGGAAACATAGCTAGAGAGATGCAGTTAGTTGTACATGTCAGTATGTGGTGCATGCGCTGCCTTTTTATTGGTGTATGTTTCATTTTGTATATTTATTTATCATTCTTAGTCTTATTCTTAAGAATCTAGAATTATTCTTAAGGTTTCTTTCATTATCTTGACATGCAGGGGGACTTACAGATGTGAATTAGCTTAAAGCTATGATCTTGTGTGTCCTATGAATGGTAGCATTTATGTTTGAACTCTACACTCTCCTTTTTTAAATAAAAAAAAATGAAATCAATAGGAGTCTCTTGCTATTTAAAACAATATAGGGCCTACTTCTTGGAAAAGGTGCCTGAAGTAAAAAATCTTCACTTTTTAATTGTAATCAAAGCACTCATGTGAGTATTCTATTCTAATATCAAATATTTTTGGTCATATGTTTTGATGAAAACACTCATTATCATAACACCAAATGGCTTTAATATACTTTTCACAAATTACATATGTAAGAATTATGTATCCACCTTTATTATGATATAATCTTTTTTCAGTAATCTCTGTTACAATGTTTAATGACAGCAGTAGTACAAATAAAGAGACCAAAAGAATATTGAACACATGTGCACTGAGCCATTGACCTGCTCTGAACAGTCCCTAGCTTTGGATTGTGTAAAACATATTCATTCTTGGCACCAGAGTTGCTATGTGCTGCTGGACTGGCATTACCAGGCCCGCTGTAGCCCTCTCCTTCAATGTGGAGTCACCAAAATGCCAAATAGACATGGTTGAGGAAGTAACCTCATTCATTTCAAACTGTGCCAACATGAAAATTAGTCCAGCGGATTAAGTGGGACTTTTCACTCCAGTCACAAGCAATCAAAGTAATGTGTGAGGTGACGCTTCAACCGACTGTCAATTATTGCTCCTCACAAGACTCCAAATATTCAATCTAATGAAGAAGAGTGGTATAAAGAGATAAAGAAAAGTAATGTAAGAGGGTGAATTAGAAACCAGATTTTCTGTCATTGCATAGTTAAAATAAACATTCTTGTTGCAACAAAGCAGGTTGTAGTTGGAAGTAGTTTTGTGCACATATGCTCAAGTTTCCTTTTTTTCTTTTAATCAGCAGCAGCTCTGGACTCACATCAAGGAGCTACTTCTCCTTGAAGTTGAGTACGCTTGACTAGTTGCTGACGTGAATGACAACCAGGTAGACCTCAACAACAATAACAACAGGAAATCGACCACCTTTGGTTGCTTGTGAAATAGCTCAGTCAGTCACAGTCTACTGGAGCGTAAGAACGTGAATTTGGCAGACCTGTTTTCCTCACCTGAAACTTGTAGTTTGAGACTACCTCAGTCAGCACTGTTGCAGACAGGCATCAAAGCTTCTGAAATTAGCTGATCAATTGATATTAAAGTGGAAAAAAGCTCAACTTTTATCCTGCCCTAACGCTTACTTACAGTCATTCACACATTTCTTCACGCAGCAGCTTTTGCACTTCTTTCTCTCACCTGCTCTCACACGCACTTCTCTCCCTGCCTGCAATGAAAGGTTTAAATTGGCACTATGACAACTACTGTAGCTGCTAATGTCACAACTGATTTTTACAGCTGTGGGACTCTGAAACGTCTGATCAACACAGCGCGGTCTGACAGCTCTCAACACATCAGCTTTTAAATTTCATGTCTTGGCTGGATGGCAAAACGAGTCTTTAGTGTTAACTATCTTAAATGATAAAATAGGCTATATTCTTCCTCTTTTGCTTTATAGAGATAATACTAAACTCAATATTCTAACTTTGCTATTTTCAGTTTTATTTCTATATTAGGACTCATTTCTTTTATGACAGGATTGCCAGTAGACCAGTTTTTTAAAGCTGTGGGTTGTTTCATTTAAATTAGCTGTCTAGCTTTGTTAAAAATGTTTAAATTAATCAAAGACAATTGTCATTCATTTTTAATGTGTAAAATGCCGAGATGAGTTTTATTGTGAACTGTGCAGCAATTTTACCCAAATGAATAATTCAAACTTGTCACAGTTGTTTTAAACACCATATTTACTTTGAGTGATTACAGTTGTATAGCAGTTATGTTATAGCAAGCATATTTAGTATAATAGTTATTTTGAGGCTTTGAAAAAACTGCATTGGAATTTCAGGCAGCTTGTGTAAAATCCAACTGTCATGGGGATCTCCCGTGTGTGACAAGCATACATATTCTGCATTGCTCAGATGGCATTAGAGAATAAAACATCAAAAGTACTTAAGTAATTTCTAAAATATTTAACAAAAGCAGGGTAAAAACTTGTTGAAATGAACATCTTCCCTCTCAGGTACCTGTGTCCTTATAGAATGCCTCGGGCTGACAAGCTCAGGTCCTGGAAAGAACTGTACCATTCAGAAGATTTTATTTGAAACATATATTGGACAATGAATTATTAAGATTAAAAGCTTGGAACATATGCTACCTCAGAACTGAACTGGAAAGTGCAGCTAATAATTGTTTAACATCTTGCCCAAACTGACACATTTCACCAGTCTGAAATGGGTTTTTATTAAAGCACAGAGCGTTGTCTGATATGTTGCTTAAAGCTATCCTTTTCAGCTCCTTTTTTTCTTCTCATAAACGTCTGTCTGTCTCGTTGAAGGATTCCAAAAGACAGCATATTTCCACAGCAGGATCAAGCTACAGAGGAGCAGAGAAAAGCCATCTGCACCAAGAATCGCCTTGAGTCAAACATCTTGAGCAGCAAATGGGGAAGGTGCTCCTTTTGTGGTGCTTGCAGAGTTTCAACAATATGTTCCCTTTTTCCTTTTTCTCTTCTTACAATAAACTCTGTCCAGTTAGCCCTTTGAGTGATCACGGCTTTAATGAACTTAATGTTGGAGCCACAGAGTAAGCTCTGCAAACCATTTATTGCATTTCTGCAATGAGGTAATCAGTCAGTGTCTCCATACTTTATATTTGCACAGCTGAAAATGTCAAATAATTACATTCTTTTAAGCATACTAGGACTATGGGCTTTGCATAATGAACCACAGCATTAGATTTTTTTTTTTTTTTTTTTTGTTCGCATGGTAATTAGGACAAAAAAATCCCTTTCTTCATAAAAGGATGGTTTTGTTAGAAATATATTCCAGCATCTTTGTCTCTTTTAAGGTTGATTCCTATTTATAAGAAATAGTCTCGGAATAGACTTTCACTCTACAGAAAAACCTACAGCTTCTAATTCTAATGCAGGTCAATACAAGCATGCTGTGATGCCTCTGAATGCAGAGGGCTAGATGGAATTGCCAATAAAAAACAAGCTTTCATTCAAAAGTTCCTTAAGAAGCTAGTTCTGTCAATCCATGGGCCCTAAAAGCAAATGTTACTGCTCTGTCTGTGGAATTATTAATCGCTCCTCGCTCAAAATATTTTCCCCGTCCTCCCCTGCATTTGGCACTGTTTCATTTCTATGGGCAAGCACGAGCTGCCATTGTGCAAGACTAAGAGAGCAAATGTTAATTTTGCCCCATGTGCATTTCTGAACCTTAGAAATGGGAGCCGGTGGTAAAGAGAGGGGTGCCTGACTTGGGTATTTACATAGGATAATGTGATTGACTTGTTCCCATAAATTTATCAGTTCTTCTACAATTTCTCACATGAGGTATGGTATGCATTGTGTCTGTTGGTGGTTTGTAGGGGGTTTTAGACAGCTTTTATAATCATTCAACACAATTATTGCCTTACATTCCTCAGTAACTCCATCTGAGATATGTTAGTGATTGTGTTTTTATCGATAATGTAAAGTCTGTTTGAATTTCCATCTACAGATGGATGCAATGCAAGTGGGGCAACTTTAGAAATGTGTCAAGCAGGTGTTAGTAAATTGTTTTGCAATCTGGTATTTATATGTTTGTGCTAAGTTAAATCAAACATGCCTTTAGTAAGGAACTGCAGTCAGAAACTATGGTGGAAATACTTGTCAAATCCAATTTTTTACTCTCAGCTATGATTTACATTTTTATATTGTTTTACGTTTTAGGGTTTTAATTATTCACGATCACTCATGAACCCATGAAAATGACATATGCTAAATTCTGTTACATATTTTGGCAACAACTAGAGATAAACAATAGTGCGAAAGTGAATAAAATGAAAAAATGATCAAAATCATCATCATCACACAGCCATCTCCCAAGTAGCAACACAGCATCCAGTACTGCCAAAAAATATCTGTTTTTTCAGAAGTTGATGCATTATGCATTCGCATTAACGGCATGTCTCTGTCAGTAATTTTATGAGAAGATTCAAACTGTTCTCAAAAGCACGTTTTTGAAATTCATCTTTGAATTGGACCATAGGTGGTAACAACATTTGAGAAAATATGAGGAAATGCACATTGATTTTGCTATAAGCAAGCAAAGGCTGTTAACGTAAACTTTCAGGTGTTTACTGGGTGTTACTTTTTTGTTTTATGTTATTCCACCTTCATCTGAACGGTAAAAAGCTGCTGAGAAAAGTGTGTTTATCAAATATGTGCTGATGTATAATGTTTCAGGTGTAATGAAAATCTGTTGTTTTCCCCCCCCTTTAGTGTTGCAGGATTGGTTAGCAGAGGAGAATTTTAACTTTTCAGACAACCCCATTGTAGCACATTAGAAACGGGACATTCCAAAGGTCGATTGTGATTGATTTAAACTTGGGCAGCAATCTTTTTTCCACAAACTGAATGGTTGTCTCATCCAAAACTAAATGGTTTTACACAGGAGAGGAGGGAAAGGGAAGGGAGAGAGAGTAAAAGCAGGTCAGTTGTTGACATGGACAAATGAGGAACAGCAGAATAGCATACACTGTAGTGACCCCAGTTAGAACCCAAGACTAGAATTATATTATATATTATATTATATTATATTATATTATATTATATTATATTAAGTATTATATTATATTATATTAATGAGAAGCTGTTCTATGCAATTTATGCTTTACAAATCCTATACATTTTAAGTTTCTATTTTTATAGCAGCAAGAAACTGAAAATAAAAAAACCTTGTAGATAAATTGATAAAGTATTGGAAGATTCTGAAGCGTTTGATCGTTCAGTTCACAGAAGTTTCAGGCCACATGGGGGTGCTGTTTGACTGCTGACTGTACGCGATCAACAGATTATCTGCTGCACACCTGCCTCCTTTTAGTCCCACACCATCCTCGTTTCAGTCCCTCTCATTTGACTTATAACATCCCCCTTCACTCTCAGTCTTGCTCTTCCTCCTTAAGTAATAGGAGATGAGGTGAGGTGTTATAGCAAATTAGTAAAATTAAGACAGGGGGAACATCCCCATTTGCATAAATTGTGCATGACTTTTATTGTGCAGCTGACGGAACCCTGTCTTAGTGTCCTTGGAGATGGGTGTTGATGACAGACTGCAGGCCATGAAGGGAGTTGGGGAGTGTTGCATTCAGTGGAGGTGGAGGTGCTTGCACAACACATTATCATTCACCCTCTATGCCTTTTTTTGTTCTCCTTCCTTTTTTACACTTTCTCTGCTATTCTTTCCTCTCCTCTGTTTTCCATATCTTTTCTTTGGCTTGGTGCCTTCCTGTCCCCTTCATCTTGCCTTTATCCTCCCAGTTTCCTGTTTCTTCCTGCCGTTTCTATAGGTCTTGTCATTTACAGAAATCTTGAAGTCATTTCCATCTCTCCTTCTTTCCCAGTTCACCCGTTATCTGTACTGCCACCTTCTTACCACGTCTTACGTTTTTTTCCTCATTCTGCCAACCACTCCACATGGCACCTGTCTAATTCTCCTTGTACCCACTCTGTGATGCCACTCATAGCTTGCTCCTTCACCCTCCCCTTCTTTCCTTCCTTGGCTCTGTGTGCCATGGCAGTCTGTACAATTGTTGGAGCATACACTGCTAAGCAGTTATCACCAGCTCACAGAGGTGTGTGTGTGTGTGTGTGTGTGTGTGTGTGTGTGTGTGTGTGTGTGTGTATGTACTCAGTAATAACCAAAAGCAAATGTGTAGATGTGAGCATATGTGTCAGTGTGTGCATTTTCTTCTGTTTATATTGAGGTGTACAGCTCTTGTGTTTGCTAAAAACAATACAAACAATGTGTCAGACAGGTTCTATTATACTCAAGCTTGTATGGCTCCTCTACTGTAGTGTAAAATTTTTTGCAACAATGAGGGGTAAAATGATACTGAAAGGCTGCAACTCCTCTCGTACCCCAGCCAAACATCCCTTGTGTTTGGGCTGCTCTGGATCCATATAAAGGCACTAATTTTTTGTCCTCAAGGATTTTTTTCCTCTAGTTTTAGTCCCATCTGTCACTGGAAGAAGGTAAAAAGAAATGAGAAATAAACCCAGCTGGATCCTTTGTCTATCGAAGGTAGATCACACTGTGGTAAGACCAGGACAAGGCTTCTCTGGCCTAATGGTACACAGAGATGAGGGACACAGTCGAGAAACCTCAGAAACCAGGCAATAACAAAACAATCATCATTCATTCTGTGCCATATTCAGCTAAACATGCTCTTTTATGTGTAATAATTTTCAGCTAAAAATAAACTGTTTTTCTTATGTTTTCAGGGTCCAATCCCTCACTATTTCTTTCAAGCAAATAAAAAGCACCAAACTCTTTTTTCACTGAATGCCACGCAAATTCTGCTCTATACAGTGGATTTTAAAAGTGTACACATCCCTTTTAGATTTTTAACAAAGTTTTGTCACTGGCCAGAACAGTTTGGTAGCTCTGCTGCATTGCAGCGAGAAGGTCCTGGGTTTAAATACCAGCCGGGCGTCTTTCTGCATGGTATTTGCATGTTCTTTCCAGGTACTCCGGCTTCCTCTTAAAGTCCAAAAGCATGACTTTTAGGTTAGGTCTCTTTTAATTGCCCTTTGGTATGAGTGTGTGTGTGCATGGTTGTTTGTCCTGTGTTACCATGTGATGGACTGGTGACCTGTCCATGATGTACAATGCCTGTCCCTCAATGGCCACTGGAGATAGGCACCAATTCTTCCACAAGCCTCCAGGATAAATAGGTATAGACAATATGGATGGATGAGTTTTGTCATTGTAATGTAAAATACAATAATGGGACCCTACTGAATAAGGGTCCAAAATGATGTGAAATGTATTCTGCATAATTAAACTCAAAAGCAAACAAATCTGTTGGAGAAGAAATGTGAAAAATAAAAAAGGTGCTATAACTTGAGTCCATAAATATGCATACCTTTTATTTATTTTTGTTCAAATTTTCTCATTTTTAATTTCCCCCCCTTAAAATTATGTGCCATATCATTTTAGATTTTATCTCTATTCCTTTGTTCTCCGCAAAAAGGATGTTTCCTGCTTATGGTGCTTTACAAATAAACTTGTCTTTCCTTCCCGTAACCAATCCTTCATTAAAACCCTTGTGATTCAATTTCAGCATTCAGTTTTGTACAGTACAGACCTAACAGAAATGAAAGGGAATGTGATTAACCAGAAATCCTTGCAGAATATTCCTGATATTTGTTAATTCGTCTCCCTTAGTTAAAGCCATGATTTACAGAGAGGTTCCAAAAGACCTCACTTTACAAATGTGTCAGTCAGGAGAAGTCTGCAATAAAATCACAGCATTATATTTTTGCCATGTAAAAGTAAAGTAAACCATCAATAACTGAAGAAGCTATGGGACATCAGTAAAATTACAGATTATGGAAGGTTATGTATGGAAACAGAGGATAGCTTTCCCTGATCAGGTAAACTGCCCAGGGGCCAAAAGCAACACTGAAGGAGGGTTAGGAATTTCTGCCAAGCACTGATTGCATTCTACATGTGACCTGAACTTTCACCCTCTTTTTCTAAATGTGTCTGGGCTAACTGAAAACTAAAATATTTTCTCCCAAAGAAAACATCTAGGCCTTACTAAAACCTTACAAACCCTTGTTTTATAAAGTGTTGTGGTCTAAAGAAATCCAATTTGAACTATATGGGCCATAATTCCGAAAGGAAAGTGTAAAAAAAAAGATAGCATACCAGCAGTGAAGCATAATAGTGACAGCATCATAATCTGGGGTTACTTTTGTTCAGATGGAACTTGTTTTTTTTTTATCAAAGAGGATAAAATCATAATTCTGTCAAAATATCAGTCAGTTTTGACCATACACCTTAAGGTATCTGATAGAAAGCTGTAGATGAAGAGTGACTTCATTTTCAGTACACACTCAGATCAACAAAAGGAGATTAAAACTTTTGAATGGCTTGGCCAGTGTCCAGAATTAGATTTGACAGAAAATCTGTCATTTGAAAGTCATTTGTGGGCTTTTATATGATTTATTATGGTCTCATTTTTAAAAAAAAATCATTTGTCTAACTTATAAAGAATGGTGTAATGTTTGCATGGCTCTTCTTGGTTGCAATCACAAGAAATTATGACATATTTGCATTTTGGAGTAGATATTAAATAGTATATTTGATATACTAAATATATATCAAGCCTGAAACGTGTACTTGCCAAGAGAAGAGTATTGTTTAAAAACACAACAACTCCCAAATCAAATTAACAAAGAGCTCAATTGCCAAATAATCCCAGCAGTTTAATATGTAATAAATTCTGCAGCTAATAGATTATGTAATAGCTTAAAGTATGAGCAGTTTTACAGATTTAGTAGTTACCCTCATAAAAACTTTATCTTTTCAGAGTGAGAATGTCACACTTTGTGCTTAGATGGATATTTATGTCAAATTATGATACATAAAAACTGACCTGAAAACACGCTGGCCTTGCTTCGGATACTGTAGGCCGACATAATTTGATAACCAGCTAAAAACAGCTACCACAGATTTTTTTGTACAAGTCTAAAAAATCCATTATAGGAGCATTACAAGGCATATATATCTCATGTGTGGCACTGCTACAGGATTTACACACATGCTTTTCAAATATCTTAGCAACGATCCAAAATCTGCTCTGCCTGCACTGTTGAAAATTCACTCACCTCAGCACACAGACTATTCAAAACTAAAAAGATTAAATTGTTACCATACTACTCAAGTTATTAGGCAAATACTTACCTGACCACTAGGCAGCACTCACGGAGAATAAAAGTACATTTCCCAAAAGGTCATTTGATCCTTGACATGTAAAAAAAGAAAAAAAACAACAACAAAAAAAAACAAAACAGGAAACAAAAAGCCCAATAAAACCAGACAGTGACTTTCCTGAAAAAAGGGCCCTGTTCCAATTTAGCAACCCCTTAAAATTCCAGCGGTGCACCTCCTTTGAGGATGTGACAGGAATTGAAGTTTCAGAAAAATCCACTTATTTTCTAAACTCTGACAATTGTGGGATTAATCTGGACATTATTGCATTTTTTTTTGCTCAATGATAAATAATATCTACAATGAAAAACCCAAACATTTAAAGTACCTCTTAACAAACACTTTGTAAAAACAAACAACATAAAAAACGGTAAAAAACTGAAGACACTTATTTCCCAGGCTTTTCTGTCATGATTTTACTGTGCTTTTAATGCTTGTTTTATTCTTTGTATAGTTTTAATGTTGATTTTACTGTACAGCACTTTGTGAGTTTATGTCTGTGAGAAGCACTTTATAAATAAACTTTATTACTTACTTACTTACTAAGTAATTTAAAGCAAAGGACCTTACTTTGATTTTGGGCAAATACCTATTTAACCCACATGCTGATTTATGATTTTTGTACCTCAAGTCAAATAATATCAACACATGCTTGTTTTGTTTTACTTATTTAAAAAAAATGGAGTTCATATAGATAAGATATTTCTCCGAAGAGCAGAATAAACTACACATAGCCAATGAATTTGAAAATTTTACTGCTTTATGTTGAATTTTCTGTTTGTTACGTACAATTAAAAGACACTTATTTCAACTAACTTATTATAAATATTAAATTATTTCCCTTCAAATCTAAAAATTTGTTTCATTTTGTTTAGGAGTCTGATTAAGTGTATATAAAACATTTTTTTATTTCCTCTTAAAGTAAATCTCAGTTTCCAAGTGCCTTCAATGCTGTCTAAAGGAGATAACCATCTGAAAACAGGAAAAAGGCTTCTCGTCTGTTATGTTACATCCATTCACATTTGAAGAACAAGTGCAAAAGGCAGAGGGGATGCTTTCTGCACCGGAAAAAAATCAAAATGAGCATTAAATTGTCTCGGGAGTGAATAGAAAAAGGAACAGGATTAGAGAGGTAGGCCTATGTCTTATTTTCCTCTCTATGCATAACTTAGAAATTATCAATGTTTTTATTTTGCTCTTGCCGCATATTGGATGGAGGACCCAAGAGACCTATTAGAGAACCATGGGAAGAAAAACACCAGATTTCATCTGATTCCTTGGAGAGGGGAGTCTTACAATGCTAAGAACACTTAGTAGAAAAGTCCATTGCAGTGCAAAAGTTTCATGGTAAGGCTTTTTTTCTTCAGAAGTATTGATCCATTTAGCGTTTACCCTCTCTGGTATCTGCTGCAATAATGCAAATTAGAAGGGCTCAAGGCAACTCATGCACCAATGTGATTCAAAGTGCAACTATGACCAAAGGAGAGAGTAGAAATAAAAGATAATGCTGAAAAGATAGCACTTCAAGAAAGACTAAATATATTTAAGCTGTTATAAATCCTTAATGTTTCAGCTGTTGTCATTTGAAGCACTGAATGTGAGATGGAGGGTATTCTATATCAGTTAATATTTTTTGGTTGGCACTCAAAACAAGTAGAAAACCCTGCAAAGGATCACTTGATGTGAAATGTGAAAAAATTAGTTTTATCAACTGTCTCTAAACTGTACTTAAACTCTGACATGCAGTATTAACTTTACATTAAAAAAAGCATCCTATGAAGATTAAACAATGTTGGTGTTTTTCTGTTGTTTAGAGGAGTAAGCAAAATTGTTAAGTCCTATTTAAATTCTATGGATACCATGTGAAGACACCATTAAGGCTTAGACACATAGAGGTTTTAAGCAAAGTATGTTTCCACATAAAATTTCTGTTTAGGGGCTCAGCATTCAAGCATGACAACTACAACTACATTCTGAATGTTTTAGACCAGTATGACTAATCTTAAGACAAAAGAGACTCCAAATTGTAAAGCTAGTGAAAAAAACACATGGTAATACCATGAAAACATCTGATACTTTAAAACTATTATAAAGGGAAACTCTATGCTTCCAAAACACATACAAGTTAAAATTCTATGGTCAACAAATGCTCTGTTTTTTATGGACAGCTAAGCTGTATAGATTTCTTGAAATTCAAATTTGTGTTCCAACATTTGACATTTGACTTTAAAATAGGTCTAAATATGCTAAGTTTTTAAAATGCTTCATGAATACAACCTTTTCATTTCTTTTTGCTAATATAAATTTAAAAAAATGTCAATAGTTAAGTATAAAAATACATAACTATAAAGTCAACATTTAAGATTAAAGAGCAAGATAATATACACTGAACTGCCACTGGACACATTCAAAAGTTGCATAAATCTGGTTTGGAGGGGAGTCAAACTGAGGAACTCAGCTGAACCCTTTCTTACCTGTAATGTTTCATGTTGTTTTATTAGAAACACTTTTTTCTTATTGTATTGGAAGAAGTACAGTTTAAAAACTACTGGAATTAAGTTAGGGTCTAGAAATTATTTGCCTAGGTTAGGAAGAGATCATGTGGAGTTTATAGACAGACACACTCAAAAACAAAACTAAACCAAAACCTATCTCCAGACTAATTGGTGAAGACTCTTATAGGTTCAGTTAAAAAGACCCTCCTGCACACAGTCCCCAATTTTGCATCTACTTCGAGATAAGCATTCTGAGGCCACATCCAGACAATTCTCCAAGTTACTGTCAGTACTAATTGGACAAATAATCTACACCTGTATATAAAGCATACCTGTTATTCTCGAACTTTTACAACAGGGGCAGGTTTATATTCTGTATATCTTCGTCAATTTACCTAAACTTACACATATTCTTGTCTTAAAATACAAACCAAAATGGCAGAGATTTGTATACATAAATGTTGAAAATAAAAGAAAACCCTTCTATAAAAATATCAAACTGAAAAATTGTGCATAATCATCTTATTAGGTTTTAAGACAGTGTTCACCCAGTCAAATATTAAGACGGTGCCAAGTGCAACACTGAAATGTTGCATGTAATGCTGTGGAATCTAAGACTGCAATTTGTCTTACTCTGGACTAAAAATGAATATGGGAAATGGGTGTTACGAACCTTGAGACAATGATTAATCTGTAAGCAGCTTCATACTCAATGCATTAGCCTACCAGTAAATATAATGCATGAAGACTTCTATCACATGACCATTGGGTTCTGTCATCTTCCTTTCAGGCATCACAGCCTGCAGATTTAGACATCAACGCTACCATGCCTCACATCAAGCCTCTTTGGAGTTACAGCAAAAATCTTGTGCTTATGAAAGAAGATTTTTGTCAAATTAATCACTTTAGTACTAAGGCATTTGATGTAGTTGATGCTTGACTAATGATCCTAATGCCACTGAATGCCTAACAAGGCTGGATGTGAGCAAAACCTGATTTGTGGTCTCCACCTCTATGCCTAGTAGGCTTAGTCATCTGCAGCACCTATCTGCTTTGAAATGATCTGTGGTGGCAAGTGTTATCCAACTATAGTGCATGGCTCTACAATGAAACCCCTGACCATCTTCTGAGGGTAGGCAGTTCCAGTTCTTGAAGATTACTGTCTTGCAGGTTTTACCTTTTCAAACACACTGCATTTATGCGACTAGGTCAGTAGCAGAGTCTTACAGAATTTGGTTACAGGGTGAGGAGATAATTCCACCATTTGAATCAAGTTTTTTGGAACAGCAATACATCAACAAATTAAAGACACCAGGAATTGTCCAACCCCAGTTCAAAGATAGGGAAGAGGGGTGTTTTGTGAGGCGGAAGCTTGGCTGGAGACTGCAGCACCAAGGAGGAGCTTTGTGGAAATAGGCAGTGCAAGGCACTTGCAATAAGCAAGTGTTTAGACGCCCCCAAATGGCTGCCACTGGAGATTCAAGGATTCCTCAAACATGCAGGAACGAATCAAAGCAACACTCTAAGTATGTTTTTGATGAGGGAATGACATTATAACATTATATAAAGCTCAAAAAAGTCAAATTACATAATACCCCCCATTTAAGCATTCTAAAATATATATTGCTTCACAAAAAACAGATAAAACTTCTTAAATCAGTGCTCTTCTAAGCAAACACTCTTAGTGACAATCAACACACAACATTCACTGAATACCTTGATCTGAGTAAATAAACTCTAGGTTTACACTTTCAAAACCAATCATTGATGACTCTTTTAACATAATTGAAAGTTTATGTAATGCAATTACGTTTATTGCAATCATAAAGAACAGTTCCTTTGTTGGGGTTATCTTAATATAGGGTCATTTTAATTTGCATGGTGTGACAGGGAAGTGTTTTATATACTTACAGGATTCATCCTTTAAACCTGACAAGTTGTTTGCCTTTTCTATGCATAAAAAGGGACACATTCCTATGGATATAGTGCTCGCATTTAACATGTTTGATGGTTTTAATCTAAGTCTTAGGGAGCCCAATGCCCTTTTTAACTCTTCTTGAACCAATAATCTTAATGCTTTGGCTGTGGTCAATATTAAACACATAAATTACAATTGGCATTCCAGTTAATGAGTCTACCAGCACACTCAACATAAATATGAATGACAAAGAGAAAATCGAAATAAGGCAATGTCTCTTTTA
This sequence comes from Anableps anableps, assembly GCA_014839685.1. Taxonomy (NCBI): domain Eukaryota; kingdom Metazoa; phylum Chordata; class Actinopteri; order Cyprinodontiformes; family Anablepidae; genus Anableps; species Anableps anableps. The sequence continues at coordinate 15,738,856 of CM026067.1, read as the reverse complement.
GAACCAATTCCTGAAACAGCAGCAAGCTTTTCTGATGAGTTCCATGTACAGTTGTATCCAGATGTTTTTACATGCTGCTCACCTGCACATTCTCTGACAATAAATCAGACAAAGTATTGCCCTTTCACGTTCAAACTTATTTCAGTTTGCTGAATGCAAGAAAAGTGACACAGAATTTTTTTAAAAGAATTATTAGTTTTTCAAATTCAAAAGTTTTACATGCACCAAGATTACTGTACTGCTGAACAGTTTAGGAAAGCGCAGATGTTATGGCTTTGTAAGGTTCTGATAGGTTAAATAAAAACACTATTAAGGAGGCAAACCTCTGCATGTATTTTAGGGTGACACCTCAAACACACTGCTCAGTTGTATGACATCAGTGACAAGTTTGAAAGAAATCAGCCAACATATAAGTTAGATAAATATGGATCTCCAAAAGTCTGGTTCATTCTTGGGAACAATTTCATGAATCCAAGTTTAACAGTGAATTTATGTAGCAGATTTCTAGTCACGTTAATCACTCAAAGCACTTTACACTACAGCCAAATTTACTCACAAACAGGCACATATTCATTTGAAATAGAAAGATCAGTAGTTAACTATGGGTTTAGTGCCTTGCCTAGGGAGCACATCAACATGTGGCAGGAGGAAGCTGACATTGCATTCATAGCTTCTAGACTGCCAGAGGACTACTCTACCCACTAAGCTTCATCACCCATATGTTTAAGTAACATAGCAATGTCCAATCATCATACTGTTCAGGAAGAGTTTCTGTGTCACAGACATGAATGTGTTGTGCTGCAAAATATGTTAATCAAGTCCAGAACACTGAAAATTGTCCTGTACCAACACAGACTGGTTGGTCAACACTTATCATTTGCAAATGCATTCAGGGACAAAGATCTTATTTTTTGGAGACCTGTCATGTGATCTAATGAAACTAATATTGAAGTGTTTGGCCATAATGAACATTGTTACATTTTGAAAAAAAGGAGGGACTTTGCAAGCTTGAGAACACAATCTCAACTGTAAATTAGGATGGTGGCACTATCATATTGTGTGGTAGTTTTGGTGCAGGAGGCCCTGGTGTTCTTTACAAAAGAAGACATAGAAGACATCATGAGCTTTTTCTTACAGGTTTGCCTGTGAGGAAATGTTTATGGAACATCTCGAGACTACAACCAGGAAGTTTAAATTTGGACACATAAAGGCCTTCCACATGGACCAGTTATGGTCCATGTGGAAGGACCAGATTTCGCCAGATTTGTGACGAAATGAACAAAGTCATTGTTTTGGAATGGTCATCACAAAGTTCTGATCTCTAGAAAATTTGCGGGTAAATACAAATTCTGTGAAAAATTTTGCTGAAAAATTTCAGCTTCTATATAAATTTCTATTTATATAGAAATTTTCTATTTCTATATAAATAGAAAATGTATGTTGTTCATTACTCCACCATTAAGTTATAATTATAATGATACAAACTGGCCTAGAAATGGGAGTTATGTCTTGTGTATGTGTATGTAAATATCTGGTTTCAACTGAAGACCAAATAATGAATATGTGAATAAGCACCTCATGTACCCTGTTAAATGTTGTAGAAAATCTGTAATTCTGTGGGTCTTTTTCTCTTCTAAAGGCCTGTGGAAGTGAAGCAATGCATGTAAATATTTTGAAGGACCAGGACATTTTAGATAAAAATCTAGTTGTCTCTGTGAAAACTGAAAATGGGTTGTCATTGAGTCTTTCAACAGGATAAACCTATTTCACAAAATACACAGTGATGGTTCACGACGAGTAACATAACAGCCTTCTTTCATGACCATCTCAGTCCCCCAGCCTAAATTGTTAAAAATCCTTTGTTGGGAAAACGAGAGATCAAGGACACAGTTCTCTGGATCATCTAGATAAATTGTGCAAAGAGGAATCATCAAAATTCAATCTCTTTGTAATCTCCAGACTTGTGAAATGAATAGTGAAAGAGTGTTTTCTGTGCTAGTGACAAAAGGGGGCTGTACAAAGTCTTAACAGCTGATGTGCCTGTCTTGGGGTGACCAGTGCCTTCAGATGAGTAACTTGCACACTATACAAACCACCAATGATTGAATAGTTTTGTTTATTTTGTTACATCCAGCCAGGTTATAAAATTGTGCTGCTTGGTTTTTGTTGTACTCTCTGGTGAATGTAATGATTTGTGATGACCTGTTGGTTCCTTGATGTTAATAGGAAAGATTGCCAGATATTATATGTTGTTTCCATCATACCTTCATGTGTTTCCCAAGCCACTCTGTCAAACTGGAACAGAAAGCTTATGAAGCCTTTTATGGAGAGACTGATTGTGGGATGTTCCATTTCTAATGCACTGCCTCTCATTTTTAAGAGGAGAACAAAAGCAGGATTGTGGCATGGTTATGTTAATAGAGTTGGGTACTGGTAAATGTAATGTGCAGTTCTGAGTATTCATAATTTTGCTATTGTGGTTGAATACCAATTAGTGGGGGTTTTCTTGTAGGAGGAGTTACCAGTATGAAGCCTGGAGTAGAAGCGCTCTTGTGAGGATTGTTCAGTTTGGTCTCCAGGAGGCAGAGAACACAAGAACTTCATAACTAGGGTCACAGTGCCACCTTATAAATTTTGTTACAAGTTCAGTTTTATTACCTTGAAGACTTGGGAGTTATTTTTCACAGATTTTTGTGTTTTTGTAAACATTTGTTTTCTCTGCAATCGTTATCTGCACAATGCTCTTCTGCTTTGCTAGGGAAAGAAAAATAAAATCCTGGCACCACTTGAAGCCTGAAGTCTTGAGTCGTCCTTCCAATGTTTGGCCAAAAGTGGCACCTGAAATTTTGTAATTATTTAGCCATTTACTTTCAATAAAAGTTTCATAATTTAATGGTTGGATTTTTTCTATATTTGTCAGTGTTACATTATGCTACTGCATTAAAAGATTACTTTAAAGACACCAGTAGGTATGGAGAGGATCATGAATCTTTTAGTCCTTAAAGCTCTGTCTGGCTCTTTGCAGATGACATTTAAAAATTGGTGACCTGCAAAAACTTACTTTGCTGGAGTGTTTAAATGACAGCAAATCATAGAATTTAAAATATATTTTTGAAGAAAACATTCCCTAAAGAAAAATATTATTCAGTTAACACAAACATGATTTGAATTTTAACTAGAAATTTGAATAGGACTTTTTGCTTCATAGAATTTAGAAAAAAAATGCAAGTTGTAAAATTCCATGGGTTTTCTGTCTTATCAGTGATCACCTGTACTTGAACTCCAAACATTGGGTCAAATTAATAAAGAACACAACTACTTGTCTAGTTTTCCTATGGAACCACTGCACTGAATGATTTTACAACAATGTGAAGCTGTTTTGCTAATTGCTATTTATTGTGTAGAATTTGAACAAATTATCTTATAATCTTATGACAGAGAAAATATTAACATACTATAGAAATTGCAGGCTACTGGCACAAGGTTAACTTCTAGAATACTACAGTATGTTAGGAAGATACAGATGTTAAAACACACACAAAAGGGAGGTGATGTTAGGAAGTGTGCATTTTTCTGTCAGTGTCAGAGGTTGAAAGCAGATGACTGAATTTGTTGCAAGAAAGCATTTTGCCCATAGGATTAAGATTGGATGGCTGGGTTTAAACCTGTCAAAAAGAGCAGACTCAAATCCCTCCTTCACAAACACTTTATGGTTCTCACTTGAGGTGCTTGTGAGCAGTGGTGGAAGGAGAAATTTCTCTTTCATGCCATCTACTTCAGAGGCCATTTAGCACATCAACTGGATTGTGGAGAATTTGTAAGGTCCTGAGGTGAGATTGTGGAAATTAGTTGTCATGTTTTCTTTTTTAACATTTGTTCCATACAAGTTGAAAAACTGCAAAAACTGCATGTAAGCGTTTTCTACATTTTGTAACAATATGAGGTCTTTTTAATATTAAAATGGTTTGATCTGTTGAAAATCACAAGCTATTATGACACTAAAAAAGACACAGGAGAATTCCCAGCATTTACTTAAGAGTTGTCTCACATTACAATATAGGATTTGCAAACTTACTTCCTTATTAAAATGTTAATGCTACTTTATAACCTTTGGTTCTCTGAACGCTTCTTTGAGCTCACAAATAATACTTAGTCAGATATAGAAAAATAATTAACTTGAGCAAAGGATTATTTGTTGTGGCAGATTTTGTCTTTCAGTGTGTCGTTAGTGTGATGGTGAGCGACCAAGAGGGAAATTGAAGAGGCCAAACAATAAAAACAAGAAATAATTTCTGGGGAGATGTTATCAACTAGAATTACAATGTGTTTCTATTTTGCTAAATTATACACTGTTTACACAAAGAGCACATCACATGAGAATTGCTTTGTGTATCATGCAAATGTTACCTCATATACACTATCCACCGGTTTCTAGATACAATTTCGAATACCCTCTACGTTATGAATATTGATGTTAGTAAAACATTTTAGGTCTTCTAGGTTCTGAAAAATGCCAAACATTAAATAACACTAACCGTGGCAATATAATATGCATTGCAATATATGGTAGTATATATTTTAAAAATTCTAAACTGCAAAGTACATTATAATTGATTATATTTCATTACCTGTTAAAGACTGACAAAATGACTCAGAAGCTAGTGCGATTCTTTATTGTCAATACAGTGATATCAAGAAGCATACTATTCCAAATATGTTGATTTATTTATTTTTATTTATAAAGCACATATACACAACAAATATAGACTCAAGGCATTTTACAAAAGCAAACAACAACAAAAAAAACAATTCAACTCAATCATAGACATATTCCAAGTCAAGTATATATATATATATATATATTCCAATATGATCCTTATCAAACAATGCAGTCAAGTTCAGCTTACAGTTCCTATAAAAAGTATTCACCCCATTGGATGTGTTACCCTTTTATCGCTTTTATAAATCAATCATGATCAACTAAATTTGGCTTTTTAACAAAAAATTACAAAAAACCCTGTAATGTGAATGTGAAAACTGATTTCTACAAAATTATATTTGTCCAGTGACAAATAAAAATATTTAACATAAATGAAATTACTGCAAAAAGATTCATCACCTTCAAGTCAGTATTTAGTAGATGCATCTTTGGCTACGATCACAGCATGGAGTCTGTGTAGATAAGTCTCAATCAGACATCTGGACTCTCCAATTTTACTTCTTCTTTGCAAGTTCTGTCGGGTTGCGTGAGGATAGGCTGTGAGCAGACCTTTTCAAATCCTGTCACAAATCCTGTCACAAATTCTCAGTTCTCCAAACCATTTCTGTGTAGCTTTAGCTGGATCCTTTGGGTCGTCGTCGGAAAATAAATGTTCTCTGCAGCTGTAGTTGTCTGGCAGATGAAAACAAATTGTCCTATAGAATTTCCCTATATTTTGCTGCATTCATTTAACATTCTACCTTTACAAGCCCTCCAGAGTCTGCCTGCCAAGAAGCTTCCGCACAGCGGGATGCTGCCACCACCATGCTTGACAGAAGGGATGCTGTGTTTGTGGTGATGTGCAGTGTTTTGGTGTCCACCAAATACAGTGTTTTGCCTGATGGGCAAAAACACCAAAGAACTTTTTTTCTACTTGACCATGGAGTTTCCCACATGCCTTTTGGGCAACTCTAGTTGAGCACTGATATAAAGTTTCTTCAGCAGTGGCTTTCTCATTGCCGCTCTCCCATAAATCTCTGACTTGACAACAACTGTCTGCAGAGTCTCTCCCATCTCGGCTGCTGAAGCTTGTAACTCCTTCAGTGTAGTCAGAGGTGCCCTGGTGGTCTCTCTCATGAGTCTCCTCCTTGAAAGGTCACTCAGGTTGTGATCTAGGTCAATTTACATGTGTCATATTCCCTCCATTTCTTGATGGATTTAACTGATCTCCAAGGGATGTTCAGTGCCTTAGAGATTTGTTTGTATCCATCTCCTGACTTATGCTTTTCAAGAATATTTTCTCTGATTTGCTTGGAGTGTTTTTGTGTCTTCATGCTGTTATGGTAGCCAGTGGACACTGATTAACCAGTGAATGGATCTTCCAGACACACGTGTCTTTATATTACAATCACTTGAGACTCATTGCATTCAGGTAATCTCCATTCCACTCATTGTGAGACTACTTGCACCAACTGGCTGGACCTCTGATGAATTAGGCCAGTCACTTAAAAGGGGGAGGGTGGAATATTTATATAACCACTTATTTTATGTTAAGTATTTTTATGTAACTGTCATTACTTTGTAGAAATCAGTTTTACTTTGATATTAAAGAGTGTTGTTTTTTTTTTTTTTGTTAAAAAAAGCCAAACTTTGTTGATTATGATTGATTTGTTAAAAACAATAAAAAAGGTAAAACATCTAAGGAGATGAGTACTTTTTTGTGGACTGTATTATTAAAATTAGTTAAAAAACATTTCTAAGGAAACCCAGGCGATTTCATGGAGTCATTGACTGAGAGCATTCACTGCTGGAAGAGCATGTAGTGACAGTGGACAGTCATTTTTATTGTGTTGTTGACTGTTGTAATCCCTCATACTGAGCATGCACTTATGCCTCTTTTCCACTGAGTGGAACGGCACTGGTCAGTGCCGTTTCATATGCTATTTTGTCTGTTTCCACTGTAAAAGCAGCCAGTACAACTACTGACCTGTACTAAACGATTTCTGGGCCCCCTTCGTTTGTAGGTCCATAGGACAATGGTATACGGTTAGGTTGGAGCTACTGGCTTCACACAACACAATCTGTTGATTGGGCTACAGAAAAATGTCACTGTTTGTGATAAGCACAAGTCATACTAGTCCATTAGGTGTTTGGGTTTAACCCCACCTGCCCAGTGAGAGTCCAACTGGTGGTGGAAAGGCTCTCCTGAGTACACCGGACCATAAAGTAGCGCACCAAATTGCAGCAACTTTTGCTGTACTGCTCAGTGGAAATGAGACAATAATGACAGGAGAAAGGAAAACTCCCCTGAACATGGAGAAATCTCCAACAGAACTTGGCTCAGTGTTTGCAGCCATCTGCCCCAACTGACTGGGGGTTCGAGAATACAGAACATACACACTCTATAAGAGAAAAATGCACACTCACTGATCCAGGAGTCATTTTTGTGTCAAAAAGTAAAGAGTTAATTGGAGAAGCGACCCCTTTTCTGGCTTCATCTAGGAAAGAAACACAACTGAACAGATAAGCTCTGAGCCAGTTATCTAGTCTATAGAATGAAAGACAGTGCACACAGTTAGTTGCAGCAAAAAGCTCAAGCCAATGGCTACGTCTAGGAGAGAGACAGGGTTATACACTAAAAGAGAGGCCTAAGTTTTTAAGGAATAGAAGGAAAACGGAAAGTTATTGGCAGTAGCACATCAGTCAGTGTTCTTCTCCAGTGGGAAGGTGTCACAGTGAAACAAAACACCAGGTTAGATGTAGCTTCTACAAAGAGAAAATTACAGAGAAAACATAAAGTTAAAAGTTGAAATAGCAGCAAATAATGCAAAATTGGAGCGTTGTAGCAGAATGTAGCAAAGTGAGAAAAGGTCATCATTATGTCTTCCAGCAGCCTAAGTCTATAGCAGCATAGCTACAAAGATAATCCAGAATAATCAAACCCAATTTAATTATAAGCTTTATCAAAAAGGAAAGTTTCTGCCCTTAAAAGTAGACAGGGTGTCTGCTTCACAAACTAAAACTGGGTGCTGGTTCCATTGTAGAGGAGCCTAAAATTTGTAGAGATGACTAAAATATCTGGCTCCCTTTCTACTTTAAGAAACTGTAGGAATCACCAGTAAACCTGCAGTCTAACAGCAAAGTGCTCCCTTAGGAACATATGGAAGGCCAACTAGATCTCTGATGTATGAGACAGCTTGATTATTGAGGGTCTTATATGTGAGAAGGAAAATTTTAAATTCTATTCTGGATTTTACATGGAGCCAGTGAAGAGAAACTAAAATTTGAGAAATATGATTTATCTTTTTAATTTTCATCAGAACTCTTGCTGTAGCATTTTCGATTAGCTGAAGCCTTTCATCTGCATTTTTAAAAGGGTTTTAATACATTTTTTAAATTTTGCATTATATATTTGACTAGACTAGAAAAATCCAAACATAAAAATGTAATTTGCACCTATGCTCTATTACTTGGGAAAATGTATATAAATCCCATCGCAGATAACCCTTGGAACACTTTAACATTGTTTTATGATATCTTCCCAAAAGCTCTTAATCAGAACTGCATAGATTTGGTGCTGTGAAGTATCTTGATTTGCCTGTGCAGACTTGTCAGCTGTTTAATTAGGTCTTGTCAGTATGGGCTTTGCACTGTAACTGTGAGGGAGGTGGGTGTTGTAACACCCTCACTTTTGATTAAATATAATTCAGACCTATTTCGCTCCTTTTGGATTAAACAACTAACCCAGAAACGGTCATGGGGTTCTGCAATTAAAAATGTTTCCATGTACCTACATAGTGTTGCAGTCTGTAAAGTTACAAGACAGACTCTTTCCGAAAAAACAGAAATGTGCAAGTGTCAGTGCTGGGGCCTGTGGTAGAATTAGTAAAAGTGCAATGTAGAAAAAACACTTATGTGCCTCTTTGACCCTATACAAATACTCCTAAATAATTGTAATTTTTCCTTTATAGCTCCTTTGATGGTAAAGGCATAGTGCTACCATTCTTTTGGAAAAACTAGCTCTTTTTTAAACATAGTCCTAAAGTGAAAACTGAAAACCCTTGATCCAGTCACTTGTAAATTGCCTTTTAAAATGTATTTATTTAGCTATTTCATTAAATAACTGATAGTGGATAGACTTTGGGAAACAAAACTGGTGAAATTTACATACCATACCTGCACCTGGCGGTTTAATGATAAATGCACATGCACACCATTATACAGAGTTACTCTTTGATCCAGCTTCAACATAAATATATTTGATCTTTGTGATCTTTAATATGTTTTTTTAAGTTAGACTGATAACTTTATGACGTTTTTCTTTTTCTAAGACTGACAAATTTACATATTATTTTTGGCTACTCTCTTTTATATTAAAACGAATTTGAGATCATTATTTGAATATCAGTGTCTGTTTAGCTTAGTGGATTTGGCATCAGACTTTCTCTTTTATTTTGCTTTAGGTTGTTATATTTTATTTATTAAAGTGGCACACTTAGAGATTAAACATCACTTGTGTCGGCTTTATCACAGCTGTCGAGCCTAAAAACACTGTAGCTCAATGATTGAAATTTAATTTATTGACAAATATCAATAACTAAAATTTTGCCCTTCCAACTGCCCTGTTAAGTAGCAGGGAGTTCCTTTGTAGCTGTGCAGTGTTAGTGTTTTACCAACATCTGTAATCTATGATATGCTGGTTGCTTTTTATTTTGTTACAGGTTCAAAATCAGTTGATCCTGAAGACCCTGACTATGTGCCAACCATCTTTGATGTCCAGCACACTCCAACACCAGACAGTGTTCAGTCAGAGAAAAGTTGATACTTGTGGATGGCCAAAAGAAGAAAAAGTCTTGGATGAGATGAAAATGACGAACAACACAGAGACTACAACACAAACTACTGTGGTTGATGAATCAGTGGATAGATGTACACAGTGTGATGCTAAACATGAAGAAATTCACAATCTGAGATGGTCGACGACAGACCTTGAAAGAAAAATGAGTTCAATAAATTTTGAAATAAAGATAGTTTTCAGAAACAACTTTTATTTTTATGTGAAATCAATCTTCAACATACAGGCAGCACATCTTTTGCTAAAACCACTTAACTCCTGGGTTTTCTTGATATGCTGACACAACCGCAATGGAACCACTTTGCAGGATGATGGCTGGGTTCCTGGCATGTCCCACATGGTGCATGATGCTGGAAGTCATACGCCCACCACGCTACTGTTGCCATAAAGGAGACTTGGCCTGTTCAGAAAAACTTCTAGCTAAGTTGGGCACCTGCTGAGAGGTTGGCTGCAGGTATATCTAACAGAAGTGTTCATGAGCTCTGTCAGTTGTTGAAAAAGTATCAACATCCTTTATTCTGCTGAGCAACAGTGGGTACAGATCAGTCTGAGTCCTTGTCTTTTGAGGCTGGATCTGTGTCACTGTCAGATTTTGCAATGCAGCCAGCAGAGGGGCAGAACTTAGTTCTTGTCGTGGCTTAGACTACCTGACTGCCTGAGCCTGAAAGACAGAGACACAGGAAATAATGCATTATTACATGTATAACTAAATGAAATTACACACCTCGCTCCTTATGAAAAGAACTTATTGTTTCACTAAAATTATAATTTTAGTTCAGAAGCAACAGTAAAACCCTATAAAGAGAATGCCAACTGGAAGTTATTTTGCCATACATCTAGCAGTGATGTTCGATACCACGATTTCCTTACTGAGTGAAATTCAGGCTTATATCAGCAACACCAATCCAGTACCGATACGTTGTGCAAATCCAGCTAATGTGTCTGGTAAATCTAAAAAAGTGTTACTGTTTTAGAACACAGGTGACTCAAATTAAAATTGGCAGTAAAAATTTTTAATTAAACAATTAAGTTCCACAATTATTGCAGAAGTTTGTCAGTACCTACATTTCAAAATTATTTTTCAACAGTCAAAACAAATTAGACTGATTGTAAATAATATTTTATAGATAAAATTATATTTTTTTTATCCATCTTTATTTTCACCATAGCTGTTTTATTGCAATTGCTCTAACTAAATGCCACCTAATCTATGTCATCCACTTGAAATGATTTATTCTTAGGAAAGCTTGCCTTAATAAATTTAGGCTGTTTTGCCTATGTGGAATTATCTCGGGAATATTTTGCCAAGCTGAACCCATACATTTGTTGAAGGATGTATTTATTTTGTTATATTTTTTAAAAACTATATTTATTAATTTAAACAACTCCAACAGCAACAGTGCTTAGCACCACTTAAAGCTCCACATAGTCTCCCTCTGTACCTGGGTATGACCTCCCTGCAGCACCGCAGGACTCCACTAGAGATGCCTGTCTTGTTATAGCAGCAGCAGAAACTAACACTGTGCTCTCCTCAGTTATGTCTTAGCATAAACACAACATATTCTGTGCTCTGGTTTAACCTGAGGTTTTTCCACAAAACATAACTAACTGTGCCTTGGCTGTTTGTGGAACTAAAATATCCCCACCCACCTCAGTTTACTGTGTCTGAGTGACTGACTGAGCTGAGCAGCCGCGACACGCTGCTCTTACAAATTATGAATTTACAGGCAGAGGGACATGCAGTTCCTCACCAACTAAAGAATTTAGACAAGATCTCAGTAGTTTAGATTATTTCCACTGTATTCTTGTTAAAGGTATACACTGCCTCAAATACCTGAAGTATCAAAAATATCAATATTTTGGTTCGAAAATTAATTTTAGAGCATAAACATATTGGCGGTATCGATATATCAGTATTGATTCGCACATCACTAACATCTAGAGCGCAATGTAAACAATAACAATGAACTTGTCTATACAGTTGCTGGTTTCCCAATGGCAAACTAACCAATTTTTCTTCAAATATGCAGTACCCCCCTTCGCCAGTGAAGAAGGATATCCTCTCCAGTGCAGTTCCCTGCTTATAAGAGACTAAGGAACTTCCTCTGCTACAAATTTTTGTTCAAGTCACATGATCACCATGCGGCACTCCTCCTTGAGCTGTGTAGAATGTTTTTTTTCTACGCAGCTTTTTTCTGATTTTAAGAAAGGGGATTGGAGAATGTGCTGATGTGCTTGGACTATTAAGAGAGCACACTTCTCAGCTCCCCTCGAATAACTTATACTGGGGTGTTGGAGAAGAGGGTCTGACTTACTGTCAAATCTCAGAACCAGCAATGTGGCTTTGGCTCTGGCCGTGGAAGAATGGACCAGATCTTTACCATTGATGAATTCCTGAAGGGGATCATGCGAGTGTGCTTCATGGTTTACATGTGTTTTGTGGATCTGGAAAAAGCTTTTAAACCATGTCTCACAAAGTATTTTGCAGGGGTGCAACCAGAATATGGGGTATCTGGGTGGCTTTTAACCACAATAATCCTCGCAAGCCCAAAGCAAGAGCTTTGTCCGCATTTCTGGTACAAAGTTGAGCTTATAATCCCTCTTGTCACTGATCTTTCTTTGGTGTTTATGGACAGGATCTCAAGGTGTAGTTGTGGAGAGGAGTGTGTCTGATTTGGAAACCTCCGGATCTTATCTTCACTTTTCACAGATGATGTGGTTCTGTTGGCTTCTTTAGGCCACAACCTTCAGTGTGTACTAGAGTGGTTCACAGCTGAGTGTGAAGCAGCTAGGATGGCAGTCATCTCCTCTAAGTCTAAGAAACATTTGATAATTATTTAATTTTATAATAACTTCATATGATTCAGCTAACATGTACAGGATATACTAGGCTACTTAAGAGGTAAAGCCACTGATCCTCTGCTGACAGATGTTGGGCTAAAAAAATCATAAAGCATTTTTATTTTGCACACCTAACAATTAAGTAAAAGATTATTACTAAGTTATAATTATTGTGATTTAAATGTGTTTCAAGTTTATTTGTTGCCAATTTTCCCAATTAAAAGGGAGTCGAAATAAGGCAACTGCATATGTCACATTCAGATGTTAAAAAGCTATTACAAACACAGAATTTCATATCAGAAAGCCTTTTCAATGACTAAAAATTCTGCCAACTATTTTAGTAAGTTCAGTCACAGTTTAGAAGCTCTGCTACAAACAAAATATTTTGGGTGTCTGTGGAAATTTAAAATCCTTCAAGAACGAACGGCAGTTTGTTTCACCTAACAAGGAAATCAAAGTTAAATACCTGCTGACAACCTCAGAGAAATGTGTTTATATACTTGAACCATTGCTAGCATCTGAATAAGAAAACTTTTAAATACCCGCAGTGTACTGGGATAGGCAAAATAAAAGCAGACTCAAGGGAAATCTCTTTGAGGGTAAAGTTCTCTCAAGTGAGTTCCTTTGAAAATAAACAGAGTTTTTTGGTCACAGCAATTAAAAGGAACTTTACTTATGTCTTGTAGTCAGAAAATTGATTTTGATAAAATGTTTTAATCTCATGATATCAGATTTAAAAAAAAAATGCTCAAATACACATGCGCATATTGTACATTTTTTAAATTAACCTACTCAGTTGAACTTTTGGACCGGAGTATACTATTTTCAATACCTGCACAGTATTTATGTTGAAATTTTGCCCTTACTGTACAGTATGTTGTTCTTTATTCTATTTTTATATACTTTATATGCTTATCTTTGTGTGAATCTACTTGCTATGATTGCGTGTCACTTTGCTGCTGTTGCACTATAATTTCCCCAATGTGGGACAAAACAGGATATTTCTATTCTATTCTATTCTATTCTATTCTATTCTATTCTATTCTATTCTATTGTAGTGTTTAATAAAAGGCCACCATTTGTTCCCCTAAAGTTGCCTTAAAATATTTTAAAATTAAATAAAATAAGGATAGAATAAAATTACATGAATAGCAAAGGTCTCAATATAATTGCCATCACTCTTTAATAACGCAACGCATGTTGGGGAACATGCAAAAACCAATGCCTTAGGACACACCTGAATAGAAGTAAGCCATTACTAATTAAAGTTTTACTTTCCTTACTATGACAACATCAAACACTGAGTAAAAATTGACAAATTGTGATATTTTTCTTTGTAAGTTTGCTCTACCTTTTCACCCAATCCTGCCAACTGGCTTAATTGGAGTGAAATATTAGACATCACACAAGCTTCACAATTTAAATACATTTTTGCACAAAATTCAAAATGTAGCCATTGCACACTGGAGACTGTTTGGATAGTTTAAGGATTTAAACACCAAAAAGTTTTAAAATAAAACAAATTTACAAGTGTTGGATATTTGGTGTATTTGCTGCCCAAGTCATAAAGTTTGTATTCTGGCCACATTTGCATTTATGTATTTACTAAGCTTGTTCTTCTAATAACAAAATATATGACTATGAGCGTTCTCTCTTAGATTATGCTCTAGGATACAATTTGATGGTGGGCTGAGTATGGTGAATCTAGTTCTTGCACCTCATTAAATGTTAACATAAATCTATGGTTATTAAAAAAAATTACAGTTAATTGAAAGATTGAAATTATTTTGATTAGAATTTAAGAAACTGCAGGTGCACATGAGCCCAAACAGCCTACTGTGATCATCAACAAAAACTGCTCAAGGGCCTGGATTTTTTTTGATAAACGTTTGAAAATTGTCCTTTCTTGTAGGCATAGATGCATAGAATCTGTTTTATTCAGTTTTACCACCACAGTCACACATAGAGGACATTCCCAAAACATATTTGTATTTTGCTGTTTGTTATTGAGTTGTTCAATAAATAACACCTCAAATCATGTCTTTACAAAAAACAAACTCTTAGATTAATTTTTCAATTTACATTGTCATCAGATTTACTGTTGCCATTTGTAATACTGTTGCTAATCACTGCTCAGCTCATTGATCTTAATTTGAACAACTCAGGAAAACTCAGTGGAATATACAAACCCAGCCCAGTGCTCCCTGGTGCAGCATTTCATTACTATTATCTTTTACAATGAATCCCCAATTTGGGAGTTTAACTCTGAACTGCATGAGGTATACACACTGATGCTGTCATGCTTTCCTTTCCTTCCTCTCATGTTTTTGTCACATCACAGCGTCAGAATGGGTGAGTGTGTGCTGCCTTGAACCCTTTTTGAAATGACTCCTGCATGGGACTGTATGTAATTGATCGATGTTTTGTAAGCCAGATGAGATGTATTTCCTACCTGGATATGGCCTGAAGGCTGCCATTTGAAGATCACTGCTCTAGGGTGAAAGGAGGGTGTCAGATGAATAAAAATAAACCTGATGGGATTATACAAACACTCACAGACTGTTTTTAGTGGACGTGGCACGTTTTTATGATTGCCCTCAGTTTGACCACTTAGCTGGACTGAAACTGTAACCTTTGGGACAGCCAAGGTTGTGCAATGTTTTGAGTTAAATCAACATTTCTGCTACTGAAATAGATCATGCACTCTCTTGTTTGTAAAAATACAATAAAGGGGCTATTGCCTTAACTTGGTTAATTGGCATAACAGGTCTCACCACCTCATGAACTTGGTCCAGATCGATTTCAGCTATTGTTATGATCATGCTCAGATGGGTATTGTCATAACAAAGAGGTCAGATGTATATATTGTGACTTTCCATTTATTATGAATTGTTGCTCTGGAGCCATGCTGTCGAAATAGCTATTGATTAGAAAGAGCTGTTGGTAGCTCGGTTTGATTAGTCATGTGAGGACTAACCTGAGCAGGATCGATTTAGCCTCAAGGATGAGCTCTACACAGAAACACAGAAACTTATATATATATATATATATATATATATATATATATATATATATATATATATATATATATATATATATATATATATATATATATATATATATATAAGTTATATATATATATATATATATATATATATATATATTATATATATATATATTTATATATATATATATATATATATATAAAAAGATGGACATATAACATAGGAAAAAAGAAAAAAGAAAAAGCTCTCTCAATAAACCAGAGTTGTCACAAAAAAATGTCCTGAATAATTTATTTAATTTACCTGATTTGCTTACATGTATTTCCATATTTATATATATATATACAAAATGAAACTTTGTGTCTTATTGAGATATTAAGATTTATCTGTATAAAAAAGGTGAAATGAAAACAATGATATGGAGTGCCTTGCAAAACTATTAAATATATTGAATCTTTTCACATTTTGTTACATCATAACCACAAACTTTAATGTGCTTGATATGGATTGCATGTGATAAACCAAACAAAGTAGTTCCTAATTGTGAAGTGAAAGAAAACTAATACAGGGTTTTCAAAGAAAAAAATAAAAATCTGAAAAGTATGGTGTGCTTGGTATTTCGACCTCCTTTATCATTGTTTTGTGGAACCACCAATTGTTGAAATCACAGCTCTTTGTGCTGTAAACCTCACCCAGCTTAACTATTTAGTGACTAGAGATGTAACGCTACGTATTCTGGGTTTTAGATCAACGTTTGTTAAATTTGTGGGATGCAAAATATCTCTGCAACTGTCCTCACCTAGCCTTTATCCCTGGACTGTCTAGCGTGTATCACTGTCCTCATCATATTATTTGTTCTCTACCAAACTTCTGATGGTTTGACAGAACAGTTGTTTTCATACTGAGACAAAATTACACACAGGTGGACTCTAATTAAAGACTATATGACCTCTGGAGGCAAGTGGAGGTCCCTTTTTTCACTTCTCCCCCTTTTTCTATTTCCACCTATCCCTCTTCCCTGCTTGTTTTCCTCTCTGTTCATTTCCTCCTTTCTGCAGGTGAGATCCACTCCAGGGGCTCCATGCATAAAAGCGTGCACAGCTTTCACACTGAAAGTTGGCATAGCGCCAAACTTTGAAAAGTGCAGCCTACAAAAACATCAGATGTGTAACCAGTATCACCAGTAATGCAATTCAAGATTTTAAGCCAGGCTCAGACCAACATTCAGCGCCACTCCATAGACTTGCCTTGGTGATTTTGCTTCTGCTTTACTTGTGTAAAATCTCTTTGAGTAAGTTCCCTCGAGTTTATTTCATATTAATAATTCTTTCATGTGTTTCCCTCCATGCAGATTTGTGTGAAGATTCACTGAGAAACTCCTCGTCTGAGTTTTTCTTGTTCACATTCTTCTTCTAACAAGCTCTCCAGTCTCAAGTGAAACCTCCAGTTTAGCGCAACAGATCAGCTTCCTGCAACTTATCGTTTCTCTGGAAAATCCAGCCCGCTCTCCATTGACACACACCATAACTGGACTCACCTGCTCTCCCTCTTGCTCTCCCTTTTCCTCCCCTTGTTCTCCACTGCATGATAGTCACCAGCTCCATTTCCCTAGACAGCAAGATCTCCACTCAGTCCTTGAAAACAGTTCTTGAACAATCAATAAACTCTGTTTCTTTTTATCCTTGACAATCTCGCATTTCAGCATTTGGGTAAGGTATTAGCTCTACATTATGACAAACTGTTGGCTGGATTTGATTTTGGTATAAGAGTAAAAAGGACTTAAATGCAAATACATGCTACAAAAAAATGTTCATGTGACATTTTTCTTTAATCCTGCAATTATTTATTTCCTGTTGATTAACACATAAAATTCCAATATCTAAGTTTGTGGTCTGAATTTATGATTGTAATACACAAAGTATGTTAGTTTAAAGGGTAATTATAGTTTTGAAAAGCACTTTACAAAGTATAAGAAATTAAAGTTTTTGTTTGTTCTAGCTAATTACAATGTGCACCATTGGACTCATTAAAAGGAAAACTTGCCAAAATAGCAGAAGGACACTTGCAAGAAAGCCTGCAATTAGAAAGTAGGAAGCAGCATCCAATTTCTTGAGACAGAAAAGCTCTTGATTGTTAAAATCCATCAAATACTCTGTTACCAGCAAAACTAACAAACCTGACAATTCAACAAAAGCTGAACAAAAACTTAAAATAGGAGCCGTGGTGTGCATCCTATTGGATGCAATGCTTTTGCTAATTTCTCTGGATTTAGTGCAGTTAATGGCGGGACAACGACGGCAGCGCAAGCTGCCTCTTCATCATATGCAAATATACAAAGCAGTCAATTATTTAACCTAAGAAAAATAAAGATGAAAACCATCACAAATTAGCAGGCACACACACACAGCCGTAGTGTGATGTGAATTACTATAATGAAGGCTGCCGCCTCCTCCTCAGTAACAGACATCAAACATCCAGCTGGAAGAGCAGGCTGAAAATGAGGGCCCATCAACCATGCATTACCTCTCACAAGTGAAAAATGTTTACAGATATGAAGGAGAATATATTTGTGTTTTTTTTCATCCTTCTGGATGTTGGCATAGGATCTAATTTGTGACTTTGAATACCTGTGGTTTGGTCCCATTTCATTCAGTTTTAATATCAGGACTCAGGAGAGCACACTTTTGCTAGAGCAATTGCTAGCAGAGAAAATATCAGTGCTTTTGGATGCCTGGAGGTCAATGTGTGGAAATGTAGCCCCCTCATTGTGAGCGTGTGTTTCACATCTCTAAATATGTGTATTCCTGTAGTATATCTGGATGATAAAATGGCACACGGAGCAGCAGGTGAGCCTACTCCCACCTGAGAACCCCATGGTGAGGTTCCAGATTTGGGAGGGGAAAAGCAGGAGGCCTTATCAAAAGCCCAGGGAGTTACAAAAACCTCAGCTGCACAAAGGACTCCTTAGAGAGAGAAGAATCTCACATTTAAAGAGAAGCTTGCTGCATCTGTTTTCTCCGTTTGTTCTAATTCCACACAACTGAGGCTCTAACTGCATTTTCTCCACTGCCAAAAAAAAAAAGAAAAAAAAGAATTAAAATGAAAAACAGCGCTACTCTAATTCGATGTAGGTCTGTCTGGCTTGTCGTGATGTGACAAATATTACACATAAAAGGAACAACAAAGATTTTATACAAACAACCAACTGTGTATAGGCACTGCGGTTATGTTCATCTCCAGTATTACTTCAAGGTGATGGATCTGACATTAACTGCATGTTTTTTGTGGTGCCTGAATCATTATCCTTCACAGAGCAAGATGGTTTGGCTTTTGCTTAGATGTCAAAAATATTTCCTTAATGTGATGCAAAGCTCAGTGTTGTTAAATGAAGTCTTTTTAAAAAATATATCTAAGAGTGAGAGTATGGTGAATAAAAGAAAATGCAAAACCTTGCTCAAAAGTTCAGGATATGTTTTGTTACTTTGAATCACCCATTTTATTGTTAAACTGTGAGGGCTTTGGGAAATTTTAATCCGATACATAGGTTTATGAAATGTATTTGAATGCTGAAAGTGTGAAGAGAGCACTCTACAAAGCAGCGCTTTTAATCTGTAGAGTATTATTCACCCAAAGCTGAAAAGGAAAGCTTCAGCATCCTGAACCCTTTTAAAAATGTTTGCGCTGAAACATGTAGTTATAGAGATGAATTATTGAGTTGTTGAGAAACTAAAGAACTCCCCTGTTACTCAATCTACACAACAGTCATCAAGAAGCTGAAGTCTTGTTACCCTTGATTGCTGTCATCAGAGAACAGGACCAGACAAATCGCAATAGTGCTACAGACCTTTCATAATTTCAACTTTTAAATAAACGGCCATCTTCTCCTTTGAAGTGCTGCATATTTTGTCCTTTTCAGCACTGGAACATATACTCTGTGTCTTCTTGGCAACTCCTGATGCAAAGCGCAACCACCAAGGTCAGTTTGGTCTCCCTGGCAACTGCAATACATTTGCCGCATTGTCAGGCTATTTAATCAAGACTGGCTCTGTGTGTGTCAGATGAACTTGGACATTCCTTTTATCTCTGAAACTGCTGAGCGAGGAGGACACCCCTCCCGAATTTGAAGGGGACAAGATGTGTCTTAAGAGGGCGAGAGGGAGAAAGTGAGAGCAGTAGGAAGCGAGCCGGGATCTGGTAAAGCATCGCTATTGCGTCGGCTATTCGAAGTCCTTGATGATGCTTTTGTATTGATCAGACCGCACCACGGTCACCCACAGTAAATCTATTCACAAATAGGGCAGCAAGAAGAATATACAGAAACATTCCGTCGACTGATTTTCAATCCACTTAACCTCTCCCCTCCTCTTTTGAACAATAACAGGGCAGTAGAAGGGGACAGAGACACAGTAGATGGGAGAGGGGT
Source organism: Anableps anableps (assembly GCA_014839685.1). NCBI lineage: Eukaryota > Metazoa > Chordata > Actinopteri > Cyprinodontiformes > Anablepidae > Anableps > Anableps anableps. Next base: position 15,719,033 of record CM026067.1, on the reverse strand, counting down.
AATTTTGCATCTCGTCTGTTGACAGTCAAGCATGTTATCATTGTGCGCTGCCCTCTAGTTTATCTCCCCCTGGAAGATAGTGGCTTGCTTCTCGTGACTATAGGGCCAGACAACCAATTATCTATATGCCCTCTATCAGATGTGATTTATATCACCAGTCTGTCCCAACTCTGCTGTCCCCTCTTTACCCATGATCAATCATTGCACAAACACAAAACAGGCCTTTAACAAAGCAAACGGTTAATGTTCTGAATTGACTGCTAAGGAGACCGAAGATATTAATTGGCTCTTCAAAGAAAGAAACAACAAACAGAGGGCAAGTTTCTATAAGCAAAGTAATTCATTTTTTGGTGTCTTGTGAATTAAGGATTTTAAATAGGTTGACATTAGAAACATAAAAATACAAAATGTGAATGAAAACTTTGAACTAAGTAAGTTTAAAAATTGTAATTTAAATGCCTTGTCTTACAAAAATAGTGAAATTAAAAGATATTTTTGATGATCTGAAATATTTTTACTCAGAACAAGACAACTTATATACATTAATAGAAGAAATGTAAAACATCAAGAGACGTGATTTACAGTAGTTACTTATACTTGATTATGCTTGAACTATGGTGGTTGCATTTCCTTCAGGCATCCATCAGAGGTACTAAGCATAAAAAAAAGATACTGCCCATCTCTTAACACAGAGTTCATAAAAATATAATAGACTGCTTTAAATCCCAGGCAGTGCAGAATGAAAGTATAAATTCTGTCTACCTACTTGTATTCAGTCTATATCTCCTCCTCCAGACACTTTGAGCACCCACTACTTAAAGACTTCACAACAGTACAGGTATAGAGAAACAACTCCCCTTGGTATTTTTTGTTATTGTGAGAAGGTAGTGAATATTTCAGGATTATGATGTGATCAATACCACAAGGCTGCCTGGTTAATGATGTAGACCTGAGCCTCGTCTGGGAGAGAAGTGATGATTCAAGTCACGTTGTGAACTCTCCTCTTTCATTAAAGAGTGATCAGTAAGCACAACGTGTCTCTCACCCAAGGACAACGTTTTAAACAGCTAGATACCAAAGTAACTTTTTTGGACTCTCAGATACAAATGTATCTTGGAAAATGTGAATAGAAGTGGGAAGAAACAGATTTGACAACAAAAGTGAATTCATTTAGCTTATTTAAAATGTAAGCAGGTCTTAGGACATGTGTTGCTGGATAAAATCATTATCTGATTTAAGTTGGCTGATACACAGATCTGCAGCTGCAGAAATCAAAGAGCGAGAGTAATTGAGCTCTAAACTCTTGACTTTTGATTATAGATAACCTTGTGTTCGTGCTTAACCAGGGATAAGGTTTTGTTTTGTTTGACAGGATCCGATTCTGATAGATCTTGCCAAAAATACAACCATACCCACAAAATACACTATCTGCCAAAAGTAAAATGGTCAGCACTACTTTGCAGGACATGCATTAGCTTTCAGCAATTTTGTCATTTTCTCTCAGCTTTTGCAACGATTGTCTTTATACCTACCGTTTGATTCAGTATGAAGCATTAGCCATTAAACATGACTGACATGACTGATAGCACTATTCTCTTTTTCAAAGAAAGTTTGCACATATAAAAGCCCTCGTGCACCCCGACCCCACACCAATACAATGGTCAAACACTTAGTTGTTCACTGTTTGAAATGACAGAGGAAATCTGGATAATTGTATGATTGATTCTTTGTGTTCCTCCTTCACTTCACTGAGCAGGCTTTATTTAGGAACTGAAGAGGGATGAGAAATCTTGAGATATGAGATGCTTGAGCCTGCGCAGACTCACATGTGAGGGAGGTGCACTCTTATAGATGCACACACACACACACACACACACACACACACACACACACACACACACACACACACACACAATAAACACACACACACCTAAACCCACCAACTATTTTTGGAGTGTGGTTGTACATTGTGGAGTGTGGCTATGTGCATCCATGAGTCAACCACTCTTTCTCTGCCCTTTGTTTCTCTGTCACTTCCACCTCAGAAAGCCAAGGAAGATCACATTAAGTGGGGCTTCTGTTGCATAGCTGCATTTGGCTGAGTGCTGAGGGAGATATGGGGCAGGGCATTACTCTAAGTCAGCCCCTATAGGCTTCAGCCGATCCAAAAACAACAAGGCTAGTGTAATTCACAAAGTCAGATGTCTTCACTTCAACGGTTCAGGGCCTGATATAAGCTCATGTTCTCTTGTGGGAGAGAGCACTGTCCCATATTGACCATTGTTTATAACTCCACAAATAGCCGTGTGTGCAATTTAACCTGACACTGAAGTTTCTTTTTTCTGTTTGTTACTGCTAATTAACAAAGTTATATACTTTTACATAAAAGGACATGTTCATTTGGTATAAACGGCTACATACTTGCATTACAAAGGGCAGAATGAAAATACGCAAGAATTGTCTCACTAGAGAATAGTGAAAAACTCCTGTTGTGGACTGTGATGGAAACTGAAAAACAAACCTCTATCCCTTAAGTAATCTGATTTAGTTTCTGCCAGCAAGGCTTAGTGTTAATTAATTCCCAGGAAAGTAACAATACTGTTCTCCAATACTGCTGTAACTGCGTTGTGACAATTTGGATTTGAAGAAGAAGGTAAATATGGGAGCTTTCCAGGCCCCAAGAATCCATCCATTACTGAGACAGAACACAATGATGAACTTTAAACAGGTGTATGTGTAAACTCAAATCAATGACTGATATTTTAGAGCTGTGGAAAGAATCTGCCCCCTCACAGATTTGTTGTTTTTCTTCTTTTTTTGATCAAACTTAAATGTTTCAGATTATGAAACACATTTTAAAGATAATATGAGTTAACACCAAAACAGTGTTTAAATGATGATTTCCTTTATTAAGGGAATAATTAATCCAAAACAACCAGGTGAAAAAGTTATTGTTCCCTAAACCTAATAACTGTTGTGCCACTCTTTGAGGCAACAACTGACACTAAGCATTTATGAAAACTGGTAACAAGCCTTTTACATCGCTGTTTTAGCCCTTTCTTCTATGCAGAATTGTTTTCAATCATCCGTTAAGCAGGGTTATTGAACATGGCCAGCCTGTTTAAGGTCATGCCCAGGGATCTCAATTGTTTTTACACTATATTGCCAAAAGTATTTGCTAACCCATCCAAATTTCTGAAGTAACTGAAGAGTGTTCCAATAACAGATGTATAAAATTTAGCACCTAGACATGGAGACTGTACAATGAAGACTCTAAGGAGCTTGGTGATTTACAGTGTGGTACAGTGATAGGGCACCCCCTGTGTATTAATTCCAGCAGTCAAATTAACTCTCTGCTAAAAAAAAAAACCCATTATGAATCCTCCTGTTACAAAATGATTGCCCACCAGTAAACAAGGCAAAGTTAATAAAGACATGTATGAGCAAGTCTGGTGTGGTAAATCTTGACTGACCTGGACAGAGTCCTGACTTAAACAGGAAAGAATTCTTTGCCATTTTGTTAGAGCAGAGACTGTGACTCAGAACTTCTTACCCAACCACAGTCTGACCTCACTGATGTGATTTTGGAAGAATGCCCAGAAACTCCAATAAACACACTTTAAACCTTGGGGAAAGCCTTCTCAGAAAGTTGAAACTCTTATAGTCGTAAATGGTTGCTAAACATCATGATACGCTATTTTGCGTAATCCTAGACTTGACTAAGCCACTTAAAAACATTTATTTTAGTTTTTTGCATTCTTTAAAGGTGGACTTTCTGATGTGTTTTGGATCATTGAATGCATAAGTCAAATGCACTTGAGCCAAAGGTTGTGAAATGGAGCAAAGATATTTTCCTTCAGGAACTTTTGGTAGAGAGCAAAATTCATGGTTCCATCAATTGTAGCAAGTAGTAAAAGTCTGTAAGCAGAAAACAACCCCAGACCATCATACTACCACCACCATGTTATCAATTGTCATAAACACTAATCTTAACTGAGAGAAGTAAGGTTGCACTACTTTAAATGTTGTTCTAGGTTCTTTTGAGACCTCTTGAATGAGTCATCTGCACACACCTGTAGTAAGTTTGGTAGGTCTACCACCTGTACTGTTCTTGTCCATTTTTTTGAAAGATTGTGACATGATAGATTGTCTTTTGAGATCTTTTAGTCCACTTATTCTTGTCAGACACGATCTGATAAGTAATTCCTTGATTTTACAGGTCTGGCAGTAGACCTCATATTGATTTATCTGCTTACTCAATTTGTCTTAAAATAAAACTTTTTTGAAGACCTAAAACATTTAAGTGTGACAAAGAAGCAAAAAACAAACAAACAAACCAAAAAACAAATATGTAAGCAAGCAATATTTTTTTTGACAGCACTGCATGTGATAATCAATAGTATGTTTGTGAATTTACAAGGGCAGCTATACTCAAACAACCTTAGAAAAAGCACACTACAATATATATTTTGATAACTACTTTAAAAATTGTTTTGACAAAAGTATATTAATTAAGATGTTTAAAGTCTTTGAAACATGTTTTCTAACACTATGCAGTTGATTTGCTGGTACAGCTTAGACAATGTTAAATAGATTTCAGTTATGTAGTGCTTTTTAGTCTTGTCTACAGGCCATATTTAGCCATTCACACAGAGTGATCAAGCAGTCTGGGAAACATGTTGTTCAGTGTCTTACCCAAGGATAGTTTGACATGTACTGGATGGAGGGTAAGGATCAACCCTCCAGCCTTTCAATTGCAAGTGTCTTTTCTTCCTCCTGAGCCTGTTAGACAAAAACAAAACAGTGAAATAGTATTAAAATACATAGTAGGAGTTAATGTGAGTATTTGCGAATAAAGGCAATTCTGCAAATGGCAGATATGTTCTTATTAAACATAGCTTAATCAATTTCAGGCTGTTGTCTGCATGCGCCTTGAGGTTTATGCAATCATTGAAAGGATGCAAAAACTAATTCCAGATTTCCCTTTGTTGCTGATTACTTAAGTGACAATGAATTAATTCAGTCGTCATTGAAGATAGATTAAAACTATCCTTACAGTCATAAGTAAAGCAGAACTTCAGGGGTATGAGTCTGACATTGAGCCGCAAGCAGACACTTGCATAAATAAATGTTAATATTAGAATCAGTCCACACTGCTGTCAGCATTGGCTGCTTTGAAATTTGAATGCTGCTGTAACGTATTTCATCTGATATGCAAATGTTTCTAAATTGACATCAAAAATGTTTGTGCTACTCCATTGTCTTTGTGTGGTGCACAGAAAAATGCTGTTAAAAGTTTAACTTATTTAATGTGGCTTAGATATAATGAAACATTACAAACTAAAGGAAACATTTCACATTTCAAAGATTAGAATAAAAATAGTCTTTCTAAATACATTACACATTTCTAGGAAATATTGAGTCACTTTCCAGTTTTGAGCAATATACCTATGGCGTTCCTTTTGTGAATAAGGCTGAATTTTTTTGATTGAAGGTGTTGAAGGTGAGGTGAACAGAATAATGCTACAAATAATTATGTGAACTGATTTTTTTATGTTCCACATTTCTGTTTAAAAATATCAGTTGAAAGATACTTTAAAGGTTAGGGGTGGATAAGACTGACTGACAACTTGATAACAGGTTTTTCTGTGAACCTACTTGCTCTTGAAACTTACTCTCAAAACTGTCAATGGCTTGAAAAGGCTATTTTAAATTTTGTCTATGCATTGATGGGTTGGAGTAGTTTTTTTATGCATTTATAATAACTCCAACAAATTTTGAATCGGTGTCCATATTGATTTGGTATATCAAGTATGGTGTCAATATAAAATTCTTTCTACAGGAAGCAGCATGACCTGTATGCTATTTCATATTCACCTGTGGGTTTTCAAGCAACTTCTATAGTTTTTTTTCTGGTTTTTCTGAGTTTGTTCTTTGTGGTTGTAAATATCCACACAAAACTTTTGAAAACATTTAGTAACTTGGTTGTCAGCAAATCCCAAAAAATACATGACATCTGAGTCATATTTGTACATGTTGAACCTGAAGCTGGATGGCCATTATTGCAACATTATTACAATCATCACAGCACTGGCTGTTGTCAAAACAAATTTTTAAAAAGCTGCGTTATTTCTGTGCATTTTCTAAATCAGCAGGATTTGATCCAGTCTTTTTGATTATTTTGAAAAGGGAAAGCGACAGACTATAAGGTTAATTTGGAAAAAGGTATCATGTCATGCTTGTCACAGTGGCGCTAAAGACGTTTTCGGACAAAAGGATACGGAGTATAAAAATAAGCTAATAAATAGATATTTGTAGGAATCACAACTTTTCTGTCTCAAGGGTAAAAAGCATTAAAGGCTAAATTAAGGATGTTACAGTTAAGCCCCAAATTATTCATCCTTCTGTCAGATTTAGATTTAACATTTATTTTATTCAACCAAGAAGTTTGTTTCTAACATGAAATGAGACAGGCATCTCTCAAAATATGACACAATGGAAAAAAAGATCATTTTTCACATTTGTTAATTTACTGGAGTTTTTTTTTTTTTTTTTTTTTTTTTTTTTTTTTTACATTTTATTAAAAAACAGCATGTAGAAAAATATTTATGTCCTTTACAATAATCAATGGAAAAATCTTTATTGGAATTACAGCTGTCAAACCCTTCATAACTGCTGACCACCTATTTGTACATTTCAACAGGTATTTTAATAAACTATCTTTGGTGATGTCTTCAAAGTCTATGAGGTTAAAAGACCTCTTTGCCATCATCCTGATCTTTTGCTCCCTCCACAGATTCTCTACCAGATGATCTCTGGTTGAAGCCACTCAAAAATGTTAAGAATCCTTCCAGTCAATAATGAAACATGTTGATAAAATTTAAAGAGTACTATAAACTAGTGGTGGGACTTGATTAAAATTTTTAATCGAGTTAATTGCAGGGTCTGTGATTAATTAATCGGATTTTAATCAAAACTATATATCGACAAAAAAAGTAACATTTTCAATTTAGAAACCCTTTTACTCTGCTAAATTATTGAAAAAATAGACACATGAGGTCAACCACAAAGATATTTATTGTTTTAAATCTGTTATTTAGTATCTTCAGCCATCCGATTGATGTAAAGTGCTATTATGGAGCTTAGGCGTAAATTCAAACTGGAAAACTCTTCCCAGCTTCACCTGCATCATCCAGTTGCTGCATAATGCTCAGCCAGAGTCCATCAGCTTTGGACCACGCCTCGTCATAGCCAGTCATTGTGTAAGTCTCTGCCTATAAGGCTCTCCATCCATGGCTCAACTGCTCCCATTTGAGCTACAACCTTCCTCCGCCCCTTCTCCACCCTCGTTTTCTCACAGCTCCATCAGGCTTCCTTCAGTCTCCACTAAATCATCAGTGTCCAGGCCCTGTGGGAGAAGATGTCTCTAATCCTAAACCTAAAAGTTCATCCATGTTTATTGCAATTTACAGAATATACGACTTCTGGTGGGGTCCAAGCACCAAAAAACCTTTATTCATTCATGTCGATAAAACTTTTTAATTGCTGCTCTGTTTCTGTGTGAGTCTCTCCAGGTTGAAACACTTATTGAGCTTTCAAAAACTTCCAGAACCTCTGATCATTCATGTAACTTCTTTTAAAAAATACTTGTTTAGAAATGTGGACCGTGGATACTGACATTAGTGTTGGGGACTTCTGTGCTTGCTGCAACATGTTTTGCATTGAGAAGGTATTTTAGGCTTGAATAGCTTCAGTGATAGAGCAACTCCTTTTTGGACAAAAAGGACAACTTTTCTAGTGTCCTATCAGATCCTTTTTTTGAAGCAAAAATGAACCTCCTGTAGGCCAAGAGAAGCAGCTTTGTTGTCCATCACAGTTGTACACTGTCAGATTTATAGGTGTACTAGAAAGGTGCAAATATAAAGCTTCAAAAGTCAAAGTTTTCCAGTAATGGTTCCCAATATGTTTATTCCAAGCATGTTTTACTGGTTACATTTGGCTGTGCATGCATAGTTCAGGCTTGGGCACTTCCTTTAGGAATGCTAACTCTATGCAACTATTTGACTATCAGGCTGCATTACCCTGCAAACCAGAATAATATGAGAGTTTATGTTACATTTGCTCTGGCAGAATGCTTCTGGCCAATTTCTATTAAGCAGATCTTGCCTTTGCTGGGCTGTTAATTTAAACTGGGGTGCATCTATTAGGCCTTTACAGAAGAACCCTTTTAGGCATGTCACACTACAGATTTGAAAACTTGCTGGTCCAACCAGGCAAGTCCAAAGGCATCTTGGTTTTCCACCATTTATAACACCCCTTCAAAGAGATACTGAACCAGAGATGCATAACTAAAGCAGATAGGCCTAATGGCCTTCCTCCAGGGATCCAGCAGTGGCAGCTTTGAAATGCTAGTTGGTGAACCCATACCCTTTTAATCAATGACCAAGAGCTACAATGTTCTGGATGAAATTGTGGGTGGCAGTATCCAAAGGGAGACTTACTGACTACATTTCAGTGACAATCACAGGAATGGGCTTCCTTAAGCATAAACAAACAGACCACAAACTTCAGCCCATTCTCCTTTTTCCCCTAAGATCCAGTAAGGCATTTTGTAATTTTCAAGTCCTGATCCCTTACCTGATCCCTTACCTTACCTTACGCACAGCTGCACCCATAGTAATCCAGTGAGCCCTGCATTTTGAATGCTCAGTTACCAAACAAATTTTCTTCACTAATCCTCCAGATTCCAGAGGAAAGAACACAGAGAACCTGAATGACAATCTTAACAGGAGGATCTGACAAAATGGCAAGATAAACCAGGGAGAAGTGAATGGAGCTGAGCTTATTTGAAACAGGCAGGTGAAGGAAATGAGAACCCAGTGCTTAGGGCCTGTCAGATTAACTTACCCAGGGTATTCTTTTTAAAGAAATTTACCTTACACAACCTAACATTGTAGCTCTTTATTCAGCAGAACTATCCACTTGATAAGTAAACCCAGTTCTGACTCTGGGCATGTTGATGTTCATTTTAAATTTGTGCAGTTGTGGTTTAAGAACCAAATTAACAAGTTTAGGAATATCACAGTCCTGTCCCTAAATCATATATCTCAAGATATATGATTTAGGGACAGGACTTTAAACAACCATGTTTAAACAACCATGTTGTTTAAAATTGGCTGATGTCACAACTGAGTTCATTTTGAATGGTTCTTTTTTTTACTTTTTCCTCAGTCAAAATGACTGAACTCACATACAGGTCATATTAGTTGAGACATGTATATGTCTTGGAAATTGGGAGTAAATTCAGCCTACAGGGCAGTATATAGTAAACAGCGTGAAGCAATTCCTTCAGCATGAAGCTTATTGGCCTTTTTCCTGGTAAGGGGGAAGTTTCCTTGACTTTGATTCAGTTCAATGGGAACAACATTCTGGCCATTATATCACAGTTAAGGTAGCTACTACTGACAGTAATGTCACCTTCTTTTAGTCACTGACCCAGGGTTCAAAAAGCTTATTTCAACACTCTCTTTTTTCTGTTAAACAGGTAAAGATGTAGGTGAACTGTTAATGTGACATCGAGGACAGTTTTGGTCAAAACTGTGCAGAGGAGACACCCTTAGATGTTTCATGTGTAACTTGTAACTGTGTAACAAGATTACATACCTTGGGGCATTGCATGGCACAGTGGTTAGAGCGGGTGCCCTACAGAGACAGGTGGTCTGCAGCTATGCAGAGGCTGCAGACCTCGACATGGTCGTCCCGAGTTCGACTCCTGTTCTTAGTACCTTTGTTGCATGTCTTTTTCTCTTCTCTCTGCCCCCTTTCCTGTCGGCTTACTTTTAAATAAAGGCCACTAGAGCCAAAAAAATTCTAAAAAAAGAAAAAGGTTACATACCTCACCTCAGGCTCTCTGAGTGGATGACTGTTGTATGTGGTACTTGGTGCACACTTTACCAAGCTGTGACGATAGCAAAAAGTCTGGGTCCTCCACAGACAATGACTTGATTTTGATTGAAAAGCCTGTAGGCAATCCTTTCTCCAGTATACCTCTTTGTGTTGATATAAACAAACTGTTATTTTTGTGACCTGTACATGAAGTGCACAATCTTTATTTAAGTACAGGAAAAAGGATATTCCTTAAAACAGAAAGTGAGGTGAGAAGCACAAATTCATGTTTAAACTTTTAAAGAAATGTCTGTTCAGTATGAAGCCAACAAAACATTTTAGATCTCCAGGTTTTGATGAACATGATCACATAAGATTTGAGCTAAAATACAGTCTGCAATATACTGACTAAAGGAAAGTTTCTGTTTTCAACTGGAAAGTCACAAACAATTCTGTTTCTGCTTGGCTGTACCTGTGTGCTTGCTTAATTTTTAACTTCCCAAGAGTCGGAAACAAAAGTTGCTTTCATCTGAAGCAGCTTCACTCCCATGTTTCCATGCTGAGATGCTGTCTTACTTTAACTTTTTAATTTATTCCATGTTTGTGACAGCTCTTTCTTTTAGGCTGCACTCACTTCTCACATTTGACATAGCTTGTTTTACCGCAGTAGTAGCCAGAGTCCTGTTCTTCTCATCTGCGGGTCTTTCACAGGTAAGAAGTTTAGAGATATCATTGTGATGGTGCATGACATACAGCTCACATTTCTTCTGCGATCATTAATGTAAAAAGTAAGAAGGCAAAAATAGTGATAAGAATTTTGGGTTCAAGAAAGACAATATCATAGAACAGACATAATCTGAAGACTAAAAGTGTGAGCCCCTGACACAATTGTGCAACTGGCATGAGCTTCTGCCCCTGACATCTTTCACTGATGTACTTGTCAAACCTAAAGGAGTGGATGATCCTCCCTCTGCTTGGAGCTGGTCAATACTACTTGGCATAATCCAGTTGGATAGGATGTCAGCAACTGTCCATGTCCAACAATCTGCACTGCTAAAATTTTGAGTAGCAGAAACTAGATATTTAAATAAACCATTTAGAAAGACAATTTTTTTTTGGTGTTAGAATAAATCAGACAAAACTTTTCCTCTGATAGTTCAGTTAGAATTACCTAAATAATTTCTATTTGCAAAACACCAGAAAAATAGTAGATAAGAAAAAAACATTCTTAAAATTCAGAGGTTTACATGTATTTAGTTTATTTTCACTTTAAACAATTTCAAAAAGCCCAGAGATTATGTCAGGCCTTTCCAAACAAACGGCTTTATTGGGTGACATCATGGGAAACTGAAAGGAAATCAGATAGGAGACAAGGAAGAGAATTATGGACCTTCATAAGTTGAATTTATCTATGGGTATAATTTCATCTTTATAATAAAAAGATACCAGAAGAGGCCACTTTATCTGTTCAAACAATCATATGCAAGTATAAACAGCATGGAAATATGCAATTGTCATACAGTTCAGGAACAAGTTGGGTTCTGTGAAGAACATATAGTGGTGAGAAATGTGATGTGCAACGGCAAAACCAGGAACAAGTCACCAGTGCAGAAATGAAGGGAAAAAATACAAACCATCAATTTCTGAGAAAATAGTGATTTTCATTTTTTTGCAAAATATACTAGGTGAAGTCATGAAGAAACTACTCCATGTTTTAAATAGCAGTTTCACAGATTTTAAAATGATGAATTTTGGGTTTGAATTCAGGTTTCTTACAGAGTACATCTTTATATACCGGGCTTTGTTTGACGATTCACACACTTTTGTTATTGGTTTCAGCCTATAAGCTGCTCGTTTTAAAGAAACAAATGGCTACTTAACATCGCCACAACAACATTTCAAGAAGACAGCGGAGAAGATCCATAACTTTGACTCTAAATGCTAGGAGAATTTTCCACTAGGAACACTGTCATGCAACTGCAGACTTTCTCCAGAATACACTGTGCAGATGAAATCTTTAGCAGCAGAAAGAGAGTGGCAGGACATGAGAATAATTGGACATTTTGAAGCCAACAAGCGTACATCCTTTCTTCAGAGATGACAACATCCACCATAAAAATAAAAAGAAAACATACCCAGCTAGAGACGGGGCTAGAAAAAGTCCAGATGGTCCAAACAAGCCAGCCAAGCAAAGCAGGCCCAGAATGAAACAGTTCCAAATCCCCAACAAGCTCTAATCTCAACTCCATGGAACTCCCACCTCCCACAAGCCTTGACATGAGTTCCCTCACAGGACCACTCCCAACCAGCACAGAAACATCAAACACATAGCTCCAAAAACAGATGGCATGAATCTACCATCCACAGGAGGGCACCCCTGCAATAAAGCTTTATCCCCAAAAAGCTGATGGGAACACATCCACACAGCACAAGCTCTGCACAAAGCCCCTGGTCCATCCCCCCTCCTCCCCCTGCCGCATTCCAACCCCACCACCCTAGCCCCTGCACCCAAAAGCAATGGAACAAATGCCACTGAGCCACGCAACCCCATTGGACACCCCAACCCAACACCAGGACATGATCAACCCATTTACCAAGCAGCTCCTGGCAGGCGGCCTACATCCGAGGCCAATGGTCCCCACCATGCCCCTGCAAACACAAACAAACAAACATACTTCACAGCCACTGCAATGTCAGCCCAGGGACAATCACCACCAAGCCCAGCTCCATTGTCACCACCCAGCCAACCAAAACATCAGTGGCCCCACATCCAAAAAGGGACTCAACCCCTTCACAGCACATGTTACAACCCCGCTGCAGCACTCCCCAACCAGCAGCACCGACTTGCCCCCAACGCAGCAGTGAATGGAGCAGGAAATATTACATGTGACCTTGCTTGGAAGGCACCTGCACCTGAGCTCACCCACTTCCTCAGGTCAAGCACAACCTGCCAGCCACCCCAGCGCTGACGTCTGGTGCACTCCACCACCCCACTCACCTGACTGTGACAGCGGTCTGGCCCCAAGCCAGGGACCAGACCAGCAGAGAGAAGCAGCAGAGCAAGGCCAGTGCAACACACCAAAGGGCAGGCACCCCACCAACCCCACGCTATGGACCCACACAATAAACCCCCATCGCAAGTCCCACACCAGGTCGACTGGCCCCTCCGCCACAGCGAATCCACACACAGGGGCAGGTCGACTGGCCCCTCCGCCACAGCGAAGCCACACCCCTGATCACTGCCACTCACCACCATCGGTGGTGAGTGGCAGTGATCACACACCCCCAGTTACCACCCAGCGGCCACCCCGGCCGAAGTTCCATCTTCCGTAACTAGGAGCAGCCAGGATCCAAAAATCCAAATGACTGAACGGAATGCCAGTCCTGCTCCCAGCCACCCCCAAAGGACCAAAGCCCATCCACAGCCCAGACACTGACCAGATGGCCCGCTCCTCCTCCTAGCTCCCAACCCCAAATGTCCGCCCACTCTGATGTGGTGTTGATGCATTATGTTATATAATGCATTTAAAATGGGAGAGATGGGGCGGTGGCTGGCACAGAGAACTCCCCACCAGACATAAGGGGTGTCATGGATTTTCTTACTCAAAGAAGGGAGAGAAGACAACTCATTGAATAAGAGAAAAGACCAGACTTTGTGTTAATAAGTTTATTCAAAGGTTTATTCAGGCGTTTGAAGACTCTGTCTCTGAACAAGTCAGAGAAACAGAGCTCTGAACAGAATCACAGACAGATATTTATACTGGCATGTGGGAGTCATCTTATCTTTAAAGGAGAAGGAAGAAAAGCCCTCCACCCTAAATAGGGTGAGAGGTCTCCTAAGGTATTTATGAGTACCCCGCTGTGAAATATCACTTTGGTCACACAGCACTACTCCCAGAGACATTTGTGACCAGATCTCCTCGCGATAAGACTGGAATGTGTTCCCCCTAAATAACTAAAACACAGGGGTCACAGAATGAGTGGGGTAATAAAAGATCAGAGCACTTTGTTAAAACCCAAGAATGGGCATACCAGAAATTTTTCCATTACAGGGGCGGTCCAGTAACCCCACCACCCCCACCCTTTGCCCAGAACCATAAATGTCTACATGCAACATTTAGGAATGGGAACAGGCACTAGAGGGGAGACATATTAAACAGCTCACTCCCTGCATGCCATAAGTGTGCCCAACCCCAAGACCCTACGTGTACATGTCATGAGAATGTTATAAGTGAGAGTGTCTAAGTTGTACAATAAAATTGAGGTACAGGCCATCATGAGCCTATGTAGATAGAAAACCCTCTCCACACCACAGTGACGCACCTGCACACCAAGGCCCTGCTGCAGCTGTACTCCTTGTGCAACAACGGTGACCAGGTGGGTGAGTCCATTGTTAACACCCCCAGGTAGCACATCTGGTATGGGGACAGTTCTTCTGAAACTTTGAAGCCTGTTTTCTCATTAATTTTCTTTGCAGAGTGCCAACATTCAAATAGCCATATCTCCCTCATTTTTTTATTTTCTATGTGTTTGACATCATTAGAAAGCATAGAATCCACACTTTCAGAATCTGTAAATAGCTCAAAACGCCCCTGGGGAGACTTGTTCCTGGTTTTGTCATGCCTGGTCAGGAATATGTATATCGAGTCCAAGACAAAAATAAGTGATCTTGTAAAAATGCTGGCAAGAGTGTCATTATGTACAGTGAAATAAGTTCTGTAATGACATGGGCTGAAAGACCACTCAGAGAGGATGCCATTACTTCGAAAGCATCTGCGACAAAGGCTGTATTTTTGAAGACATGTCCAGTTTTATGAGGAAATTGCTAAAACTGGATTGTTAAAGTGTTTGGTCATCTGGGGAAAAATACTGAAGTAAAGTAAAACTTTATTTATGTTACACATGTCAAGACATTCAAGACACAGTGCTGTAGAGAAGAAAACTAAAAACACTGAATATCAGTATATTCAGAGTTAATGAAAAGCAATTGTAAAAAGATGATTTCGAGTTGCTTTTCAAAAAGCTCAACAAAGTCCACCCTAATCTCAAATAAAAGAAGCAAAAGTTTCAAAGTCTAAAGCCACTGTGGAAAAGGCACTGTGACGATTAGTTTTCAACCTTGTACATCACTCAACCAGCAGGTTGGGGTTATACGACCTTGGAGAAACACAAATGTAAAAGTTTTAAGATGGTGCTGGTGCTTGACCATTCTAAGCTATGTAAATATGAACATGAGTGGACCAGAGACTGAACATGACCATCTACAATTAAACCATAATCAAAACATTCCTCAACATTCTTAAAGAAAGCAACCTCCAAGAGTTTCCAGTACTAGAGTTGTAAAATTTCTGGTGATTAAACAAGAATTTCAGTTTTTTCTTAATTGAATCAGGGAGCATTTTTAGCCATACAGTAGTCTAAATACTTATGAAAAATCTGCAGTTTTGATACCTCCATTGATGTTTGAAAGTGGAGATTAATATCATCTGCGCAGCAGTGATAAAAGACACCTTTAAAAGTGCTCAGTGTTCTGAAGAGGGAATATGTAAATCAGAAATAATGACCCCAAAACAGTCCTGAGGTGCACTGAATTGAAGATGACTTAAGGAGGACCTATAATTTGAATCAGTCATACAAAATACTTGATCTGAAAGATATAAGAAACACCACTGTAAGGCAGATCCTGATACAATGGCCCAATACTTTAACCTGTGAAGTAAGATGAAGTGGTCAACAGTACCAAAGGCTGAGGTTAGGTCCAATATAAGAAATACAGAACATTTTTTTGTGTCACTTAGTACCAAAACATCATAAAAGATTCTGAGAAGAGCTGTCTTGAATGAACTTTATGGAATCCTTAGAGTTAGATTCTTAGCCACAATCCTCTCAATTTTCTGCCCAAGAGAAAAAGGTCTAGGCTGTTCTTTTATTTATTTATTTTTTAAAAAGAGGGTGGATGAAAGCATTCTTAAAGTAAACTGAAACTTGGCCAGAGGCCAGTGAGGCATTAACTATGGTATTTATACAGGGGCTAATGGACTGAAAAACATCTTTAAATAGGGATGCAGGCAAAATGTCTGAACAGCAAGAAGAGATTTTTATAGAATAAAATAGCTTGGTTAGCTCAGGCAGGCAAACAGGTACAAAATAATTTAAAATAATAGGCCAAGCTGGAGCAGGGATGGAAAAAGACAAAGCTGACTAAGAAATATTATTTGGAATGTGAGTGACTTTTCCATTTAAAAAAGAGATACCTTTTTCAGTCTCTATCAGACGAGATAGGAACAACAACTGGAGCAGGGGTAACAAAATTACTAATGGTGTTAAATAGCATCTTAGGATTACCTCTGCTTTCGGAAACCAGGTTAAAGAAGTTGGCAGCCCTTGCCTCTCTAACAGAATTGTTAACAGAAACCTAAAGGTCTTTTTGATGAATTAAATAGTCCTGCAAATGACTTTTCCACCATAAGCATTCAGGTTGTCAGCGAGAACATTTTAAAGAGTGGGGACTGTGTCATTAATCCACATGGAGGATTTTAAAACGGATATTAGTTCCCTATTAAAAAGAAAAATGCTGTCTAAAAGAAAAAGGCAGTAGTTATTAAAATGATTTGATAAGATATTTACATCACTAAAAGAAGAGAACAATAAATTCAAAGCAACAGAGAAATTGTCAGCAGTAGAGGAGCTTATAAATCAAGAGTTAACCACATGGTGAGTGGAAGGATCAGTCACAGCCATAAATAAATTAAAAAGAATATAAAGACGATCACAAATAGAAACATTCTCAGAGCAAATAAAATACAAGTAAAAATAAGATCCAGAGAGTCCCCTTTGGTGTGGAGTGGGGTCAGATACATGCTGAGTAAAATTAAGTGAGCTCATAAGGTTGAAGAAACTCCTGGCATAAATATCAGTCATCATCAATATAAATATTAAAATCACCATAAATGACTAATCTGGACAGTTTCAGGGTAGAGGACAAAAAGTCTCTGAAGTCCTGTAAAAATGCATCGTTTTCGCCAAACTGGCGGTACACGACAGTGCAGTAAAACAGAATTTTTTTCCCCCTCAAATTTAAAAAGTGAGGGCTCAAACTTTAAGAAATGACAGATTTTCGATGAATAGCAAGAGAACTGGCTTGAAAACACTGCAGCGAGGCCTCCTTCTTGATCCAATATTTGAGGCTGTTTACTAAAAGAATAACCTATTTGGCACAGTCCAATAAGGGATGTATGGTCTGAGTCACCTTTCAGGTTTTAGTGAGCAGTATAAAGCAGGGTGGATTGGCTATGTTGTGTTGTATTGGCAATACCCTGCTGGCCCATGGCCACTTATGGATTGGTCCGGGCTGTCGTAATTTAACCAAAAAAGTATTATATATATATATTATACATTATTATAAAATAATTTTTATTGACTGCGATGGCCAATTGGTTGATATTTTTAACGAACATTGGGTTACTCCAATGAAATCTCTCAGCCATCCTTGGCCTGCCCCTTCCCTCCTCTTTGTAGGGTTTAGATCGGATAAAAAAAATAGATTAAAAAAATCCAACCCAATCCAGCCAGAGCCTGTAGCCATTGTGTTATAGCCCAATCCAACCCGACAAATTAACTCTAATTAGAGGTCCAAGCCCAACGTACACCTGACGTATTATTTTAAACTGCTACCAGTTTAAAATACTTCCAGACATCTGACTTTGCACTCTGCTGGCTTAGTGTAAGTTCCCCATTTTTAGCTTTTGTTTACCATCTTCCAGCTCCATTTTGTCGCTTGCTGTAAGCACAGGGTGAGTCAAATCCAAATCATCTGGGATGTGTGATTGATAGGAGCGGAGCAGGGCAGGTCCAGCTGCACATGCAATGCGCTGCGCTTGTTACAGCTGATTAAGTTCTGCACCTTATTCTCTTTCTTTTCTCACCAGGGTAAACTACCTGCTTCTCTTGTTAGACTATAAGAAGTAGACTAACACACCTTTATATCATGCATTCTCAAATAGTTTTCTCTGTGCAGATGTATTGTAGGCTTATTAAATATGCACCACAGAAGACATTGGAATGACATAGAAATACTGATGGCCTGCGGAAGTAACAATGGAAATGTTTTGGAATGTGTAATTGGAAAAAAAAAAGTAAATTAAAACAGAAAATATAAAAAAGTAAGAAAAATTTTTTAAGAGCAGTTAGAAAACAGAATTTATTCAATGTAAAAATATTTTAAAAAATAATTTGAGACTCATCTTCACTAAATAGTATCTGGTGAATTGTAGCCAAAAGTATACAAATGCTCAACTTAGGAAATGATTGCAAGACTTATTTATTCAATCCTAAAACATGCATAGTAATATTATCCTATAGATTTATGTGTGATTTGTGTACAAAAAATGCAGTTTTGACATTTTTTGGATATAAGGTGACTTTTGGAAAGAGCGAGGCGATGCCTCTTGGTGGAGCAGTGGGGGAGGTCTTTTCTATTTTAGCCCCTTTCAAAATTAGCTACAATAAGTTCAAATATTTGGGGTATCTGTGTTACAAAGTACCACAAGGATTTATAGAAAACAAATTATCTTCCTTTATTATCTAAGTTAAAACAGGATTTCAAAAAATGGGAGTGGCTGCCTCTTTCGCTGGGTGGTAGAATAAATATAACCAGAAAATTTCTGAAGAAATTTAAAAGGGACATGCCAAAGTGTGAGGCGTGTTGTGGAAAAACCGTCAGAAGTATCAACATACCGTCTTCACTAATGAACACAGCACAGACGTATCTACAAACTGAGTGTTGAATGGCATTTGTAGGTGAAATCATGATGACACATTAAATCCTCCAAAATGGTGCTTTTTTAAGGATGTCTTCAGGAACCTCGCTCCATTGACTTTGCATGGGGTAGTTTTTTCACTAATTATGTCGCCAAACGAAAAGTTGAGTAATAGCACACATCTCAAGAATGAGCTGGAATTTTTGATATATATATATATTGTGGGGGTGCACGCTACGGTTTGGGCTGCATTAACGGAGAAAGCAGTTTTGAGGTGGGGAGTAATAGGTGCCTCCATGCATTGCATGAGAGGTGCCTTCCATGCATTGCTATGGCAGGCCACAATTAAAATTAATACATTTCCTAAAGTCTTATATCTTTTTCAATGCCTTCCAATATTTTTAACCATATCTTTTTTCAATAATCTGAGTAGTCAACTTTCTTCTTTCATCTGGAACAAAAAGACACCTAAACTAAGACAAAGTGTATTACAAAGGCTGCAGAGTGCAGGAAGCTTAGCACTCCCAAACTTTCTATTCTATTATTGGGCATCTAATATACGGGCAATGTTATACTGGATAAAAGATCAGGAAATCCATTTTCATGGGTAACACTGGAAAAGTTATTGGTGAAGCAATAACTGGTGTCTTTGCTATGTGCCAGATTGCCATTGGCAGAACCTGTCTCCAGCTGTCTCCAGCTTCATCACAAACCCTCTTGTTATTCACTCACTCAAGCTATGGTATCACCTTCGAGGACATTTCAAACTGACTGAGATGTCTCTTGTTGAGCCACCTCAGAGGCGTTGTATGTTTTCTCCCTCATTAACAGATAAGGCATTTAACATAGGAGCAAAATGTGGAATAACCTTGATGAAGAATCTTTTTTGTGAAAATGTTTTTAGTACATTTGAACAGTTGGTGACTAAGTTTAAGATCCCACAGTCTCATTTCTTCAGGTATTTACAGCTCAGAAATTTTCTTGCCTCCAACACTGACTGTTTTCCACATTGTTCATCTCAAAACTCAAAGATGTTGTCTTCTGGACAACATCTTTGAGCTCCAACTGGACTGCAAACGTGTCATAAGTGTTATTTACCAGTTGTTGGTACATCTGTAAAACATCTGTAAAAAGTGCTCTCACTCTTTATTCTGGCATTTAGCAAATTAGTTTATATGATCCTAACTGACCTAAAACAATAAAAATTTAACCTGATTTCATGTCAGACATTCACAAAATAAGGTTATATTTGATATATAGATTATTAACACATTCCACTAAAAATAAGCAATTGCCTGTTGAACAGTGATTTTATGGCTGTACAATCAAATAAATAGTAAAGAAATAAAACTAATATATGTAACAAAACCTAAAATAATAACAATCATTTGAAAAACAAAAGTAAATAAACAGATTACAAAAATGAAGAAAGGAAAATGTCAGATTATTTAAAAAGTGGACAAGTAAAACATGACATCCATCCAACAACACTGTCTTTTTTTGTTATCTTACTAAGCGTACTAACAAAGAAAAGCAGGTCATGTCCTAATTTTTATCCTGAAAGATGTTTGTGATTTTTCTTCAGCTAACTGCTGACCAATGCATTTTAAAGAAATGTGGGTCTTGATCGTGCAAATCTGCAAACATAGACAATCTTCTGTTTCTCTGACACAGACACAGACACATTTGCAAAGCAGGCAGATTGTTGCTGTGTTTAAACAGCTATTGTGAAGAGGGAGAATACATTAAAAGATTTACCCTTTATCTAACACCACTTCATCTCAGCATGTCTCTCCTCTTTTTCTGCCTCTGAAAGAAAGACTGATTCTGGTTTCACTATCACAAATGGGTCACAAGACCTCCTACTGTTGCTCAGATTACCATAAAACGAACTAAGATCCAGTGAGTGGGCAGGAATGGTGGACGCGAAGGCTACTCTTAATATCCCCCCTTTAAGCTCTAGACCTTAAGTAACTCTGTTGTTTTACCTTAAAGAGCAAGCACACTCACCCAAGGAAATGTGGGTGGGTATAATTCTCTGCACTTGCCACGAAGTTTCCGTGCACCTTCGCAGAACTCCATCTATCCCTGCTTTTACACTTTGCAAGCAGCCAGCTCAATCAGACAATAAACTAGTGGTTAATCCTAAGAGTGTTATACCATACCATCAGCAACAAAGCTAAGCAGATGTAAAGTGTCAGTGTCTTTACACTGCCTGTTCACAGATGCAGCCCTCCAGGCACACACAGACGGCCATGGAGAGACTCTAATCATTTGTAACATCTTTGAAGAGAATACCTCAGTATACCACTGCATTATTAAAGAATGATGCAGAATGAACAAAACAGTGAAAAGAAATCGTGTTGTATCTCTAAAGAAACTCTGATAGCCTGGGTAGTGACAGGGGAGTATGCTTTATTTGTCATTTTCATAGCAGACAAACAAATTAGTTGATTATCCTCCATATTGTTGGCTTGTTTCCTATTCCTCTCGCATCCAAGTCATTGTCAGCTGTTGTGCTCCAAGTCTTTCTGCATGCTTCTGACTAAAAGCTAACAACAAATCAAGCTAGTTTGCAACATTAACATTGTAAAGTCCATGGAAATTTCCATCATCCTGTTCTCATGCATCAGTGTGACCTCTTCCATCTCTGTGCTTCAGCAGTAATGGACTGCTTCTGGTTTGTAGATGTTTTGCTCTTTTCTGGGAAAAAAAAATAATTTGAAGCTGCAGAGACGATTTCTTTGACTTTACTAAAAACAACCGAATAAGGAATGCAGTCTCTGAAACAATACATTATATGAGATTTTTCAAGGATTTCATAGTTAGTATGTTTAGGTTATTGTTCTTTGGAAGAAATAGTTTATCTAAGTACACACACCTATTTTGTGGTTCTGTATTCACAGATTCAGCTATTTGAGGATTTTTCAGTGGAATGTAACTCCAAATTATTCGGGGAAAAATCTGCCTATTCATGGATTTTTGGAATTGCCCATCTGCTGAGCTCATCATATGAACTACTTCGTAGTGAAATGCTGATAAAAACATTGTTAAAGGGTTAATAGAGAAACTTTGTGATGATGTGCTGAGGGCGAAGTGTTGGAAAGAGCAGGAGCTTCTTAAAGAGACAGAAGCCTAATTTCAAGGCATTAAACTGCAAAGTCAAATTTCTTTTAAGTGATCTTAGATATATACCTACAGCATTTTTATAACAACTCAAGGTAATACAGTTACTTGATTGTTCTATAAAATGGCACTATGTGCCAGAAAAATTCACAACACTGCCCCTTTTAACCCCCTCCCCCGAAGAAGTTAGGTTTGGGAAGTAAAAAAAAAAAGATTTAAAACATATTGTTTAAGGTTAGGAAAATAGTTTTATCTTAGGCTAAAAACAGTAGGCCATAAGAAAAGTACAATTAAAACAAAATTTCTGTGCTTTCACAGAATGAGTTTTTTGTCATTTGCAAAACACCTGTGAAGCCTATAATACATATCAAAAGGATAAAGTGTGCACCCCCCCTATGGCTGCACATAGCAATATAAGAGTTTGAAATGGTGTATAAAAAACCCAATAATTTAAGCTGGAGAAATTCACGTAGAGACAAAGAAGCAATTAGAGAGTTTTATTTGACTTAGACCAGTGTTTCTCATTTCCAGTCCTCAGGGACCACTGCCCTGCATGTTTTAGGTGTTTCCCTTCTGCCACACACCGCACTTGAATATGTGGGTGAATAACAGGCTTCTGCAGCACTTGATGGCTGCAGAGGAGGTCATGCAATCATTTGAATCAAGAGTTCTGGAACACAGAAACACTTCTAAAATATTAAGGGCAGTGGTCCCTGAGGACCGGAATTGAGAAACACTGACGAAGAGTAAAGTTCTTTGGCACTCAGACCCCGGCAGAAGATGTGCACGCTGAGAATTACCATAAGCTTAAATGAACAGCAGAAGGTGAGGATTTAGGGTCATCTTCCCCCTGGATGGGGGGCCCAGTGATGGATGACGCAGGTTAGGCTATAGAGAGTCTACCAGGTTGAATTTGTCCCAAGGCTTCATAACAATGTACCAACAGAAAATAAAAAAAGGGTGGAAAAAAAAATCCCAGAGTCTACATCCTTGTTTTAAAAAATACACTGATGACTCACCATAACTTATATGAAGTATATTAGCTTAAACTAATGTTGTAGTTGTAGTTGTCTGTTTAAATGGTTTGTGGTCTCTGTTTCTATTGTCCATTTTGTTCTCTGTCACAAAGCCTTCCATCCTCTTAATTTATTTATAGTTTGTTTTCCTTTGTTCAGGCTTGTTGCAAGCTGTGTGGCCTGACAGGGATCCTGTAAATGAGTGTTGCTTACTTTTTCAGCTTGAACGTGGGAGTGTTTCAGAAACCAACTTCTAAAACTCTGAAAAAAAAAAAAAAAAAAAAAAAAAAAAAAAAAAAAAATATATAATATATATATATATATATATATATATATATATATATATATATATATATTCTCTCTTAGTCCCTCATGATCTGGTAGGCAAAATTAAATAACTTCCAAAAGAAATTAATTTCTAATTCAAAAAACAAAACCAGCAGTAGTTTATACCAAAATAGAATATTTTAAGTGTTTGTTGTTTTTCTGGTCTAACCTTTTAGTCCAGTTGTCTTTAATTCAAGATTTACTTTAGAAATGTCTCCTAACTTTTACTTTGAAAATATATATATATACTCAAAGGCCACAGGTCTTTTTGGTTATTGTTATGCACATGTCATGTCACAGAGAACCAACATAAGGTTAATAGAAAAGACATTAAAAACACTTCCCAGTTCTAGTTGAATGCTATTCTTGAATAAGCTGGCCCCTACCAATTTTTGCTATTTGAACAACGTGTCCAGCTTTCTTATTTCTTTTATCATTGGTAAAAACAAAATAATATTGACATGGAATTTGCACTTTGGCAGTGTTTTAAAAATTGTGTATGAGCTTTGAGTTTTAAGGCAAATAAATACACTTTGATTTCAGCATGTATGTATGGATGATGTGCTAAACAGACAGAAACAGACAGAAATGTTCATATTCTGTTTAGCGAGGCAAATTTATTAGAATGAAAAGAACAAAATAGTCCATTTCTTTACCACACAGAAACGGGGGGAAAGAGTTTAAATGAAAACTGGTATTCGGCTCAAATAATCTGTTAAGTGCAATCCAGTCCTTTGACCCTCTTCTCCATAATATATTTAACAGCAGAATAAAATAAAGACTATGGTTTTCTTTTGGCACCACGTGATTAGATCTCACAATACATTGGGGTCCCACAGAAATAAATTACCATTCACATAATAACCTTTAACACAGAATAAATTTTAGCAGCTTTTTTGTGTTTATTGTGCTATAACAATACCTCTTTCTGAGTCTACAAAAATCCCTAACAGTATATTATGTTTAATAAAAATATTATTATAAAACTAGTTTTTATAAACTATAAGGTTTAGGCAGTGTTTCTTAATTTAAATGTACTAAACAATTGTGTTGCATGGTTATCAAATATCAGTCAAATTGCTTAGAGAGAAGAATCCTGACATAAAAATAATGCACTCTAAAATATGTATTATCCTTATTATATATGTAAATGATTCCAGAAGATGACTTAATCAGATCATTTTGGTGGTGTATTACATACCCAGATGCTCAAATATCCAAAGCTGAAATCTCTTTGTGCATTTAGCTGTGGGATGCATTAATCGATTCATGCACTGAACTCAAATATTCTACATTCTTTACCCAGAGGACAGGACTTCTAATGAATAACACATACCCAAAAACTAGAGGAAGTCCATACCACTGTGATCCAAAAGGAAGCATGCCATTGACTTGCTGTGCAGCGCAGCACAGAAGAAACAACGGAAAAGCTTCAGGGCATCTTTGATCAAAGCAACAATCTATGTCTATTGTATAAATCTGTAACTTTATTACCAATTTAAACAGGTAAATCAATTATATGTTCACATCTTCATACTTGTGATAATTTAAAGTAACCATTTCAGTGACACAAATCTGTTTGGCCATGATAAATAAATGTTAGATCATTTAAAAACTTTAACATCTTCTTTGCAATAACTGTGCATCACTTTTGTAATTCTGTCTTTTCACATTATATTTATGTTTTTCTGACTGCGGATCTCTATGTCTGTTTTCTTATAATGTCAGATATCATAAAGAAATTATTCATATATAAATTGTGAGATGTTGAAGTTTGAAAAATAAATTTCATTTCATGACAAACTTATTATACACTCCTAAATTTTTCCAACTGGTTAGTTTGCAGTTACCGGTGGGAAATTAGACAGAATATCTGAAGGTTTTTCAGTGTAAAACAGGTAGGTGTGTAACCAATTTCTTCTGTTTTCACAGCTGAAAGTACTGACTAGCTGGGGCCAGAGCAATAAATAGCATTCATCAAGAGCTGTGGGCGGGCTCACCCCTAACCCATTAACTGCTGAGTTTGTTTTTATTCAGTTTGTTTTAATTTAAGACAACAATGATGAAAACACTGATCTTCAACATTATTAAGAAGTTAATTTAGGTATAGGAACAGGATGAGCGCATTGTCTCCCACCTCCATGTTGTTTTTTTTTTCTAAATATCCCCTCCTGCGTACTTAGTGTTGGTGTGTATATCACAAATGTTTTTCTATTCAATAGCAGGTGCTTACAAATCCTACTTGAAATGGTGTGTGTAACTCCTATTTTACAGTACCGTTTCTAAATACTACTATGGGATGGGAAATGCCAATTAGTATTAAAAAAAAAAAATACCCCCAAATTTTTTGTAAACCCTCATTGTGGTTAATCACAGCCTTTATAAAATAAACTGATGATATTAAGGCAGACATTTGCAGGAAAAATCAGCAAATTTTGTGTTAGTAAACTCCTTCCCTGTACTGTAATACTGTTTAGATAATCAGAAATCAACAGATGGAGTAACAAACATTTACTAGAAGAGACATTTTTGAGTGCTTGAGTGACGTGGCTCTCTGGTAGCCCCCAGGCTGTGGAAACACAAAATGCCATTTTTTTGTTGTTGTTGATGTTTTTTTTGTTTTTTTTTAGAAAACTGCTGACAAACCCTGGTCTGATATGGAAACTAATGGCGGGAAAACGGGTGCATAAAGTGGGCAGCATTCTGTAACTTATGTAGTGCTTAGAAGCTACACAGATTTGTACTTTGAGGCATAGCCACAGCAATTAACGTGAAGCTGTGATTTCCTTGATGCCGAGAAAGGACATTAAGAAAATCTGGCCAAATGTAGTACTAACTGAGTTGTCCGTATAGTGCAGAGATTTTAGGCCTCTCAACTTCATAGCAAGCTCTATCTCCTTTCTTTTGAGTGAAGTGTTGCCAACTGTACTGTTGAAGACAGATTTTGCTCTGATAGAGATCTCTTGTGAAAAGATCCCCTCAGAAATATCAGGATAAGGCAACAGAAGGAGAGAATGTCCTGTGGGAACTGAAGAAAAAATATGGACAAATGAGCATGTTACCCAGCATGGTTTTGGCTGTCTGCTGTGCCTCAGCTCACACAGACTGCCAGACGTTAGGTCTTTCACTGAGTTTTACTGCATCTTAGGATCTTACTGTTTCTGCAGTAGCACCAAGGAATTCCTAGTATGATTATAACTCAGATGTTAAAAGAAAAACTTACAGTTCAGCCAGACATATGTATAGTAAATTTGAAGAGAATCATCCTCAACTAAAAAATGCTTAGCATTGATTGGAACATAAAAGTTAGTGGATTAACAGAGCCTGATACCTGAACATTTGTCAGTGTTATACTCCAAAGAGCTGCACATAAAAGTGGAAATATTTTATCCTTTTGTTGACTGTCAGGTAGAAGTTAAATTTCTGGTCAAAGAGCATATTATGAATGGAAAAGTCAGCAACCAAAGAAGTGATAATGCCAAGCAAATAAATCACATTGAAGATGCTGAAAATTAGCAAGCACATTTCCATCTCTGTAGCTACTAGGAAGGATGTGAATTTTAGCTCAAGAGATAAATTACATTGGTACAGTGTTCATTTAGCACAAAGTGTTTAGTTTAACCTACTGTAATACAAGTTTTGATTGGTAAGCAGGGGTAGGTTGGGGAGCAGGGGAGGTTTCCCGAACAGCTGGTTGGTTCCAGGCCAAACCAGCCAGTGGTCATAATCTTTTTTTTATTTTTTGAACTCCATAAAGCCATCAGCGCTGCCACACAGTTGCCCTTACTAGGGCAGGCCGTCTTAACATAAGATAAGCTTCACCACACTTACATTGCAGATATCTGAAATTAGTTTATTACTAGATCTTACTTAAATAAGATATCTCTAACTATATTTTGACTAGACAAAATATGTATCTGAGATATCTCTAATTACATTCTGACTGGTATAAATGACATCAGATTTACTATTAATTTGTATGGAGGTTTCAATTCAAAATATATACAATGAATTACTTACTATTTGAAACATATATTTCAAATATCAACAACTCAATTATGAATAGTCATAAAGTATATTTCAGATATCTCGCTTTTTGTTCTGACTCATCACAATTCCAATTAAAGATATTTAAAAAAACATCAATATTAAAAATATCTTAAATGTATTTTCAGGTAGGAGAAAAATAGATTCTGTAATGGACTGGTGACCTGTCCAGGGCCCGATGACAGCTGGAGATAGGCACCAGCCCCCCCCTAGCGACCCTGCAAGGATAAGCGTTCTAGATAACGGACGGATGGATGGATAAATAGATTCAAATAATGTAAATTAAATTGCAGATATCATGCCAACACAAACTTAGAGATATCTAGAACTGTAATTTTGACTTGTCAAAATTCTTTTCAATTAAGATATCTCCAAATGAATTAGAGATATCTTTAATTAGATGGCTTTTTTATTTCAGATATCTTGAATTAACATTCTGGCTAGTCAGAATGATTGCACTGATATCTTGAATAATTATTCTGTCATGTCAAATTGTCCCAGATTAATGTAGCATTCTGAAATTTCAATGAAACAATGAAAAAAAAGAGAAAGGATCTTTTAGAAGTGTTTCATTTTCAGCTTGGGAATGTGCTGACAGTAACACTTTCAGCTTTTCGAGGTCATTTCTAAGTCCAATGTGTGTATATTAGTTGTGTATGTGTGCAAATAAATAGGAAATTCTTTGCAATTTCTGAAGCAGTCTTCAAGGTCACAAAATTTTGCATTCTCTTTATATTCCATATTGCTGAGCTCTTTCTACATGGTAGAATTCTCTGACAATTTTGTGCAGGACATCCAAAATTCTGCAGGCAACTGTTTGGACAGCTCAGTGGCAACACAAGGGGGGCTTACATTCAATTCTTAATTTAGATATCTTAACATGTAATTTTAACTCGTCATAATTAAGTTTGAGATATCTTGAATTGTAATTACGGATGTGTGACCCTTCATGATGAATCTGGTGATGTCATTTGAGATATCTTGAAAGAAGTTTGATCCATCAAAATATGATTGAAGATATCTTGATTTATTCTTCTTACTTGTCAAAATGTGAAAACAGGCATCTTGAATTACTGTTCAGGATCGTCAAAATGTAGTTGTATCTAGTCAAAACTAATTTTTAGATATCCATCCATCCATTTTCTTCTGCTTGTCCGAGGTCGGGTCACGGGGGCAGCAGCCTACGCAGGGAAACCCAGACTTCCCTCTCCCCAGCCACTTGGGCCAGCTCTTGGGAATCCCAAGGTGTTCCCAGGCCAGCCGAGAAACATAGTCCCTCCAGCATGTCCTTGGTCTTCCTCTTGGTCTCCTCCCGGTGGGACATGCCCAGAACACCTCACCAGGGAGACGTCCAGGAGGCATCCTAATCAGATGCCCGAGGCACCTCAAAGGCTCATCTCGACGTGGAGAAGCAGTCGGCGTGACTTAATATTTGTATACTTCCTGTTTATAGTTTTTGATTTGCTTTTTCATACTTTAACAAGAAAGAATCATTACACAGCAGAAGTTCCTTTAAATAATAAACATGGATATGTTTTGCAAAATGTAATTGTAATTTCGCTCTACTCTTGGATAAATATTTATATGACTTTATATTTGTTTACAGTAAAATTTGTTGACTGAACTATAGTAAAAAATAATAGACTAAAACTTGATTAAACCAAAAATGAGAAAAGATGACTAAACTGTGACTAAATCTAATCTCAAATTTGCTGTCACAGAGTCAAAGTTAAATCCTTTCTTTAAGCAGTGTTGTGTTTTAGTCCTCAGGTAAATGGGAAAAAGGAGTTAACAAAAATGTATTTCACCTATTCAATTTCAAAATAAATGCACCAAATTTTATAGTGGCTTAAAATTAAGAAGCAATCAGAAGACCTGATGTCATAGCTCCACTAAAAAAAGAGGATAAATTTAAGGTGATCATTTTGCATTAATTTAAAATGTTTCAAGCATTAACAATGAACAAACAAGTTAGATTTTCAGGATTTGTCACCATTTACATCAAAACAAATCAAATTCAATTCAATTCAATTCAATTCAGTTTATTTATATAGCACCAATTCACAACAAATGTTGTCCTGAGGCACTTTACAAAAAAAAAAAAATTCTTAGGAAACCCAGCAGATTGCATTGAGTCATTGACTTGCAGCATTCACTCCAAATAAACAAACAACCGATGACTCCTGTTTCATTAAAAAAAATGGTAATTCAACATTTATGGTACAGTCCCAGTCAGTGGTGCCACGATGCAGTGAAGCATCTTTTGTGTAGAAAGAACTGTGCAATACCCCATCATTGATATTCCATGATCTTTTGACATTGAATTTTTATGCCAGGATACTGTATTTTTTTTTGTCTTTCAGTCCCCAGGCGAACATGTGCTCTGGTTAATCTGGGCAGTTGGTAATGAGACGTCACAAACTCTGTCTGTGTGTTTATACATAGAATTTAAGCATCACCAAGGGGCTTGCTTGGGCCGACTCTTACCATTAAGAGTGAAGGCATGATATATGGAGTAAGCTTAAGAGAGTAGCTTGTGTGTGCTTTGACTGATCCCAAGACAATCCCAATTTAATTGTGCATTAAAGACCATGCACTGCGTCATTTATTACATTGTTTATTTATCCCCCTTTTCCTGCCCCGTACACAAACATCCCTCCTGCCCCATCCCCATCTGAGCTCTAATTAATCCTTCACAGAAATCTCAACTTCATTAACTTGGGCAGCTTTAGGCCCCAGCTGGGGTTAATTACTAAATTTAAAAATGGAAATATTTTGTTCTGAGCAATCAAACAGAAGGGTGTGATTGTAATACAGAAACTATGCACAATGCATTCAGGAGGTCATATTTCACTTTTCTCATTATTTGATGTAAAAAAAAAAAAAGTTGAAATCCAAACATTATGAAAATTAATTACATTTTCACAAAAATAAGTAGGGGGTAATTTTATCAGTATCAATAAACCTTGCGGTCAGCGCTAAACAAATATTTAATCCTGATC
Source organism: Anableps anableps (assembly GCA_014839685.1). Taxonomy (NCBI): domain Eukaryota; kingdom Metazoa; phylum Chordata; class Actinopteri; order Cyprinodontiformes; family Anablepidae; genus Anableps; species Anableps anableps. The sequence continues at coordinate 15,688,871 of CM026067.1, read as the reverse complement.
CAGCTAAAAAGCTAAATGTATGCCAAACAGCTGGTGCATACTAAATGTGTTTATTCAAGATGCAAGATGCAAGATGCATGTGCCAGAAAGGTTTATAAAACTTTTGTGCATAATACAACTGACAATTATTCAGAATAGGTCTCAAAGATCAATGAAGGTCACAAAAACTCCAAAATAAGACTAAAGCAAAAAACATCACACTACTGTGAAAAAAAGATTATGAGCAAAATCTTGCAAATATAATGTGCTCCCCAAAGCTCTCTGTTAATAGGATTGTACATTCATTTTGCAACATCTGGCTCCAATACTCAAGGGCTTCACATCCTCCATCATGTGTATGCAATGCACATATGTAGACTTAATTACACACACAGAAATACACACTAGCACAGGCATACATATGCTGACAGAAGCTGTATAATAGAGTTGGAGGGGGAGTGGAGGGATGAAAAGAAGAAAAAAAGCATTAAATTGGCTCAAAAGTTAACAGCTGTATAATATCTGCAATGGGTCTCAGTAGATGCATGCCCACTGCAAAGACTCAACAATTAATTATCCTGCTACAGATTTCTGGCAGCCCCTTGCCTTTTTCCCCCTTTTTTTACTGTTGAGTGGACTCCTGCTGCTTCTTCAAAGATTAACATTTAAAAATGCATCAGCTGGCTTTTTTCAGTGTACTCAAATGCCTCCACCATTACTCCATAAGAAGATGTTTCATTGTTTCTCTGTGCCTATTATCACCTCCATAACTGCCATGGGGCTAAGAAGGAAGATGGTTTACTTAATCAGACAGTTAAAAAGACTGGAGAATATGAATATCATCAACAAATATGTTTAATGATTGAGTGAAATCAAAACTGAATCATTACATTTTGCAAAACCAGCGTATAATGTATTTTAAACTCAAACATAACTGCTAAATAAAGCAAAACAAAAAACCAATGCTAATTCTGAAACCTTTTTGAATTTGTGATATTTAATAGAAATAATAAAGTTTTCTGCTGCTTTTGGAAACAGCAACTGTGTTTGTTGTACTTTGAGCAGTTTTGAGCATAGCCATCTAAAAAATAAAAAAAAAACTTGCACAGTGGATTTAAACCTAATTGCACAATGTATTAAAAACAATATCCAGACTTCCTTTCCTTGGTTGTGGTGCTTTGTGGGTAAGTGTCACAATAACAAGGGCCCTGGCAGCTAATGTGAAGTGAAACTCAAAAGATAAATATAGAACCAATACTAAATTTATGACAGAAAATTGTAAACTGGAGCTTTCAATTGAAATCGGGGTTCATGCTTTTCCCCTCATTTTATCTTGTTAAGGGTCAGGAGGTGCTGGGGGCCTGTTCTAGTCATCATTGGGCAATAGACTGATTGCCAGTCATACAGTGGGCCAACCTGTACAAAATCTGTACACACACACAGATACACACACAAGGCCAATTTACATTCGCCAGTTTACCGAATCCACATCAAATACACAATCAGATGCCTGAAGAAAATCCACATATGCATGAAGATATCTTGTACACTCACACAGAAAGGCCTGCACAGCTGTGAAGTCAACAAAAAGCCTTCTTGCTGCGATGCAAAAACGCTAACCACCAAACTACTATAAAACCCTGCAACAGGGAGTATGCAGAATTTAATCAAGTTCCCGGTAACTTGCATCGTTCATCTTTAAGGATCTAACAATGTAACGGTTGTGCATGCATAAGTTAGTATGGAGCAGCAGTTGTCACCAACGCCAAGCCAGAAGAGCTGAGCCATGTTCATGTCTAAGTAATTTACATATTATGCCCTACACTGCTGTGTAAAGTTTCCTGATTTATTCTCATGATTTTTTTTATAACAGCAAATTAAAATCAAATGTTGAATTTGACTGAACTAAAATCCCACATTGCAGAATGATGCAGGCAGCTTCATGAAACCAGAGAAACAGATTCAACAGTTGACTCTTCAATTCCCCATCCATGTTTGTGCATGAGATGAAATTCCAAAAGCAACATTAAAATGTTATAACATAAGCTCAGTTTATTTAGGGTTATGGACTGATTTGCAAATTTCAGGGGAAAAAAAGTACACAGAAGCAAGAGACAGACAGCAAAACTGAAGATAACCTTCAAAATTATTGACAATACAGGACAGTACTCTGCACATACAGTTTTGTATCACTCAGGGATTAAATGCACATGCAAGGTACCATATATACCTTTCATGAAAATACATAATTTAAACAGCTCTGGCACAACCTGGGAACAGAGATCTTTTAATGGGCAGTAACAGATATTTAGAGGGCTTCACTTTACACCAAAAGACTGTTTTTTTCTTCAGGCTAAAATTTTCATTAAATTGTGTTACTTCATCTTGTTCAATGTGGAGTTTGAGATCATGACTTTTTGGAGTGCAATAAATCACTGAAAAGGCGATTCTTCAGAGAACTAATTCAAGCATAGGAGCACACAAGCAGTCTCTTTAAGCCTTTAAAATGTAAATGCAAGTCATAAAAAATATTAAAAATGTAAATGGTGGTAGTGTTATTCTATATTCAACAAAACACAAAACTGCTGACAACTGTTCTACATGCATTGACTCAGCGCCTGAGGTCTGTTAAATCATAAATGGCTACTTATTGGTTGCAGCCACCCTTAAGGCGATAGAGCAGGGACAAATGCCAATTTAGTTTTGCAACACAAGTGGAAAAACAACTGGGAGATAAGAATGCCCCTGGTTGTTATTTTGCCACCTTCTCATTTTACATTAGGCATTAGTCCATCAGTTGGAACTGGCCCATGCCTACAAGCAGTCAAAGCAACACAAACATGCTCATACACCCACATACTGTATATCTATCAGTTGAAGTATGATGAACCAGTTCTGATGTTGGGCCATTTGGTAAAAGTTATTTTTTTTTGTAGACTTTGCTAACAGTGATAAAAAAAATATGTAATCTAAATGCTTAAGACAGTCTTAGTAAATGTGTTTTTCAAAGAGTTCATACACAAAATTCTAATTGATCTAATTTAGGAAACCTTTTTTTCATTTTAATTTAATTTAATTTAATTGGACAAATTAGAGGATGGCATTTGAGGTGTTAAAAAAATCCTATTTTTGTCACACACATCAGAACTCAGTAATCATCATCATCATCACTCTGAAGGAGCCAAACAAACCCAAACACACTGGCGTAGCTTCATGGGAATGAACCTAATTTTAATTTTAATTTTTAGCTTTCAATTATTTATTTGAACCATTCATTTTTTAGGGTGGTGTAATTATAAAACATACACCTTCCAGATTGCTGTAAATTGCCCTTATGTATGAGTATGTGCGAGGAGAGTTCTTCCTGGCTCTGCGTCTCTTATGCCTCATTCTAAGGGATTAAGTTATCCCTGTAGTTATACTGCTGTAGGCTTAGGCTGCCGGAAGACAAACTGACCACTTTTCCTCACTCTGCAACTTTCTTCTTCCACCACTTTCCAATTTGCATTATTTGCTGTTATTATTGTTAACTGTTAATTTTATGTTTTTTCCCAGGTTTTTTTTCCCCTCTCCATAGAAGCTACATCTGTTGTACTTTCCTGGAGGGGGCATCAGCTGCCAACAACTAAATGCTCTCCCTCTTCTGCTTATCACTTTTTACTTTTCATTAACACAGAAACTACTCCTCCATCAGTTCTTCTGTTTCTTTTTTGTGCATTCTGCTGTTTTCTCAAACCCCCAGTCGGTCGTGGCAGATGGCCACTCGTACTGAGCCAGGTTGTGCTGGACGTTTCTTCCTGTTAAAGGGGAGTTTTCCTTTCCACTGTCACAACATGCATGCTCAATAGGAAGGATTGCTGTAAAGTCAACGACTTTAAGCGATAAGCAAGCGATTATCTACTGTTGCTGCATGCTTATCCAAGGGGAGTGAATGCTGCAAGTCAATGATTCAATCCACTCTGCTGTGTTTCCTTGGACAGAAACCTTTTTAAACTAATCTGAATTATATACTGAACCTAATCCACTGCTTGATAAGTAGGATCAGTTGGTATGTATGTAGGGCTGAACTGAAGATACTTTTTTGTAAAGTGGCTATAGATGACATGTTGTTAATTGTATGCATGGTTGTATGTCCTGTGTATCTCTGTTTTGCCCTGTGACCTATCCCAGGTGTACACTGTCTCTTGCCCAATGACTGCTTGAGATAGGCCCCATCCCCCTCAGAACTCCGCAAGGATAAGCAGGTATAATTCAGTTCAATTCAGGTATAGACGACCGACCGACCGACTGACCGACCGACCGACGGACGGACGGACAGACAGATGGACGTTTTCCTTGCAAATCTGAACATAGTCCATAAGTGTCCAGCAGCATATTTTGATATACCTCATTGAAAATAATGTGATGGATAAATAATATGATATCAGGGCAGGACCAGTCCAGAAGAACAACAGTATCCTGATTTATCCATTCAAAAACAAGTGTATATGTGTTTAGGATCATTGTATTGCTGGAATACCAACTTGCGCCTAACCTTCAACCAGCTAGTTTTTTTTTTTTGGTGGGAAATTAATTAATTTGGATGTAGTACCTGTTCCATATTATTTTATCACTAGTACAACTGGCAGTCAAACAGACATTCTTCCTGGCTCTGACTGGTTGTTTCTGACAGGGAGCGGTGTATTTCTGCAGATGGCAGTAGGATCACAGGAAGGACACAGAGGAGCTCAATTTTTTCACTGGTTATCTATCTTATATTCTACTATCAGGACATAGTAACAATTTGAACAAATATGTGAAAAAACATTTTCGTAAAAGTTATCTACTGCAGCTGTAAATGGAAATAAAGAAACTAGCGTTTTGCTATTTTACTAATCCCTTTAAGTCCTAGATGTATTTTTAAGCATCATTAATGACAATATTAATTGTCTGAGTGCCAGTGGTTTGGGTGACCACAGCATGGATGGAGAAAGCTATTTCGTAAACACTGCAATGTCTTTAACATCATCAAAGCTTCTGACTTTTACCTGTAGCATAAAATAACAGACACCATTCAGGTCAGAGTTTTTATACTGTTCCAGTTTCTCTGTTTTCTGTGTGCAGTTCAGCTCTACATGACTGGGGTCCCAACAGGGGTGAATCCTTTCACTGACTTTTACAATCTGTAGCTGTTCAGTAAAGCATCAACATCACATACTGATTTAGGAATGCTATCCCATACTTGCTTTCCCTCTGATATAGTGAGATGTTCAGAAAGCTTTGAAGCACACTTACAAAATAAAATTTGTTTGTAGAGAACGGCAATTAAGACAGTGAAGTGAAGACAACTGTGACCTGATGCAAAACATGAATCCCCCCACCCCCTAAAAAAAAAAAACAACAAAAAAAACGCTCATACTTGTTACACTTTGGGTAACCATGTCAGTAGTACTTTTTGCTTTGTGAATTTGGGGCAGAGATGGAACAGACAGGGGATATGGAATGCAAAGATTGTGCAAAGCATTGAGCTAATATTGGATGTTGCAGAATGATAATAAGGGATCTATGTGCAGTCTACAGAATTTGATCCCAGAGTCCACAGATTTTGGTCTCAATTAGCTTGGAGAATGTGATAACACAAAGATTCTATCAGGCATATTACCATTAACTGTAAGAGAAAGAATTGTTTAACTTAAACCATGAGATGTGTGTTCCAACTGAATACAAGTAATTGTTTACTATCTTACTACTTATGTATTTGATTATGAATTTTGATTATTTATTCCCGAGAAATCAACCGAAAAGCCTACAGTGTATCCTCTGCAATGTTTTTTAAAATGGAGATCATCACTGATACATAGCCTTTCTAATTATCAAGCTATGTGAATTGTCTCAGTTTGATGCATCTATTGTTTTATGTGGTTCACTAATTCTATCTGGAAACAGAGCAGCCTTTAGAATTCCAAGTATTCAGTAAATCCTGCTGATGCAATGCTGTGAGCTTCTGACTGACTTGATAAGATCTCAAGGTGCTAAATTTTAGGACTGTGAAGAAAACAATCACGCAATTATGGAAGTTCCATACAAATAACAGAATGCATAGTAGTGGAACATGTTTCTCAGTCAAATGCAAACAAGCAGAAAAATGCTGCTGAATTGCTCAGTCAAGAAAGATTTATTTGCATGACTCTAATAGCCTGACAAAGTTATATGCTAAAATATATAGTCAGCAAGAGTCAGACAACTTTATAGGTCCCAATGGGAAATTTATTTTTTTTTTTTAGCTTTGTAGACCATCCCTTTTCTTCTAACAGCACCTATCACTGAAATATGTTATTTGCAAGGAAGTATTTTGCCCACATTCAGCAAATGATGCTCCAAATCACCTACTTAAAGAAGAAAGACAAATGCTTTTTTTCATTGTGAGATTGTCAGTATTACTGAAGAAAAACCTGTGAGACATTCTGTGATTTATAATTATTTACAAAAAACATTGACCACTCAGCCCTTTTTGACTATTAATCTGCCCCACTAGAGTTTGGGTAGAGTCATCCCACAGCTGTACGTTATATGGTGCTTGCTTTATGAAAAACAAAACCCCTTAAAATTCATCTTGCAACCCAAAGCACGTCAGCTAATTGACAGTCAAACAAAGCTGAGAAAGCTGCAGTCTGCTGCACTGATTGATGGATGAACATGAAAAGTAGCCTGCCTTTTCCCATTGTGTGCCTATTCAATCAAACCTAGGCCAATGTGGCTGGCCGGCATCAATATGCATGGAGATAGCCTGTTTCCACTTTTCTTCACTTCTGTGTGAAGTGACACAGTCTGTCTGTTTTTCTTTGTTTGTCAAGGTGCTATCCATCTGTCCTCCAGCAAGAAACTGATTCTCTGCACTTCGTTTTCACCAGTTTAAGAGTTATAAAACAAGTTCAGACAAGTAAATTTGGCAAGATTTCCACTTTTACTGTTTGAAAAGTTTCTCTTGGGATTATCACATTAGTGACTCATTTTCAAGAATTATGCTATTAAACATATGGCTTAAAGATAAAAACAGAATCAACATAGATATTATTGTTCACCCTGTTATTGGTGGTAATAGTTTCATGAAATCTCAAGACTTAAAGATGTAGAAGCAAATCTTGTCAGCCTTAAATGGTTTGTTGACAAACATTTTTTTTTAAGTAGTTGTGTTTTAAGCAGGTTAATAAACATGAAAATAAACCAGGCACTTCTTTATAGCAATTTTGAAGATATGTTTTGAAAAGAAAAAAAATGTACATTGGAGAAAGAGAGAAGTACACAAAGACAGAAAAAAATGTTTTTAGTAAAAGCGATTTTTGTTGTATCATTATTAGATCACAAACTAAAATGAAAGAATATATTCAATAATTTTGAATGCAGAATAATATTAAATCCACTGGCATTATATTAGATAAAAGATTCCATAGGTATCTTGATGCTCCTTCCAACAGGATATTCGAACAGATGTTCTGAGCAAAGTAAACGGGACCTGTCATTGTGTCTTAGTTGTATACTGCACTTGTCACCATTAATAACACAAGAAGTGGCACAAGAAAACTTTAAAGAGGTCATATTTTAAAGACATTCTGTTTAAAATGGGTAGGGGTTAATTTTCATATGACAGTTCTGTTTGTGGTAATTATTTACTGTTTTGTTTTTAATCAGGTTTTCCTTTTTGTAGGAATTGTATGTATAGTTATTATTTTGCATGTGATTCTCTGAATTTTTATAGACGTTCACCCAGGAAAAATGTTTTGCAAAGTACAGACATATTCAATAAATTAGAATGAGGTTCCTTTGCCAGATTAAAAGTACCTTTTAAAAAAACTTTTAAGCAAGTATTAAACATACTTTTCATTCAGTCCACATTACTATTTTTTATTGGTCTGATGTGATATTTTAATCTTAAATCTCGTGTTGTCCTTAGCTGTTAGAAGAAAATCATAATTAACAGATGTTGGCTTGAAGATGTCACTCTGTGTGTTATAAATCTGTATGATGTGCTGAACATAGTGAATTATGTTACTAAAAATAAATGAACATTTCAACAATTTTCTATTTTACTGAATATGACTATATAAAGTTACTGTATAAAAGCCAATTTATACAGTAATGTAAAAAAAAAGAACACCCTTTTCTCATCCATTTTTATAAAATATTTGGCAAGGAAAACGTTTAATCAGCTTATAGGAATTTTTAAAGGGGTCTTTAAAGTAGGGTCGGATATTTGCTTTGCAGTCAATATGATACATGTCTTGATACGCTGACAACAATGCAATATACCGAAAATACATCAAAACCGAATACTGACTTGATGTGACTCAATTAATATCTAAATTTTGATTTACTCAAATTTCATGTTTTTCATTACAATATGATTGAATGCAAACAACTAAATTAGAAGAAACCAAGGGATGTGTTTCAACTCAATGAATAAAAAAACAATTAAAATTGTAAAATACTGTCTTTTTCAAAATGGCTTGGTATGGTACACTGACAAAACACTTGAATCTCAAGTAATGAATCACTTACTATCAGTACAATATTTAAAAATGCAATGCAATTCTGTAAAGAACATAAAAATGTGTTTTCTAGGTTATGAACCATAAAAAGTAGGTGAGGCTTTTAAGAAAAATCATTTTTTATAAATGCTAATAAATGGGTAAATGTAAAGCTATTGATATTAACATAAATGTAGCTAAAAAAAGCTAGTCTCACAGTAACAATCAAGTGACCTTTTACTGGTGAAAATATATTTAAATAATGTCTAAATAGTTCATAGGCATCTCGGCTTAATCTGATTGAAAAATGAAAGATTTTTTTGAAATCTAGAATAGGTTTTAGAATGTATTAGCAGTCTAAATGTAGACCTGCTTTAGCCGAGATTGACTTCTGCAGATATAAAACGTTGATAGTAGCCAGACTTGATCTTACACCCCTTGATGAGTGGTCCTTCTTTTCTAACCAAGCCATTTTACAGAAAAGATAAACCAGCAATGACATTATAATTTATTTAATCCAAAATTGTACTCCGTTCATCTTCTGCCATGGCAACATTCTGTCACCACTGCCATCTTTCTGTGTTGTTTTGCTTGGATGTTACAAATCTTGCACAACTGACATTTTTCACATGGCAACAAACTGAACTTTGTCTCTGATGATATCCAGAAAGTGTCTTGTCTGACCTGTACAGTTTGATTGTTTAACAGCTTAGATCAAAATATGTTTCTATCCTTCAGAACAGTCTAAATATCTCATCATATTTACCACTATTCTCTTAATCTTTCTCCCACATATAAAAAAATTGCGTATTTTCAATTCACGTTGTTATTATTAAATGGTAAATGGCCTGTTCTTGTATAGTGCTTTATCACATCCCCCAAAGCACTTCACACTACATTCAGTCATTCACCCATTCATGGTAGCAAGCTACTGGACTGTACACAGCTGCCCTGGGGCACACAGACAGAGGCAATGCTGCAATGCACCTGTGCCACTAGGCCCTCTGACTACCAGCAGCAGGCAAGGCGAGTGAAATGTCTTGCCTAAGGACACAACAACAGAGACAGATAGAGCAGGGATCAAACCAGCAGCCCACCGATTATGGGACGCACTCCTACCACCGTCACCACCATCATCCCGGCATTATAGCCTTACCACAACTGAAAAAAAAATAATGAAATTAGTTCATAATACCAAACCAAGCAAAGCTCTTTTTGAATTGTGATTTATGCTTTCTGACATTTTTGTGTTTATAGATTTTTTTGTAGACCTAATAGGTCTAAATCACAACTATGAAAAGATGTATCTTTGACTCACGTCTAAATTAGGTTTAAGTAAAGCTTTTAATGTTCTTTTCCCAAACAGTAGGTGCTGCTAATAAGAAAAAACACCTCTCAACAGCAGGAAAGCCAGCAGAAGTAGCCCAGCAAGAGTTTATTCACAAACATAACTTACAACTTTCATCTAACTGATGGATTGGATTTCATCACTACACACACACATGTATATATATATATATATATATATATATATATATATATATATATATATATATATATATATATATATATATATATATATATAAATGTATAGATGCACTTGAATCATACATGCATGTTCATCCCTAAATTGGTAGCAACTCCACCACTCTGATTATTAACAGGGGTACAAATGATAACATTTAAACAACGTGAAGAAAAACACATTTTTAAAATTGATAATCCTGTTATTTTCAACATTTTTGAGAGAGGCCTGTCTCATCTCCTTGCAGAAGCAAAACCTTTGGTTAAATTAAGATAATTTTTAAAATACTTTTTTGGCACTAGTGGCCTTTATTGAACAGTAGTTTGACAGGAAAGAGGGTGAAGAGAGAAGGAGAAGGGAAAGAAATGCGGCAAATGGCTGAGGCTGGAAATTATACACTTCCACTTTCCACTTTTTTTATCAGGGTCTTTCGTCTGTTCATGTTACTATAGGTGGAATATTATTACTTATCCAGCAGAGAAGACCTCTCTATCAAAGTCATCTATGAAAAGAGTTTACAGAGACTGTCACTGACGGATTTTTCTTCACATTTCTCTGGTGCTCATATGTGTGAAAACTGTCTAATTAAAATCTAGGATTTATTTTATTGTTGAGGTATATAATATCACATTGACTGTAAAACATATTGTTGGAAATGGGACGATTCATAGAGATTTTTATAAGTTAATTTATATCAGTATTTTTATGAGATAAATTATATAAGTTTATGTAAGATATTAGTGTTAATAAGTGTTTATATCCATGCTAGTATCTGTACAACTTTTACCGTTTTTCTATTGTCACTAACTGTAAATAGCTTATATTTTTAATGCTCAGAGACATGCTCATCTTGTATATTTTTATTTAATGAACTCAGTTGCACATTCCTCTGGACTGGAGTATTTTTTACAACTACACAGTATTCTGTCACTTTGATGAAAATAAATCGGCAAGGTGATACCTACCTCAAACAAGCTTGTCAGCTAAGAGACTATTTGCTTTGGCAGAAGTATAAAATGTGTATTCAGTTTTAAGCTACTATTGTAATTCGTAATTACAAGTATGAATTATAACAACAAATGAGAATCCGATTCTGAGTTTACTTGTTTAGAATTTTTTTATAACTTCATGCACTTCCCAAATTATTAAGCAGCTAGAGCTCTACGTCCAGTAAATTAAATCCAAGAAATGAAAAATTCTGGCAAAAAATACTAATTAAAATGACAAATTGAATTCCAAATTCTGAAAAAATTAACATACCAATTTCTTTGTTATAGAAATAAAAACAGTTGTCATGTGTCAAATGTTATGTGGTTGAAACAGACATCTGTTGGACTCAGCACTTTAAAATTATTTCTTGGCCCTTTTTCATGCCTGGATAGATTTGTCTCTTTGATGTTTATTTTAAAATTCAGCTGATTAGAGTGGGAGATGAAACCAAGTGCATGAGAGGTGATAAAAAAGCCAAAAAGGCAGAGAAAAGATACATATCACCATATTGCAAACATTTGATGAGAAGAATTATTAGTGTGTGGTTCTTTTTGCTTCATCCATTTCCAAACCACTATCCAATTTAGGCCAGACAAAATTTGGCTGAAAACTACTCATACAATGGGTGACAAAGTCAACCATGGCCACTTAAAACTTAAACGGCTGTAAAGCCAGGTGAACTTTCTGGCAGCACAGAGTGTCTGAACAGAAGGTGAAGGGATGTTGAGTCACTTAGGGAGGCGGACAGAATATCTTCTGTTTGTGGGCTGTGGGTAGTGCTGGTAGTTGCCAAACTCTAAAACTGTGGAGAAGACACAGAGACAGTTAATTTTGCAGGAATAATTAATTGGGGAGCGAATGAGGCCAGGGAACTATTTTGTGGCACTGGGACTTAACGTGAGGATGGTGTTAAGTGATAACAGTTCTTGTGCACTGTTTTTGTAACGCACTGTCATGTGATCTTCATGGAATTCTCCAAACTTGCCAGAAAGCTGCACTGCAGCCACTTCTGGATCCCCTCTACAAGTTTTTCTGTTCTTTGCACCGTCACACTGTGTGCCCCCACTTGTCTGCCCCCACTGTCTGCTGCATCCCTTAGCAATGCAGCTTGGACTGCTGGATAATCGGAGGAGCAAAAAATATTGCTCCTTGGAAAAATACTCACAATGGCTCTTTGCACTTCTTGCATCCCAAGTCTAAGATGCCCATTAAGCCAATGATAGTAAGCTTGAGCCATAGCAGTTTTCGCATTAACTTTTTGCTCACATTTATAGTTACAGTTCAAAGCATACTAAGAAGAATGTTTCTCTGTATATAGATTATGTCTTCCTAAATATGACTGAACCACAGGTGACAGTCCCATCAATGCTGAAGTTATTTCAGTTATTCGAAATGTTTTTTGGGTACAAATTTAATTGGAGCAAAGTGACCTACTTATATTTGAAACAGAATAGCTCTCCATAGGTCACTGAAATTGCCATGAGTCAGTAGTGGTAGGCCCAGCAATACTTCCTTTACCTTTACTGTGAAGAAGGGGGGGCTGGCACATGGCCCATTTTGCCACCTGTCCTTTGCATGCAAACACCAAACCAGGAGTCAAAGCTTTGAATACCATGCCCATTATGAGATTTTACTCATCCTGCAGTGGCTGTGGGTCCTGTATATATTGTGTCAAGTTTGTGTTGTGGTGGGAGCAGCCATGTGAGACAATAAATTCCCTAACCCACAAAGTGACCAAGCAAGAAACCTTTTTTAGTTCAAGTCCACCATATGTGGACTCCATTGTACCAGTAAGTCCTCTGCAACAGAACAGTAAGTGAACTCCTCCACAGCCTGCAGAAAAAATTGTTGGCCAGAGCAAATGCTTACTAATGTACCAAAAAGGTGATATATATATATATATATATATATATATATATATATATATATATATATATATATATATATATATATATATATATATATATATATATATATATATATATATATATATATGTTCAGTTCTGACATAAATGATATCCATAACAGTTAGTCCACATATCTTGCCTACAGACTGCTGACCTTGTTTTATCCATAAATAAATCACTTCTAGTGAGCACATTGCTAGGTTAATGCAATACAACCTGAAGAATGGGGGTGTGTCCCAGTACTCTTGGATTCAGAGCCATATTTAGTCTGCTCAACCAGAGCAACCCATTAACCTATGTCCTTGGTGATATGCTTTCTTTGTTTTGTTAACCCAGCAGAAAGACAGGAATTTCATTGAGGTGGAAGTTTGGTACAGGAATGTTTCACTCTGCATTATAAACTTAGGGGTTTTAGGCTTAGGGCTGTTGTTAAATTGTTACTAGACACAACAAAAAATCAGTGTCCTTTCATGAGCATAATTTAGTTAACTGCTTTTTACTGTAGTCTTTTTGTCTAAAACTTTCATATGTGGAAAGGTCATCTTGTGATTTGGGAAAGTAGATAAAAGTATTATATGATGTTGCAGCTTAGTAAATATATTTAAAACAATTTTTTTCAGGCATTATGATAACAGTTTACTGTATTTATGTAATGAACCAACAAGCCATCCCACACCCTAGATTGTAAGACTGATGGCAGCAAATCAGCACAGACATCTGAAATTCAAAAAAATCTGGTTTTTTAGATGATTGTAGTAAACAGCCTCAAAATACAGGACTCTAGTAAAAACCCTGTCAAAATTATTTCTATTTTACTGTTTAACTAAAAAAACTGATCTTTCAGTGGAGTGTAGGAGAAATTACATACAAAATTATGACATTAAATGTTGATTCATTCTGATGTGATAGATTGTTTGATCCTAATGATTTTTCTTTGGAGTAAGATCAGGATCCCTGGCTCCAGGAATTAATCTTACTAATAATATTCACAGAAATAGTAACAGAAACATTCAGCTGCATGGAAATGGTTATATCATCTTTGCCTCGGTCATGTTTGGCAATCTTTGTCTTGCTTATCTTACCTCTCCTCTGTTCATTCTCTTGTCCATGTTCAGTGTGCCACAAATAATTATATCAAACCGCTCAATGAGGCTGAATGACTAATTATTCATGCTCAAGACACCTGTGATTATAACTGAATACAATAGTAATTACTATAATTCATTTATTTATCACCGCTTCCAATGGATATCACTGCTGTGTTAACTGAAACATTTCTGAGGAGTATATGAAGTGCTTTTTATAGCTTTCTTGATTATTTTTATCGCACACCAGAAGCACATTTATATCATTACATGATGTTTTTATTTACATGGTTTTTCTATATCTGTTGTACCTTTTTTTTAAATCTACTTACTACATTTTTTTTCAGGAAGAATATATATTTGTACTTTTGGTAAAACTTAAAAATACATGGTTGTGTCATATAAATAAAATTTAGCACTTTGTTAAAATTAGTGCTAAGCTCAGGTACTCTAACTCAAGTTCAAACACGTACTAAAGTCTTCATCATTCTGTTAAGTTGGTATATTTTTGCCAGAAGCAAAGTACAATAGGACTCCAGAAGTAGATATTTATCTCTTTAACTCTAGACTGAAGTTTATCTATGATTTTGGCAGGTTCCCTAATGTCTGACAGTGTGGATCTGGACAGCTACACAAGAGCCAGAGTGCACCAAGGATTCACTGTTATCCACACTTGAGTTTATTTCTCTGTAACTATAAGAGCACACAAATAATGTAAAATTCCTGAAAAAGAAGGAACACTTTAAATATACACAACTGTAAAAACAGATCAAATCAGAGCTGCCCTGTTGCATTTGGACTGGAGTGCTAATCAGCAGACTAAAGAGTTTAACACTAGAGTGAGTTCCAGGGATGGAAAATAAAATTTTATACCAGCAAGCCAAAAGTTTTACAATCCGCAGTTTGTTTCAAGCACACTTTTCTGGAATATTTATTTTGGCTACTGAGTAACAACAAACCCACATACTGAAACATTCAAATTAAACTTGTTTTACTGAAAATCTAATGGTTTTCTATTCTGCATTCTGTAAAGAACATCACTGTAAAAGAAATGTAGCAATTTAGAATCATCTGGCTCTGAATTTTTCAGAATGATCAGTCATAAACTATTCAAAATCATCAGTTTTTACTTACACACTGATGCTGGCAAGGGGCTAACTTCCATCGGCTTGGGGTCAGTTTACCCATTAACCAATTCATGCCCCTGTTCTATACTGGCACTTTTTCTGTGCAGTATAATTGTAGGTTTATCCCTTTGGCTTTAGTGTTTTTTTTTTGCCAGTTTCACCAGCAATATAACCACACATCACTTCAGTTCTTCTTCTACTGAAAATGGCAACTCTGCCTCTATGGTTTCTGGGTTGAGCAAATTCACATCTATGTACAGCTGACAAAATATATACAATAAAAATAACCATATCTGCATTGGAAATATTTCCTGTTAGTTTCTTGCACAAACATCAAACTAACAAAAATGCCTAAGGGCATTTATGGAGAGCTGCTTCATTCAAAAATGAAATAAATACTGCTATTAATAAATTACTAATAAATATTCCATGAAATAAAACAAAATAAATATTTGAAAAATAAATTTTGACCTTTTTATTTATTTATTTATTTCAAGATGTATGTATGTATTTATTTATTTAATTGTTTATTTCATAATGGTATTTTATATTGTGACACTTTTATTTTATAAAGCTGGGTTGTGTTGATTTGAGCGGGTTGTGAAAAGCTTTTGATCAAACAGAGACAAGTTCCCTTAGTATTCCAAAGATATTCCACCTCTTTCATTGTCCTGGGATGTCACTTCAAGCATTTATAGCTCGCATATTCCACCCTCATGCAGATGTGCTGAAGTTCGGAGTCTCTCTGCTTGCATACAATACAGACTGTGGAAGAACCACAGTGTTGGTTCTTTTGGACCTCAACATAGCATTTGACACTGTTGACCATATTATTAAAGTGACTGAAGAGCTGGGTTGGACTCTCTGGTACAATAATTAATTGGTTTGAATCCTGCCTAAAGAACAGGGATTTCTTTGTGTCAATAGGCAACTTCTCATTGGAGTAGACAAAAGGCACATACAGAGTACCCTAAGGTTCAATTCTGGGACCCCTTCTATTCAATATCTATATGCTTCCACAAGCTCAGGTTATAGCAAGAAATAAAATTAATTACCATAATTACTCAGATGATACACAGCTCTACATTACAATGTCACCAGGTGACTCTGAACTAACTCTATGTACTGAAAAGATACTTGGAACATATCAATGTATGGATGTGCCAAAACTTTCTCCAGCTGAACAGAAACAAAACTGAAGTTATTATCTTTGGACCTAAAGAGGAACGATCAAGTGTCAGTGCACAGCTTCAGTTATTACAGCTAGAAACTAGTGATCAGGCCCAAAATCTGGGTGTAATGATGGACTCAGACCTGAACCTTCAGAGACACATAAAGACAGTTACAAAGTCTGCTTTCTATCACCTGAAGAACATTTCCAGGATTAAAGGAAAATTGTCTCAACAAGATCTAGAGAAATTCATCCGTGCGTTTATCTTTAGTCGCATCGATTACTGCAACAGTGTATTCACCGGTCTGCCTAAAAAGTCTGATCCAGAGCGCTGCTGCTCATGTTCTCACTACGACCAGGAAGAAAGAGCACATCACCCCAGTTCTAAAGTCCTTACACTGGCTTGCTGTAGCTCAGAGGATAGACTTTAAAATACTTTTGTTAGTTTATAAATCACTGAATAGCTTAGCACCAAAATACATTTAAGACCTGTTATCAATGTATCAACCTTCCAGACCACTCCGGTCTTTTGGTTCTAGTCTACTCTGCATCCCCAGAACCAGAACCAAACATGGAGAAGCAGCTTTCAGCCTCTATGCTCCACAAATATGGAACAAACTTCCAGAAAACTGCAAAACAGCTGAAACACTGAGTTCCTTTAAATCAAAGCTAAAAACTCACCTGTTTAGAGTTGCCTTTGACCCATAAAAATTGGAATATTGACCAACATAGTTTATGTGTATTGATGTTTTTAATGATGGCAGTTGACAAAGTGTAATGTTTGTTACTGGTTTCACAACCGGTGACTGTTGGATGTGTTTATGATGTATTTATGTTTTCATGATGTAAAGGACTTTGAACTCCCTTGTTGCTGAAATGTACTATATAATTAAACTTGAGTTGACTTGACTTCACTCTGACCAGTGGCAGCCCCACTCCACAGTGAATACTCTGCCCACTCATTTGAATATAAGAACATTAAATAAAAGAGCCTGAAAAAAACAAAAAAACAAAGTTAAAAAATAAAAGTTCATGAAATACGTAAAGTAGCTTTACAAAATAAAATTGTTACAAAATAAAACACCATTATGAAATTAATAAATAATGAAATAAATAAATGAAATAAATCTTGAAATAAATAAAAAAATAAACAATAAGGTAAAAATAATTTTTTTAAATATTAATTTTGTTTTGTTTCATGGGAACTTTTATTTATTTCATGGAATATTTATTAATAATGTATTAATAACAGTGTTTATTTATTTAATTTTGAATGAAACAGCTCTCTGTATACATCTGCCACAATTCCCACTATTTTTTAAAACTACTTTCACCCCAGCCTTGGGTGGTGATAATGTGCTAGTTTGTCAACAGTTTATTTAAGGGAACAAAAACAGTACAAAACCTTCAGTGATAGAAGTCCTTCTTGACCCTGTGGGATAGCTTTGCAATGAAGCCAATGGTCAAGCAGAATTGACCATTGATCTGGCATGTCCACTTTAATTCATACTGTTCCCCAGTAAATGTTTTTGAATAGTTGTTTCCACTTGCTATTTTCTTTATTTTTAGAGGGTTTTCATCTTCAGTCTGCAACACAGGCAGATTGACACAAATGAGTCTAGAAAGAAAGGCAGAATGGGATTTAACAGGGTGAATCCCATGCCTATACAGCAATCTCTGACCATCTTGAGCTTCTCTGACAGTGATCAAGTGTGTCTTACTGAGACAGCTTAGGTGATCGAAGTTTCCACAGTGGCAATTCATCATTCTATCAGGTAGCTCTAAGATGACAACTACTTTTAATGCTTGAATCAATTTTCAACAAATTCATCTGTAACATGGTTGAAGCAGTTCAATGTTCTACGTGATCAGTTCCTTTCTTTTCAAGCGGTAATTCAGTTTGGGCTAAAGGAGTAAATAAGACACCAATTATGAGCAGGTCTAAATAGTAGAGCAGATGATGCCTCTGAGTCAGGTGTTCATCAACTGTCAAATTTCTCCCACAGCTGCCAACCCCTCAGCTCCAATCTCAGCACGATCATATTCACTCAAACTTTTCTATGCAGCAGAATATCACTGTGGGTGAAAGTCTACTATTACTGCGAACAACAGATCTAATTATTGACCAGTCACATCAACAACATCAACACGTCGATATGTCATTACTGATTATATATAATCATCTCTGTGGGGAAGAGATTTAAGTCATTTAGTGGAGAAGCTGATGAAGCCAACTGCATTGGAGCAAAATTAAACCTATTCAAGAAATAGTAATAAAATTAGGGAGAACCAGGAAAACCAATAGGCCTGTCTGTTTGTTCCTATAGTGAGAGGACAAGCAGAGCCAAAAAAATACATATTAGAGGAGGAGTATCTCTGCGCTAACACAGAAACAAAGCATCTACCATATGCATGTCCCACAGGACTATCCTTGCCCGGGTTAAAAATGCTTTTATAAAAGACAACAGAATCATTTATTGAACTAACATAAAAATTTAATAGTAAAAGGCATTCCCATGTTGTTTCACATTGTCTTTTTAAATGGCCTGATAGGCCTTTATTGTTCCCATGTTGCTTTTATTATCTGGGGGTGGATTGTGTTCTGTTTCACTTTGTGTGTTGAGTTTCCCTTTCCTTCCTCCCCTTCTGCTGCGTCTCTCTATTTCTTCCCCCTGCTCATGGCCTCCATCTGTTTCTCCAAGCATATGACTTACTCTTGTTTTCCCCTTTTCTGCGGCTTTAACATCATCCTCGGGAGATTTTGACATGATATTAAGTTATAGTTACAAGGCAATACTGTGATGTTGTTCCTCAGGGAAATCTCTCAGCTCTGGAGTATGACATTTTTACTAGAGGAGGCAGGTGTCTGCCTTGCTGAACAAAACAACGATATATTTAATTTTCAAAATGGATATGTAGTACCACATTAGAGCCACTAGGGATTATCATTCTGAGATGAAAGAATCCCCCTTTTCCTTCCTTCCCTTAGCCCAAGAGGATGGTAATTCATTGACAAAATGAGCTATGATGCCAACAATGACAGGTGTGGGCATAACCAGGTGTTGCCTTGCGATACTGACATTAAATTTATGTCTCTCATCTCACAGTAAGAGTGTTGTCTTTACCAGCTGCTGCAACCTTGTGAGGAGAAAGTTAAGAGGTTTTAATTAGGAGTAAGAGTGTTGTTAATTACACATTCATTCAATCTTGCATAACTGTCTTACCGAGAACCTCTTTCTGCCATTTGACTCCTCCTGCTCTCCTTTCTTGTCATTTCAATACCAATTTAAGTACCAGAGAATTTACTTCATTGCCTACTGGGAAAGGGAAAGCAAATTTGTTAATTTGATGTATTGCACTCCTTACTCCCGTCATGCCTCCCCTTTACCCATCTCCCACACCGTTCAGCATACTTTCATCTTTGATCTAGGACCCCCGTGAGGAGACGCATTTAAAAGAGCGGACCCCTGGCAGGTTGCTCTGATGGCCTAGATTTAAGTGATTCGATAGTATGTTCGGCAGATTACTCCCTTAAACAACTTGGGGAACAATGAGTGGAAAAATTTGGTATGAAAAGCACCTGGGTTCATTACTCTAACTAATTTAATTTTTCCCTTTTGTACAAACGAGATGATGAGGTCATAACTCAACATAGAAACCTGAGAAAGAGGCTGTTCCTGCTGTCAGGTTGATAAAGACATGTAATATGCTTAAGTTCCCCAGATACACGAGAGGAGGAGGACTTTAATCTTCCACTATAACGTAGCCAAGTCTCATTAATATTCATTCATGGGTAACACATAGTTTAGCTGTGCTATTAATGTCCATTCACAACCAACTGCTAGTACAGTAAACATAAGATATTCTAATCCTCAACTGCAATGTTACTTTCACTTTACAACAAATATACATGGAATTATTAGATGGCTAGGGCTCATCCTGGATTACCGTTACATATTCAGAATTCTAATGATAGTAGCGAGACTTAGGGTGTCAGGGGAATTTCAGGTTAAACCTTTCAAGTCTTGACTTTTGTACCCTATATTTTTAAACTTTACAATGAGATCTCATAGTACAATACCTCCTTGTAATTTTCAAGATTTAGAGGTTTTGAAGTTTTACTACTTATTGGAAAATAACCTGTTCCCTCTTTTTTAACCTTTCAGTTTATATTTATTTGCTCACCATTTGTCATCTGTTTTGGAATTCTAATAAATTCCAAAACAAATATTTTTTGTTTTGGAATAACAAAAAATTCCAAAACAATTTTTTTGTTTTGGAAAAAAAAAAAAAAATAATAATTTTCTCATATTAAAAGAGAAAATTCTGATCTAAAATTGGAAAAGTTTTGTTCGATTTAATGCCACTGAATGAGAAAAAGTTTATGTATGTTCTTCATGTTTTATTGGCGCCAGGCAAACTGACACAAATTTGTATGTTTGTTTAACTGTTGCTTGTGAGAAATGTGTGGTAGACATTGAAGCATTCAACTGACTTTAGTTGGTTTGACAAATCATGTAGTCGGTGATGCCTTATCAGGTAAAGTTATTAATTGTTAATTCTTTCAGCTGTCATAGAAAATCTTTGCATTAACCTGTGTGATATTTCGTGAGGTTAGTTTATTTAATTTTTACAAATAATGAATATGTTCTTCAATTCTCAGTTTTTGGTCCTGAGTTTTCTATAAATATTGTACCGGTTGGATATAGAAACATTCAATGACAATTTTTTGTTTAAAACTGACATGGCAAGGCAGTACAAATAAGGAAAATAGCCATCTTACTTAATCTGTTCATTTAATATCAAGCAAGAAATGTCGCAAAATAAGAAAATGGCCAGAGATAACCTTGATTTAAACTCTCTTCCAGTAATTTTGTAGAAACACATCATCAGATATTTTTCAGGATTAAAAACAAAAAATGTTTTGATTATTTGAAGATAGTGCTACACAGATCAAGGATTTCAGAATTCATATACAAACTCAGCATGTGGGGAAAGTTCAATGCACTATCAGTGTATTTAATGAAATACAAACCTCTCAGGATAGGAATGCAAAAGTCAAAATAAACCTGTCTTTAGCAGATCAGGGCTGGTGAATTGTGAAAGTAGTAAAGTTGATTTGGGCTTAGTATATTTTGTTCTAGCAATGGCTGGAGCGTGTGTTACTGTTTAAGCAGTCTATAATCTGGCGTAGTAAAGTAGCAGGGACCAGGCTTATACTGATTGGACAATTTAGAGTGGTTGACAGCTGGCACCCAACACCTGTACATCAAGAACTGCTTTTGCAATCAGACACAGAGGAAACAATTTTGGATAGAAATAAAGCCAGACTAGAAGATGAGGAAAGCAAAACATTCAAATTTAATGCGTTAACACAATTTCTACATGCCAAAAAACAAATTCCCTGAAACTGAGTGTGATAAATGAGATTTTCAATACAAAGTTACTTTTATTCTTCTACATACTGTTCGATAGGGAGAACTCTGACTTAATCCATTTAATAGGAGACAACATATGGCTTACAATGTTACAAGCAAGCTGAGCTCATAATGTCCAGACTATGGCTGTGTCCACAGACAGCATCAGCAGTCATAACCAGGCTTAAGTGTGCTGCTACTATTCAGAGCATCTATTTTTGTGATGTACAAAATGATATGTACCATAGGGTAAAAAGTAAACCACAGGTGATATAAAATTCAAACTCCCCATATTTTCTAAAAATACAAAGTAGCAAAATTTATTAGTTATTCTTATTAAAGAAATGGTTAAATGGGTATTTAAACCGAAACTTTTGTGTCTAGCAGTTTGTTGGCTGTAAACATTTATCTTGACTGAAAGTCTGGGATTGTAAACATTGTGGCATATTGGGAGATATTTTATTTCATCTTTCTCCCTCAGATAATGTTCTCTCTATATAATCTGCCCACTCACCTTCTGTAGAGCATGTTTGACTTTCAGCCCATCCAGAGGCAAAGCTTTTTGAATGTGTGTTACTGAGTATGTTTAGATCAATCTTCTGATGACTGATCCATTTGTTTATTAAATACTTCTGACAGGTAAAGTTATTTCACATATCCAATGCACATTGTTGTGCTAATGTATATTAAAAACAAGATGAAATTTGTGGGCTTGAGTGCTTTATTTGGTTACATTTATATTAACAAACAGCAAGACAGGAAACAATTTTTGACCAGAGAAACCCTCTTCTAAGGATTTGTCCAATTGTGCCACATTCTTACAAAGAGACAGTAGGTTGTAAAGCAGAAGAAAATAGAAAACAAAACAAAAGCTACATCTCAGATTTAAACATCTAAAATACCACAGTGATCTTCTTTCTCAAAGATCATGGGTGAATTTTAAATTAAATTATAAATATCACAAGCCACAAGTGAAAAAAACAACATGATCTTAAGTTCTTGCTAAAAAAAAAAAAAAAAAAAAAAAAGAAAAAAAAGAAAGACATTTTAATAAGCTGAAAGTTATGTACTGCTTTCCTCTTGGGAATGGAATAAACAAAGATTGCAGGTGATTAGTTGAAGGAAAATGCTACTATGGACTACTGCTTTTGGGAGCATTGTGGTAGTTCTCACTCTGATTTGGAATAAACAGGATCACTCCAGTCCCCAAGTTATCTGAACAAAGGTGGGTATTACGCATAGGACTCAGAATGCTTTTATGTTGAATGAAAGCTGTGGCAAACCAGTAGGAGGGAGGCTGGATAAAAGTGCAGGTCTAGAGACAGCTACTTTTGAAAGATGCTTGCTGTGAGTTACTAAAAGCTTATCTGAGAAACCACAGAAAGGATAGATTAAGTAAGTCAGCAGTTTGCCAGCCAGTCTCAATCAGCTGTTTTATTTGTTCTTTGCTGACAGAACACATAGAACAAATAATTAAACTATTGTGAATTATCAAGTCAGTTTGTTGTTTAATAAGATAATGAAATGTAACCATATAGTGGGAATCATAGCTCAGAAGAAATATTATGTAATAAGTAACATACGCACAACCTGATCTCCTTTTAAATTATTTTCAAACTAGTAGCATCCCCAGTTGTTAAGTCAAATATGTTATGATTTTACCTTGTTCCTGCAAATCAAACTTGGGATAAAATAAAATTCTTCACTGTTAGTCAAACACATGGTAAACGTTTAGCTTCAAATATAAATTGCATTGTTTGATAAATAGCTTCAATTGGAATGTATGTATAATTGTACTGAATTGATTTTTTTTTTTTTTTTTTTTTTTTATACTTTGCCTTGAGAAGGCATGTGTAGTGAATTGCTGCTATATAAATAAATTGAACTGAACTGAATTTAAATGTATTTTATATTAACAAATTTAATAACGAAGTAAACAACTATTAAATGATTTAACATCCATCCATTCTCTTTTATCCAAATCTCTGAGACTTACAAAGACACACTGCAATGGGTCAGGTGACTGACATGACAAAAATGGCATTTAAAAATTAACATAGTTACTCATCACTCAAATATTCCATACTCACCTTAACTTCCTCTTCATACTTTAACACTCTATGCTTTTCTCTGTTTCTATTGTTTACGAATAACAAGTAAATGTAAAAGCTGTTACCTATACATTGTTTGAATTTAGGTGTATTTCAAACATGATCAAACACATCCACATTATTAAATGCATCTTCAGACTTTCACTTTTTTTCCTTCCATGTTTGAAAATTATTAGGTAGAAGTATAAACATATATATATATATATATATATATATATATATATATATATATATATATATATATATATATATATATATATATATATATATATTACAAACTCAGCCAACCTCTACGGAAGTATCTGCACTATTTGCAGTCTCAAAATAATAGCTACTTTTGTTGTTGCAAAACAAATAAAGTAGAAATACGTTGACATATTACAAAAAAGCAAGAGCAAAAAACAATATTTCTGATGATTGGTTATGTGAGTCTTGATTTGCTGATGTGCTGCTAATTTAACAAATATCTTTCATATTTAATAGATGTTTATATCATAGTAAAATAAATCAGACAGCAATGTACAATAAAAAAAAAATTCTTTATTCAAGTGTGGCCTTTTTGATGTGTGGTTATTACACAGAAGCACATATACTTGGATTCTGTTGCTAAGAAACTATGATTAAATTCATTCAGCCAGCAGTGCACTAACAACCTGATCAGCCTCGGCCACATTCAGTGCAACAAGTGACTGCATGGTATATTTGTTGACTTACATGGGGGGTAAAGATTCCCACATGCACGTGAGAAATGGTCCTGCCCATGTTTTATGTGCGTCACATGTGTCCAATAACACAACTGCTCTGCAGAGATGGGATAATTACTACAAGCGAATAAGTGCACAGGTGCTCTAGTTGTAAGTGTATGTGAGTAATTTCTTCACCAAAAGTGGCAGCCTCCATGTTTAGTCTACTTCTAATTATTGACTGAGAGCTTTTCAAGATGCTATGCCACAAGTGGCATAACAAGGTCTTGATTTTGAAGTGTTCCTGCCTGTTTGTGCTTGTCTGAGAGCACAAAACAGCAAAGAATTAAGAAAAACAATAGATTGATGCTGATAAATTGGACATTAGAAAGTAATAGAAGCGTCCATAATATATGAGGCAACTATAAATTATGCAGCTTCACTTTGCATTTTAAAAATAGTCTTGTTGATGTTTTTTATTATGCCATAGAAACTTTGCTTTTCCTTTCTGAAACTGCATATATTTATAATTTACCTATTATCCTTCATGATATTATAATATGTATTCTGTAAAGTCAACAAGTTAAATCAATATTAAATGTTATTAAACCAAGAGCAAAGCAAAAACTGATGGTTGAATAAACAAAGATACTGAAGCTGAAGAACAATAATAAAGGTTAACTTTATTCTGACTGATTGGCTCAGACGTGTTCAAAAGGGCTTTCAAAATAAAAGTATATAGTGAAGCATCCAATATTTCATCATATACTGTCTGAATCAACCATAATAAACTCATCGGCCACTTTACTGGGTAAAACTGTCTAATTGCCTATTAACAAAAATAGCTGAGCAGCCAGTCACTTTTCAGAAACTCAAGGTATTCAGGCATGTAGACGAAGTGAAAACAAATAATTGAAGTGTAAATCAAGAATAGGTAAGAAATGGCATTTAAGTCACTTTGAATGTGGCATGGTTGTTGGTGCCAGTCCGACTGGTCTAAATGTTTCAGAAACTGGACAACTACTGGGACTTTCACACACAATCATCTTAATTCAGTTTATAGCGTCATTTCACAACAAATGTAGTCTCAAGGCACTTTACAAAAAAAGTATCTTCAGTTCAATAATACATACATTCCAATTAATTCCCGTTATCAAACAGTGAATTAAGCTAATTTTATTATTCAAATCAGTTTCAAAGTTTTCTGTCTAAGGAAGCCCAGCAGATTGCATTGAGTCATTGACTTACAGCATTCACTCCTCCTGGACGAGCATGTAGCAACATTAGACAATCTCTTGGGTTGTTTCGTTGACTTTACAGCAATTCCTCATATTGAGCATGCATGTAGCAACAGTGGAAAGGAAAAACTCCCCTTTAACAAGAAGAAACCTCCATCAGAACCTGGTTCAGTACAAGCAGCTATCTGTACGACTGGGGTTTGGGAAGACAGAGCAGTGTGCACAAAAAAGAAACAGAAGAACTGATATAGGAGTACTTTCTGCGTTAATGAAAAGTAAAAAGTTAATAGCAGGAGAGGAACACAATTAAAACTGGAAGATCTCATCCAATGCCCTCCTCCAGGAAGGTACCACAGGCAAATAGAATGCCAGACTAGGATTAGCTTCTATGGAAAAAAAAACAAACAAAAAAAAAAACTAAAACAGAACAAGTTAACCGATGAAAAAAACAGGAAATAATGCAAGTGGGAGAGTAGTAGGAGAGGAATGAGAGGAAATGTGCTCAATTTGTCCTCCAGCAGCCTAGACCTATAGCAGCATAACCACAGAGATAGCTCAGGATAACATTACCCCTTAGAATGTAGCATGAGAGTGGCAGAGCCAGGGAGAACCGTCTTTCTGGACTGTATTCTCCTCCATTGCATCGAGGCTGTACACTCTACCTCCCCCTACTCCCTCACTCGACTTGGTAGACTGGGTATCTGCCTCACAGACTACTGAGAGCTGGTTCCACAGGAAAGGAGCTTAATAACTGATGGCTCTGACTCCCATTCTACTTTTAGAAATTCTAGGAACTACAGTAAACCTGCAGTCTGAGAGCGAAGTGCTCTGTTAGGAACATCTGGAACAATCAGATCTCTGATGATTGATTATTAAGGGCTTTATATGTGAAAAGGAGAATCTTAAATTCAATTCTGGATTTAACAGGGAGCCAATGAAGGGACGCTAAAACAGGAGAAATATGACCTCTCTTTTTAATTTTCATCAGAACTCTTACTGCAGCACTTTGGATCATCTGAAGGTTATTAAGTACATTCTGTGGACTTCCTGATAGTAAAGAGTTACAGTAGTCCGACCTTGAAGTAACAAAGGCATGGACTAGTTTTTCAGTGTCACTCCTGGACAGGATACTTCTAATTTTGGCAGTATTCAGGAGATGAAAGAAGGAACTCCTATAAACCTGTTTAATATGGGATTTAAATGACATATCCTGGTCAAAAATATTCTGGGCATAGCCTCCCTATCCAATTCCACCTGATTCTCATCTACGTTCAGTGCTCCTTCTGGAATTTCTCCCGTTAAACTTGATTTCTCTGGTTGAATTTCAACCTAGCCAATCAGCGAACAGAAGGAGGAGTTGTGAACAATGATGTCAATTTTCTGTGCTGTTTTAGAATTGTAGTGTGTCTATATAGGGTTGTGAACAAAGCCATTCAGTCCATGTTGGCCACACTTCCAAATATTGAGCAATTAATGTTGGAGCAAGAGGAATGTTTTAGGCATTTTATTGCTTGCAAAGATTACGTGGCCTACTCCCCATGTCTGTTCTCTACAGGGGAACTGTTTGCAGGCTGTTGACGAGGGGAAATAAACAAGGAAAACAATGGAGTCTCATACGGACCTAGGTTAACTAGTGATATCCAAGTGGGGTCCTCAACACAAATGTTTGCAAAGATTAGGTGGCTGTGTCACTTCCTGATTAAAACACTACAAATATAACTAAATGGATGTGAAAATGTATCTACTTTCTCGAAGATCTCTCAAAAACGTGGATTACTTGCATGTGATGTGGAAAATTCAATAACATGTTGAATGTGATTTAAAGGTCACCAAAGTATGCCTCAAGAGGAGACAGTTCTAAACAACATCTAAGGCAACATAGAGTACAGATTAACTTGTGATCCACCTGTATCTGGTGTTAGTTGGACTTTAACAGACTGAACAGGCATTTGAAATGGAAAAATTAGGATAGTTTAACAGTGTTAATTTGTTTTATCACCCAGCATTGTTCGAGTAAAATGATGATTATTTTACGTCTTTTATCTCACTTATATGTTGACTGACATGTTCTGGAAACTTTTTAATAAATATAAACAGTTATGATATCATGCAAACTAATACCTTGCTCATTTAATCAAAGCCACATAATTTCGTTTACACCTTAGGAGGACCTCTGGCACCTTCAAACTACTCATTAAGACAACTCTGGGCTGCAGACACAAGAGCTGTGCAACTTGGTAAATGGAGAATACTCTTACTGTCAACGTTTTCCTGACAAACCTGTTAAAGGATATCGTCAAAACGCTGACACCAGGTGAAAATCTGTGTTTTTCAGTGTCATAAAATAAACATGTCCGAAAAGACAAAATCGTTAGCTGGACTCATACCAATATTCAATGAGCACAACAGCACTGTCCTAACCACCAGACTATCTCTGTAGACAGGTAAACATGTCCCTTATGTGTTATTGATTCTCAACTAACCAACATCTGGTGCTTTGAGAAGCAGACTCAGATCAACTGGTGACACTTTCAGACTCTTAGTTTGTGTGAACATTTTGACCTAATTCTGATGTAAAAGTATATAAGGTAATGTTTTTTTCAGCATTGTCTCTTATGGCTGAGTATTAGGGTCATTTGATGAAAAGAACAAAGAGGATTTAAGTTTAAAGTTAAATTATGAAAAAAAAAATATCAACACTAAAGAGGAAACAAAACTGCCATAATGACCTGCAGTAGCCATGTCTTATGTAACTGAGCTATGAAATTAATAACAAAGAAATTCTCCCTCTTTAAACATATTGATAATGTGAAAACACACTTAGTCAGCAAAGATCCAACGCATTTATTAGACATGCTTGGAAACAACTCAGCAGTTTCAGTGTTTCGCCACTCCTCAAAATATCACAGCTTTATTCTTTGAATATTTTTAATTTCAAATTGAACCTAGTTCAACATTTTCCTCCTGGTTTTCTTGTGTTCTTGGGATCACATTTCAAGCTTTTCTCACATTTTGTCAATATTAACGAAGAAGAAAAAACTGTGCCATGAACGATATTGGTGTTTTTTGAGTGACCCAGATACTTCTTCATATTCTCTAACTATAAGATGTGACATAAATAGTTTGAAAAAAAAAACTTGATTTTTCGCTATTGTTTTAGTTGATGTGTAATTTAAATATTATACAATATGAGGGAGATATGAGAAATAATAAAGCCAGTCATTCGTTGTAAACCTTTTATTTTATTTCCAATGGTTCAACATTTATGTCAGCTTTCAGGCTTTCATGGAATAATCAATGCTTTGGGATCTGTTTTATGGCATCTTGAGATCTATTTCAATCTTCTTTTGACAATTTTCAGGCTCTGAAACATCACATAAAACCAGGACAAGTTCTGGATAATTTACAAGCTCTACAAGATATTTACAAGTCAGCAGTTTTGCAGATATTATTTCAAAAAAGGCAACATATAATACCAGAGCAATAAAAAGTCTTTCTAGTGAATTATTCTTGAGATCTTAATGGATATCTTATGGAATCAGATAGTATTTTTGCAAAGATTTGTAGTTCTTTAAGTTGAACACACATTGTTTATTCCCTGGTTAGTAAAGGGGTCCTATAGAGCAACACCCACAAAAACATCTGCCTCTCCCAACTGCCACCACAAGTTAATCTTGCCACCAGTTAATCTATCACACCAGGCTAGTAGTTTCTCATTGGTTTACATGATAGGTAGCATTAATGGTTTGCATTATGCTAACGTTCTCCAATTATGGCTCTCCAATTGTGGCCTTTTTGTGTATGTTGATGCCATTCTACACAGAATGATTAAGTTTACAGACAGAATTACAGTTGCTAAGGACACACTTGTAAGACAATACACTAAAGTGCTTTATTTGTCTGTATTTCAGTTTTACAAGATTCTATGAAATAAACCAGTGGAAACAAATCCATAAACTGTTCACTGTCTGTCTAGCAAGATACACATGCAGTCAGCTTCATGTCTTGTGAAGACAGAACAGATATCATAGATCAGAGAATAATGGACAAGCTGGTTTGAGATGATAGAAAGGCCACACTAGCTCAAATAACCATTCATTATCACCAATGTATGCTGAATACCATCTCTGAAAGCACATGTTGAACCTTGAAGCAGATGGGCTCATTCCAAAAACACAAAATCTTACCAAGTATTTTTGTCAAGTTACTAGTGCATCTTAGTACACTTGAAAAAAGGCTTAAACTAACTTACAAATAACTTTTCAGCAAGACACAGGACCTTGTTTTAAGTCAATAATTCTTGAGTATTGATAAATTAATACAAGCTCCATTGGCAATTTTTTTTCCCACAAATAATGTGGGGAAAACGTTTTGTTTTCTATATTCTTTAGCTTGTTTTGAAAAGAGTATTTTTAGCAGTGAAAAAGCAGAAGCGCCACTCCTGTCAGCAGAGAACAGGAAACTGAGGCTCACCAAAACTTAGCATTACTGAAATGAAAAAAATGTTGCTGATGGCTTTGGATTTTAGTTGTTGACCAAGTTAGGGTCAAAATTTGGGATAGAAAAAGGTAATGCCTGGATTGATCCTGTCTTGTATCAACGGTTTAGGCTGCCGTTTATCAGGTGTAATGTTGTGAGGGATATTTTCTTGGTTCACATTGAGACGTTTAGTAGCAATTAAACATGTACCTTTCTTCTAAACGCTAATTCATCTTCTTAAACACAGAAAAGTCTTAAACATGACAATGAGTTCACTGTACTCCAGTGGTCTCCACAGTCACCAGATCTCAATCCAGTTGAGCACTCTTGGGATGTGGTAAAACAGGAAATCCTTATCATGGATGTTCAGCTGACAAATCTGCAGCAAGTGTGTGATGCCATCATATCAACTTTGACAAAAAATTGACGCTATGTAGAACACAAACATGGTCTCTCATCTGTTATCCAATTAGGAAGTGCCCTTGTTAAAGTGATCACTGCAAATAATTGCTTTTGTAAGTAAAAACATTTGACCGATCAATTTTTGAGGTTCAAATATAAATAAAAAAAGATGGACAGGACCCAGCAATAACAGAAATGTCTTCCTATCTGCAAGTAATTTATATACATGATCCAGCCAGCGGTGATGTAATGTTCACGAATGATTCGATTCTTTTGAACAGCTCCTTACCATGAATGGCAGGACTCGAATCTTAGTGACAGCTGTTCTTTGTTTTTTTTTTGTTTGTTTGTTTTTTACTTCTTTGCTTGCTTACAATGCCTCGCACACACTGCAGTAGCTACTATTATTCTATTTCATTTAAAATTGATTTATTTAATCAGAGAATAAATCAAACGCAAGAAAGGGTTGAACGTATGAGCAGAGTGCATTCTCGTTGCTCACTGTTTCGTCACGTGTCATGGCAGCACTGTGTACGACCTGGGTGCTAGACTGACACAGGCTTCATGCAGGGGAAAAGAGGATTAGGACAGCACGGTGGACTCCTTTCTTTGTGTTTTTTCTTGCTTGCTGCTCCTTGGTTGATGTTTATAGTTAAAGCTTTTATTAAAAAACTTGGGTTTTTTTTCATATTTTTTAAAACTGACACATTGTCCTACCAGAATAATGTGAAACAGATAATCTGTGGAAAAAAATCAAGCTCCTCTGGCTCCTCTCAGTGGTCCTACTGCCATCTGCAGAATTACACTGCTCCCGGTCAGAAACAAACAATCAGAGCCAGGAGGAATGCCTTACCACTGTCAATCAGACTTGTGTATGTGCTGCTCACACCCTCCCCCACACAAGCTCAAGATTGTTGGTTTGCTGAAGCTGTGTTAATGGCGGCGAAACAACAAGAGAACAGATCCTGAAGATTTGGTTCCCTTCAAAGTACCATAAGTCCCATCACTACCAGCCAGCAAATTTTAAACTCACATTTTCTCTGGAATCTCTAGTGTCTTTTATCAGTATTTTCTTCTTGACTCATTCTATACATGTGTGAACAACATGTGCATAGTAATAGCTCTCAGCAGGATGTCTTGTTATTTATGTCTTCCATTAAATGCAATTTAGACTGTGACACTCAGTGAAAGCCTGTTAATGAAAGTTTTTGGTTTTCAGAAGAAGCACTTAAAAAAGAGAACGTAATTGTCTCAATTCAGATGTGCAATGGTGTGCAACATGTTTGAATAATCGTGGTAAAATTATTATTTTCAACAATTAGCATAATTTATGCCACATATTTTTGTATTTTCAACTAAAATCACTGTCACAAGATAACTTTTTTATGGAGTAAATAAGTGAACAGCCCTTCCTTTCTCTTAGTGCAGCAATATGTTGGCAATCTGATGGCATCTATTTTACAGCAGAATACATCATTTTTCCCCCATTTTTCTGTGCACATCAGCTCTCAGACCTCTACCAATCCCTTTGCTTAATGTTCACAGCAACAAAGTTAATGCTGATGTACCTGTGTAATGGGAGTCAATTAGTTTGAGAAATATGAAGCTGCAATTCATGGAGAGTTGCAGCAATTGTGACTATGCGTGTTTGTATAAGTGCATGCACATGTTCACAGATTTCTCCTTACCAAATTACTCTATTATTACCCCATTTGAGGTCTCAGCCTGTGGAGAAACATGAAAATATGTGGTCACAGTTGAAAAAGGCAGCTATTTTAAAGGACTCAGAGATATTTAACCTGCACGTTACAGAATAGTAGTGGATGTGGTTTCTTTTTTTCAGATGTCATGTTTTAAACACTAAGTAAGCAATTTGTCAAAGAAAAAAATCCTATATATTTTCTAGTAACTTGTTCTCTTGCATTTTTATTTAAAAAAACAGAACATCTCTTAGATGTGCCACAAAACAAAAAGACAAATGTTGTTAAGGGGTACTATTCGACCTGACAGGTCATCATAACATAACATCATAACTATTGGCAGCAGTCATTTTTAATTTGACACATGACTTCAATTGATCCATTCTGGCCACAAGATATCCCACTTCTTTTTAAGTTTGGTCCTTTCTTATTCAGTTGAACATTCAAAAGGATAACTATTGATTGCCAAGGCAACAGGAGATAAAAAAAAAAAAAAAGAAAACAACCCAAAACCCCAGCTTAGTTACAGGCAACAAAATCTGTTAACGGGGCAGTATTATGTATTTTCCAGGCACAAAGTGACATTTGCCATTTTATAGCACAATCAAATAACTATGTTACCTTCAGTTGTTATAAAAATGTGTAGGTCCAATTTGAAATTGGACCTGTGTCTCTTTAAGAAGGTCCTGGTCTTTCCGACACTGTCTTCAGCACATCATCACAACAGATAGATAACAAGAATGTTTCTAATTGCAGTAGCATCAGTTACAAATATTGTATTGTTCACTGTTGCTCAATCCATAAGAACCAGTATGAAACCAAAATGCGAATGCTAACTCAGCACTTTGATTTATTCCTTCCCAAAAACATTTTAACTTGTGCAAACATCTAATGCCTGTAAAAAGTATTCTCCTCTTTTGGTTGTGTAACCTTTCATTGCTTTATGCTTGAAAATATTGGTCAATATAAATAGGCTTTTTTGACAATTTTTCATTTATGAAAATTTATTAATATCAAAGTGAAAATTGATTCGATCAAAAAATATTGGTCATTAATTATCAATATACAATGTAAATTAAATTACTGTAGAGATCTTTGCCCCGTTCAGGTGAGTATTTAGTAGATGGACCTTTGGCAGCAATCACAGTACTGAATCAGTGCAGATCTTAATCAGGGTAGAACATCTGGGCACTGCAATTTTTCTCTTTATTCTCTTCCTCACATAACAAGGCAGAACAGCTCTTTTTAAGGTCCACCAAAAAAATTCTCATTTGGATTGAGCTTTGACTTGGCCACCCCAGTACATTCACTTTGTCTTTGAATCATTTATTTGTAGCTTTTGGTGTAGTTGTTTTGTAGACTGAATAAGATGGTCCTCCAGAATTTGGCAATATTTTTCTGCACGCATGTCACTCTGTGCCTTTACATGCCTTTCAGGCCCTGCTACTGAGAAGCATCCTCAGACCATGATGCTGCCACCACCATTTTTCACAGGAGAGATGTGATGATGTGCACTATTTGCTGTTTTTTCCAACTCAACATCTGGTGTGACGGACAAAACAACTACTTTTTTGTCTCATCAGACAAGACTTTGGAATGCTACTCATGCCTTTGGGAGCATTCAAGATGACATTTCATTTGAGCTTTCCTCAGGTATGGCTTTACCATTGCCACTCTCCCAAACAGAACCAAGACAGTACTGTATGTAAAGTCTTTTTCAGCTGACCCACAGCAGCTTTAACTCCCTAACCACTCTTTTTCTTGCCAGTTTTCTCAGTTTGTGATGAGAGCCAGTCCTAAGCAGATGTAGAGTCCCATACTCATTAAAATTTGTTAATGATGAATTTAGCTGAACTCCATGCTATGCCCCAGGCCAGGAGCTGGAAAGCTTTTTGGAGACATCTCCTGACAAACGCATTTCAATGATTTTTGTCAAAGCTGATTTTGATGTTCTTTTGTCCTTAAGTTGTGAATATAGCAGGAATCTTAACAATCCAGAAGGTGGACCTCCCAGACACAGCAGTTTTTAATACTACAGTTATTTTACACACTAAGTACTCTTAGATAGTTTCATTTTGAAACTATAGAAGACTGTCTCAGTGTTTTCATACAAACTAGAAATTGTCTCCTTTTGCTGCAAAATTAAAATCAAAATCACAAATTAGACTGTATTGAAGTGTTTTGAGCTTTAATTCTTTTCTCAGCTTATTTTACTTTGACAGCATTTTTTTGCAGTACATTGTGATCTTTATCTCAAATCTTTATTTCTGTTTTCTGCAGCTGGGGACATTCTGTCATAACTCATAAGGATCAATGGGCCAAATATCATCAACAGCTGTCAGAGCCATAGAACTGAGGCAGACATGCCACATGACTGGCTGACTGCCACTGGCCTAAATGCTAATCAGGTTCAGTTTTTTACTGGTCATAACTCATTTTTCACAAAATATTACCTTTATCCATTGTCCATTCAATGGGCTTTGATGCTAGTTTTAAAAACTGATCACACATTAATGTATTTTGGAATCCTTTTGACACTGAATAACTGTTTTTTTCTATTCTCTGATGGTAAAAATTCATTTGCAAATTTGTGAATCTTGTTTTGCACCAATGTCTTCATTACCACATTGTTAAAAGTGATATGTTATTGCCTAATTATTAGGTGTTCCTGTTCTTTGTCAGAACTTTCTGTTATGTTCTTATTCGAAAATATTGATTTCATCTTTATGTCACCTCTCATTTTTCTTCATTTGACTAATGACTTTTAACTAGTGGTGGGACTTGATTAAAATTTTTAATCAAGTTAATTGCAGAGTTTGTAAATAATTAAATGCAACTTGATTGAAAACTATATGTCGACAAAATAACCAACATGTTCAATTCAAAAACCCTTTTTTCTGAAAAATTATTGAATAAGTAAGGATATGAGCTGAACAACAAGGATATTTATTGGCTTTAAACTGTTGTTTAGGTTATTCAACCATCAGAGTGCTGCAAAGTGCTAATATCCCTATTCAGCTGTCAAGTATTTTAGGAACCTCTTATCATTCATGTAACTTTTTTGAAAAAATACTTCTTTAGAAATATGAACTGTGGATCCTGACATTAGGGGACGTCTGTGTTGCTGCAACATGTTTTGCATTGAGATGGGATTTTCGGCTTTAATACCTTCGGTGATAGGCCAGCTCCTTTTTTCACAGCTTGCACACAATAGTCTTTTTCAGCGTCCCATCAGATCGGCTGGAACACTTTGTAAGTAAATAAAAATGCAATTAAATTGCGTTAAAACAGTTAATGCATTAAAATCTATGTAATCAATTGATTGAAATTAACAATTTAATGTCCCGGCCCTTCTTTTAACATCCAATTCGAAAATTAGAAAAAACAGTTGTTGCAGAGGTTATTTAATGGATTAGCATCAGGAAAAGACATGAGCACAACTCAAACTTATGAAACAAAATAAAAATAGACCTACACTCTAGAAGGTTCAAAGTAGAATGGATAAAAAAAAAAGTTGATATAGTATCCGATGTAAAATTGAAATGCGCTGTGAACAAGTCAGGTTAATCTTGTTTTTGTTTTATTTCATTCATATCCATGTAAGCAAACCTTTGAGAACAGGTACTGTGTTAGGCTGAAACTAATAAAATGTTATGAGTCCAGGTTAGTCCAGGACAAAACATGGCCAAAATATGATATGTACTGAAGTGTAATTTAGTTTTTGTTCATCTGATTACATACAGTCAATGTTAATTTAAACCACATTTCTACATAAATTCTAATGTTTTCTCTGTGTTGTGCCAGTAGTCAATGCATGAAAAAACAACTCACTAGACAATTGATCATTTATATGTATATTTATTTATGATTTGATTAAAAAAAAAAAAAAAAAAAAAAAAAAAAAAAAAAAAAAAAAAAAGGCCTTTTTCTTATGAAGTAAAAGGCAACAGCATTTGTTCAGTAACAGTTTGGAAACAACCACACAAACTGATGCACCAGATTGTGTGTCAGGATTGCTTTAGCAGCTTATGCCTGCGGTTGTGTATTTGAAAGTGCAGGCGTGAAGCAGCATCATCTGCTCGGAGAAGCCAGATCAAATACCTGCTTCAGATTTGCCAAAGTCATTAATTCGTGAGCTGGCACCAGTCTGTGTTTTTGGCTACTGAGTGAAACATGTTTTAAATGAAAGATTTCAATTCTTGGTTATTGCAACTTGGAACCATGTTTCACTAACAGATCAGTCATGGATTCTGGTGATCAATAAAGAATACATAGAAAAATTACTTTTTACAAATGCTCTTCTTTGATGATTGAGAAGTTATGGTTAGTGAACCCATATTCATGTGCCTGTTCATTTCATTAAACATTTAATCTGCTTTATTGCCATGAAACAATTGAGAGCTAGAGATTTGATTTTATCTATATTAGGAAAATGGGGTTCAAAATACACAGAAAACCAATCTAGATAATTAAATGTTGCAATAAGCAGGTTAGAATACATTTTGGCATTACATGTTAATTTACAAATGTTTATATATTTTTTAAAAATTTTGTTTTCCTTGTTGGCCCATTAGAGCAGATGCCTATGTTCCTGCTGCAAAGCAGGAGCCTCTTCAGTTGTGTTGCTACTGAATGACCTTCTTTACTTAGAATTTAATTGCTTTTAATTGAATTAACACAATTATCTATTGTGTTCAATTCTGTATTCTTGTTTTTTCAGTGCATCCTTCGTAAACATTGTTTCCTATTTTAATTTTTTGTTCGTTTACCTTCATCTTCTAGTCAACCATCAGTGTGCTTAGCATTCTGATGTTCGTGACTCAGCTCCTTCACGTAATTTAGTCTGGTTAGAGGTTTTCTTTTTTTTTATTCTTATTGGCTACCTATTTGTTCTTCTCTGCACTGGGATCCTTCATTTTCACACTCTCCAATTTATGAGAACCAGTGTGCTGATTGTTCGTCATTGGTTCAAGCATTTACATTTATGATCCCTTTTAGTTTTATGTGTGGATTAGTTGTTCGGTTTGATCTTTTTTAAATATAAGCATGTTTTATTTCTTTTCCACCTGATCTGGGGCTGGCTGTTGTAAATTAATTAAAAATGCCATGGTGTATATCAGTTGTCATTCCTAAATACTTGCTAATTACATCATCAATCATTTTTCTTAAATACTTGATACTTAAATACTTAAGTCGTAAATACTTTTGCATTAGCCTAAATACAGCCATCATATGAGTTTATTTTGTAGAAACTTATGTCATTGTGACTTTTGGTACAAATACAAAAACAATGTCCTAAACAATGACACTAAAACTAAACTGAAAAAAAAAAACCAAAAAAAAAAAACCTCCGACATTGATTATTTGCCAAAATTGATTGCCTGTTAGCAAAAACACCACTTCAACAAAAAAAAAAAAAAAAAAAAAAAAAAAAACCCCTCTAATCCTAAAGTCATAAAAAAAAAAATCCTACAAATTTCATGGGGATTTTAAAATTGTACTTTTTAAAAATCCTTTAGCAGCTAACTGTGTTGCAGTGACAATACTAGTTTGTATGTAAACAGAAACAAGGTAAGATTTGATTTCAGCTGGGGTTATTTTGCCACTCCAGCAGCCCCTTACTTCCATGCTAATGCTTATCTCTATGCAAATCAACAATGAACAAATAAAGGGCTTGGGTAATCATGTGCTATTTAGTTCAATGTTGTAATAATGAGGCTGCTGAATTTCAGCATATCCTGAAAAATCAAATCTTGCTGATATTCCCAAAAACATCAATGTGTTGGAAAAAACAGTTACCTTTTGTTGGAGAGAAAATAAATAAGAGGTTCAAGACAGGTTGCTCTGATTTTGTCAGAAATTTTAAACCAAAAGGAGGAAATTCTTTGTATTTCATTGAGTAGTTTACCTTTCTCTCTTTTAGAGTAATTCAATTCAGTCCCATTCCAAGAAACAAGCTATTAAAGTTGGCTCTCTATGTTTTTTTAATTGTTGAAGAATACCATCTGCACTGCACTCCCGATTAATGAGCAGGTGGACTGGTAACACATTCATCAAGGTGTGCACTAAGGTAAGAATAAAGTGGAAAGTGGAATTCACTTACCAGAACATGAACATGCCATTGGAGTTTTACTTTAAACTTACAAAACATAATTTAATAATCTGAAAAGAGGCCTTTTAGAAGCATGTTCATACATGGTGTAAACTTTCTTGTCTAGGTAGACTTTCTGCTATAGTATTATCAACACAAGAACAACTATCCAAATACAATCACAACTCAAAGCTCACACTTCTGAGCTTCTAACATTGTTTTAACAACACAGAGAAGTTGGATTTGGATTGTTTTCCTTTTAAGTGTGTAATCATGTCACAATGTGGTTCTGTGAAAAACCCAAAAAAGTTATTGTGGACTTAGGCATGAGGTTATTTGTCTTTCTGCAGACAGACTTTGTTCTCTGTAAGGTATAACCATCTTGCAAGATGCAACTGAAAAAAATAAAGTTGGGTGTGGTCTGATTCATTTGGTGTGAAACAGTTTGCAGTATAGTAATGCAGTTTTGCTTTGTTAGATCAAAATAAGAGTGTCAAAATCATTGGAAGAAAATAATTTAAAATAAAATAGAAATATTCATTATTGTCCCCACAGTGGGGTAATTCAGGTGTTACAGCAACAAGTTAAGGTAAGTGAAAGAATGCATATTCACAAAAAGGTAAAAAAATATAAAAATAAGAAACAGAGACTTGTGAATGAACTTGTGAGAACTGGGCATCATCAACATTAGTTCGACTAATATAGTCCACATCTATTATATTAATAACCAGCAGCCAGATACATATTCAAACAAAGCCATTTGATCTCAGCTGTCCTGCATCTTTCATGGTTCAGATGCTTGCTTGATGATAAAATCCTTCCATGAAATCCAAGCAGAAAAGCATGAAAACATCTACCAAAACAATCAAAATCGTCTTTGTGGAGCTGACACAAATGCAGCCTCACCCGCAGACTCATAGAAACAATACCAGCTATGTTACTGAAGCTCGTAAACATCATGCTTTTTTTCCTTTTTCTTTTTTTTTGCTTTAGGTGGATCGGTGGACAGTGTTTACTTTGAACATCTTGTATTACAAGTGACCATGTGCAGATACCTTTAAAAGGGTTAGTGGATAAAGATCAGGAGAGAGGATATACATAAATAAGCACAGCACGCCCTGAGTGCAATCAACCCCCCTTGGTGTTTATGGAACAGGACTTATGAGACTTCGCTGCATCATGGAATACAGATAATGCACAAACCAAACTATGGCATTATAAGTAAGATTAAAACAGGAGTGGAGCAGATGTGAGCTATATCACAGCAAGCCATTTTGTAACAGAGGTATCCCAAACACATACATAAAGCCAGCATCAGCAGGAGCTACTTTGCTCTTACTGCTTTGGGTCATTTTCCCCCCCTCAGTTTCTGAGAAGCGTACAATCATAGATCCTTTTTTCATTTTGAGTTTGATTCTTTATGTTAATACATCTGCAGATTTTGAAAATGACCTTCTTAACAAAACACTACAATTAAAAATTAAGCTGTAAAGATTCACTGTAATGCACATGCAGCATTATACAAATATAAAGCCTTTTAACTTGATAAAGCACAGGTATTTGTTGGTAGGAAAGGTAATAAGTTAAGGGCTTTCTTTTTAATAACCTTAGGGGATTGCTTATTTGCATTCTGCTTCTCAAAGGTTGTTGTTGATACTCAGGAGTGTGTGAATATTTTTATGGATCAGTATATGTTGGTGTGTACCTCCATATGCTGCAGAATTGTATGATGAGGGTTAGGGTGTAGAATCAATACAGTTTTTTAATGGGAAGCAGGATGTCCTCAGGTAAAATACACACCAAAATACTGCATGAAATTAAGGCTAAGAGATTACATTTTTGCACACTGGATGGAGGATGAAGAAAATGATCTTGAGCTCCATATACACTTCTGTTCTTGAAGGTCAGAAAACTTGTTATAGTGGACAAACATTATATATCCATTGGTGCTGCCTTCTTATTAATCCTATATCCTAACCTAAAAAAAAAAACTGTAAAAGGCTGTACTTTATGTACTGGCATATCAATAGCTCACATTTTCCAAACATAGA
This sequence comes from Anableps anableps, assembly GCA_014839685.1. Taxonomy (NCBI): domain Eukaryota; kingdom Metazoa; phylum Chordata; class Actinopteri; order Cyprinodontiformes; family Anablepidae; genus Anableps; species Anableps anableps. Next base: position 15,648,411 of record CM026067.1, on the reverse strand, counting down.
ACTTCATAAATTAAAGAGTCTAAAGTACTCAGCTTTTCAGGCTTTATTTATGAAAAAAAACCCAAAAACAAACAAACAAAAAAACAAACAAACAAACAAAAAAAAAAACAGTCTGCTGCATGATCATCTTTTAAAGCACATTCATGATCCTTTAAAATGTTAAACATAAATATGGCTCTATGTTTCTATGTAATTTGTTTGATAATAAATAGATCATGAAACAACTATTTGTTATTGGCTATAATAAAGTCCAGAAATTTCTGTTTATTTTGTATATTGCCATTACATAACTGAAGTCAACTTCACCTTTATCAAGAAATCATGTAGGTTAAATTTAGGTTGGCAAAAGTCTTATAATTATAATCAAAAGCAATCAGAATAATTCTTCATTTAAAATGATTCTTATTCTTTAATTTTTATCAAACTGGGGTTAGAACATAAATAAATCAATTAATGTTTTTGTTTTTTTTCTCACGCTGGCTGTAGTTTGCAGATAACGTTGTCTTAACAATATATGCATTAGAACTTCCTGAAATCTGTGTCTGAAATGCTACTAATCAATTTAATGCATTTCTTAAAAGATAAATAGGATGTTCAAGGGAACATTCAATATGAGTTATCTGGTCTGTACAATGTGTGTGCTCCTTACAGTATCTGGTTTCTCTGTTTTAAAAATGACTGCATAAACCTATTCAATTAGCATACTTTCATTAATTATCATTAAGTCTTAGAACGACAAAATAATGTAAAGCTTTTTTATTGTTCAGATATTTACCTTTAAGTGTTATTTGAAAGTTTAACACATTAAAAAAACTTGTTTCTAAATTTTTACAATTTAGGACTTACTGTTCCAAGAATATTGAAGCTAAAATAGTGTATAGTAGTTTGTTAAATTGTTCATTATAGTCCAGCAAGAAAATTTAAAACTTAATCGACAGAGGACAAGTAACGTAAGCCAGAATGTCTCCAATAAGTTTCAACAAATCTGTTTTACATTGTTAAGATAAAATATTGAATCAAAACATTATCTAGAATGTTTGAAACTTGGAAATGCCATATCTGTATTAAATAACAAACACAAAAATTAAGATTAAAATAAAAAAAATTAAAATTAAAATTAAATTAAATTAAATTAAAATTAAAATTATTGGAAAATAATTTCTACATTTGATTTAAATGTTACCACTCTTCATTGCAGGGTTCTTACTCGCAAATTCAAAACTCTTAAGAAGTGGAAAGGATTTATAGCAGCACTGGGCGACAATGAACAAGATGTGAAGAACAACCAAAAATCGTGTATTCCTTGGGAAAGTTTTTTTTTTTTTTTTTTTTTTTTTTTTTTTATTTATTCACTGAGAATATTTAAAATGTTTATTTTATCTTTATTTTCTTTGAATTCCAAATTAACTTTTTCTAACACTCATGTTTTCATGGTCACATTTTAATTGCACTTTATTAAAGCTGCAGTATGTAACTTTTACAAAAATATGTTTTTTTACATATTTGTTAAAACTGTCACGATGTTGTGACAGTATGGTATGAGACAGATAAAATGTGAAAAGATCGATCTCCTCCACCTCCTCCCTGTGCCTCTTTTGCCGTCTGAAGAAATGCACCGCTCCAGACCAAAACCAGCCAGTCCCCGAGAGGGGAGGATGAACAGTCCACAGGCATGGTGATTGACAGCGCTAAGACCCGCCTCCTGGCTCTGATTGGTTGTTTCTGGACAGCACTGGGAGAAGGCAGAGGAGCTCGAATTTTCACAGATTCTGTGTCTCATACCATATTGTCACGACATAGTAACAGTTTCAACAAATATTTTGAAAAATATTTTTTATAAAAGTTAAATACTGCAGCTTTAATCACATATTTGGAGTGGGTAGTGTATTTGCATATATTTATCATACGGTCTAGTGCTATGTATTGTGTGTGAAATGTTTTCAAATCTGTGAGGCAAAGACATCAGTTATAAAATGTTTTACCAGACTACAGCGCGATGGGTAAAAATGGATTATGTAACAGATAATTATTAGAATTATTATTTTTATTTTGTGAGACTTTTATTTTGTAAAGCTACTTTTTGTATTTCATGGACTTTTATTTTTTAACTCCGTTTTTATTTCAGGGTCTTTTTTATTTCATATTCTTATACTGAAATGTGGGTGTGGAGTTTTCTCTGTGGAGTGGGTCTGGTCAGAGTGCAGCGAGCTGAGAAACAACATCCCAGCGAACTTCAATGCATCTGCATAAAGATGTAACATGTAGGCTGTAAGGGCATGGACTGGTGTCCCAGGACAATGAAAGAGGTGTAATTTGTTTGGAGTACACATCTCTGTTTAATCTAAAGCTCTTCACAACCCGCTCAAATCAACACAACCGAGTCGAGGCAATGCCTAACCCAGAAGTGTCACACATTTTAAAATAAGATCACATGAGCATATCTTTACCCTCCTGGGCTTACAAGGGAAAGCAAGGCTCATGGTGCCTGCACGACGTGTTGTGCTGACACAGGGGAAATTAATACTGTCGGGGATAACTACCTTGGCACGACACTGGCCAAAATAGAATCAGATGTTAAATCATTTGCTCAATTTCATTAGGAAATCAACATACTATATAATCTTAGCTTTCTCCAATCCATCCATATTGCGTTTTTAGACTGCCATTTGAGTAAGCAGTGTAACTTCTCCCATTTTAAGCTTTTGTCATCTGGGATGTGTGATCAATGAGAGCGGAGCAAGGTGAAGCTGCATGCACATTTATTGTAGCGCAGCGCTTGTTACAATCTAGTCAACATTTGCACCTTATTTTCTTTCCTTTCTCAACAGGGTAAGCTCCCTCCTTCTCTATTTAGGCTACAAGTAGATTAACGCAAATTTATTGCACATTGTCTTTTGGATTTCTCTGTGTATGAATTGCTTATTAAATGCACCACAGAAGCTGCCGTCGGACCGGACCATCAAACAAATAATTTTGGCCCAACCCGAATTTTGGCTCGGGCTATGGATCTAAACTCTAGTGAAAAATGCGTGTTTTATCGAGTAATTCGATAAAGCGTTTGAAGACTAAACAATCTGTATGTCGTCCTCTATTTATGATTTGTTAAAACAGTAAGAGGGACTGTAGGCTTAAAAAGAAGAGCCACCCTGATCTAAATAAAATTATTTTGTTTTCAAAAGTTATTGGGTGAAGTAGAATAGGACTTGTTATTTACTTGGTATTGGTACTTGGTATCGGCAAGTTCCTAAACTGAAGTGCTCCTACATGGTCTTGAAAAAATCGGTATTGGGACACCCCTAGTTTTCCCATACTTAAAACTAAACAAAACACCCCCCAAACAAATAAGTATTGTAGATACTAACAAACAAAACCAAAATCTACACATCACCTAGCTCTGGCATTAATTCTTTCATGCATGTTTGAGAAATCCGTCAGTCTCTGGTGGCAGCCATTCGGGGTGCCTAAACACTTGTTCTCACAAAGCACCACCTATTTCCACAAAGCTCAACCTCAGAGTTGCACTCTCTAAGCTTAGCATCCCCCTCACAGAGCACCCCTCCCCCACACCTTCCCCACTCAGTTCCTGCAGACTAGCAGCAGCAGCAATTAGCAAACACCTGGTGGAACTGCGTGTCTGCTGAGCTCATGACAGGAACTACTTCTCAGTCCAATGCTGGTAAGCATGGTTGTAAATGGCTTAATGGAGAAACGTTGTTGTGATGACATGCTGAAGGTGGAATGTCAGAAAGAGCAGGAGTTTCTTAAAGAGACAAATGCCAATTTCAAGGCATTAAATTGCAAAGTCAAATTTCTTTTGAGTGATGTTTGATATATACAACATTTTTATAACTGAAGGTAACATAGTTACTTGGTTGTTCTATAAAATGGCACTATGTGCCTGGAAAATACATAATACTGCTTTTTTAATTAACCATTGTTAGTAGTGTTCTTTCAGTATGCCCATTTTGACAAACTGCATTTATTTAAATAACGAGACATTCATAAACGAACTAAACATTTACACACAGATGCTATTGCTCACATAAATGCAATATTCTGTACCCTAGACACAAAACTTGTCAAGAGCTGTGGAATACTGGCTGAGAGGCAATAAAAAGGCCAAACAATTATAATCATGTAATGTAACATTAGTTGTCAAACTGTCTGTAAGCTTAAAAAGCCAGTGAAACAAAAAGGCTTTTCTTTTAGGCTAAATTCTTTACTATTTTGCTTTAGTTATCATATTTCACCAACAAATATATCTAGCACCTTTAAGTGATGCCACATTTTAACACTATGACAGGCCTAAATAGGAGTTTGCTTATCTTTATGATAAAATAAAAGGCTGTAAATATTATTGTTAATGATAAACATAAACAATACCCAAAGCCCCAAAAAATGTATGATAAAGCAGCTTGAGATTTCATTCAAAAATCCACATTTTACCTTCATGTCAACTAACCCGTCACAGCTGCTATTTCCTTTTATCTACTGTTTTTTTCTAGAGTTTTTCTTTTGTAATTGATTCATTTATCATTTTTAAGCTGTGCAGATTAGCTGTGTGTTGTTCAACAGATAACTCAAGTCCAGATACAACACAAAGGTGCCACATGACTGGGAGTGAAATACAAAACATACTCTCACTGCACCACACCTTTCTTGTAAAAAGAAATACATTCTAATAATAACAAACAATTACTGTCGCTTGATGAACATGTCCTAATAATATTGTATAAAATATATTGCTTTATTTGATTAAATTATTATTTTATTGATGAAACGTGACAAGCCCAAGCTTTGAATGCAAATAACCATTAACATGTAGTTGGTCTTAGTAAGCTTCATGTCTTGGGTTTACATCATACATGGATAAAGTCTAGCAAAGAATGTAAGACCATTGGCTGTCTTGTCACTGTGCTGACGTGGGTTACAAATCGTGACTTCTGACCACTGCCTACACCATGACCTAGCCAATACCAGAACTAGGTAAAGATTAACATTTGAAATAAAAACTAAGCATAAATTCAAACTGGGAGACTCTCTCCAGGCTTACCTGCATCATCCAATTGCTACGCTACACATCTCCGCCACAGCCAATCAGCATCAGGTCCTTGCTCCACCACACCCAATCATTGCTTAAGAGTCCACATATAAGGCCCATCATCCAGGGATCTACCTGCTTCCCAGCCGTGCTTTGACCCACCTCCACCTCATCTCCACCCTGATCCTCACAGGCTCCTTCAGGCTCCCCTCCTTTTTTTCTTTTCTTTCTGGCCTCCACTCCAGTAGAGTTTAGCTATATGGCCCAAGGCTAACCCGAAATTCGGGCTGGGTCAGGGCAAAATTATTTGCTTGATGGTCAGGATGGGTCAGGCTCGGGCTGCTGTGGCACATTTAATAAGCCATACAAATACATACAGCACAGAAAAAGCCTAACAAGAATGAGTGATATAAAGTTATGTTAATCTACTTATTATAGTCTAAATAGAGGAGGAAGCAGCTTACACTGTTGAGGAAAGAAAGTAAGGTTAAGAAGTTCATTAGACTGTAACAAGCTGCAGCACACTGCACAATAAATGTGCATGCAGCTTCGCCCTGCTCTGCTCTTATCAATCCCATATCCCAGATGATTTGCACTTGACTCACCCTGCGGTTTCAACAAGCGACCAAATGGAACTGGAAGATATTAAACAAAACCTAAACATGGGAGAAGTTATAATGCTTACTCAAATATGGTCTAATAACAAAAGCAGTAAATTCCAAATTGAAATATTATGTCAGGTTTTCTTCTGGCTTGGGCCTACAAATTACAGTTAATTAGGTGGGTCAGATCGGGCTCGGACACAATGTCTATGGGCTCGGGATGGGTCTGATTTTTTAGGCCCTATCTAAACTTAGTGTTCGGGCTCCGGGGGGAAGACGTTCCTAATCCTCGCCCTGAGCTGTTCATTCAAGATTATGACAGTGGAGCAAGAACCAGCCGAGTCCCCCCCAAAACAGAGTTTTCCTCCTCCTCAAAATCCCTGAGTAGATTTGGTAATTTAATGAAAAAATGAAGAACAAAAACTTACAAAAAACATAAAGAGCCTGAGCAGAAAAAAAAAATACAGGAATCCAGGTGCAAAAGACTGTAGGGTTTAATGGGGAAGTAATGGGTTGCAGGTGTGAAGGGATAGAGCAAAAAGGCAGACTGAGGAGGGAGAGCGAGAATGGCAGCAGGGGGTGAGGGAGAGCAAACATTGGAACTAAGAAAATTAATCTAACAGTAACAATGAATAAGTAGACACAAGAAATAAATAAACATAATTAAACTAGAATAACAAAGAAAAGACTGAACTAAAATAAAACAGAAACAAGGTTGATCCAATCAAAGAATAAGAGACTAAGGCAAACACAGAACAGTGATCCAAACTAGAATCAAACCTTAAAACAACCCAACCCAAGACCTGACATACATGCAAACTCATAAACACACATTCACACTCATAGACACTCACTCATACTCAAACATGCATCTCATACATACATATTCATAACCATATATACACATCCATACTCATAAACACACACTCATTCATAACTACTCGGACATACATACTCATACATTCATATTTATACTCAAACACACACACATCCTCATACAAGGATTAGGATTTGATGCTGAAACCTGAAACCTTAACTCAGCAATTGAACCACTGATTCGGGTCTGATTGATACACACCAAGCAGTAGGCCCTTTCCAATTTATGTAGGAATTTTCTAGATGTTGTTGCTGTTGTTGTTGTTATTATTATTATTATTATTATTATTATTATTATTATTATTATTATTATTATTGTTGTTGTTGTTGTTACTGTTGTTGTTGTTATGCAACCAATTATATGGCCTAATGCTGGCAAACAAAAATGCAGAGGAAAAGAAAACCCTAATGGGCTTGTCTAACCCCAGCTGAACTTGTATGAAACATCAGTCAGAAATAATCACAAAGTATTGTTGCTGTTTTTCGGGGGGGGGGGGGGTATCAGAAAATGTGCTGCAGGCTTGTTGTCAGCTTTGTCAGTCATCATGTATAGTGGAGTGCTGTTTCTGATGAAAAGTGCCTGGCAGGAAGAAAAACACAAAGAGCACAAAAACTCTGAAGTTTCCAAATTAAGTGAAAAAAATGGTAAATGGACTGCTCTGAAGATTTTGGTTAGGAAGGTGATAGAATAACACTATTCAAAACCAAAACTATAGATTTCATAAGATGAAAGTTAAAAAGTATTTACAGCTTGAAAACTAAACTACAACTAAAAACTTCATTGAAGTGATAGAAATCATACATTGGCTCTCAAAAGTCTACAGACTCCTGTTGAAATGCCAGGCTTTTGTGATGTAAAAACGAAGGCAACGAAAAGGTTCTTTTAGTTAACATCTCCCATCAATTACTGAAAATCTGGTAAATGAAGAATAAAGTTTAGGCATCTTAATAGAAATTTCTTGACATTTGTTCATTTGTCAAAGCCATAGTTTGCAGGGAGGTTGCAACATTTCAACATGATCTCACTGTACAAAGGAATCAGTCAGAAGAAAAGTGGAACAAAATATCCACAGCATTATACCATGACATTGAGAAGGCAGTAACTAGTAAATATTGAAATTATTGTGACAACAGTGACATTACAAAAACTTGAAGGTTCTCCAAAATGAAAGACAAGATAGAAACATATGAGAGAGGTTGCCAAGAGGATGCCAGCAATACCTGAAGGAACCCTTGGCTGTATCTACATGTGACAACCATCTTCTATTCTTTGAATTTGTAGGTTGAGATAAAAAAAAACAAAAAAACAAAAAAAAACAAAACAAAAAAACAAAAAAAACTCAGCACATCACCAAGAAGAACACCATGCCCACAGTAAAAAATAGTGCTAGCTGCATCATGATCGGAAGTTACTTTTGTTCAGATGGAACTGTAGTTTTTATCAAAGTCGATAATGAAATGAACAGTTCCAAATTCCAGACCTGACAGTTCTGACCAAAACCTTCAGGTGTTTGCAAAAAAGATGGGAGGGATTTTATTTTTCTTATGACTTCATGAGAGGAAAATTAAACTTTCAAAATGGCCTACCCTGAGTCCAAAAAGAAAAAAAAAATCTTTCAGAAAATCTGTCACCTAAACAGGGGTGGGGGTAAAAAATGTCTCTGCAGTCTGATAGTTTAATTAAACTTTTGACTGAATGCTTAAACTGAATCAAAAATTGGTTCAACAAAGTTCTAGTTTTAGGTTATGCATACTTATGTAATCTGGTTATTGCCTTTTGTTTATTTGTATATTTTTTTTTTTTTTTTTTTTTTTTTTTTTTTTTACAGTTGTCCCACTAATTGATTTGGATATTTATTTTTTGGTTAAACTGCACAGGATGAAAATCACATTTTTTTGTTTTGATTTATCACTGACTTTTTTTGCATGTCAAAAATCTGGCATTAATAGGGGTTTGTTTGAATCTAAATTGAAATGTCTCAATGTACTTTTTTTTTTGCTTGCTTAAAGTTGCCATAGCTAACTTTTATAAAAAATATATTTTTTACATATTTGTTAAAACTGTCACTATGACAGTATAACACAGATAATCTGTGAAAAAAATCGAGCTCCTGTGCCTCCTCCCTCAATTTTACACAGATTATCTGTGTTATACTGTCAGGACATAGTGACAGTTTTAACAAATATGTAAAAAACACATTTTTATAAAAATCACCTACTGCAGCTTTAATCTCAGTTGTTTTTCCTCAATCCTAAAACTTTGATAACATATGTGGCAAGACCCATCACAAATAAAATCAACCATCTATAGTTCAGTATATTCCACACACGATATCAAAGAGACCCATCTCAATACTTGGACCCTGGATCCTTAATGTCAATTTACATGAACTTAGAACCACTGAAATGTCGAGACATCAGAACAAAACTGGTGCTTCTAATTGGTGTGTTTTTTCCTGCAGTAAAACTAATACACCTTAAATATTGTTTTCATGGGCATGGTAACATTATAAATTCTGCTGTTCATAATGTGCTACTCAAAACTGCTCAGCAATAAGAGGAATAGTTGTGGTTCTTTAAAACAGCTTAAGGTGAACAAGTTTGCAGTCTTCATGTTGCAGAAGACTGCTGTTTGAGTTTGGCTGTAAAAAACAGCCTATTTTTTTTTTTATCACTGTTTATGGAGGCTAATGCTACTTCAACCATTTATCTTAAAGACATCAGGAATACAATGGGGCATGTAAGTCATGTAAGGTTATTTTTTAGTATCTTTTCTCTGTTCAACTTTTGGACACATGAACCAAAGTAGTGAGTTACTCAGTACACAAGGCAGAGGAAAGCAGCTGGTCTGTTAGGGAAACGACTGAAGACCAGCCTGAGGAGCTGCCTGGCAACTTCTCTGGTCCAGTTGGCAGGGCCTCATTAGAGTTTTCATAGGTCCCTTTAGTACTGAGTAAAAGAAAAAAAAAAAAAGGGTTAGAGTGAAAACCTAAATTATTTTAAGGTGTCGTTAAAATGTCTATCTCTTGAAAAAACAAAAACAAAAACCCTCATGGTTCTTTCAGGGGATTTATTATTTGCTGTACCCCACTTCGGTATCTGACAGTAGATGACTAACAGGTTCTGATGTCTGTACATTGCAGGGTGTGTAGCAGGTTAGCAGAGCAGTTGCAGCAATGCTGATGCTCCATCTGTGTCTGTATGCTACCTGCCAAGATCTGAGTGCACAACCACCGTAGTCAGGTGTGAAAAAGACAGAAAAACAGACTCGAGGCGCTGAAATATGCATCGGGTTGCTTTTACAGGTTTGTAGCGCATGTAGAACACCATCTGAACTGGTGCTTGTGGATAGAGTTGGATGGATCAGACATGCATGAAATTGACCATGGAAACAGAAAGCTGAGATGCTTTTTTTGCACAATGCTTTTTCTGGCATTGTATGGCTCCAATAGCCAGGACATATGAGTGCCCACAGCGTGTGCTTATTTTAGCTACAATAAAGCTGTTTTTTAAAAACACAATGTCCTTGTAAACATGCTAAATGTGTTTGTTATACCTTATTCTGAGTTGGAACTAAGTACTGGTAGAAGATTAGTTATGTTAACATATACAACTGAAACCAGATGTTTAGATACAGTACACTGCATAAAAGAGACATAATGTTTTGTTTTTTTCAGTTTGACTTTAAATAAGACTAAATGTTTCCTGTTTTAGGTCAGTTAGGACTACCAAAATTATTTCCTAAATGTCAGAATAATGAGAAACATAATTTTTAAGGGATTATTTTCAAACTTCTTCGTTGCCAGAAAAGTACATGAGTAAAATGTTTTAGGTTTCCTTCCATAAACTTCTCACAATGTTTGTTAACTTACTATTTTGACAAAAGAAATAAACCATTCTTTAAAATGTTGTCTCTGTCTTATGATGACATTTAGCAATCAGAAGTTCAGTAATGTTAACAAACAGGGCTAAAATTGAAACATTTTGTCTGACAGTCTGAGATAGTGGGATATGTATCTTGTTATACATTGGGTTTAACTATATCTAAATCTTGGCAGATGGATCTCAATAAACATGATGAAAAAAGCTTTCCATATTTTCCACATTTTCCATTGCTAAAGTCTGATCCTGAAACAAAAGCAACTTCAAATGTGAGAATCCCTGAGCCAAACAATGAGTTTCACCTTAATTACATGACCAGTTTTAAATGTTTATTAAATCATTGAGGATTATGTTTGAAGATCCCCTTTTGACAATATGATATGGTTTTGTTTTAAAAATTACCCTTTTAAGCTATCTTTTTACCCTCTCCATCAGTTTTGCCACATCTGCCAAGCTTCAAATAGTCAGTTGAACTATGAGTCAAAGGTGCATTATGTCTCCACCACAAATATTAGCATATCCCAAATGACATACCATGGCAACTGTCTCTATAATTTTCAATTTAGAAAGGCTGTTATGTAGAGCTGTCTGTCAATGATATGATAAATTACCTGGAGGATTAGTCAGCTGTCAGCAGATGTCTGCATGTGAAACCTTTTGCCACCAGGTGTTATTCAACATTTGGCATAGCTTATCAGTGAGGACCAGAGCATTCAAGGAAGCAGTTGACCAAAACATACTGTCAGTGCCTAATGAGCATAAAAATAAAAGCAATATTTTTCTGATTAAAAAATGCATTCACACAGGGGCTGCATTATCGATATGCCTCTGTAATTAAGCCCCCAAAGTACAGCTGGTTTTCTGATACATATCAGGACTGTTTTTGTCAGCTGTGTCTTTTTATTAGTTGTGAATATATACAGTTCATAATAATAGCAATGTGTTAAAAAAGGTGAGTAAACCTCAAAATTCATCAAATAAATTGTATTTTAATCAACACAAATGCACTGGAGACACTACACATTCTATTTCAAAGCAAGAAAATTGGAAAAAGTAATTATATTTCTTGATTTTCTGTAAAATATTATCAAATTCAATGTTAAAAAAATAGCAGTGTTGACATAGTTCTTTACAAACTCAAAAATGTACTGTTTAAACTAAGAAATACTTGAAGATTCAACTTTCCTGAAAATTATAAACTAATATTTAGTTGTATAACCACGGTTTCTGATAACTGCTTCACAGCTGTGGTACATGGAGTCGATCAACTTCGGGCACTGGTCAACAGGTGTTGCAGCCCGGAACAATTGTACTACGTTCCACATTTCTTTGCATTTCTTAGTTTTGCCTCATGAACAGCATTTTTTTATGTCAGCCCACAAGTTTTCTATGGGATTAAGGTCCGGGAATTGTGCTGACCACTCCATTACTTGAATTCTAGTTGTCTGGAACCATTATTTTGCTCGCTTTCTTATGTGTTTGGGGTCATTGTATTGTTGAAACACCCATTTCAAGGGCATTTCCTCTTCAGCATACGGCAACATGACTTCTTCCAGTATTCTGATGTATTCAAACTGATCTATGATCCCTGTTATGTGATAAATAGGACCAACAACATAGTATGATAAACATCCCCATATCAGGATGCTTGCACCACCATGGTTCACTGTCTTCACTATGTACTGTGGCTTGAATTCAGTGTTTGCAGGACGTCTGACAAATTGTCTGTGGCCCTTAGACCTAAAAAGAACAATTTTACTCTCATCAGTCCACAAAATATTACGCCATTTCTTTTTAGGTCAGTCAATGTGTTCTTTGGCAAATTGTAACCGCTTCAGCACATGTATTTCTTTTTAACAATGGTACTTTGCAGGAGCTTCTTGCTGGTAACTTGGCTTCACATAGACGTCATCTGATTGTTACAGTACAATCAAAACATTTAAAAAAACGTTTATATCCCTGAAGATTCCTCCAAAGAGATTTGGCATACTGTGGTTCTACAACATTGGGTTGGGAATCTAAGGCAATCTTAGATCTTCTTTGATCCTCCTGGGCTGAGCCTTTCCCATTTTGGTTATTCTCCGATCCATTCAAATATTCGTTTTTCTTTTTCCTTCCTCGCCTTTCTGGTTTTGGCTGCCATTTTAAAGCGTTTGATATCATTTTAGCTGAACAGCCTATCATTTTCTGCACTTCTTTATAGGTTTCCCCCTTTTATTAATTTCTTAATCAAAGAACGCTCTTCTTCTGAACAGTGTCTTGAACAACCCATTTTATTTTGTTTTTCAATGACAAATGCACAGCCAGCATATGCAGCGTCAGTTGCCTTGACCCTTAAATAGGGCCACCTGTTTAACACCTATGTTTTTCCACATAATCAATGACCTAACTAATTGAACTCGGCACTGCTATTTTTTTTTAACACACTCCTTTCAGTAAATGATTCAGTTTCACAGAATCAGCAGCATGCACGTCATGCCTGTTGGATCTGTTGGTTTTCTATACCTTTACTAAACCTTCTGGAAACTTACTTGCAGTGTAGAAGTTGAAATTCTAACAAAAACAGTTAGTGTGGGACTGCTATTATTTTGAACACAACTGTATGTATCCAGAAACCACGACAACGCCACACTTCACATTTTATATTTGATAGAGACTTAAAAATGAGCCAAAATAATAGTGGTAAGAGTCTACCTTTCCTAACAGCTTTAAAGGGTCTTTTCAACAAACAGAATTAAGGTAATAGTTCAATAATGAAAATCCAAACTAGAGCATGCCCTCCTGCTTCTGCAGTAACTATAGTCTAATGTACACAGTTGAAAAGAGGCACACAGGCCACAGAAGTCAAAGAAAGATAAGAGTGATATCAGCAGTTCAGCAGACTTGGCCTGACACCGTGCCTGTGCAAACCCTTTTATTGGAAGCTACCTCGACTCCCATCCAAATTATATATGTTGCACTGACTTTCTCTGTAGGCAGTCATATTACTACTGTCATTGCTGTGGTGGGCAGGTGTGTGGTTGTGTAGGATTTTCTATGGCAATAGGAGTCAGAGCAGCAAAATTTGAAGATAGCAAGAAAAAGGAATAACAATCATTGCAAACTAAAATTTACTTGGTTTATGTCCAGATTAAGTATTATGGTAATAACTATGCAAACTGGAAACAGTGTGCTTTGAACTGGTATAATGGGCTCTTAGCAGTTGACAGACAGTTTCCAACATATGGCTGTAATTCCCCCATATCTGATCTGGGTTTTCCATCTTATCTACTTCTTATGTCTGGAACCACTGTGATCAATGATTTGTTTATTTGCCTGTGTAATAAGTAAATTATGCTAAGCAGGAGAAGTCACCTCTAGCATTAACCTGCTCGCAGTTTAATCAATGACCTAAGTGATTTTTATCAGCATGCCAGAGGCAATGAGGTGCTAAAGCCAGTTACTGACTAGAATCTGTCTTTTTAAGTGTTGGAGAGAGGTGGTTGTTATTTATCGGTTTAATAAGGGAAAACTGTTACTCTGAAAGTCACTCATCCAAGCAACATTCATCAGTTTTGCAATTAATCCTCTTATTTATATCAACAACTGCATTCCTTTTAAAAATTATAGTTTGGATTTAAAGTTGTTTTGACAGGTATGCTTGATTATGTTGTGTGTTTACTTTTTGTAAATTAGTCCATTATTTTCATTATCAAGAACTGTGATCATAAATTAGAAAGGAAGAGAGAAAGATAACCGATTAAACTGTGAAAAACAAGATGAAATGCAAAGCAAAAGAGGTAATCCTAAAAAAAACCTGTGATATCTAGTTGTCTGAGATTTTCACTGCTTTTGTCAGCGCGAGTCATAATGAAGTTGGAAAGATTTCTGGCAATTTTCAGTGATCCTTAATGCTTAGACTTGGCCTGTCTAAAGCCTTTGGTAAAATGAAGACAGACAACAGCAGAAAAGCAGAGGGGGCAAAGTGAAAAGAAAAAAAATACTAGAAACATGATGGGGATAAAGACAAAAATTGCACCAAGCCAACAAAAAAAATGTAAGGGTTATGAGTGGTGATGATAAACAAACAAAGACACAATCCGTGTATGGTATGTTGTTCGGTTTTTCCATTTCAAAACAAAAGCATAAAATGTAAATGGCTGTCTTGTTTGTTTGTTTTTGTCTGTTTTTCTGTTTTTTAAAACCTAAATGTAAAATTGAAAATTCTAAAATTGAATTGAACTAATTGGTCCGTGGTCCTTTTTTTTTCATTCCATTGTTTTTTAATTGATAATTGTAGTGGAAATTTTTATTATAAGGTAATACATTGTTGCTTTATTAATCTGATGGTGATGTTGTTTTGTCTTTATTCTGAATGCTTATGAACTCTCACCAAATGAACCTCTCTGGGTTACATATCCAAGGTTAGATGTTTTCTGCAGTTGCTCAGGAGCCAGACTGTCTCTCCAGTGTTTAGGGTTTCTTGTCCTCAGTATAAAACTGTTATCTGCCTGTTGATGGAGCCAACACAGAGTGTACTCTGAGCCTTACTTGGAGCCTTAATCTGACCTGTTCATGACATTTTGATCTTGTGGCTCTCATATCATGAGCTTGATATAAAATATACCTGACAGTAATTTTCACCTTACAGTGCAAGGCAATCATTTTTTTCCACAACAATAATCAAAAATTGAAAAAATGTTACTTTACTAATTTCATTATTCATTTTCATGAGATTCAAAAAAATACATCAATGTTTTTGTATTTTTGACTTTATCCTCACATCAAAAACCAAACATTTATAAAATGCCAAACCAATGTAACTTTGGCAAATAAAGACCAAATGTCTCCAAAATCACATGAATAGTTGTGTATGATGTAAGGAATGAACAACCCAAAACGCAAGATGATTGGTTAATCCCTGTCCCATGGGGTAGCAAAACATTACATGGTGTGAGCATCAGGTTGAAATATTCTGTTCCCCTTTGGATCAAGTGACCAGAATACATCCATGCTGAATTTTGTTACCATGCTGGACTAAGGAGATCCACCAATTTCTATTCATTTTAATTAATTTCCTTCTTATAGAGAAATAACTACATTAAATATACTGGCTAAATTAATATGCTGGACTAAAGAGATGCACACATTTCTATTACATCAAGTTGTATGCCAAAAGATACATGTGATGGGGAAGTGACTTAAATACACATATTTCTTAAGCAAAACTGCAAATTGATAGAAAAATGGTGAGTACAACAAAGTGGGAGCTCTATTTCATTATTTTAATTTTGCCACATTGAAAGGTATTGGAAATATATTAGCAATTATTTTTCCCCAATATTTTCCCTATTACATGGCCTTCTTGGCATACAACTTGATGTTATAGAAATTAATGCATCTCATATCATTAGGGGTTTTTTGTATTATGCACAGTGCCATTTTTGGCTTATGTTCACAATGTTACAAATTAAGTTTAAAAAGAAAGATGACTCACAGCTGATGTTGAGACCAGGCCTCTTAATTATATTGACTATCAGCAACATGTGTTTGCATTTGGGTTGGTGATCAGGTCACACAATCTGACTGCATCCAGATCTGCCTCAAAATTTCAAACCTGTTTATTTGACTACAACTGAGGTTGGCTTGGGTTGGTTCCCCTTACACACTTTCAGGCTCTATTCCTCACCTCTCCTCACACTAGCAGATATTTGCACCATCTCTCCTTTCTGACTGACTTCAACTTGCACAGACCAACACAGACATTCCCTGAGTGGGAATGAAGGGTAGAATCTGTCAAAAAGTTGTGTAGTATGTCCCATACTTTAGAGGTAATGAATGATTCCCAAGCAAATGTAAGGAACCCCTGCCAAATTTCATTGCAGCAAAATAAGAGCAAGGCTTGTCTTTTGCCAAAACTCAGCAGCTCCTTCTTAGCCTTTTTATTGTGATGCATCCAAATATATAACTGATGCACAAGTCTGCACTTCCTTTCTGAGTAGCTTAACAAGCAAAAATATCATTCTTATGCTTTGGTAGCAGCAAAAATAATTCCTGCTGGCATATCAAAGCTTATTGCTACAAGTTACCTTTTAGAAAAACAACTAAATGGGGTGGCATTGCTTGTTGCTCCTCTCCAGTCAAGCCACTAACTGTATATAATGAGGTCTTGATTCCCTCTGAGCAAAGACAGGAGCAAAATGGAGACACAAACAAGCGAATTGGCAAAATGGTACTTGTAAGAAGGACGGGGGGAAAAAAGACAACATGCTGTGAGCTGCACAGAAAAAGAATGAACTCCAACATGCTGCAGCATGACATTCTCCTGAGGCACATCTACAAGGAACATATTTGTGAAGGACTGTAAAATTTAACATTGATTTTTTTTCCCCAAGTTGTTTTTCACTTCCTGCTTGCAGTAAGTTAGACACTGTGCATGTGCTTGTTGACACTGGACTGGGAGTCCTCAGATGTCGTTGCTTGGGAAGTTCAATAAATAGGCAACTAACAGAGAAAACAGACTGAGCTCAAAATCAAGAGATGTATAGCAGAGCCTATAATTTGTTTGACTGTAGTTATTTAGGTAGACTTAAAATGGTAAAATACTTCTATTGACCAGGCTGTGTTGCTCTATGTTTTCTTTGTTTTTTTATAAATGTGATAAAATAGTTTTAATAGTAATATAAGGAAATTAATATGGGATCTGTTCAGCACAAACCTGCATTCAATGTGTTTGGGACACTTTGAACACTTTTAAATACCTAGCTTAAAGCCGCCTTAGACTCAAAGTTTTTCATTTGTTGTGTATTTTTTTATTTGTAGTAGGTACAAAAATGTGTAATTTTACAAAGCCAGTGCTATCTTTTTTCCAATGCTCATTTATATCTTAACTTCCTACTTGACCTTATACTCAAAGAGTTCAGGATGAGAACGAAAATGTTCTTTTGCTGGTTGTATAGACAGGCATACACCATTACATTAGACTTTCCATCCTCAAATTACATTCATTTTATATTTTAAGACGATGCCAAAGCTAATCTATTTTTCCACATAAGATACTTTTCATTGGCTTGTTTTCACAATTTAGGAAAGGTCAAATAAAAACTCAGGAAGCATAAACTGTAAAACACAATTCACTTTTAACTTTCTGTAGATAAATGATTAAAGGAATAAACAAGTATTTCATCACATTTATCTTTTTAATGTTTTACCTTATTTGCTGTCCTTTTTGTAGTAGCTAGAATTAATCTGTACACAATTCTAAAAAGTTACTGCTGTTACATTTTAAAAACTAAACAGTAATGATACACCTTCACATTTTCTGTCAAAGGTTTCCTGTGAAACTGTTGCATTTTGGAGTTCAGAAAACTGCCACAGCTGTGTTGTTGAAATCTACTGTATGAAAAGGCTGTTGTCATGCATACAAAGCTGTGCAAATTTTAACTTTTTATTTTGAACTAAAAATGCCAACTGCTGTCTGACAGCGTATGTCTGACAGCATTCAGGTGTCTTGACCACAAAAGAAAAAATTGCAGTTACAGAACTAAGCTGAATATCAGAGTAGCAACTCAAAATGTCACAGAAATAATAATTATTGTTACACTGAGACGCAAAAAACATAATCTGGACCAAAAATTTTTTTATTTGAAATGAATTTTGAAATAAGTAATAACTTAAATATAATACTCATCTACTATAAGTTCACTATACAAGCAAAATATGTAAAAATGCAACATTCTTAAAGAAGTATACTTTGCACATTTCTCTAAGTTGAAGTGAAAAAGCAAGGGCTGCGCGTAAGCCAAAACATGCTCTGATCAAAGTTGGTCATAGACATTTCAGTGTGACTTCAGCAAGTTGTGTGAACTTGTTTATGAATTAAAATAAGCTGTACCTGTTATTTCTTTCAAACAAATAAACATAACACAAAGAAACCAATAATTTAAGAAAATAAAAAGATTCCTTTGGCTATGAAAACATGACTTGGAACATGAGACCAAATACCAGTATTTATGGAAAAATAAAGGCTGTTTAAAATCTATGTTTGATATCAAGTGAATTATTTTTTTATTCTTGTACAATTTTTTTATAAAGTAATAATAACAATAATGTAAACTAATAATAATAATAATAATGTGCTTATAGCAGGTCAATTTCATTATTATTTAAAACAGTAATACCCTCACTCATACCCTAGTGTCATCTATCCTTGACCTTGGTTTTGATTGTAATGACCACAATTTATTTCAATTAAATATTTATTGACCCCAAAGGAAAATGAAATGTTGTTGTGACTCAGACTATCTATGTTTTTTCAAAATGTTGTTGTAGATGACAATGGCTGTGGGTAGGAATGATTTTCTATAGTGCTATGTACTACAGCAGATACCCATTGTCTTTGTCTGCTACATAGTGTAAACAATGGGCGTTGAGATTCATTACCAACTTTGCTACACTTATACATCATTGTGTACTCGATTCTAAAATTAACTGGACGTCTTTATATATACGATGGTTCAGTCACAGTGTTTATTTATAAAACTATTCAGGGTACTACTCCTTCTTATCTATCTTGTCACTTAACAATGAAACTTGAAAGTTACAATCTTGGGTCTATGGATGCAATTTATTGTCCCCAAAGTACGAATTGAACTGGGAAAGAAAGCTTTTTCAGGTTTTCGGCACCTCATGTCTGGAATAATTTACAGCCTAAACTTCAACTTCAAACCCTTGTTACATTGAAGGACTTTAAAAGTATGGTGGTTTTATTACAGTCTACATTAGCTGCATTTCCATTAACCTTGAAATTGCGCAATTTGAAATAACAAAAATAAATTTGCTTAATGGAAACACACCAGTTTCGTAAAAATTCTTTTTTTGAGAAAAAGTTTTGGCGTTAGGATGAGGTGGTTTTTCGGCTGTAACGAAATAGGTTTATTTCACAAAACTTCAATGAAAACACTTTTTTCACATCACACATGATCAACAACCGGATGTTGCCACTGGTGCAAATCATGAAGAAGATGACAACAGGAAGGAGGTGGAGCATCATGGCGTGGCGTGTTTTTAATGACTTATTGTGTGAACAAGCTTATTTACATGTGATTTTAATTTAATTTCCTACTTAATGGAAACACCGTGATTGCAAAATTGTGTCTTTTTGACTTTAGCAGAAAATCAACAGAAATTTCCACACCTTTGTAATGGAAACGCAGTTAGTGTTTCTGTGCGAATGTTTCTGTGAGCAAATGTGTGTTGTTTGTTTTTTTTTTTGCTACTGCTGCTGCTGTCTTGGCCAGATCTCCCTTGTAAAAGAGATCTTTAATCTCAGTGGGACTAACCTGGTTAAAAAAAGTTAAATAAATAAAAACATATGAAGAAGCAATGTCTAAAGACACTTTGTTGTCGCGTTACAGTCTTGTGAAGACGGTGCTGAGGGTTGTCTGGTATCTGCTTCAATTTTGAAAGCAAAAATACAAATAACCACTTTGAGGTTATTTTGTGTGTGTGTGTGTGTGTGTGTGTGTGTGTGTGTGTGTGTGTGTGTGTGTGTGTGTGTGTTTACTTCAGTAGATACTTAAATTATAGTTTTAAGTCATTCTTGTGTTTGCTTAAGATATTGTTCCCTTATCCCTGTGTGTTTTTCTGTTTACTATTTTAGTCATTCTCTTTGTGTGTCTCAATCTCTGTTCTCTCACAGCTGCAATCAGCAATCACTCACCTGCTTCACATCCAGTAATCGCTCCTCCAAGTACTTAAACACTTGTTTGACCCATTTTGTTTTCTGTTTCACCACTACTTGTAAGGTCCCAGATGCTCTGTTCTTGAGTTTTCCTATCTGCATTTGGGTCCTCTAACACATCACCTTACTTTTCTTTTTGTTGAAACCTATGATAGACATATTGTTGATGGTTCCATAACCTAATTGTAGTTTCCTGAAAATTAAATATTTGTATTGACAAACAGCCCTTTAAAGTAATGCATCTGGCTTTGTATAATTTCAAATCCTATTCCTTTGTATTGCATGCTTAATGCAGCAGTGGCTTTGCCTGTTGCCAATCCAGCCAGTGTAAAAAAACAAAACAAAAAATGTATGTCCTCCATAAGCTGCCCTCTATATCTTCTCATAATCTGCTTTTCGTAAATTTCCTTTTTTCTTTTCTGCTCTTACTCGCTTGTCAGACACACCATTACATCCAAGCAGCTAAAACAGATAAAGCTAAAGCAAATATTCATCTTTAGTATATGGTTTTCTTTTGTATGACAAACAAACTTGAAGAGGAAATCTACAATTGGTGTCATTCCATGTAAACAGTATTGATCAGTGGGGACTACTCTTATGAACTCCAATGATGATCTGGGGGAGGGCTAATCAAAGGTTTCCATTCAGCTGTCACTGCTTGGATACCACTAATCATCTCTGTGTAACTGGAAAATATGAAAACAATTTGTAGATGCCTTCGGATTAAGTAAATTAAATTGTACAACTTACCATGAGATCCTCTGTGTTGACAAATACAGTTTAGAAAGTTTAAGTAATTTGGATAGGAGACAGTTAGACAGAATCTCAGAAATTCCCTATAAAATAAATTAACAATTGTTAAATACCACAGTTACTGCCAGACTGTGAGAACAAAGGAATGAAACAAAAAGGGGGAAAAGTCTAAGAGCACTAAGACTGAACTCCCAGATCTTGGATGAAACAAATGCAGAAAAGCATGTCCACTCTCAGCAAAAACACATACAGGGCCTCTTGCATTTTAGCTCCAGTAACTTTTTTGGGGGGCATTTTTAAAGTGGGGGAAAAAAAAGTGTCATTAATCTTTTAATGATCACAAGAGTGGTGTGACTGTTCCAGATCAAATACACAACAAAGAAATTCACTCTGATTATCGTTTCAAATACAACCATCATAACCATCTACTACTGTTCACTTAAACCCATTATCAGATGCCTTTAGTAATACAGCTTTAGGGTAGAGTTTTAGTCCATTTTACCTTTGAAATGTTAGGAAGGCAGTTCATCTTGAGTTAAGCCTCTCTAGCTCAATTTTTGTATTGTATTTAACTATACAGGAATTAAAATTAAGTTTTATAAGATTCCTTGCTGAGTTGTGTGTGAACCTGTGTCTGTGTGAGTATGAATAAAGATCTATGTGCCTTATGCTAATTTCCATATCTTCTCTGTCAGACAAGAGGAGATATCGGCAAGGAAAGGGTAACAGGAATGCGCTATGTGTCAGGGGACGGAGGGGATGAGATGGCAAAGCTTAAGCTAACTCCCAGAATTGCTGCAATGGGGTGGGCTATGAGAGGGTGAAAATCTAACTATGGGCCAATCCTGCTGCTATAGGGATTAATGTCACTCCTGCATTTGGAGACCGAAGAAAATCCCAGGAATGATTATGAAAAACCAGATTGGATTTCACTGTGTTTAGCACATTTTCATTCCCCAGGCTCAAAAAGAAGATTCTTAGAAAGAGTGATCGGTCTGTCACTTTCGCAGGCTGGTGTTACATTGTCAAGGAAATGACTTTTGGATATGTTTACACTTGATACAATCTGACAGTGATACATGGTTTTAACTCAAAGAACAGGCTTGATCTGAAACAAGCCTTGCTATTCAATAGTTTATTACAGTATAAACCAAACTCCTTCCCTAAAAATGTGTACAATTGATTGTGTCACAAAAAATAATAGTGGAAATAAATGTACAGTATAAGTACGTGAAAAAAGCTTGGGTAGTTTGAGTAATTGTGGAAATGTGAGTTCTATATTCTAGAGATACGAAGTGTGCAACAACACTATGCCTTGAAAAAGATCATGGTTGGAAAGAACATGTCTTGACATGTGTGTTTATTGCAACAACAATGAGTTCAGTAATCAATGAACTAGTAAGGATCGAGAATGTTGGAATTAATTGGGAGGTATGAGAGTGCATGTACATCAGTTGGACTCTGAACATGAACTGGAAATGTAGAGGGGGCAGTATACAAAAAGAAAACTAAAGGGCTCATAAGCCATGTTCACTGGCTCTGTTGCACATTTGAAAAAACAAACAAAAAAAAAACAATGACATATAGCCTTTGAAATCTGCCTTATGTGTAACTGTTCAAATTTATGTAAAATATTTAAACTAACTAAGGCTGTGTAAAAACTCCTTTTGTGGTTGCATGCAAGTGTGAAAATCCAAAGTTACTAGCAAAAGTAGTTTTAAAAAAGTAGTTTTTTATTTTTTATTTTTATTTGTTATAGAACTAACACAGTGATTGTTTTTACACAAAACTTTTTCAATTGCTGCATGTCCTAGCAGTTAACACACATAATAGTCATATTTTAATTTGTTGAGTCACTAACAATGAAATTATTATAGTTTCCTATTATATTGGTAATTTGCTGTGATATTGTAAATTGGCTTAAATATTTAAACCTTTACCTAGAGATCTGTTTTTTTTTTGTTTTTTTTTTGTTTTTTGCCTGCTTTCCAGTTCACCATGGTGCCACTTTAACTAAACCATTTCATATTCATTATTCAGCCTGATCAAACTACAGCCAAGATGTCAGAATCTTATTAGTCAGTTAAGAGCTACTACATCTTAAGATTATTGCCTACAGCTTTGTTTGCATGAGACAAACTATTTTATGCTGTAGGTCTGTCTGAAGCATCTGTCGGTGCCAGAGGTGATGCCAAAAATACAAATCTGCATACTGCATGTCCTTGCACTTGTTTGGCATGAATTCATAATGACACATTGGGGCAAGGAGGCTCATAGAAGACACACAGTTATGACCAATCTTGTCCATTTGTATCTCAATTGGTCTAATATGTGGGTTTAGTTAAATCTGATAAACAAAGGCCTTGCTGTAATTGTGGTTATGATGCTTGTAAAGTATTTTGCCACATTTAAGTAGCCCTGTGATGGAGTGGCGACTTGCCCAGTATCTGTATCTCTTGAACAGTTACTCCTGGAATAGACTATTCATGACCCTAGAAAGCAGGTATAGAATAAAATTAAATAAATGGATAGATGATCACTGCACCCTCTACTAACAAAAGGTAGTCTGTTTTTGTTAGATACCACTAATGTGATATCACTTCAGTCTATTATCTCTGACTTTACTTGCATGTTGCTGAGTTTAGTAATATTACATATCTAACATATAGGAAATATACATTATCTTTAAAATATATGCAACATATAGCATTGTTGTAGTTTTAAAAACATTAAACGTTACTTGCTTATTTGCATGAAAACTATTAGGACTGCAACATCCGATATCACAGAAGTTCCCGACCCTGGTGGTCAGGGCCCAGTGTCCTGCATGTTTTCATGTTTCCCCACTCCAGCACAACTGATTCAAATGATTCCACCTCATAGCACAGGGTTTCCTCATGGAATTGTTTTTAAACTGTGGCGGGGGGCGGATTAATATTAGTTGCAAAATACAGAAAATTGTCCTCTGCACCATTAAATATACAAATTATCCACCCGTTACTATCAATTGTATTTATCGTATTTATTCCCAATTCTAATTTTAAATTAAATAATAATAGCTGTTGACTTGTGTGCAGATAATTATAAACAAGTTAAATTGTAAAAAAAAAAAAAAAAAAAAAAAAGAACAGCTCTCACTAACTGAGACTAGAGACCTACTGTTCCCGCAAAAAAAAGAGAAAAAAAGCAGGTCAAAAGAATCGAATCGCTCGTGAACGTCACCGCTACTCTCAACAAGTATGATTTGGCTTATGTAGTTAGAAATATATATTTTTAGAAGTTTTCTTTTTTTTTTCTCTCTCCATTTTCCTGTAAGGCTGTGTGCTTCCGTCTTTCTTATGGTGTCTATGAACCCTGAGCTCTTGTGGAATTAAACCATCTAAATACACGCTGCAGGGTTTCCCAGCTGGGCGGGAACGGCTTGTAATTCCCTCAAATAAGCGGAAGAAAACAATAACTGTAACATGTTAGCCGATATTCTCTTTCAGTTTGAATAAAACCCTACGTATATAGTTATTTCATTTTAGGTGTTACAGCTGCAAGATGATACAGTTAGCCAGTGCGGAGCAGCAGTGCAGCCCCAGACCGGACAGACCTAGATCTGTGTACCGGCATCCTTTCTATTGCAATAGTGTTCTAAAACAAAAGTTCTGAAACTTACCCCGTGAAACTGAAAAATATTCCCGGAAACATGAAGTCCTACTATCTAAGTAGTTCTGGCTTCGTTTTCTTTCCACCGGTATTTTTTATGGTGGCTGTTGTCATCTCCAAAGGTTTTTTTCTTTTGTAACGCCAGAGTGGGTTGAGTCACGTGCTGGAGATGTCAGTGGGCCATGTGTTTACTTCAAACTTGCAACTTATTGGTTGAAAGCAAAACAAAAGCATGTGACTAGCCAATAAAGCCCAGTATGTTATATTTTGGCGTGGCAGTGCGCCATGATCAGTTATATGTAGAGGAAGCCCTGTTAGCATGCCTCAAATTGCTGCAAATGCCTGTTAATCACCCATTCATGTAAACCAAGTGGGCAGCAGTAGGGAAACAACTAAAACATGCTGGACAGTATATCAAATAGGACAAAGTCAGCTGAGAGGTGGGAATTGTTGGAAGTGTTATCTGTGTTTGCAATGAGACAATGTTTAGGCTGTGTTTATAAACAAGTAATTGATTAATTCAGAAAAAGTGAAACAATGTCCAGGAAACTAAGTAAGACTTGATTGTTCTTTTTTTAATAGAATGAAGATCGAAGTAGATATTCTTCTTTTCTGATCTATACAATATAGAAATGGTACAGGTGTGGTCATAGCCTACTTGGATCTATGTGACAGTCAATCCAATCTATGCTTTGAAAGCATAGCAAAGTTTGGAAACACAAATGTGACACATTACTGCTCACAATTTTTATACTTTCAGGTTTACATGAATACAGAGTAATTGGATATTGTCATGATCATCCCTCTGTTACCTATGACATTTTGAATTCAAACATCTCTAAATTAAGACACGTCCATAACTGATTCTGAATTAGATTTATGAAATTTCATAGAGTATGGAGATTTTTTAGATAAGAGAAACCCTATGCAGGGGTTACTTGGCAGCCAGTGTGGCAGGCAATGAAGGAGTTCAACTGATTCAGTTGAAGTGGTCAACCAGTCATACTGACACCTGAGCAAGGAATGGAACTTTTGTTCCCTTCAGAGCCAAGGTAAGTCATTGAGCCTCTGTGTGGACTCCTATGGAAACAAGCAGAGGCAGGCCCACTTGGAGCAACTTGGATAACAGGCGTACCATCCCACTTCTCAAGGTGGCTGATGGACATGGCAACTAATTTCTAAAGAAAATTTACACTAAAACTAATGTATCGATACTCCATAATGCCCACCCCTACTTACAGTTTCAACAACTCTTGCTCTTGTTGCGTTTTTTTAGGTTGCAGTACACATTTTAATAAAATCCAGATCTGGAGGGCAGGCAGACCAGTCATACACACACTGAACTGAGTCATACAAAAGCAATTCTGGCACTGTTGTATTGTCCTTCATTTTGGTTACCTTTAAATAGTATAATATCCTTCTGACCTCCTAGAGTCTGAAGTAAAATTTCTTTTGCACCAATACGTCCTTGTACTGTCAACCCTTTTATTTCTCTTTAGAGAGCATAATTTTGGACCTTAAATTCAGGCAGGTTTCTTGTTAAATAAAGAGTAAAACAGTCAGGTCAAATGGAATTGGAAATGGAAAAACAAAAGAAAGTTGAAGTAAGTGTTGGGAGTTTCAAGAAAGATGGTACTATTACTTCTTCTGTGGTACCCTGGTGTGAATTTGCCAGAGACATTTGTCTGAAGTAATAGCTTTGTCAGTTATGTCATTGACTCACCATAGGAGACAGTCAAGGAGGGATTACATTTTTGGGTACTCTATCATTACAATTTGAGAACTGCTGACTTGAATATTATCTCTCAATAGGAAAGAATGCTTTCAAACCCACCCACTGAGTTAACTGTGAATATTTCTCAAAAAAGGGATGAGACATAAATGAAACCAAACAATTATTTGGTGCACACAGACACAAGAAGTTTTAAAAACACACTAGCAAACAGACATGGAATTACATATTGGGATGTCAAAGTTTCTAAGTGCTTGTTTTATTTTTACTGTCTTTCTTCTAGATAGTTTTTAATGATTCATCTCCTGTTGAGCTGCATTATCTCATGATGAGAATAATTTTCAAAGACACTGCAAAGAAAACAGATACAAATAAATGTAAATTCCATGTTGTTCAACAAATTTTATCAAAATATACATCGATGCACATTGGGATCCAATACCCTATGATGCAATTTTTAAAGTTTCTGTGATAATTGTCCCAATTCCAAAATAGTCAGAACACAAGATTGTTGCATGTGCTCAGAGCTGCAGCTCCTGTCCTATTTACTGGCTGTATTTTGATGCTTTAGACCCAATTTTATGCTGTTTATATATGGTCCCAGCGGGCTCTATTAAAACAGCAAAAAGCGCAAAATCCATATATTCATCTAATACTGACCACACTCAGCTACAATCTCCACAGAAATGAGAGGATCCATGTTGCTGAGTCCATAACTTTGAAGATGTTAAATGTTGAATCTGATTGATTTGTAAACCCCAGCTTCCCTTGTATACATACACTTGTGAAATTTTATTGCACCAGCACATAATCTGTTTTGATTTTAGGCATCTTTACTTTACAGAATAATTTGTCCTTAACATTGTTCTTCTGAATAGATTGCACAACAATAAGTGATTGTACTGATAGTACAGGGATGTTTAACATATTCCTTTCAGATATTTTTCTTTCTTTGGTTTCTTTGAACTTCAGGTATTTTTGCTGGCAGAAAGTTAAAAGCTCCCACTGTGGGTCATAGTCAAGAATTTGTCCTGAACATACCCCCCATAAAAAGAGAATTGTTGTTTTCACCTTTTTGTACAGATTAGACAAACACAGTCTGCAATTTAATTAGATGGCTTCTGAGGTGCTAGAGGGAGGTTTTTGTTGTCATCATGCAGAGCCAAGCTGCAAGTCCCTACATCTCTGAAGCCTGTGATGCATTTATAAAATGTTAAACAATAACACCCTGTAGTCCTGTGTTTAAAGGTACAAACCCATTTACAGTGCACAAGGAACTTGCGTTTCTGGATGCTTTTCATGCTTTACACTTGTTTTACATAGTTTTATGTGTGTGTCATTAATTTTCATGTCGTTTCTGTCCATCCTACTATCAGTGTTAAAACTCAAGAAGTAATGTTTTGTGTTTTAACAGACAAACCACAGCTCAGATATGCAGAACAACCATTGTCTTAATGTTTATCTCACCTTAACAGTAATGGTCAAAAATGTTTTCTTGATGATAAAGACAAAACTGGGTGCAAAATGTAAAAAGTGTAAACTTTATTAAAACATTGTGTTCAGTTTTAGCTAAGAGTCTTTTTTTTAAGTATTTAGTTGATTAGCACAGTGCACATCACTCATCACATCAGCAACATGCCTCAATATGCCAGAATTAGCACAATATTTAAATTTCTTCCTTAGTCCTAAGGCAGGTACTAAAAACCTAATGCACATTTACATTCACCAACCACAGCCTTTCTCAAGCAATGCAAAAATGCTTAAAACAGTTTCACATAAAGTTGTTCACACAAAGCAAACAGACCAATACAATAGACTGGTTAAAATACAAATTTGATCTATGCTCCAAGGGAAAAAGAAAACAGATATTTTAAGTGTGTGTACATAGCTGATATGTTTTTAATCATCATCTTATCTTTTTTTAAAAGACTGAGTCATGGTACTAAAAATATTAGATATTTTTTAACATGTTCTTAAAATGTGAGTCTAACATCAAGATTCTTACATTTTTCCACCACATCAAGCCTTTCTCCATTAACAAGTACACGTGATTGTTTCCAACATTGTGAAGGGAAATAAACAATTTTTTATTGGATTGAGATGTAAACAGGAACGCAGAAGCTGCTAAAGCACTGGTACTTTAGCTGTAGACAGTATATCAATCAGTGACTTTTTGCTTTGTTCTGGCATCTGCATGTAATACAGTATCATCAGCATCAGCATACAATTGCATTTTAACATCCAACCAAACATTTGGTAAGTTGTTAATACAGAGAATGAATAAGAGTGGTCCTAATACAGAGCCTTGTGGAACTTCTCCTATGCAGTTATGTTATGATTGTGTATTGCCAATGTGGACAGCCTGTTTTCTGTTTGATAAAGATTAAATGTATGGTGTTTTTTAGTCCAAAAAACAGCTCATACATCATTATCCTGATCTGGGCTGTATTAATGGAGTGATTCTGACAAAATCTAAACAGAATTGATTGGAGAGGGATTGTGCAATTATTGTGATGTTCTTTTAACTGCATATTAACCCACTTCTCTGTCACTTTTGAGATGAAAGGGGTAACATTGATTGATAATTATCCATTTTGTCAACAATCTTAAAGACTGATATAATTTTAGCAATCTTCTATGTGTTTAGTATTCTACCTTCATATAACTCTGGGGGCTCTTAAAAGAGTTATGTGATATTGCTGATAAAACATAAAAATGTGCCTGGCTTTAGAGCCTTTAAACAAATAATTTTTTAAAACTTGCAATGGGAATAAAAAAAGGCACTAAACGTTGTATTACATGGATAATACAGTTAAAAGTACTTTTGTGCAGCAGCTGGTGAAACACTGTTGTAAGCTTGATGAATTTTACACTGGAAACAAAGATTGGTGAAGAACAGCAACTGTAACTTCAAGATTCCTTAACAATTCTTTTGAACTCAATGATGCTCTCATGGATTTTATCTGTAGGTTGTAGAGGGAGTGTGAATAAGAGTGTCTTTATGTTTCAGTAAAAAGATTTACATTTCCTTTTCTGAGTTCTCGAGGAGTTCTTCCCTACAGAACACTATATATTATCTTCAAGACTCTTGGAGGGCAAGTTAACAGCTGTTGTGGCAGGAGATGTTTGATTGACAGTAAAATGTAATGTATCCCTGAATAAATCCAATATTTTACAATAGGTCAAAAATTACTTTTTAGCTGACAGCTGAAAAACAGGAAAATGGCTCAGATGAAAAACTGACATTTGGCTACATTTTTTTCAAAGGACAATGTTTTTTTTTTATATCTTTGATTTAGTCTTTGTTTTTTTATTGTAATTTTTTTCAAAAATAATTTGGCCATTGCAAACAGAGTAAAGTATATATGTTGGTGCTGACAAGCTGCTGAAGTTAAACAGCAAATTCTAGTAAAAACTTTGTAGTTTTTCAACTGTACTTTTCTAACTTGCCAACAATTCAAAGAGTTCAAAAGTTAAGTTTTTGTCTCGAGACACTTTTCTATTATCTACAACAGGTTCCACAGAAAGGTTTTCATCTACTTCTACCATTAATTTTTAATATCCACTTAATCCTTGCAGAGGAAGTGTACAGACGGGTTGGTGTCTATTGCAAGTGGTCAGTGGATGTATACCTGTCCCGATTTACACCCCAGACAGGTTGCCATTCCATTAAAAACTGTTCCAATTTCTAGATAGTAATAACATTGATTTGACCAAACAGTTAAAATTAGATATTTACATACACTGTATAAAAAGGCACATAACTGTTAAATAGCTAGATAATATATTGCTATAGATAATATATATTTCAAATTGTCTACAAATTTCGTGAGTTTAAATACATTTCTTTAAAATTTAGGAGAATTGTTTTTAAACTGTATGACTTGGGACAAAAGGTCACAGGACATGTCTTCAAAAATTAAAGTCTTTATCTCTTTGTGTGTTTGAAAACTGTAATTTGACATTTTATGGTGCTTTATGAGCAATGGCTTCTTTCTTTCTGAGTGGCCTTTAAGTCCAAATTGGTAAAAGACTCATTTCATAATTATTTTCTTATAGCAGTTTTAGACAGGATCTTCACAAGGTCTTTTGTTTCTGTTCTGGGATTTATAGGTCTCTGTTCAGAATAGTAAAATAACTGAACATTATGGAGTTTATTAAAAATTTAAGGTGCCATCTTTTATGCATCTGAAACCTGATGCATCTGAACCTAGTTTTTTAAAAAATTAACAAACCATGTTTTCCAAAATTAATGAAATTACTAGAATCTTTAAACCAAAACAAACACGATTTTTAAGAACAAGTAAAAAAAAAAAAAATGTAACTAAATGAGTCCTAACAGCAGTACTACACCAGTATACACCAGGTCTGGTGAATCTTCCTCATGGGTTTGCAGCATTTGATTGTGTCAGGTAATGTTGTAAAAATACTCAAAAAACATAAATATGTAAATAAAACTTCAAGTCTGAAGCTGTCAAGAGAAGACTACAGCTGGCATTGAGTCACTGTGTTTCTTTGATTCGGTCAACAGCTGAACACCAGTGCTTTACACCTATCATTGAGCACAATTGTCTGACTTGAGTTATCCATTTGATAGACCAGCAACCAGTCTAGAGTGTTTGTTACATCTTTTCCAGTCTCTGTTAAGACAAGAATTTGGTCCTGTGAATTTGCATATCTTAGTCAGACTTATCTGTATGTTAAGTAATCTAAGTAATCACTACATCCGGTTAGACTCTAATTCATTGCTTGTTCTTCTGCCATTACAAACCAACCACATTGACTACAATTATAAGTAGTATATACTAAATGATGCAATACAACCTATCATACACGTGGTTACCCAAATTTTTGGTTCAGAAAGACCATTGAGGGGAAAAATAATGCACTGTACGCTTTTTTTCCCACTCTGTGATGAATGTTATTTATAACCTTAACTGGAATTATGTCAACTGAGGATAAAGTAAGTCGAGCAGTCAGTGACTGCTGTAACTATTCATCAAGTCGACATAGCTCCAGGGATGTGGCACAGTAGTGGCCAAAGCTTAGATCAGCTATCTGTTGAACTATTAAAGTTGTGTTCTGTGTAATATCAGCCTTATACAGTACAAATGAAAAGTTAAGATATTCAATTCAAAAATTATATATATATATATATATATATATATATATATATATATATATATATATATATATATATATATAAATTAATGGTTGTATCTTTTTTAAAATGGTACAATGGTTTGTATCAGGTACAACAATCTATTCATCCAAAATTAATTTTCATGTCATATTACAGTACTACTTATGGACAGACTAAATTACTGACATTGTGTTTGTAATTTCAGATTTATATGCTATATTGATTTTAATGTCTAATTATGTTTTTGTGTTTGATTTTCAAAGAGATGGGTCAAATTATTGACCTTTCTCCAACACATACTAGCACACAGTGTTAACGTGGGTTGCATCAAGTACATATTCAATGAAGATT
The DNA here is from genome assembly GCA_014839685.1 of Anableps anableps. Lineage (NCBI taxonomy): Eukaryota > Metazoa > Chordata > Actinopteri > Cyprinodontiformes > Anablepidae > Anableps > Anableps anableps. Next base: position 15,616,659 of record CM026067.1, on the reverse strand, counting down.
TTCTAAGTAATGTTGCATGAATATGTACATATGTGTTATTTTTGTGATTATTGTGCAACAGGCCACATGTGCATCGGAACACTGCAAGTCAACCATAAAGGTTTCTCCTCAAGCATAAGCCACTACTTTATTCATGAGAGTGTTCTCAAGAGCTATCTATAATGTATGCTGAAGCCATGGCCTTTTTGCTGTGAGGTTTCGACTTTAAAGAAGGCTACCTCTAAATCAATGTAAGATTAATATAAAAAGACATCTGGAGTACCTTGAAAGAAAAGTCTGCATCCTACTTGTTAGATCTGTGCACAGGGATTTGCTTCTAATTTATCATCAAAGTTTGCAGATTAACATTTGAGAACACATGGTAGGACCAAACCTTTTCCTCTATATTGTTTTAAAACACACCAAACTTGGTAAGATACTCTAACTAGTAAAAGAGCCTTGTAAATAAATGGCAAATTTGTTGCAGTCTTCTGAATTCTATTTTCAGGCTTTAATATATGTTGCTCTCCATGTTATGTTGCATAGGAAAAAAAAAACCTGTATTTTTTATTTTATTTATTATTTTCATTCAAGAGGGCACTGTAATGCCAGAAGCAATAGGCGGGTTTACCTTGTCTTCAGGTAGAGAGAGAAAGGTTTGATTATTGACAGCCAGAGACACCTGAGGGCTGTTTCACAAAACAAGATAGCAGATCAAGCTGGGATTTTTCCATATATCCTGGATGAATTGAGCCTGGACACAGTTTTTAAAAAAGCAGCAGCACATGAGTTACCATAGGGATTTATCCTTTGCAGCTAGCCTGCTCCAGACCAGGCTAACAGCCAGACTTAGTTATTCTTGGTGCCTTATCTGTTCAGTCAGCGGTCACGCTAATCAGAAACCCATGTGTTGTGTCAGTGATTACATTTTCTTATCTGTCCATTTTGGTCTTCTTATTTTTATCAGTGTGCATTAAAATACCACTGATTCATTTTGTTTTTTTAGCCAATACTATTATTATTTTAAAGGGACAGTATTATGTGTTTTTAAGGTACATAGAATAATTTTATAACATTATCAATTAACTATTGATAATAGTTAATTGATAATGTTATTATCAATTAACTATTTTTGTAACAACCTTCCGTTGTTACAAAAATGCTGTATATATCAAATATGACCTAAAATAAATTTTACTTCATAATGTAATGCCTTGAAATTGGGCCTCTGTGTCTTTAAGAAAGTCCTGCTCTTTCTGAAACTCTGCCTCCAGGAAGTCATCACAACAGCTAACCCTTTAACGTTTTTACCAGTGTTTCACTGAGAAGTAGCTCATATAATGTTCTCAATGATGCACAGATCCACCAGGTGTTTTCTTAATTGATGTTGGCTAGTCTGGAGGAGCTGAGTGGGGAAGTCGCGGAGGAGAGGTGCTCTGTAAGGCGAAAGCTCAGAAGCTTGGATACTGTAACTCTGAGTAGCAGCTGGGTCTTGAAGGTGGAGCTAGGTCCATCCAGGCGTTTTGCATAGCTGAATGGCTGCCACAGGAGATCAAAGGATTTCTCAAACATGCATGAAAGAATCAAGGCAACACTCCAGGTATGTTTTTGATGAAGGTTTAACATTATAACATGATGGAAAACTCAAAAAGTCGATTCTACATAATACTGCCCCTTGAAAAATTATGATGTTAGAATATACCATTATCAATTTTATCAATTTTATATTTTGTGGGCAATATTACTGTTCAATTGTGTTCCTGAAGACTGCTGCTGTTCCAAGTTTGACGGAAAGGATTTTGATAGACTATTGCATGTGCTGAGCGGATTAGCGAACTCGCTGACAAAGAAACAAAGGTGTTGTAATCAAGTCAGATCATATAAGTTGTAGCATACCCTTCCAAATGAAGGATGATACTTTACTGATGAATTTTTAGGTTTAATGGCAATAAACCATTTGATTGCTGTTAAGCTTCCTTTGTGCTAACAGTTAAACAGGAAGTTGTCACTTTGAAATAAATGCATCAAAGCTGAAACAGGAAATTAACCATATTTAGAGCTAAATAAAGGTGATAAGTGCCAAAATGGTATCCAAGTAAATAAAAAAATTTGTATTTAGGGTTATTTACATAGGTATTTCCAAACACGTGCCGTGCTTTACAATAGCATGCCCAATTTATTTATTTATTATCAATCACATGGTCTCTTGAAGAAATCTGTGGATATGGATTTACCTGAATTACTTAAATTATATTATAAATACACGGCTTGACATAGCCTCACCTCCTGAGCCTAGTTTTATCGTGAAACACATAAAGCCAGGATGCTCTGATTACGTTATGTCAAGTCTAGCTTTATCTTTTATCCTGGATTGTGCTTTTGTGAAACAGACCTCTGTTTGCCTTTGTTTTGCTTCAGTATGTTTGCTTAGTGTTTGGCAACCACAGAGATGCTTTTGGGATGTATGTTTCAGTTACTTTTTGTAAATTATCTAGCATAATGTAATTTTATTTAGTTTAAATTTTTTTCACCTTCTATAAGATTTTGTGCATAAATATTTACATTACTTTGTGTTACTTTAAAATGGATTTAAAACATGTGCAGTTAAAATCTAAAGTTTATATAAGTATTTATTAACTTTGGATTATTACATTTGTTTGCTGAGGCAAGCATTTTAATTTATTTTATGTAACTTTGTTTATTGTTTAAGGTTATCAATCTATAACTGATCAACCAAAAATATTAAAATATATTTTAATATGAGTGAAGTTGTCTTGTCCTCTGTTGGATGCTATGCCTAGTTGAGTTTAGGCAAAGAGAAAATAACTTGACACACAATACCCTTCTTAAAAAAAGTTTTAGAGAAATACTCATATGATGCAAAACATTTTTAATCCCTAAAGTATATTTGTGTAACCTGAGAAAAAAAATCCCTTTAAGCTATACGGGGATTATCCTTTTTATTATTTATAGCCTTTGACCAGAAATTTACAGTCAAGACTAGAAATTATAAAGCGAAAAGTTGCAAAAATCATTTTACTTTTTGTGTTATGTTCGACATTGACAAAGCAACCAAAAAAACTTTAAGTTCTTCCCTACCCTTTCTCTTAATGTTTGAAACTGAAAATCAATCAGAAGCAGGACTTCAATATAGTCGCCTTTCATTCCACCTACACTGAGTTTTGGGCAAGGGCAGGTATTTCAGGAGAGTCATACTTCTTTCTGTCTTCTCCACTAATGAGACAAATGAGCAGACTCTGCTGCTGTTTGACCATGCATGCTTAAGTAGCTGGCGACAGAACAGGATGGAACAGGAAGCAGGGTCTTTAAAAATGACACTTCTCTGCCATATACTGCTCCCCCAATAAGATCTTGTTTTTGTCTGCTTCTTTGCAACAGGCTATTTTCATTAAGGGAGAGCAGTGAGATGAAAGGTTTAAATTCAGAAAAAGTGTCTTCAGTTCACATGCTTATTAGGATTTTCCCACATCTACAACCACTGGAAGATAACAGTATTTTATACTGAATGGAGGACAGGTGAGCAACATGAGACACTCAGTTTTCTTTTTAAAAACTTTATCTTTGTACCTTTGTCAAATATTTGGATTTTAAAGGTATGTGTATTATTAACAATGGGGTGCAGATTACAAGGTACCCAAAATTAAATTCTGTCATTTAGTGACAGAGAGGGCCACACATTAATTAGAGACTAAGTGTACAGTGGTGGTTAGATGATATACATTTTTTTTTTTTTGGCCTGATACTCATCCAAGCCATTTAAGACTGCACAGACTATGTTCCAAAAGTCCTGAGCCATTGCTTGCATTTTCATGCATCTCCTACAACTGAGTGGATAAACAGGAGATATCAATCTGAACAGATTGCTATCCCATCACAGAGGCACGAAATGAACAGAAATGAAATGAACCTGACTAACCCAAAAGAATCAATTCATGCACATGCAATTTCTACACAGACCAGCACAGCAAACCTTACACCTTTCTGCTCTGATGGGAGCCATGGAAACGGCAAACCACTGTGCTGCTGTACAGCCTTACTCCAGTTCAACTAAACTGTCTTATTAAATATTTTTTGTTCAGTTGCACTTCACAATGTTATCATTTTCAAATTCTTTCAGTTGGCTATATGCAATATCTCATGACTAGTATGACAACAAAACAGTTTAGTACAGTCCAACTTGGCATGGCTGTATAATATTTATTTAATAATAATATTTATATATTTATTCTAGCTGAGCGAATCATCTGATTATAGTAATGTTCAGGTTTTGAAGTTGTTTCTAAAGTTGGCCAACCTGATTAGTTTGTTAAAATAGCAAAATAGGAAATACAGTATTTTCCCCCCTCTAATAGGATTTTTTTTTATTTAAGAAGGAAATATCACTTCTGAGTGCTGCAGGAATAACAGGGTCATCAGAGATATAAATCTTTGCCTGTTGTGGTATGGGGGAATGGCTGGAATTGTTCTTGCTCTCCTCTGTTAACAATGAATAAATAGGCAGTTTAAGCTTTGCAAAGAGATTTCTGGTAGATTATTATTTTACTTGATGCAATAAATTTCCTCTAAATTAGTTATTCCACCTCTTTCAGCTTTTCTAAAGTCTGTTTCAAGGTATGCAGCATTTAACTGAACCAAGGAGTCAGCCTCATTTGATTGATTACCTTCTTTTTCAGAGGGGCAACTCATTATATTGTGCACAATAAGGCTGTAACAATGTCAACAAGATAATCAATTTGTGTGGGATGAAGATTTTAGATAGCTGCTCTCTGTTGTATTGACACATAGAGGTAAAGAAATTAAACTGTTAATATTTTTGTCATAGTACTCCATTGATCTATAAGAATTAAGTTTATTCCAATGTATCAAGAAGATAATAAATATAAACTTAATGGTTATCAAATGTGGTCAGAAAGACAGGTTAGTGAAAAAGTCCTGTTGATTGCTTGTTTTTATATACAGGTACATCTCATTAAATTTGAACATGTGTTTCGATGAGGATCATTTGTCCGATTAAAAGTACCTTTTAAATAGATAAACAATAATATTATTGTTTTAAGATCACTGTTAACTAATAGCATAAAAATGGCATAGTAATGCAAGTATACCCTCTCAAAGATCAATAAACTAATTTCTAAAGAACATTTAACACTGGAACTGGTAGACATTTAAATATACAAAATACATAAACAAACCAAAAACAAATAAAATGGATTATGAAGTCTCTGTAAACAAACTTGCCCTTCAAAATATATTATTCATTAGGTTCAAACAGAGAAAACAGGCAATACTGCCAGTTAGGACTTTTGTGGAAAAAAAGTGTAAACTTACTACTGTGTACTGGGTGTCAAATGTTTGCAGCATTTTTCGAAATGCTGGTTTTTCAGTGAGATTAAAGGGCAGCATCTCTTTAGTGATTAAGCAAACGACTGTCTTAGTGTGCACCATTTTCCACTAGCCTTTTTGTAATTTGTTTGTCGATTAAACACCCCAGTGATTGTGGATTATCAGTAAGACGGAGACAGCATATTGGTTGTGGGTTTTTTTTCCAAGCTGGGAAACCTGTATTGGATGATTACGTTTTAGGTGCAGAAACATGTTTGTTGTATTGCCTTGTTTAGTTGCTACTGTTTCACAACAAATCCAGCAGGTTAAGTCAGTGGTGTCCAAAGTCGATCCTCACGGGCCGGGATCCTGCATGTTTTAGTTCTCTCCCTGGTTCAACACACCTGGATGAAATGATGGCTCATTAGCAGACCTCTGCAGAACATGCTGAGGATGTAGTTTATACCACCATATATATATATATATATATATATATATATATATATATAATATATAATATATATATATATATATATATATATATATATATATATATATATATATATATATATATATATATATATATTTTTTTTTTTTTTTTTTTTTTTTTAAACATGCCTTAAAATAAATTTGACTTTGCAATTTGACACCTTGAAATTGATGAAATTGACCTCAGTCTCTTTAAGGAGCTCCTGCTCTCTCCGACACTCCGCCTTCAGCATGTTATCACAACAATGTCTTTCCTTTCCAAGGAAGAGTTTTGGGTAAATCGGCAGTGCTTTGTTTTGTTTGGGTTTTTTTTTTTCGCAAATTGATAAAACAATTTTTTTCAAACTCTGGAAGCTTTGTTGCAAGCAATTGCTAAATTCTGGTATGGTTTACTTACAGGATGCCAGTTTACATAAATTTCTGGTGGGAAACGATTAGCTTTAAAGTTTTTAAATATAATAAAGTTATGCATTTTTATAGTTTTTTACAGTTAACTTATATAAGTGACAAACAGACTGAGTTAAAGGCTCTTTTATAGGTAACTTATTTTGGAGAAAAAAAAACAGTTTGGGCTTCTGTGTGAATAGTTTGTGTGGATATCCACATGTTTTATGTGTTAATCTGGCTTGTGTGTTTTTGTACACTCCAAACATTTATGGTGTCCATATTACAAACCTGGACCACATCTGGACTGCAAGTCCAGAAAGACACAGATTGTTGAAGGGAAACACAGCTGAATTACCTGTGGAACTGACACTGACGTCTGCTGGGGTTAGTCCGGAATAAAGATGAACATGCCTTCCTGCAGCTGTTTGCTTCCTGATTTGATCGTAAAGTCCCTCATTTGGTGGGAAAACAGACAAACATTGAGCCCAGCCTGTGGAGTGAGTTGTAGCACTAATCCAAAAAATGTTATTTTGCATTTAGTTTGAATTTTGATAGTAATATAAGACATTAAAATATTTAAAAATGAATAAAATAAAACCATTTGTGTTTTATTTTATTTTCTGCTTTTTAAATTTTAAACTGCAGCCATTAAACTTAAATAGCACAACTATACATGGGCAGGTTAAGGTCAGTGTAATATTCCCAGCACTCGTTCTGCCCCATATTGTGCATTCAGGCTCCATTGTGGATTTCCTAATCAGTTTAATGGCCAAAAGAAAACCTCCAAATGCTCTCAAAAGGCATTAGTGTCTCTGCAACTTTATAATATTTTAAATTGTAGAAAAATATATAATCTATTTGCATTTTTGATTTTTCATTCAGAAAAAAAAAAACATGACTCATGGGTTATTAGATCATAGAGAAAACACTGAAAATGTGTGGTCATCAAGGACAATGATATGCACATGCAGGCGCACTACTATCTATGTTCAACTTTCATAGTGTCCAGTTTGTTGCATGTGTTTGGTTGTCTGTCCTCTGGAGTAGACCATCTGCTCTCTCCTATTTATTGCCTCTATCCCCAGTTGTATTGTATCCTTCTGGTGGTCTTCCACCCCCACGCCAAACCAGACACCAATTAGAGCGTTATGCATTAGACTTTTCACTTCTGTCTAGCACTCATTATGTCATGTTCATTTAGAGTTAGCTTTACTGTCTTCCACTCTGTGAGTACTTTAAAGATTTCCAAACACCCACAAACTCTCACAAATGAGACTGGGATAATGGGAGCCAAAAAAGGGAGTGAAAATGTGTGTTTGCATGTGTGTGTGCGTCTAAAGAGAAATGAAAGATTTATAAACCAATTCTTGTCTCCTGCTGTTATGAACTAATAGTCAAATGCCAAATCTCTGTAAAAACAGTTAATGCTGTGTTTATTGACTGAAAAGTCTATAAACAAACAGTGCACTGTGCATTAACTTGAAAATCTGGGCAAAACCTGCAGCTCTACTTAGACATAATGGGACACTGGAATGGTGGTTATGACATTACTTAAGATTTTAAACAAAGCAGGCTCTGTGTGTGTTTATATAAAATTGGGCATTTCATGTTTAGGTTGATGCTTCTTACACCCAAAATGCATCTCTTAGGGTGTGTGGTACTTCTTAAACAATGGCTAGGATAAATTCAGTTTTCCCAATGATGAAACAGAGCTTAAATAGTTCTACCTTTATGTTGCTAAAACCTTTTACACAGCTTTGTGTACTGTAGATGCTTATGCTAGTGTAACCACCTGAAGAGTGAACAAAGGACATACACAATAGGACACTTTTAAAGCCTTTTAAGATAGGCTGAAAGTTATAGGTACATTTATTTTGATTTTCTCTTTGTTAATGGCTTTGCAAATTGAAAGTGTAAAGTCATTTACCCCAATGCCTTCTCAAAAATGTCAGGCTAGAGGACTAAATTCTGTATCATCCATCCAAAATGGTGAAAACACAATGTGAATATTACAGGACTCTATTCTTTCTTTAATAGGTCTAAAAATAGCTGTAAAATTAAGATTTAGGACACAGGATGTATAATGTTGTGCCAATTTCTTTAAATAAGAAAGTGATTTTCATGAAGCCTGGTTGCTTAACTGCCAATTTTGTGTCATTTGCATCTCATTAGCCAAAGAGGATAACATAGTACAAAGTCTCTCAGTGGATTGGAAATCTAACTCAGTTGGTGAACTGCTTCCCCGAGCAATGAATCATATGCTATGGCAGAGAGCTCCTGTGTTGTTTTCTGACACTGGTCAGAATTCCAAAATTTTACCATCTAAATGATCTGGGGCCTCAAGTGAAAAGGAAAACACATGAGGGGATACTGAAGCATAAAAGGGTACAGAAAACACCTTTATTACCTTATAAGAGAATGATGCAAATGGAACAGTGCGAAGAGAGCAAGTTTTGAGCAATCATGATAGTTTTCTGACCTAAGATAGCTTGGCTTAACAGCTACTTTGGGTGTCTGAGAACAACCCTTTTGTTCAGTCTAGGAATGGAACTATCCGTACAGGTACAGCTGCTGACCATACTGAGTCATTTCAGAAGGAGCTGGGAGATATGTTGGAAGTAGTGAGATTAAGTTTTCCGAGAGTAATTGGAGCTATTGACTGCAGACACATTACTAATAGTACATGCAAAAGCTTGGTCTCTTTGTAAATCAAGCTCTGTTTTCAATTTTTGCAATGTTTTAACTAAAATTAGTATGTAGCCATTCAATTCAATTCAGTTTATTTGTATAGTGCCAATTCACAACAAACGTCGTCTCGAGGCACTTTACAAAGAAAAAAAAATTCAATCATACATACATTCCAATTGATCCTAGTTACGAAACAGTACAGTCAACTCAATTATTAATTCAAAGTAGTTCAAAAAGTTTCTAAGGAAACCCAGCAGATTGCATTGAGTCACTGACTTGCAGCATTCAATCCTCCTGCATGCAGCAACCACATGGCAATGTGTCGTTGACTTTACAGCAGTCCCTCAGACCAAGCATGCATGTAGCAACAGTGGAGAGGAAAAACTCCCCTTTAACAAGAAGAAACCTCCAGCAGAACCTGCTCAGTACAAGTGGCCATCTCCCATGACCGACTGGGGGTTTGAGAAGACAGAGCAGAACGCACAAGAAAAACAGATGAACTAATGTAAGATTATTTTCGATGTTCATCAAAGTAAAAAGCTAATAGCAGGAGAAGGAGAACGACTGGTTGATTGCAGCATTATCTCATCTGAAGCCCTCCTCTAGGAAGGTATCACGGCGAAACAGAATGTCAGACCAGCTATAGCTTCTATGGAGAGAAAATAACTGAGCGTAAACAAAAAGTTAACATTTGAAATAACAGCAAATAATGCAAATTGGAGAGTAATAGAAGAAGAAAGTGAGAAAAAGTGGTCAGTTTGTCCTCCAGTAGCCTAAGCCTATGGCAGCATAGCTACAGAAATAGCTCAGGATAACCTAAGCCAATCTAACTATAAGCTTTATCAAAATGGAAAGTTTTAAGACTAGAATTAAAAGTAGACAGGGTGTCTGCCTCATGGACTAAACCTGGGAGCTGGTTCCACAGGAGAGGAGCCTGATAACTAAAGGATCTGACTCCCATAATACTTTTTCAAATTTTAGGAACCAACAGTAAACCTGCAGTCTGAGAGCGAAGTGCTCTGTTAGGAACATATGGAACATAAGAACATAAGATCTCTGATGTAGGATGGAGCTGATTATTAAGGGCTTTATATGTGAGAAGGAGAACCTTAAATTCTATTCTGTAATTATCAGGGAGCCAATGAAGGGAATCTGAAATAGGAGAAATATGATCTCTCTCTTTAATTTAATCAGAACTCTTGCGGCAGCATTTTGGATCACCTGAAGGCTTTTAACTACATTCTGTGGACTTCCTGATAGTAAAGAATTACCGTAGTCCAGCCTTGAAGTAAAAAATGCATGGACAAGTTTTTCAGCATCACTCCTGGACAGAGTACTTCTAATTTTGGCAATATTCCAATGATGAAAGAAGGAAATTCTAGAAACTTGTTTAAAACGGGACTTAAACGATACACCCTGGTCAAACATAACAGAGGTTCTTTATTATCTGACGCCAATTTAATGCCATCCAGATCAAGTGATTGACAAAGTGTCTCTTTCAGAGTTTCTGGTCCAAAAACAATCACTTTTGTCAGAATTTAAAAGAAGAAAATTAGTGTCATCCAGGTTTTAATGTCCTCAAGACATGCCTATAATGTACCTAATTGATCGGATTTGTCAGGATTTATGAATAGATATAGCTGAGTATCATCAGCATAACAGTGGAAATTTATCCCATGCTGTCTGATGATTTTTCCAATTGGAAGCGTATATATATATATATATATATATATATATATATATATATATATATATATATATATATATATATATATATATATATATATATATATTTGTTTTACTATATATATTTTTACTATATATATATATATATATATATATATATATATATATATATATATATATATATATATATATATATATATAGTAAAACAAATTGGTCCAAGCACAGAGCCCTGTGGTACTCTACAAGTAACCCTAGAGTGAGAAGAGGACTTATTGTTCACATAAACAAACTGGAATCTGTCTGAGAGATAAAACTTAAACCAGCCTAGTGCTGTTTCTTTGATACCTACAACATGTTCAAGCCTTCCTAAGAGAATATTGTGGTTCACTGAGTCAAAAGTAGCACTGAGATCAAGCAAAATAATAACAGACACAAGTCGATTATCTGAGGCCAAGAGAATGTCATTTGTAACTTTCACAAGTGCTGTTTCAGTGCTATAATGAGAACTGAACAACTAGAAAGTTTTTGCCTTGCCTGGATTTTTCTTCTGTATTGTCATATAACGACACAGTGAACAATGAAGGTATGGACTATAAAATAAAACTGCAGAATTAAGTATTTTTGCCATGTATTTCAAGATCGATCAAAATAGCACAAAAAATGACTTTTCTGGACATGTTTTTGTATGTTGATGTCAGGCATTATTCAAATGGTGCCATTTGGAGTCTCCAAATGGCACCATTTGGAAAACCCCAGACATCCAAACTTGAAATGGCTGTAACTCCTCAAAGCTTCAACATACAGTCATCATTGAGGGTTCTCCTGAAAGGTAATGCTCAGAGGAATACTCTGCTATACAGAAATTCATTGATAGTATGACAGAAGTATAATTATAAACAAAATAAAATGGTAATCGTGGGCTGGGGTGGCGTTATCGCCAATTCCTCAACACCATGTCATCTGTCTGCAGCTGGAGTTGCTGTCTCCTCCCTCTTGTGCTGCTCCTGTTGGCCTCTGTCTCTGCTCCCAAGCTCTCACTGCTGTTTCTGCCTGTCACTTTGCCCCTGTTGCACAGAAATTTCCCCATCATGGGACAATAAAGGATATTTCTATTCTTTTATTATATTCTCCTGCCCCATGCACTTACAGGTGTCTAATTGTCTTCATCTGACAAAGAACCCTTCTCTGCCATTTATTTGGCTGGATCCCACTCATGATCAGATGTTGTCCTAATTTGTAAAAGAAGTAAAATGTTAGGTCATTATTCACAGAAATCCTAGTCTGTTTTCAATGACTGCCTCAACACCCAGAACAAAAAATTGGTATATCTAAAATAAGGTTACAGTAAATGGAAACATATACACATAGAATAAAAATACACTGTCCTCCAAATAATTCTTCTCTCATACCCAACTTACAACAAGCGTTGCACAAGTTTTCACCTTGTGCAACGCTTGAAATTTGTCCCATTAATACAGAATTCTATTGTGCAGGGGGGGGGGGTTTAAGTCTCGTGCTCTTATAAAATTCATAAACTTTTGAATTTTGAAAAAATATTTACCTTTATAAATTTATATTGTGATAGGGGATGATGAAACTTAAGTAAACCATCTTCATTTCTCATGTAATTCACTGAATAAAAAACAAGCCAAAACTTGGAGTCAGATTTGTTGCAAAAACAAAAAAAATAATGATAAATAAATAAACTCAGAGAGCATATATGTGATTATTACTTGTTGACTCTGAAGCAAACAGGAATGGCTAAAATCCATTTCTTAAAAACATATATTGTCTGATACATTCTTTTTTTCTCCATTCAGAAGTTTCTTTGCCCACCAGAGAATGAGCTTTTCTCACCATTTTGACATATATTCCATGACCTTTAATATTTAAAATTAGGATACAACTTCAGATACACGTTTTCTAGACATTAAAGGATCCTAAATAACACATCTATGTCATATACTATGGTGACCTCTTTCTTTTCCACTGGTAGCAACCTGCTTGTAATGACCTAAAAATCCCTAAACAGCTGGTTAACTGATAAGAGAATATTAATGTCAAATGTTCCTTCCTACAAGATAACTCAAGCAATACACTTGATGCTCTGACAATATGGTGAAAACAACATTGTGTGTCTGTGTGAGTCTTGTGCTGGTTTCAATGAAATTTAACAGTTTATAGAAGAGAATTCATGGATGTGCAACCTTGAAAAACTGTCTTTCTTTCACTAAAGCACAATGTGTGGGTGATAGTGCATGTGTGCATTTATTCAAACACTATGAAATAGTGGGTGCATAAAAAACTGTGGGAGGTGAGATAATGTGAATATTCATGGAGGCTTAGAAATGAAGTCAGAGTTTCCATGGCTAGACATTATCTTCTCTTGACAATGCAATTATAGTTATGGTGGTGCAAGTAACCTTCTATTTACTGTCCAGGGGAACCAATAAATTGCTTCCACATTTGTCACAATAAAGCAGCCATCAGACTCAAGGAGTGTGGGTGTATGAGTCTTGATGCTGAGCAGCTGTCCAATTAACTTGGTAAGGTGGATATGCACCCATGGCACTAACATGCCACCATCTCTGGGCAAGATAACAGAGTGAAAAGACAGTCACGGTCCCCAAGAGCAGAACTAGATTGTGACATATTAGGAGATCTGTTGGTAACAATACAGTCTTAACTTCTTTTTATTAGTAGTGAATCAGATCGAAATAAGCATTGTCATGTTTCTGAGATCTAGATATGACTGGACTCCAATTGCAGCCTGACTTCTGTACTCAATTCGTTTTCAGTAGCCCAAAAACAAATAAAGCTGTTCTAGAGTGGATGAAGTTCTTTAGTATGACACTGCTTCCTACTTCTGTACAAAAGTAATGAAATCATATGTGCTGTTGATGTGTTTAACAAATTAATACATACGCACCAAATTATTTTTGGTTCAAGTGATTTCATTGAACCGTGTTTTGAGACAATTAAATGTTTTAAAAAAAATGCAAGTTTATAGAAGATACAGTGGGTTGCAAAAGTATTGATACCCTTTGAACTTTTCCATATTTTGTCACATTACAACCACAAACATCTATATATATATATATATATATATTATTATTTTTTTTTCATTGGAATTTTATGTGAAAGACCAACACAAGTGGTATACAACTGGGAAGAGAAAGAAAGTTATATATGATTCAAAACATTTTTTACAAATAAAAAATTGAAAAGTGTTGTGTGCAAAAATATTCAGCCACCCTGAGTCAATACTTTGTGGAACCACCTTTTGCTGCAGTTACAGCTGCAAGTCTTTTAGGGTATATCTCTACTAGCTTTGCACATCTAGTGACTGGAATTTTTGTCCATTCTTCTTTGCATATCAGTCAGATTAGATGGGGAGCATTTGTGAACAGCAGTTTTGAGATCTTGCCACAGATACTCGATTGGGTTTAGGTCTGGATTTTGACTGGGACATTCTAACACATGAATATGTTTTGTTTTAAACCATTCCATTGTAGCTCTGGCTTTATGTTTAGGGTCCTGCTGAAAGGTGAACCTCTGCCCCAGTCTCAAGTCTTTTGCAGACTCCAACAGGTTTTTTTCCAAGATTGCCCTGTTTTTGACTCCATCCATCTCCCCATCAACTCTGACCATCTTCCCTGTCCCTGCTGAACAGAAGCACCCACAGAGCATTATGCTGCCACCACCATATTTATCAGTGGTGTGCAGTGTTAGTTCTCCGCCACACATAGCGTTTTGCATTGTAGTCAAAAAGTTCGATTTTGGTGTCGTCTGACCAAAGCACCTTCTTTTACATGTTGACTGTGTCCCCACAATAGCTTTTGGCAAACTGCAAATGGGACTTCTTATGGTTTTCTTTTAACAATGGCTTTCTTTTTGCCACTCTTTGGTAAAGACCACATTTGTGCAATGCACGACTAATAGTTGTCTTATGGACAGATTCCCCAACTTGAGTTGTGGATCTCTGTATTTCATCCAGAGTCACCATGGGCCTCGTGGCTGCATCTCTGATCAGTGCTCTCCTTGTTCGGCCTGTGAGTTTAGGTGGACGGCCTTAGCTTAGTAGGTTTACAGTTGTGCCTTATTCTTTCCATTTCCGGATGATGGATTAAATAGTGCTCTGTGAGATGTTCAAAGCTTGGGAAATCTTTTTATAACCTAAGCTTCCTTTCCTTCCACAACTTTATCCCTGACCTGTCTGGTGTGTTCCTTGGACTTCATGATGCTGTTTGTTCCCCAATATTCTATTGTATCTGAGGCTGTCACAGAACAGCTGTATATGCACTGAGATAAGATAGATAAGATTACACACAAGTGGACTCTATTTAGTCATTAGCAATCATCAGGGCAACTTCTGAAGGCAATTGGTTGCACTCAGAGAAAAGGGGGATGAATACTTTTGCACACAATACTTTTCAGTTTTTTATATGTAAAAATGTTTTGAATTATGTATAATAATTTTCTTTCTGCTTCACAATTGTATACAAATTTGTGTTGATCTTTCACATAAAATTCCAATGAAATATATGTTTGCAGTTGTAATGTGACAAAATATGGAAAAGTTCAAGGGGTTATGAATACTTTTGCAACCCACTGTACATAAACTGGAAAGATATGGGATTAGAGGGACTGTGTTGAATTGGGTCAAAAGTTACTTGGAAAACAGAAAACAATATGTACATTTGGGAACTTTTGTTTAAGTGTTTGGACATTGATTGTGGGGTTCCTCAGGGTTCAGTGTTGGGGCCTAAATTATTCATTATTAACATAAATGACAAAATATTAAAATTGTATTATTTGCAGATGACACTGTCTTTTTTGTTGACGACATGGAGAAGTTTCTTAGTGATGTAACTACAACTATAAAGAAACTGAAATTATGGTTTGATGTGAATAAGTTGTCCTTACATCTGACCAATACAAAAATAATGTTATTTGGGAATAGCAGATCAAGTAAAGAAATGAAAATAAAGATATATGGAGTAAACATTGAATGAGTAAATGAATATAGATTTCTTGGGGTCATCATTGATGATAAAATAACATGGAAACCTCAAATTAGATATATACAAAGTAAACTCTCAAAAAGTCTATATTAAATAAAGCTAAACATGTCTTGGAGGAAACAGCTCTCCACACTCTGTACTGTTCCCCAGTCTTACCTAATTTGTCATTACAAAGTTGGCTTTCTATCACCTGAAGAACATTTCCAGGATCAAAGGACTGTGTCAACAACATCTAGAGAAACTCATCCATGCATTTATCTTTAGTCGCATTGATTACTGCAACAGTGTCTTAACAGGTCTGCCTAAAAAATCAATCACACAGCTGCAGCTGATTCAGAATGCTGCTACTTGTGTTCTCACTACGACCAGGAAAATAGAGTACATCACCCCAGTTCTAAGTCCTTACACTGGCTCCCTGTAGCTCAGAGAATAGACTTTAAAATACTTCTGTTAGTTTATAAATCACTGAACGGCTTAGCGCCAAAATACATTCAAGACCTGTTGTCATTGTATCAACCTTCCAGACCACTCAGGTGTTCTGGTTCTAATCTACTCTGCATCCCCAGAACCAGAACCAAACATGGAGAAGCAGCTTTCAATTTTATGCACTACAAATCTGGAACAAACTTCCAGAAAACTGCAAAACAGCCGACACACTGAGTTTCTTTAAATCAAGGCTAAAAACCCATCTGTTCAGAGCTGCCTTTGATTAGTGGTAAGTAGAACATTGAACTATATTTGGTTGATGATCCTTATGATTTTGATGCATTGATATTTGCTCGATGATTTTGATGATTTTCATGTTTATTTGCTTGATGATTTTGATGTTTTCGATGATTTTGATGATTTGCTGTATACTTGATAGTTGTTTTTATGATGTGATCTGCTTTGCTGCTGAGATGTGCTATACAAATAAACTTGACTTGACTTTGAGTGCAGAGTTGTGGGGCAACATCTACAGAGCTTCATCACAGTCATTAATAACATTGCAAAAACAAGCAATGACAGTAAACAATACGGTTGATTATTTGGATCATACAAACACATTATTTATAAAATTCAAACTGTTATAATTTGCTGACATAATGAAATTACACACAGCTATTATCTTGTTTAAAGAAAAAATAATTTCTTACCAGATAAAATTCAGAAGCTTTTCTTAAAAAACAAAGGACTTTATAATAGAAGGGAACAATGTAAATTTAAGATTTTAAAATTCAGAACCACAAGAAAAAGCTTCTGTATATCTGTATGCAGGGTAAACTGTGGAATGGTTTAGGCATGGAAATCAAGCAATGTCAAAGCATAAAACAGTTTAAAACCTCATTTAAGAAGATGGTCATCACTGTATATCAATATGAGAAATAATTACTGTTATTACTGCCATTATCAATGTTATTGTTACTACTTAATGAAGTTGTCTATTATATATCATATTACTGCATATGATATATTTATATAGAAAAAAAATGGATGATGCCACTGATGAAAGAGGGGTGGGTGTAAAAATAAGTTTATCTTCTACCCATGTTTAAATATACTTCACTGTTGTTCCTTTTTTGCTTGCTTTTGTTTTAAATTTATTTTCTTTGTATGTAACTTGGTTTATTCTTTTATTACTCTACGTTCAATAAAGTCAAATTCAAACAACTGTAATCTTCAATGGTGGAGAATTTGTATGGAGTGTGAATCAAAATTTTCTATTAGTCTTACATTGTGCAACACATTTTTTGCCTTCTATCAAATCCCTTTCCCACTAGTCCTTTTAGTTTTAGTTGAAAGACTTGCAAACTGGATGGCTTACAACCAAAGGAGGGTCATAACAGAGAAGAGATAGAGTAGATAAGAAAGCAGAAAAGAGAACATGAATAGAAACACAGGAATAATATTTGTAGACAACCTACTGAATCCCTATCAACTAGAAAACTGCTTTTGATTTATTAAAAATGTTATAAAATAGTTACACTTATATAACCCATTTTAACCTTGTCTCGGTTCTACAAAGCATTACGCTTTTTATTCAAGGACACACAAAGAATTTATTATATGTATGCACCGTTTTCATTTCATACTACTTTCAATGTCAGTCACACAATGATACAGATATTCAGGGGACAATGTGGAGTTCAGTCTTCCTCGAGGAGATTTAGAGGTATTGATGGACGATCGTCACACTACTGATCTGCAGAAGCTCTAAATTGCCATTATGTACCAAGTTATGATGGTAAGGGTTTTGTAATTTTTCATTATCACCATTGAAAAGCATGTTTTTATACAAAAATGAATAGAAAAACAATCAAACCTTTACGCATGTTTTTATAACATATTCTATAGAGACTTATTGAGAGCTGTGTATCCTTAAGAAAGTAAAATTGTGCCTGACATAATTTTACCAGTCTAATATCCACAAATGTTCATTTTATTGCAAACAGACTACATTCACATTTTCCAGTAATTCATTTTCCATAGCCACTAAATCCTTCTCAGGTCATGGGGAACTGGTGTCTATCTCAAGCAGTCAGGTGGTCAAAACCAGGTTACACTTTGGAAAGGTTGCCAACTTTTCCATGGCCAACACAGAGACAGCAAAAAACAACTATTAACATACACACGCATCAAAAGCCAACTTAGAATCTTCAGTTAACCTGGCATGACTGTTCTTAGACTGTGGGAGGAAACTGGAGTACCTGGAGAAATCCCAAATCTGCACAGGTAAAAAGGGCAAACTTCACAAAGAAAGGCCCCAGTGAGGATTTGAACCCAGAGCCTTCTTGCTGTAGGGCAGCAAGCTAACCATTGCTCGCCATGCCACCCACATCTAAAATCTGCCAAATAACTAAAGAACCTACAGGCATCTTAACATATTTATGACATTACAAAATTTAAATATACTTGATGCATGTCTAAAACAGATACTATTTTACTAGGTGAAGAGAATGTGTTTCACAAATCCCTAAATTATCAGAGATATCTAAAGATGTTTCCAGGGGGGAATTGACATATTTTTGCCCAGAATAGACTGATTGACTTCCAACAATTGCTCGACTGCTCTAAAGCAAATGCAACAGTGAGACAGTCCTGTAGATTTCTCACAGATTTAAGACACATGTTTTATGCAACATTGTCTTAACAAATATAAATCACTAAACTATTTAAACA
The DNA here is from genome assembly GCA_014839685.1 of Anableps anableps. Lineage (NCBI taxonomy): Eukaryota > Metazoa > Chordata > Actinopteri > Cyprinodontiformes > Anablepidae > Anableps > Anableps anableps. The sequence continues at coordinate 15,597,903 of CM026067.1, read as the reverse complement.
TTATATGTCATTTTTTTCTTAAAAACTCTAAATGTGAGAATGTGCAGTGGAGTTGCAGTCATCATTCAAACCAAAACCACAGGTGTGGAATCTGAGGTGTGATTGTGAGTGATAGTTCTCAATAATTGTTTTGGAACATACTCACTGATAATGAAAATTATAATGATGACCAATGGGAGCAGTGTGACCAACTTTAAAAAAAATTATCACGTTACACACAGCCAGAAATAAATAATACAATCCAATTTATGATGGGAAACTGACAATATCCAAGTACTGTCAGAAATTTCAAAATGCTTTAAAAGGATTTAGTCTTTATCCCAAATGAATAGCTGTACTTTCTGACCTGATCCTTTTCAATGGCATGTTGGAAATTAGTTAAAGCTTTCTTGATCGTTGTATCTTTGCACTGAGTAAAGTATATACTAGACATACCTGCATCAACATGTCCTAAAATACATCCCAAAAAAATATTTTGTCTCACTAACCAATACAGATGGACAGTTTTGATAAGTCTGTCACCGGATATAATTTTCCAGGAACCTTGTGGTCTCCAAGATTAGCTGTGTGGATGTTTGAGATTGAATGTTTGCAATTTGCACCTAGTTAGCGCTACACCAGGTGGCCTCAGGAAAAATATAGATTGGGGTGGTGACCTTCCTCTGATGTTATGTTGACAAGTATGACAGCACTTCTAAAACACAGTTTTAAAAATCTAAAGTCTATATAGTAAATTCTACAGCACATTTTGAGAATTAAATGAGTGATTTCAAATGAGTGTGAAAGTCCTCACTGTGGCAAGTTCAAAGATTATTGCATTTTGAATTTTTGATAAAGCTGTATTTGGTCAGTTGTATTGATTTTATCCATTATCCCTAACTGTGTGCACTCCAAACCAGTATGCACATAATATTTAAAAAAAAACACTAAATCTTTGCTAATTTTCCATGTATTCTTCTCTTTTTCTGGTTAACATATTTTTAAGAAGGTGTTGTGGTATTGGTTTCTAAACCAGATTATAATAGACTGGTAGAGCACTTTTTAGTTCCGCTCACAAAGCCTTGGGTGACAGTCAGTTGTTGAGCAGTGGCATCAAAGAGAATTACCTGACCATTCACAAACACAAGAGACAATAATTACTTTTGTGTCTATTTTGCCATTTACTGTCCAACAACTGATCAGGTTATTAATTATCAAACCTGCCAAATGACACACACAAAATATTCTCTCCAAGGCAAATATTGGTTTGATCCCTTTCTCAACCAAATAAAGTGAATAACAAATGGATCAAGGTTATTTATTTGCCATTTATGCATAAAACCTACAGTCCAGGCACAATGGAAATCTTGTGCAAAGTTTTCTTAGTCAACAGTTAAAGGGAAGTAAAGATATATAAGATATAATAAATAAAAGCATAAGACAAGAAGGTGAAATATGAACACACATTTAAATACAAATGCTGGGCAAATGTAAAGGGTAAGCTATATTGCACCATTAGAATATTGCACAGTTAAGAGTATTGCACATTACCAGAAGGGTATATGACGCATAACCATTTCGATATAGTAATATACCACATCATACATAATAGATGAAGTGAGGTAGTGTAGAGTCATTATTGCACATGTTTAGTAATTTTATTTCACCATCATTCTGACTGTGGCAGAGTAGATTTGGGAATACATTTACATGGGCTGCTCAAGGACTACAACAGACATGTTTTGCTTTTTGAAATCATCAAACTGTTTGAAAATGAGGTATCCATACCTCACAAACTGGGTATTTGTAGTGCATGATTCCAAGAAAAAGCTGAATTGTAATAAGATGGAATGAAACATCAAACATCTTGACTTATCTATCATCAGCTACAACATATAGGAAATTCTGTTCATTATATGGATTTGGGCACTCTGAGTCACTCACTAAAGTGATCTGGTTCACTTGAGTCACTTAAGGCGATGGTATTGCTCCACTGTAGGTTCAGAGGGCAATAAAGTGCCCCTTTCACAAAACACTTCAAGCCGGGTTAAGGCTTTTGCCCTCAGCAGGTGTTTTGAAAAGACCAATACAGCAAGGGGGGCAGAAGCCAATGTATTAAACTAAAAAAATATTTTATATATTTTACAACATGACAAACATGAGGAACCATATGTATTGGTTTCACACAGAGGCAGAAGTAAAATTCATGATTATACCTACCACTTTAAACTGGAAGACCACTGACCTATCGATGTCAAAGCTCCCCCTTATTCAGAGAAGACAAAGCTAGTTGCAAAGTTCTTTGCAACTGTTGCCATAAAGGATCTGTGATCATTGGGAGTCCTTGGAAATTGGGGTTTTTGTACGATGGAGCTTTTTTTGGATATAACATAGGGATGTTTTTAATGTTTCCTGCAGTTATCTTTTTAAGTCTAAAGTATTTAATCTGACCTTTTTTGTTCACAGAGTTTTTAAAAATTGCTGAAAATTAATAAAAATGTGTTTTCTTGGCAGAAATTTTACTTTGATGTCCCTTTATGTATGTTTGAACAAGACTGCTTCAGAATAGTTTAAGAAGTATCACAGATCCAGACAGCAGGCACAATTATTTACATCACACACAAACAAAGATGTGCATTTAAGCCTAAAAGTCTGCAAAGAGCAAAATAGGATTGTTTCAAATTACTTCAAATTATTTCATTACCAGCAGAGCTCTTTTAAGTGATGAGGCATATGTCTTCAGAAGCTTTACATTACTCTATGCTGTCAGAAATTAGTTTATTTAAAATAGAGACTGACAGACTGTTAAAAAAACTGATTTCAGTTTGACTCATCTTTTCTACAAACAACTGCTCAAAAAAACTCTTATTTTACTGTATGCCATTTCTTAACACTATTACAAGGGAAGGCTTCATAATCAGAATGTGGTAAACATTTGTAGCAATCATATGCTGACACTGAACTATAGGCATAAGCATAGTACTATTCTCAAACTATTTTTCTGCACAAATGGGGAGGAATATACAAAGGTATCATCACTCCTGAGTACATGTAGGTTAAGGTCTAGACTTGCCCGTCTGTGTGATTTATGAGAGGTTGAACATTTACACCTAGGCTTTCCCTTGCTGTCTGACCAAGTCATTCATCAGGCTCCATATAATGAATGGACTTGTTCTCTGCACTGGAGCTAACAAGACGGTGGGGTCCTTTGAGTTCAGTAAAACGAGATTACAACCACTGGTCAAGCCCAAGAAAAGGGAACAAATCCTGCTGGAGTTGGAGCAAGAGCACAAGGCCACATGGGGGTGGGGGAACTGGCAATGAAGGCAGCATTATTTTGAGTTTCTGTCACAGTCAAAGGTTCCTAAATGACAATGCAAGATAAAAAACTTAAGGCATTACTACCAAGAAATGTCATACCCCATGACACATAGATTTGCATGCATGGATTAACACACTCGATTTAAAATAACAACAGTCTGCTACTTTATTGATTTATATAAACATATAACTTTTCACACTTTTTTCAATCTGGACCTTCCTCAGGGAGGTCAATAATGCTTAACTTGTTGCAAAGGTGAATCATCCTGCCTATTTTATTAGACAGAGCACTCTGGCGAACAGAAAATTAACTAGGTATGCTTCTTTATTTGAACCCTCTCTTTGTTTGGTGGATCTTGAGGCCTTTATATACAAAATGTTCAAGGTAAGACTGTTGCACTTTTTTCCTCTGTGTTTAAAATGTGTGGGCAGAATATGGGAACATAAGTCAATAAAATGGAGCTTTAGAGAATTTCTTAGCAGCTCTACAATGCATTTGTTTGGAAAAAAATGTTTAAGCACAAGTGACCAGAAATTACAAGTGATCAGAGAAAATCTGAAAGCCAAACTGGATTTACTATGTTTTATGTTTTAAAACCCAGACCAGTATAAAGAATGGTGCAAATTGCATAAGTTCATATTTATGGCAGGTTCTTACAGATGGAAAAGAAAATTTAACTTCTGCTTATGTATAAAAGTCAGATGTTAAATTAGTTTAATGAGTAACAGAGAAGACAAACAACCCCTGGTGGTTATTGTCAAACAAGACTTCTTTGTTCTATTGTATCTGAAAACATTGTGAGCCAAGTTGGTGTTTCAAAGCAGAAACATTTCAATAAGAAATGTAGAAAGACAAGCAAGTTAAGGCACGTTCAAGGGCTGAAAGAATTAACGCTTTTTAAAAATGTCATTGTTTTGTAATATTGTCATTATTATTATTATTATTATTATTATTATTATTATTATTATTATTATTATTATCATCACCTTCAGGATCCTATCTCTCCCAGATGTTGAGTTAGATTAAAAGAATATAATTATAATCACAGCTGGACAAAGCCGTGCTACCAGTTTTCATAAGAAGTATTTGCTTGACACATACCTGTAAAGCCTTATGTTTTTTCTTTACATATATATCCCTCTTCAACTCATTTCTTCAAGCTTTTTAGGACCTTGATTAAACACACAGATATCCATTTCACCAACACCGAGCACATTCAGAGGACACACTACCTCCAGGCAAGTCACACAAACTAATATATACAACGACCAGTGAATCTACTCTCTTGAAATCCCCCATGTCCTTTATCTGCCATTCCCATACCTTTTACCGACTGACTTGAAGTATGATATGCCTAATGCTTATACAAATTAATTCAGGTGAAGGGGGGTGGGGGTCTAATGACAGTGAGCTACCCATGGGTCATTCTTTTAGCTAGATCTGTCATTTCACAATTTCTCTGACAAATGTTCAGGTCTGCATAACTAAGCAGTATATTTGTCTAGCCTGAATGATCGGCCTGGTGGCTGTGCATAAGCAGAGATATCCAGGAAGGATTCGCATGCAAAAAGAAAAGATGTATAATTGAAGTTTGGTGATATGTCTTAGACTTGTTTTCTCAGAGAATTTTATCAATCTACTTATATAAACTGCTTGTACCCCAACACATAACTTCTAGCGCCGCTACAGCAGCTCTGACTCGATTAAGAGTATTTTCCTTTAAAATCTTATTTAGACACGCTGTATATTGTTTTGTTGCAAGTCTTTTTTTTTTTGTAATGCTGGTTCACGCAATGGAACTGACTGTTTTGTGGACAACTTTGTTTTTATTTCTGTTTTTTAAGTCTTTTATGTTCGGAGAAGGCATGAGCGGCCATGAGCTCATTGTTTACACCAGGGATCAGTTACTAGCTCTCGGTAGTTCCATTGTTCTGCCTCCAACCAAGCAGCCCGACATTCCCCATGAGCTGAGAAGGAAGAGACGTGGGACTCACATGGGCATTGAGTGTCACAACCAAGGAAAAAGGTACAGACCCGTCATCCCATCCATCATCACGGGAAATATAAGATCTCTTTCAATCAAAGTGGACGAGCTGGAAGCTCTAGCGAAACTTCAAAGGAGCTACCAGGAGAGCAGCCTCATCTGCCTAACTGAGATGTGGCTAACTGCGCTAACTCTAGACTCTCACATAAACATGGACAGTTTTCATTTACTCTCTGCCGACAGAATGAAGGAGAGTGGTAAGAAGAAAGGAAGGGTCTGGCTGTGTTTGTGAACAATAGATGGTGTAACTCTGGACATCTAACCATCAGAGAGACGCTTGGCAGTAAGGACATTGAACTGCTAGCTGTTAGCATGGGGCACTCCATTTTGTCCCTTTCAGCACTTCAGTTGAGGAACGAGCTGTGAAAAATCAATGTGCAAGAGGCTGCAGGTCCAAAGGGCATCAGCTCCAGGCTCCTGAGGTGGTATACAGATCAACTGTGTTGCATCATGGGATACATGTTCAACCACAGCATGAAGCTGGGGAAAGTACCACAATTGTGGTTACCGGTACCAAAGACCAAACATCCAAAGGACCTCAGCAGCTACAGGCTGCCCTGTCATTGCATCTGATGAAGACCTTTGAGAGGCTGGTCCTCAAACATCTACACCCCCTGGTGATGTCTTATTGGATGTGCTGCAGTTTGCCTAGCAGCCTGGCATTGGAATGGCATCATCTACCTACTATGCCGAGCTCTGACCCACCTGGAGAAACTTAGAAGCACTGTGAGGATCATGTTCTTTGATTTTTCCAGTGCTTTCAATAACATCCAGCCAGGACTTCTGAGGGACAAGCTGGAACTGTCAGGAGTGGACCACCACATGTCCCAGTGGATACTGGACTACCTCACTGGTTGCACACAGTATGTAAGGACACAGGGTTGTGTATCCGACAGGGTGGAGTGCAGTACAGGGAATTGTGCTGGTACCATTCCTCTTCACCTTCTACACTGCAGACTTCTCTATCAATGCTGGACACTGCCATCTGCAAAAGTTCTCTGATGACTCTGCCATAGTTGGCCTCATCACATGTGAGTACGACAGTGGACTCAGGACTTTGTGGGCTGGTGCCAGCGGAACCACTTCCTGTCCTGATCAATGCCGCTATAACCAAAGAGCTGGTGGTGGATTTCCGCAGGCACAGACCCACCTCACTGACACTGGTGAACATCCTGGGAGTGGACATTGAGATCGTGGACTCCTATATGTACCTGGGTGTTCACCTGAACAATAAACTGGACACATAACACTGATGCGCTTTACAGAAAGGGTCAGAGCAGACTCTACCTGCTGAGGAGGCTGAGGTCTTTTGGAGTGCAGGGGGTGCTCCTAAAGACCTTCTTTGACTCTGTAGTGGCATCAGCCATCTTCTATGGTCTGTATGTTGGAGCAGCAGCTTATCTACAGCTGAGAGGAAGCAGTTAGATAAGCTCGTCAGGAAGGCCAGCTCTGTGCTACATGCCCCCTCGACCCAGTGCAGGTGGTGGGAGATAGAAGGACTTCGGTGGCAGACTGCTGCATCTTAGGTGCACTAAGGAGCATTATAGGAGATCCTTCCTCTCAGCAGCTGTTACTCTATAACCATCATTGCTCCTAATAAACTCAATAAGTGTTTATATCCATGCTAGTATTGTACAACTTTACAATTTTTCTATTGTCATGAACTGTAAATAGTTTGTACTTTTAATGCTCAGAGACATGCACACCTTGTACCCTTTTAATTAACCAACTCAGTTGCACATTCCTCTGGACTGGAGTATATTTTACAGCTACACAGTATTTATGTTGAAATTTTGCCTTACAGTATTTTTTTTATTCTTTATTCTGTTTTTATATATTTTTGTATTCTAGTCTGATTTTTTTAGTAAGTTTTTGAACAAAAAGTACTTTTCGGAGTAGTTTTACTGCAATGTACTTTTTTACTTTTACTTGATTTTGATGATTTGCTATATACTTGATTGATGTTTTGTATGATGTGAAGCACTTTGAACTGCCTTGCTGCTGAAATGTGCTATACAAATAAACTTGACTTGATTATTATGAACTTTTGTTACACTTGATTAAAATTTCTGAATACTCTATCCAATACAATACAAATAACAAATATATTTTAACCAAAAATCTATGAGACAGAAGACAAACCTACAGACCTCTTGTTTCTACACCAGCTATGTAGTTGCAATGTTTTCTATCTGCTGTTGGGCCATTTGGAGATTAAGATACAGTAAACACTACATATTGTCACTGGAAGTACATTACCCTGTTCTGATATACATATTACCTACTGTAAGTATTATTTTAGCTATAGTTCAGTATTGAAAAAATGATTTGAAAGTGTTTCTTCTGCCTGTCATTTTTTTGTATTTATTTGTAGCATTTTTTGTTTTACTCTTTAAAATGCCAGAATTTGCACATAACTTTATATTTTATCTTTTTGATGACATCATTTTAAAATATTTAATCCGATTTTATGATAAGTTACTCAGCACTTGAGTAGCCTTATTACCAAATACCTTTTTACTCTTACTTGAGTAGTTTTTTGGAAAGCTACCTTTTCCTTTTACTTGAGTAAATATATGTTGAAGTAGCGCTACTCCTACTTGAGTACAATTTTTGGCTACTCTACCCACCTATGCCTATATTACATTCTTTGGTGTATATTTAATGCCAGGAATAAACCCAGTCCTCTTTATTTTCTGTGCAGAAGTTTTGCTCACTATTGCTTCTCATATATTTAAATAAAACTTTGTCACAATAGAAAAAGCAAAGTCAGAGAGGAGACATTATGCAGGATCTTCTCAGGTGAGAAGAACTTGCTGAGAAAAAGATATCTGTCGAAGGGAGAAACCAGGGAGGTAGGAGGATAGAGGAGCTGAGGAGGGTCAGGCAGGTAAGTGGGTTCCAGGTGGGAGGTAAGCTCAGGTGAGTGATTGGCAAAGAGGCTTTTGGAGGGTGGAGAGGAGATTGAATGGATCTTGAGAGAACAACAAGGAAGAGAGAATGAGGTATGAAAGCCTTCCAGGAAGACCACTGCAAATCTGCTCCAACCTAGCAGTCAGGAAAAAGGAATCAAGGAAAAGCAGAGTAAGTAGATAAGTAAGTAACCTGCAAAAGAGAAAGAGAGATCCAGTAGCAAGGAGACTGATTTTGGCTCTTTGAGTTTTGGAATCCATTGTTATTTCTGACACTCCTTTTAAACTGCCTTCTGATGAGCCTGACAAACTGAAGCTGGTCACCTGCACTTTCTAGTTGGTCCCTTCATAAGAGGAAAAACCACACAGCAAAACACACACAGAACAGCAGACGTCCTCAGCAGATATAAGAAGATCTGTATTTTCCTGCTACTTTCTCGAGGGCTAGCCCCTGAGCACATTTCTTGGCAAGTACAGTCAGAAGAAATTGTGAACAATAATTTCAATTTGCATTTTATTTTAAACTCTAGGCTAATCACTGAGGCTGTAAGGCAAAAAGTTTTATATTTGCAGCAATTCTACAATTTCATTATATGTGCAATTTGCTGTTCACACTTTTTGATTCTTCCTCATCTTGTCACTTCAACTGTAAATATGAAGCCAGAAGTTCTCTTTGACAGTGTCACAAATTCGCTTTACATTTGAACTGCAGCCTTTATATGGTCTTTTAGAACCAAGCCTGTGCACTATTTGGTAGTGTGTGCAATTCACCCTGGCTGAGATCCTTATCTACTCCCAAACTCTGTGTGGAAAGGCCCTAAACATGGAGCCCTTTGTTTTTGAAAATCATGGATTGTTTTTAAGAGAAATCTGCTAAGAAAAATCTTTTTTGTTACAGACAGATGAGCTACGGGATCTCCCCTGAATAACAGCTGCAGTGTCTTGAATTACAATAAATTAGACTACATGGAGCGCTGCTTTGCAAGGACCAGCAACATGAAGAGGTCATAACCTTGGCATGAGAGCCACCATGGCCACTGCTCCTTCAAATTTTCTGATGACCAACCCACGTAGATCTGTGCAAGCCACTTTCCATAAATAAGCTGTAACTGCTTCTCCCAGACTTCTACACTCGACACTGACATGCAAACCAACACAACAATGAACCACATCAATCTCACCTAGGAGGTTTTGTGCACGCTAAAAATTAAGGAAACTCTCAAACTTTAGTATGCAAATTATAGATAATGAAGTGCTGTGGGTTCTTTAAACAACCCAAAAGACCTCTCCACGACCCTATAGCAACCTTTAAGGGTCTTAAGTGTTGATTCTCAAGCTGTGGTACAGGTACAAATGGTAGTACTTGGGCTGTCTTTTGTGGTACTAAAAAGAAATCCTTGTATTTCTTTTTAGTACTTTTTACATGCTTGTATGTATGTAAGCATGTAAATATGAATGAATTAACTATGATGTAGAGCTGACAGACGCCAGCAGCCAAAAAGATGGGTTCAAACACTTATTTATTTATTTATAAAGTTTTTATCTTTGAGGTTGGAACATTGATCTAGGAAAGACATCAAACCTAACTTACTTGTAGTTCAACATCTAAACGCCAGTATGATTTGTTGATATTTTCAGTTACCAGGTTAACTTCTTTTAGTATTGCAAGCTAATAATGTAGCTATTGCAGTTTATAATGGGGAAGAAACCAAGTTAGATACACTTTTATTGATAGATAGATAGATACACTTATTTAATCCTGCTATGGGGAAGTTCATATGTCACAGCAGCATAAAACACAATTTGAAATTGCAATAAATAACTCACAATGACAATCAAAAAAAAAAAAAAAAATTAAAAAAAATTAAAAAATAAACAAAAATTAATAGAAAAACACACACACACACACACACATACACACACACACACACACACACACACACACATATATATATATATATATATATATATATATATATATATATATATATATATATATATATATATATATATATATATATTTTTTTTTTTAAATGACTATACACCACATATAAAAAAGAAGAACCTTTGATATTGCACCTAGTAAAATAATGCATAAGAAATAAGTTAGGAAACTATGGTACTGCACAAAGTAGTAGTAATTGCATAAATGAGAGATAACAGAGTGAATGGTACAGATATTTCAACAATTTATTAATGCTACATTACTGGTTGTTGGTGTTATACAGTCTGACTGCAGTTGGTATGAATGACCTGCAGTACCTTTCCTTCCTACACTGTGGGTGTATCAGTCTGCTGCTGAAAGAGCTGCTTAAGGCCCCCACAGTCTCATATAGTGGGTGAGCGGAGTTGATCGTAATTGCTTTTAGCTTAGCTAGCATTCTCCTCTCACCCACCACCTCAATGGAGTCCAGAGGGCAGTTCAGAACCTATCCAGCCCTTTTGATCAGTTTATTAAGATGCTTCCTGTCCCTCTCTGAGCTTCCACAAGCCCAGCAGACCACAGCATAGAGGATCACTGAAGCCAGCACAGAGTCATAGAAAGTTATTTCTAGTGTTCTGCACACACCAAATTAGCTCAGTATCTTCAGCAAGTGGAGACAACTTTGGCTCTTCTTGTACAAGGCATCTGTGTTATGTGACCAGTCCAGTTTATCATTGAGCTGAACCCACAGATACGTGTACTGCCCCATAATCTCAATGTCCAAACCCTGGATGTTTAGTGGTACAATTTGAGTAGCCTTCCTACTGAAATCGATGACCATCTCCCTTGTCTTGCTGACATTGATACGCAGATGGTTCAATTCACACCATGCAACAAAGGTGGAGATAACCTTTCTGTCGTCCCCCTCTGACACATGTCCAACAATGGCTGTATAATTGGAGATCTTTTGGAGGGTGCAGCTATCCGAATTGTAGCTGAAGTCTGATGTGTAGAGTGAAAAAGAAAGGAGAGAGCACTGTACTCTGTGGAGCCCCCATGCTACAGACCACCACATCAGACTCCACAGTCGTGGAGCTTCACATACTGCGGTCTATTAGTGAGGTAGTCGATGGTCCAAGCAGCCAGGTGGCAGTCGACTCCAGCTCCCTCCAGCTTCTCCCTAAGCAGTGAAGGCTGGATTGTGTTAAAAGCACCGAAGAAGTCAAAGAACATGACCCTCACAGAGTTCCCAGTGCCCTCCAGATGTGATAGTGACTAGTGCACCTGGCAGATGACAGCATCATCCACACTAATGCCCAGATGATACGCGAACTGCAGTGGATCCATGTTGCTACTCACCAGGCTTTGGAGGTGGGTACGAACAATCCTCTCCATAGCCTTCATCAGGTGAGAGGTTAAGGCCACTGGCCTGAAGTGACCTTATGAAGTTATGAGCTATATATGAACATGTGCCATCTATATCATTACAATCACTTATAAAAGGACTACTTTTTTTGGAAATGTGCTTTGCTGAGTATCATTGGTGCTAGTGAGAGAAAACCAGTTGCTCCACTGCAACCTTTTAAGTTAGCATACTTGTTAAGTGGCCTCTATTTGTAACTGCAGACAATAAACTTGTTACACCCATAACATCATGTGTCTGGCTAACAAGCAATCCTGTTGAGGCTTTCATTTTCTCTGTATCAGAGTAGTTCTGTTACTCTGCTAGTAGTTGTTTTCAAACAGCTGAGAAAGAAGAAATCTCTGGTACACCCTCCCAGGAGGGCTTTACCTTAACATCATCATCATCTCAATCATACAGTTGCTTGTTTTCTATATTTATCTAATACATCTGAAAAGTTAAGTCCAGGGTTATATGTTTTTTTTTTTTTGTTTGTTTTTTTAAATGAGTATTAACTTGTGTGTCAGCGTGACCTCATTAGCCATGGTTCACTTATTTATCAAGCTTGCATTTTTTGAACATACAAACTGAGTTTAGGGAGACAAGAAAGAAGAAAGCTTTTGAGTTTTTGAATGTGCTTCACTGAGTTAACGGATGACATTTAGACAGAAATCAATGCTCTGAGTGCATTTAGACACACTACTGTTACATTAACAAGAGATAGAATATTCTTTTTGCCTTTGTTTTACAAACCAACTTGTTTTGTGAAAAAAAAATGAAGAAAAACAGCCAGTGAAATGACTGCAATGAAGAAGTCATGTACTTTGAGCAGCGTAATTTTTTAGAAAAGGTATCGGAAGTTGATGAGATCATTGAGTCACTGTGATTTCAGCTTGATCAAAAACTGAATTCAAATAAGCCTCATAAAAGGAGAGTGCTAAGAGCTTGGAGAAAAGCTTTTATTTGCTTTAGAATGCATTCTGCTTTTGGCCTGTTGCTTTTGAAATTTGGTGACTAATGCTGCATGGTGGGGGTACTACTTGATTTAAAATAAGTCTGCTGCCAACATTGTTCCATAATCTTGAACCAAGCCTTACAACAAAAGGTGATGCAACCATATTTGGCATTCATTTGGCTGGAATAAGCTCATCATTGCTTACCCAGCAGCCCTAGTTCTGATATAACACACATATAGAGAGCAGCAGAGTTAGTATACTATGTTATCACTTTAAAAGGTTCCACTGGCCAAAATGAAAAAAAAAAAAAAAGGTAGGGACAGGTGGAGGCTGGACAGCAGGAGATAAACCTGTAACAAGCAGTCGTGTCTTCAGTTTTCATGGTAAATTGTGGATGTGTATATAATGAACAGCTGATACATTAATTAGACGTGACAGTCCCGTCACAGATGAACAAACAAACAGCTCAATAAAAAAGGCCAGGCATTTAAAATATGTGCACACATATCTAGAATATATACAGAAAAGATGCATGATCTGTTTCCCTTGAATTCCACTTCACCAGTTTGACTTCTGTTTACTAATTACATTCACATTTATTGGCCATTGAGAGAAAAGTTACATAAAATGTTGCTGACACAACTGATGAAACATTGCAGGAGTTTATTATATGCCAAATGTTATTTGTTTTTTAACAATAAAAAAACTCTAGGTGCACCCCAAAGTAGAACATAAAAATGTAAATAGGAATTATGAGCTGTTTAATTCAAACTGGTATTTTTTTTCTGAGCTCTTTGATGCCTTTGGAATCTGAATTCTCCATTAATCCAGTTGCTAACAGTGCATATCCCTTTCGTTCAAAATCTGACTGCATGGATGGGTTTTGAACTTAGCTTTCAGGATGAATAATTAAGTGCATTTTTGATGGACCTCTGAAACCGCTTCTCCTGTTGCAATATTAATTGCCTTGCCAAAATGTATTACAGATTTATTTTCAATCATTGAGCGGTGTCACCCAACCCCCAACAAAAACAGAGACGCAAACAGACGGCGTTAAATGAGGAGATTACTGACCCAATGTTTATAATTCTAGAATATGGGTGATTGAAATTTCAAATATTTTTTGCCAATGATTATGAAAGTGTTCACTTTTCTTCTTCTGTTTATGTTTATGAAGCATGTATTACCATAAACACATTGCATACAACACATTTCAAAATGAGTGTCTGCTATATTGTGCATAATGTAGACAATTTGATTATTTGTCGTTTAAAAAAAACACTGATGTGTATTTAAGGTTCTGGTTAGATTCAGCAGTATGTACTATTAAAAAAGAGATAAAAGTGACTTTAGAGCTAAAAGGTGTGTGTCCTTAGCCACCTGATAACAATCTGGGTTCTGTGTATTCCCCATAAAGAAGCAGTTTTCAATAGCTTTAAGTAGGTTAGGACAAAGTAAGTCTAAACTTTGAAGAATAGATTTAGCAGTTGTTAATGAAACCTGGTCTCCTCAGGGAGGTCATTCCAGAGCTTCCCAGCCTTAATGCAGAAAGCAAGGTCACCCTGAGTTTTCAAATTAGATTTGGGCACAGCTAAGTGTGACCTTCCCAATGATCTAAGGCAGCAACTGTAGGCTTGTAGAAGCTTAAAAGCTCAGTAATATAGCTGGGAGCAGGACAAGATAGTGTGTTAAACATGAATAATATAATCTAAAATCAACCCCAGACAGTAGGTGCAGCCTGTGCAGCTCACCTAATATTCAGCATGTGTAATGTCTTTCCTTCCAAGTCAGATTCAGGCAGTGGCATTCTATAATAATGTAATTCTGGGAAAATGTGGGTGTGTAGCTGTGCACTGAAATGGAGAAACTGAAATCTACACTCCTAATTACATCTGTTAATTTTGCTAAATTTGACTTTGACTTGTATTTGTCGTTCAGACATCCACTTACACTGAACACAGAATGAAATTACGTTTCGTTTGGCCCAAGGACAGTTTTACAACTAGGAATTAAATTTAAGGAGTCTTAAAGTGTTAAGTTTACAGAATAAATGTAAAAATCTCCACAAATTACTAAAAAAAATCTACAAAAATGAGCATAAACATCTTACATAATGTAAAAATATAAATATAGTACATACATATGGTGGTGAAATGCACCTTTGTACACCGACTACTCTGACCACTATTGCATTATGTCCAATAATATGTAACATTTACACTGTTTATTGTTGTTATTTCCTTTGATTTTGTAAGAGTGAGGATCAACTTTTGCGGAAGTTGAGGATCAGTGAGAGTTCAATAGTCTGCTTGTAGGATGAAACTGTTGTAGAACCTCACGGTTCTGCACTGAACGCTGCAGTACCTCCTGCCGGAGGCCAGCAGACTGAACTGTCCATTTTGTGGATGAGATGGATCCATGGATATCCTCAATGCCTTAGTCACACAGCATTTTTGTGCAATGTCCTGGACCAGAGGCAAAGAAGTACCAATAATTTTCTCCACTGTTTTCATCATGCTCTGAAGAGCCTTGCAATCTGAGACTTTGCAGCCAACAGCCTAGATCGAGATGCAGCTGGTCAGCATGCTCTCGATGGTTCCTTTGAATGTGGAGAAAATGGGAGATGGGCACTCAGCCATCACAGGAAGTGAAGGCACTGGTGTCCTTTCTTCACCAGAGCTGCTATGTTCTGTGATCAGGAGAGGTCTTCTGTGATTTGCACCCCCAGAAATATCGTGCTACTGACTTTATCCACAGTGGAATTGTTGATGTTGAGTGTTGTGTGGTGGTGTCTGTTCCTCCTGAAGTCAACAATTATCTCTTTTTCGTTTTGCTGATATTGAGGATCAGGTTGTTGGAGCTACACCGCTACACCACTCCATCATGTGTTTCACCTCACCCCTGTAGGCGTCCTCATTGATGCTGGTGGATGATGGTGTTAAATGCTGAGCTAAAGTCCACAGGCAGCATTCGGATGTACATGTTTTTCTCCTACAGGTGAGACAGGCTCAGGTGAACAACAGAGGAGATGACATCCTCTGTAGACCAGTTGGGACGGTAAGCAAACTGGAATGGATCAAGGGGGGGTAGGGAGGTGGGGGGGTCTCTGTTTGTGATATAACTCTTTACCAGCCTCTTGAAGCACTTCATTATGATATGAGTCAGTGCTACTGGGTGATAGTCATTCAGGCTGGTGATGGTGGGTGTTTTGGTACTGGGATAATGGTCGTAGACTTGAAACATGATGGAATAATGGCTTGGTCCACTGAGGTGTTAAAAATGTCAGTGAAAACCTGGGCCAGTTGGTCTGCACATCTTTTAAGTACACAGCCCAGGATGCTGATATAGGTATGACAGTGTTATATCACTAATCCTCAAATTTAAATTCACTCAATCACAGTTATGCATCCTACACCTTAGAGTTTAAGTGTAAAATGTTTAATTTTATGTAGTATTCAGTTTTTTTATTATTATTATTATTTTTTTTTTACAAAGATAAGGATGTTAGGGTGAAACAAGAATTTGTATAGTTTTCAAGTTTAATTTGTAATACTAGTGAAAATACTTATTTGATTCTAGAAGCCATGTTTTATTTTAATTACCTGGAAGACGTGTTATGCGACACAAACAGAACCCTATCCAGCTGTAGATAGGTGATTATCAAATTTTCTAATTTAGCTGCTTTAAAAAACAAACAAAACACAAACAAAGCAAAGGAAAAATAACTGCTCTCAGTGCACATTTTTACAAACAGCAATTGAGGGGAGTGAAATTAATTCTAAAAACCAAAGCATGGTAATTGAGAAATTGTTAAACAGCCCAATAATGGTGTCAACTACTGCAGTATTCTCCTGACAAAGGTCTTAAGTGTTTGGTTTTACGCCTGAGTAATACAGAGCATATATCGCATGACCCTGACTGCACTGATGAATCATGCAGCACTGTAACTAAATGTACCCTGGGACCCGTGTTAACAAGATGAGTGAGACCAACAAGGAACACAAGTAACATAACCTTATGCTTAGCATTAACAATTAAATAACAAATGCCAATGGGATTTGTTTCTCTTCTTCCTTCACTACACTGAGCTCAAGATTAAAAACAGCAAAGTACAAATGTCTAGTCTTTCATTCAGAGTCACAAGAATTGCAAGTTCTCATCTGAGTATTAAGAACTAGTAAGAGGCTCAAAACAGAGCAAAGAAATATGCTTCTCTGGTTTTAGGATGTTGATTTACCCAATGTCTTTGGCTCAACACTGTTGGAAGCAATAACTACAGATTATCTTTTTTGCTATAGGGTTTTGACATTTGTTCATCCATCACATTTAATCATGAAACACCTACAGGCAATTCTCAAAATGTTTCCACAGAAGTTGTACATAAGGATAAAACATTTCTGTTTTAGAAGTCAAGAAGATATACTTATTGAGGTAAAATAAATAAAGAAAAATATATATTGTGAAACTCTAACAGATATGCAAAAATGAAAAATGAAATCATAAAAGAAATTTACCTTAATATGCTTAATCTTCAAAAAAGATACTGAATTGGGAATAATTTGTGCAAAACAAAGCCTCTGTGTGCCGTTTAGAAAACCACTGACGCAACTAAACTGTCAGTATAAGTAGACTGTGGAACTCAAATGCTGAGATTTATTTGTTAACTGTGACATATATTCATCCATCTGCTTTCTTTCCAGCTTAGTTTTTAGTGGCTTTGAGGTGAGGGCAAAGGTGAGAGGGTTAATGGACCTTTCCCTGCACTCATCTGACAAGATGTATTATTTACATTCTTATCATTATTGTGATTTGTCACAGCTTTTTTCTATGCTGGTCATTTTACTGTCTACTTTTTCATAATGATTAATAATTATTATTAATGTGGATGCTCAACTGTCAGCAATTCACCTTGTATAAACCTGTTTTTATGTAGTGAAGTGACCAACATAAAATGGGGAAGTAAGCAAAAACCAAACAAGACAAAGGAGTCTGCTGTTGGCACAGTTCTATCCATTTTAGGGAAAATATCTCTCCTGTCTGTTGGTCTTTTCACCATCCCTGTGCTTTTACGAGTTTTTATTTATTTATTCATTTATTTTTCAGGAACTGACAGGCTGCCGGGATACCCACATCGCACCTCTGTTGTCGTACCATGACATCTGTCTAGCTGGTACTGCAAGAGGCTTGAGACACTCTTTAGGCTCACTAAAGGTCCTCCTCAATATTCCCTAACATTTTGTCATGTTAAAAGCTCTCTTAAGGCCTAAGATGCTTTGTGAATAACTTTTATCTTACCAAGGTAAAATTCTAAGAAAAAAATCGTAGAATTCTAGAAATTCCAAGAAGTTCCCTAAAATTTCTCAGAAATCTCAGTCTGCATTTTTACAAAGGAACTGTGGTAAGATGTGCAAAACTGAATCTTATAAAACATTTTGACCAAGTTTCAACCTTTCTTTCCCTACTTTGTCCATTCAGTCATTATTTCCTCATTACAAAAGAAAATGGGTATACACAACCATGGGTCATAAACAGTTCTGTTTCAGTATCCGATTAGCTTTGATGTTAATAAGCATTTGCCTCTGCTTGGTAACCCCAGTGGTATGTGGATGAAGCTTTCCATCACACTCCACTGCATTCTGACACTTTCACCCAGATGGTGGTGCATTCTAACACTCTATTTTCTTCTTTTCACATACTAAAACACCAGTGGAATTTTTCTGCTAGGTGTTTACCATGCATTTGGATCCCATGAACATCTGACTGATATCATTATTGGCAACAAGCACATTAAAGGAAAGAAACATGTTAAAACTGGCTCTGCACTTAATTTACACAATGTCATTTCTAAACATTTGTCAGTAACTGGTTTGACTAATTGATTTTATTCAAATAATATTTAATAATAACAATAATAATACATTTTATTTATAAGCCCATTTAAAGACTCCCAAGGTTATAGTATGAATGACACATTAAAAGAAACTTCATTATTAATATACACAATCAAGATTTTAAAAAAAGAAAAATACTACAAAACTACTGGAAAGAACAATACACCTAAAATGTGGTGAAAAGTGCAGTGGTGGTAATTAGGAAATGTATCCTTATGTAGGAAAATGAATTGAGTTGAATTAAGAAGAGAAGCTGTGATTAGAGATCTCATCATCTACCTTAGAGAAACGATGGAGGACTTGATCATAGATTACCAAGTCGAAAAAATATATGTTCTTGCTGTCTGTGATACAAATAAATCCTTGTCAAGAACAAAGTATTTTTGAGTAATCTGGAGAAGGGTGACAAACTGAAGTTCAAATCCAAATAAGTAAGTAGCAAACATTGCAACTGAAGATGCTTCCAATACCAGCTCTGAGGGGGTATTTGATGTTTGGCAGGGTTTCCCCCAGAAGTCTTACAAAGCCTGGTGGTAGGGGCGCTAAGGCAATCGTCCAGCGGCCCACCATATTTTTGTGTTAGAAAATGTTAAGTTGACAGGAAATTATGAAAGGTAATTATGTGTTATTGGAAGACATTATTGACAATACTTAAGCACCAACTATAGAGTCTTAAAAAAGGCAAACAATAAAATACAAATAAAAATAAATATAAATTTTTTTTTCACTTCAGTTAAATCTTAAGTAATTAGCCAGTGGATCTTAAAACAAACTATGTAATGCTGGTCACATTTAAAAGTAAAATAAATTAAAAGAAATATTACCTAAAATGGGCAATGATGAGTAAGCATTTGTATGCTTAACTAAATATTCGTAGGGTCCAAAATTCAAATATTTATTGTTTTACGTTTTCTTGTGTTTTCCTAAATCCTGCCGTTTTGTTTATTGATGTCTGCTGCCTTGTGCAGTAATTTGATTTGCTGGTTATGACTGGTTGCTATTTATCGAAGTGAATGCAGTATTTACAAGAAATATTCTGACTGAATGAAAAAGACTGTGTTTGGCTAGTTCATTTACATTCACTTGTTGTAAACAGTCTGTTGTTTATTAATGCACGAATACACATGCACATCTTGTATTTTTTTTTTTTTTAATTATCCTACCTACTCAGTTGCACATTCCTTTGGATCGGAGTATGGTACTTTTAATAACTGCACAGTATTTTATGTTGTAATTTTATGTTTGCTATTATACTGTACTGTATGTTTTTTTGTTTTGTTTTTTTTTGATGATGGCACCGTTTGTGTTTGTGTTTATGATGTTTTTGTTTTCATGATGTAAAGCACGTTGAACTGCCTCGTTGCTGAAATGTGCTATGCAAATAAATTTGAGTTGACTCAACATTCTTTTCGGCACTAGTGGCCTCCATTTGAAAGTAAGCCAACAGGAAGGGGCAGAGAGAAGGAAGGAACGACACCAAGGACGGGAGTCGAACTGGGGACGGCATACGGTATGTTATGTTAACACTATGTTATTCTTAATTCTGTTTTGATATATTAATATTTTTATCTTTGTGTGACTCTACATGTTTTGATTGCTAGTCACTTTGCTGCTATTACAACTGAATTTCCTCACTGTGGGGCAAAAAAGGATGTTTCTATCTTACTTTGTCAAGTTGCAGTGCAGACACAGAACCAAGCACGTTCCAGAACATGTACTGAGCGAGGATGTGAGATAAAGGCACACGCCACATATTATTCTTTGTTTACAAAAATATCTCCGCTTACATCAGCCTCACTGTGCGCTTAACGCAAACCTCTAAAAGGGCAACTACAACTTAGCTTTGTTGTATATTTATAGTCGAGTTTTTAGAGGTTCGCGTTGAGCGCACTGGAGCTGAGCAAGCGATGAGGCTTTTATACTTATGTATAAATACGTTGGTGCAGCACTCACCGTAAAGACAGCCTTCATAGAAGGATCATACAAATGGCAGTACAGGCGAACCTGCTCTGCAAGAGGACTTTCCAAATAGACCATTTTGAGTGAAAGGTGGCGCGCGATCTGCGCAGAGTTACAAAAATTCGGAGGTGCACGAGCAGGTGCTGCGTCAGCGCTGGAAGTCAATAAGCAGGGACAGGAACCACGCAACTGGTGTGTACCCCCTGCAGCCGGTTCATTGTGTCAACTATAAACCTAGCTTAACCCATCTTTGCTATCACTGTTACTGGTATATTAAAAAACCTGTTTAAAATAAATAAACAAATGACGCTTAGCCCGGCAGGGGGACAGATAAAGCATGGGGGCTGCCAGGCTTACGATACACTGGGGGAAACACTGTGTTTGGATCACATTGCAAATATGAATGTTGTGATATGGCCCTCAGTCACTAGACACTGACGCTATTAAACACTCGCATATTTCAGACAACTTGGAACTGATGTCTTGTCTAATTCTCTAATTTGTTTTGCAGATTTTCGACCATGATGATGCAGCTATCTAAGAGGCTCGCACTACATTTGTCATCAAGATCTTTGGGGTCTGCAAATCCAGTGCAGAAGGTCTCAGAAAGCACACTGGAATAGCCATTGAGGAAGCTGGGGTTCTTTTTGGTATTCCTGATGTTGCACATGCTTGTGTTTACCTGATGGACCCTATCTGCGGAACTAAGATACTCGAAGAGACTGAAATATACCTTTGAGGTATTTCACAAGATCTTCCTTGAGCTAGAGGATGTAAATAAAAAAATGTCTTCCAAGGTGCACAATCTCATGGTTAAATTAATTGTTTAACCACCATGACAGCCATGAAGGTAGGCCAAAAGGCTCCCATGTTGTTCTTTAGTTATTGCTGTTTGTTCTGTATTGGAGTTTTTTAGGTTTCCAGGTCTTCCAGGTAGCTTTAGCACAACTTTCTTAAGTGCTTAGGTTCTGCAATTCTAAGTATTTATGATTTTCTGCCCAACAACAGCTGTAAATCTTGACCTTATAAATAACCTTGGCAAACATGTACTCAGTTGCCTACCTCATGTTCGCGAGGAAAGGAAAGGCAAAGCATTACTGAGGTACTATTTATTTATTCAGTAAAAAAAAAAAAAAAAAAAGTTGATTTTTTTTTTCTTCCAGTGGAAGATTTTTAATGAGCTTTTCACAAAAAAATCTAATAAAGCTTGTTATGAGCCAAAAAATTTAGACATATAACAATATCATCTGAGATTTATTCTAATATGACAGATTTTATGTAAGTTGCACTGTGCAAGTCACATTCTTAACCTAATAAATGCAATTAAGAATGTGACTGTCCACATATTATTTGGTTTACAAACAATGGACTCCAGGCTGCTGGATTATTGCCCAAATAGAACAAAAATATTCTTCATGGGGTGGGGGAATTCAGGTGTGCTGCAGCGAGTTAAAGGTAAATGGAAGAATGCATATTCAAACTATGGTAAAAATAAAAAAAAAAAAAACTGAAAAATATAAGAGACTACACTATAAGGGCAAGTTTACAACAATTTCCAACAGGAAAAAATACTGTAAGTTATTAAAAATAGCATGCTCAGATCAAAAGAAATATCCAGCCAAGTAGGACAGTTTTAAAAAAATGTACAAGATGTGTATATTAATATTGTTATATATAGGTGACTGACCATGACAAAACCAGGAACAAGTCTCCCCAGGGGGCATTTTGAGTTATTTACACATTCTGAAAGTGTGGATTCTAAGGTTTCCAATGATGTCAAACACTAAGAAATAATGATAATAATAATAAAAATCCCAGAAGAAGATATGGCTATGTGAATGTTAGCACTCTGCTAACAAGATTAGGGAGAAAACTGGCTTCAGAGTTTCAGAAGAATTGTCCCTATACCTAATGAGTGACCTAGGGATGTTAACAAGGCTGTTCATTTACATTACTTTGCAATAACCCCACCCCCCACAATTGACTGTCAACAGATATGATTGGGAATGTGTGCAGACATAAGTGAGCTTTTGTACATGAAATCTGAAGAAAGTGTGAAGCTGCACGACAGTGTCCCAAGTCGAGAATTATTTTTTCTTCTCTTGTAACATTTACACTTAGCCTGGTAAAAACCAGCCTCTTGTTCTGCACTTTGCTTTATACGGAGGGTCTGGACTCTCAGCTAGTGAGAAACAATTGCTTCCTGGAGACGTGGACTCTGTTGAGGTTTGAAATTTTACCCAGTCGCTAATGTTTGCCTGTGAGGTATGTAATGCACCAGTTCGACGCTATGAAGTTTACCGGAACTTTCCTGGGCTATAAACAACCATCTCCCACTGTGAAGAGAGAAGTGCCAAACCAAACGAGAT
The DNA here is from genome assembly GCA_014839685.1 of Anableps anableps. NCBI lineage: Eukaryota > Metazoa > Chordata > Actinopteri > Cyprinodontiformes > Anablepidae > Anableps > Anableps anableps. The sequence continues at coordinate 15,575,145 of CM026067.1, read as the reverse complement.
GGCTGTTAATGTTAATTCAATATTTGGAAGCGTGGTCAGCATGGACTGAATGGTTTCATTCACTTCCTCCGCTGCCATTGCTAAAACCACAGGCAGACTACAATTCAAAAACAGCACAGAAAATTGACATAATCATTCACAACTTCTTCTGTTCACTGATTGGCCTGATTAAAATTCTACCGGAGGAATCCAAGTCAATGGAAGAAAGCCCAGACTGAGCTGTGAACTGAGATTAGAATTGAGCGGAATTGTGTAGGAAGGCAATGGCCAGGCTAATTTACACTCAATGTTATGGCTCTTCTCCATCTCTGTCTTCAAATGTTGCCATGGCAATGTTAAGTAGCCATATGGTCTTTTCAAACTTGCTGCTTATTGGCTGAAACCAACAACAAATGCATGTGAGCGGCCAAACAAAGCTGGAATGTTAATCAGTTCCGAGTTTCCCCACCCCCCAAAACTCAAATGCCTACCAGTCAGATTTACTGACTGTAAACAAGCTGAATTTAAATTCAAAGTTTACCAACTTAAAACCCCCAAAATTGCTATTTAAAGTATGGGATAGTTTCTTCATAACTTAAACTAGTATGTATTGCAAAATAAATGAAAATCACTCTCAGAAATTGAGAGTGATTTTTTCTCTGTTTCTGCTCTGGTGGCACACAATTTACTAAAATTTAAAAAGACTGTGCAAATATAAACAGGGATGTAAGCACTCATTGAATTTGTTGAGAGCAGTGATATTTATGGTCTAACAGGAGGAAAGATCTGCGATAATGCTCCTTTGTGCACCTAGGATAGATCAGTCTGTCACTGCAGGAATTCTCCAGTTCTGCAATAGTTTCATCCATGGTGTGGGAGACATTTTCCAACAGTGGTGTTATTCTCATCTCTCCCACCACCTACACTGGGTGAAGGGGGTATTTCAGAACCAAGCTGGCATTCCTGATGAGCTTATCCACCGGCACCAGTCCACAAAGTCCTCAATTCATTGTTTGTACTCTGAGCTGTCCTCACCTGTGATAAGGCTGATAATGGCAGAGTTATTACAGAACTTCTGAAGATTACATCCGAGGGAGTTGATAAAGAAGTCTACAGTGTAGAGGGTGAAGAGGAATGGTACCAACCTAGTTCCCTGTGAGTCCCCGTACTGCAGGCGAGCCTGTTGGAGACACAGCCCTCACTTACTGTGGGCGGCCAGTGAGGTAGTCCAGTATCCACTGGAACAGGTAGTGGTCCACTCCTGACAGCTCCAGCTTGTCCCTCAGAAGTCCCAGCTGGATGGTGTTGAAAGCACTGGAGAAATCAAACAACATAATCCTCACAGTGCTTCCAGGCTTCTCCATGTGGGCCTGAGCTTGGTGCAAGATGTAGATGATTGCATCATCCATCTCTGAAGCTGAGGGGGGGGGATAAGAGCTGAGATGTGTGAAGTTTGGGGAAAAAAAGGAGGCAGTTGTCAAAGGTCCTGTTTACACAACGACGGCAGAACATGTAAAACATAAGTGTTTTAACCTCTCATGAGCACTACGTCATGTCATTCAGTACATCAAAATTAGAAATATTCTGTCCAGGAGTGATGCTGAAAAACAAGTCTATGCATTTGTTATTTCAAGGCTGGGCTACTGTAATTCTTTACTATCAGGAAGTCATCAGAATGTAGTTAAAAGCCTTCAGCTGATCCAAAATGCTGCAGCAAGAGTTCTGATGAAAATTAAAAAGCGAGATCATATTTCTTCTATTTTAGCTTCCCTTTATCAGCTCTCTGTTAAATCCAGAACAAAATTTATTTAACTTATAATTAGACTGGCTTAGGTTATCCTGAGCTATTTCTGTAGTTATGCTGCTATAGGTTTAGGCTACTTGAGAACAAACTGACCACTTTTTCTCACTTTCTTCTTCTATTACTCTCCAATTTGCATTATTTGCTGTTACGTCAACTGTTAACTTTTTGTTTTTCAGTTATTTTTCTCTCCATAGAAGCTACACCTGGTCTAGCGTTCTGTTTGGCTGTGATACCTTTCTGGAGGAGGGCTTCAGCTGAGATAATGCTGCCATCAACTAATTGTTCTCCCTCTCTTGCTATTAACTTTTTACTTTTATGAACATCGAAAATAATCCTACATCAGTTCATCTGTTTTTCTTGTGCATTCTGCTCTGTCTTCTCAAACCTCCAGTCGGTCGTGGCAGATGGCCACTTGTACTGAACAGGTTCTGCTGGAGGTTTCTTCCTGTTAAAGGGGAGTTTTTCGTCTCTGCTGTCGCTACATGCATGCTCAGTATGAGGAATTGCTGTAAAGTCAGCAACACAATGCCATGCGGTCGCTACATGCTCGTCCAGGAGGAGTAAAAACTGCAAGTCAATGACTCGATGCAATCTGCTGGGTTTCCTTAGAAACTTTTTGAGCTATTTTGAATAATAATTGAGCTTACTGTACTGTTTGATAACTAGGCTCAACTGGAACGTCTGTATGACTGAATTGATTTATTAATTTTTTTTCTCTTGTAAAGTGCCTCAAGATGACATTTGTTGTGAATTGCTACTATACAAATAAACTGAACTGAATTGAATAGAATCATTTCCAGTGCTATTTGCATTTTCATTTTGCTGTTGTGTAAATGCAAATTTTTTTGGATACGTTTTTGGAACTGCCATGTAAACAGAGCCAAAGATGAAGGGGGTTACAGCAGGGGAGATTGGGCTGGGGGTGGGTCTGCTCTAACCTGTTGAAGAACTGGTTCAGATCATTCACCCACCCTAACTCTCCTACAGCCTGGGGGTTTGGTTTGTGACCTGAAGTTGTTTTCAGGCTCTTCCAAACCCTACTGATGTTGGTATGTTGAAGCTGATCCTCCATCTTCTTCCTGTAGATGTTTTTTCTTTCCACGATCTTCCTCCTGATTTCCTTCTGCATAGTTCTCAGCTTCTCCTTGTTTTCTGATCTAAGAGCTCTCTTCTTGGACTTTAAAAGTACCTTAACATATATTTTACCTTCTAGTGACATTGTGACTTTTTTGTAACTATAAGATGGAATTTAGAATTAAGATTATTAGTGTATTCTTTTTATGCAGAATTTATAAGCATGATTGTAAACATTAAAAATATATATAAAACAATGTTACTCTGTCTTGGCCTGTATTTTTGACTAATTAATGAAGAAGACAGTTTTTTAGTAACTTTTTTAAAGCCAGGATGCCCAGTAATATTAATAAGAAATCCAACTAAAGAATCTGGGCAAAACACTTAACTGAAAACAATGAACAGAGTTCTAAAAGGCCAGACTTGTTATGATCTGCAGTGTGTCCATTTCTGTCGTCTCACTACCTATAATCATGAATAAACATAATGTTCTTTGTAATATTGTTATGTGTGCTTTGTGAGACATTGATTAAACTTGCTCCTTAATATTACATGAGAAAGTTATCAACATTTGATACCCCAGGCTACATGAATGTATTAATTGCTGTTAATAATAAACATAATTCAGATTGATTATTGAGTATAATTGTCTCAGTTTAGTTTAACATGTTTGGTTAAACATTTAGATACACATTTCATTTTTTTTTTTTTTTTTTTTTTTTTTTTTTTTTTTTTACTTTAGAGTAATATCTGATGCTAGTTGGTACAGTTTAGACTAATTTGAAATAAGAATAAAAAACATAACTCTACAACACTGTCATTATGCACTTCATGGCACAAATCAGTACATATGTATACTTTTAACTGCAACCAAATCTCTTACCTTTGCCAGTAACACATCTGTAAGCCATCCTTTCAAAGGGTTTTGCATTAAGACTACCTTGGCACTAATTCCCAGGTACCTAATTCCCACTCTTACCTTTGTAATGTTCTTAATGAGACCCTAAGCCCTAAGATCCCTCGTTCTGCTATGTTTCACGTTCCCTTTGATCCTAAATATCCCCTTCCCAGCATCCTCAGGGGGTCCCTGAATAGTTTTACCTGCCTGCGTGGTACATTCATTCACAACCTTCTGTCTGAATATTTTAATGCATTGATGGCCCTGCTCCACATATAAAAACAGTATTTTTCATTTGTAAAATTTATGAAGTTTATTACAATACTAAAATATACCATATCAGCACAAAATGGTTCAATGCAAAGAATAAAACCGGTAATTTTGTTTTGTTGATCAACTATATGCTGCATATGGTGCATTTGAGATAACCATTTAACAATCATCCTCTTTAAAGATACTGCGTAGAACAATGGGTTGCCTTAAAGAAGCCAAGAAAGATTGTGAACTTACTGAGGTATCACCAGTTTTTCTTTACATCTTGTACAATGAGAACAATAGTTAACAAGAAATTAAGTTAACTGTTAAAGGAAAATAAGAAATTTTCCTTTTCATTGAGGTCAGAATGTAAAATTCTGTCATTTTAAACAATAACATTATGAATATGCAGTTTAGAAGAAGAAAAAAAAAATCCTTTATTATCCCACAGTGGGGAAATTCAGATGTCACAGTAGCAAGTTGAGGTAAATGGAAGCATGTATATGTAAACAAAAATCTAAAAATAAGAATAAGAGATTGTACAGAAGGGACAATTTTACAACATAAAAAAATAATGCTATACAGTTATTAAAAAAATATCATACTGAGATTAAAAGTAATGCACAGCTGAGTAGGTTAATTTAGAGAAAGAAAAATGTACAAGATGTGCATATTTCAAACACAGCATGTCATCAACTCTTAACATTGGTGTTAAATGATATTAATTAAAATTTGGAAAAAAAACAAGTGTTTTTATGTGTGTTTTAAGAAAAGCAATATGAAAAGAAAATTACCCCAACAATTAATGTCCATTTGGAAAGCAGAGTTAAACATTTGCACCATTTTATGCTGAATAAGTGATTCAAAATAGATTTTTTTTTTTTTTTTTTTTTTTTTTTTTTTTTTTTTTAAATAACTTGTTTTGCACATATTGGCTTGAAGTCACAAGAAATTTGATCAGTGTCACAATAGTGAAGTTACACAGAACTTGAATGCAGTAAGAATAAGACAACAAAATCACAATAATAAGAATAGAGTAGATAGTGCCTGTGAGCAATATACCCAATTTCCAAGCTATAACTACATGGAGACTTCTTCTAGACATCATTCAGTGATACATCGATTGATAGATGTGATTTAGACCAGGAAAACTGTGTGGTCTAAAAGGGGTCTAAACTTGGACTTAGAATTAAAAATTCATAATGTCCCCCAAAAAAGTAAATAATGCAAAAATGCCAGAAAGCATAGTAAACAGATATTTCAAGACAGCTAGATTTAACTTAATCCAAATGAATTTAATCTTTTTTTTCAGTTGTGATATTGCTGTAATAATTTTATTGAGTGAAAAAATAATTAGTACTTTTATTTATTTGAGAGCCAATAATTCAGAGAATAGTGGTAAATATATTATTTGTACTGGCCTGGTAGATAAAAACAACATGCATTTTAATTTGTGTCATAGCATTTGAGCTGTGTAGACCACCAGAGACGTAGTTTAGTTCGTTTTGATAAAAGTTAAATGAAATCAGTATATCTTCTGTATTAACAACAAAGAGAAGATGCAGTGCCCAAAGAACATTTCCAAGACATATGAGAAACAAATAAATTGTTAATGTAAAGAAAGCCCTTAAAGCTGCAGTATGTAAATTTAAAAAAAAAAAAATGTTTTTTTTTTTTTTTTTTTTTACATATTTGTTAAAACTGTCACCATGTTGTGGCAGTAAGTTATGAGACAGATAATCTGCGAAAAGATCGATCCACCTCCTCCCCAAGCCTCTTTTGGTCACTGGAGGAAGTTCCACTGGAATGGCAGATTGGGGTGGTGGTCCCCCTATTCAAAAAGGGGAACCGCTGAGTGTGTTCCAACTACAGGGCAATCACACTCTTAAGCCTCCCTGGTAAGGTCTATTCAGGGGTTCTGGAGAGGAGGCTCTGTTGAATAGTCGAACCTCGGATTCAGGAAGAGCAGTGTGGTTTTCCTCCTGGCCATGAAATACTGGATCAGCTCTACACCTTCAGCAGGGTCCTGGAGGGTGCATGGAAATTCGTGCAACCACTCTACATGTGCTTTGTGGATTTGGAGAAGGCATTCGACCATGTTCAATCCTGTGGGGGGTGGTCCAGGAGTATGGGGTACTAGGCCCTTTGATATGGGCTGTTAAGTCCCTGTATGACCACTGTCAGAGCTTGGTCTGCATCGCCGGCAGTAAGTCGGGCTCGTTCCCAGTGAGAGTTGGACTCTGCCAAGGTTGCCCTTTGTCACCAATTCTGTTCATAACTTTTATGGACAGAATTTCTAGGTGCAGCCAAGGTGTTGAGGGGATCCATTTTGGTGGCCTTAGGATTGCGTCTCTTCTTTTTGCTGATAATGTGGTCCTATTGGCTTCATCAGTTTGCGATCTACAACTCTCACTGGAGAAGTTCACAGCTGAGTGTGAAGTGGCCTGGATGAAGATCAGTGCCTCCAAATCCAAGGGCATGGTCTTGAACTGGAAAAGGGTAGAGTGCTTTCTCTGGGTCAGTGGAGGAGTTCAAGTATCTCTGGGTCTTTGTCACGAATGAGGGAAAAATGGAGCGGGAGATTGATAGACGGATTGGTGTTGCATCGGCAGTGATGAAGATGCTGTACTGGTCTGTCGTGGTGAAAAGAGAGCTGAGCCAAAAAGCAAAGCTGTCAATTTACTGGTCGATCTACATTCCTACCCTCATCTATGGTCATGAGCTTTGGGTCGTGACTGAAAGAACGAGATCACGGATACTTTCCTCCATAGGGTGTCTGGGCTCTCCCTTAGAGATAGGGTGAGGAGTGACTTAGAGTAGAGCTGCTGCTTCTCCATGTCGAGAGGAGCCAGTTGAGATGGCTCAGACATCTGATTAGAATGCCTCCTGGACACCTCCTTGATGAGGTGTTCTGGGCATGTCCCACTGGGAGGAGATCCAGAGGAAGACCCCGGACACGCTGGAGGGACTATGTTTCTCGGGTGGCCTGGGAACACCTTGGGATTACCCTGGAGGAGCTGGCCCTAGTGGCTGGGGAGAGGGAAGTCTGGGTCTCCCTGCTTAGGGTGCTGCCCCTGCAACCCGACCTTGGATAAGCGGAAGAAAATGGATGGATGGATGGATGGATGGATGGATGGATGGACTGATGCCGGGACCTACAGCGCTAGCTCCGTCTAGCCGAAACAGTAATTATTGCACAACAAGAAACATTCAGTCCTTTAAGTTTGAACCAGAGTGCATAGAAATAGAAGGGAATGCAGAAATGATGAGAGGAAATTAAGATGAGGAGGAGTAAACGGAGGAAGAGGAGAGATTGGGCTGAAAAAGCTGGTGTTTGTGCTGTTGCTGCTTGGAAATGACAATCCGACAATATGCTGCAAAGAGCTTCACTTTCTAACTTAAACTGTTTACAGTAAGCATCAGAATCAAAACATTTTCTCAAATATATTAGAATGCTGTGTTACAAAGACTTGAAGATGCTTCACTGTCACTTTAAACAGCCAATCATTATCTTCCTATTAGTTTTGATTTCCCGTTAGCTCCAGCTAATAGTGTTAACTCTAGCTAATGGTACTAGCGCTAGCCAATTTAGTGAATACTAGATTACAAGCTGATTACACCTGTTAGTTTCAACATATATCTTGTGTATAACGGTAAATGAAAACTTTGAGGTAGTTTGCCTCCATCCAGACATTTTGTGGGCTGCCCTAGTCAGTCTCTACCACCTCTACCTCTTGTGTTTTGTTTATGGACTCGATTCCACTTGGCCCTACCTGCGTCATCGGCCTGGCATGCATTTCATAGGTAAAAAAAATGGCAACCTCTGTAGGTGAAAAATATAATAAAGATATTACATTTATGAAGTAATTATGAGTTTTTACCTGTCACAAACAACAATGTTTAGGTTAATGGGAAAATTACAACATATTTAGGCCAACAAGTTCAACTTGTCATGCATACATTTAAGAGCATTTCAAAACATGTTTGCATGTAATTAGCTTTTGACTCCTGAAAAAAATCAGCTCTGTGAATGATAGAAATTTATAGACAACTTGTGCATATTTCCAACATCTTGTCAGTGACACTTTAAATCATACAAACTGTAATTTCCAGAATATAAGGTGATACTTTTTTCACGTGCTTTGAACACTGCGATGCGGCTAATATACAGCTTTTTACCAACGGCTCTTGAAGGGCTGAACTGTTACGTCATGAAGAGAGCAGTAGGGTGAATTTGCCTCAAGACAAAAGTGACATTGAAAGCAACAACAAAGAAGAGTCTGAGGAAGTGTGTGAGGCTGTTCAATTCCGACACTGAAGTAGATGACTTTAGTGGGTTTAGTGCACAAGAGGAAGATGGAGATCGTGATCAATGACTTTTGCTGACAGGCTACTGTATTTTGTTTTTAAAGCAGCCATGTTACAGGCACCGTTTGAAAAAAACATTTACGGTATGTATATGTGTCTGGTTCCGGTACTTATTACAATAAAAGTTAAAAAAAAAAAAAAAAAAAAAAAAAAAAAAAAAAAAAAAAAAAAAATTCTGTGTAAATATCTCTTGCTACAACATGGATACCTGCAGCTTATAGACAAGTGCATCCTATATATGTACAGTTTTTTTTCTTTTCAAAGTTAGTGGGTGTGGTGAATATTTAGGTGTGCTCAGTAGTCCGGAAAGTATGGTAGATGCTAGAAAGCATAAATCAAAATGTATCTTAATTTGATTAGGTATATTTAAAGAAATTTCATCATATTTTCAGCTGTGACATTGCAGTCATAATATCAAGGTCTGAAAAAAGAAAATTGGGAGAATAATGGTATGTCTGAAGGCATGTTTGCACAATTGTATTGTACTTGAAGATAGACAGCACAAATTTTCATTTAAAGTTTTGTCAAACATTTGCGTTGTAGGACAGGCTGTGCACTGACAAGATGCTTTCACTACACCACATACGACATTCAATATTTTTTCATAAAACATAAAATGTCAGTTCTTCAGCATTAATCAATAATTTCCAACCAAAGCTGCAACACTGTCAGAAAGCAGCAACACCTCTGTGACCTAGTGGTGACAAAAATAATATGCAGCACTACCAGAAAATCTCCAAGATAAGAAATGGAGTTTGACTCCTATTCATACATCCATCCATCCACTTCCTATGACCATTAAAAACATGTCAAAAACTATCCCTTTTTATCAGTTATATATCAACTGTAGCCTAGACATTTGTGGCCATTTTAAAAAATGATTGATTCACACAGTATTTCTAACAAAAAATACTCACTGAGGAACTGTGCATCATATAATACCCTCCAAAGTTATGCATTAGACAAATTTTATTTCGGTTAATATTCACCATTCCATCTGTTTTGGATCATTATTAAAATGCGTGTACTGTTTTCAGGCATTTGAAAAATAAGACTGTTATTTGTAGGGGTTTTTTGTTTGTTTGTTATTTTGTACCTAAATGTCCCTGTTTGCTTGCATGCTGGCACAAGTATAGTCTCTTGTGGTATATTTTACATAAGCCTTCACGCAAATAAGTTAAATACCAAATAGTCACAGGTGGCCCACAAGCCTCACAATGCTATTCTCCTAGCTCATAACAAGGGCAGAAATTTCTCCAGGCTGTAGAATGGAACTGGGAAACAAGTTCTGCAGAGAAAAACTGTTTAGTTAGCTCAGAGCTTTGCTACAACAGAGAAACCTTTTTTGCTGTTGTTGTTATGGTATATTGAGAGCCTTTCTGCCCTTCGAGGCCTCTCTCTTCCACCCTTCTCCCTCATCGCTAACGAACAAACTCTGCCAGGCCTTACCTCAGGCGGTTCCCTGTAATTATTCCCCAGTGCCACAAACCGGTGCAATGGGTGTCTGTTATACTGTGTGTGCCGAAGTTGGAAAAAAACAACAACTGTGGGGCCATTATTTGTCAATCAAACCCAGGGCCAAAACAAAATGCTGCCTGGTACACCCTGAGTCCCAGTTATCATCATTGAAAGCTGTCAGACCAAAGAGCATTTTTTATTGATTTCTGTATTGTCTTATTTATTTATTTTTATCACTCTGACCTTTTTCCTGATTTCAGCTCAGTTCTGCTATTGAGCATGTCCTACAATCACATAGCCTATTTTAAAAAAATGAATCTACAAAAGTGTTTTCTCACAATTCAGCAGCTGCTGCTAATAAAGACAATAGAACAATTAACAAGTTATTGATAACAAATATTAATTTTAACCCTGGGCAACCACCAGTTATAGGTTATTAATAGATTGTTTTAAATATAGTGAGTCACAAAGCCTGTTCCAGTCTTTCTTATATGACGGGATGTAAAACAGAATACAATGTGCACTATAACAAACAATGAATGAACTATTTAATTTATTCCTACAATTTATTCACTGTGTCACGGACAATGTATACATTTAGCTGTAGGGCTTCTGGAGATGCTTTGCTGTTGTGTTAATTTAAACACAATTTACACACTTATTTTATAGAGCAAATGTCATGAGTCAGATATAAGTTAGAGAATAACAGTCTGTGCATCCATGAGTTATGTTTTTTTTTTTTTTTTTTTTTTTTTTTTTTAAAACCTATTAAAAAAAAAACTAAAACTACAAATCTAAAAAAAAAGCTAAATATCAAAAAATTTGTTGTAACAACAAATATAGTAAAGAAATGTATACCTTTAAAGAAGCTAAAACAAAGAGGTCTTCCTTGCTACCCAGATTTACTAAGCCCTGAAGTTGCTCCCAACAGGTTGATCAAGTTTTCCAAGTTTTTTAAGTCTTTAAGAACTAATCGCCAATCAGACAGACTTTTGTCACAGTTTGCAAAGATGGCAGATGTGCGGGTGAAACAGGCACAGCAGGAGAGGTCATCACTTTGGCTGCAGGCAGACTGCTAAAAGTTTCAGTAATGTGCTGCTTATGCACATTCCCAGCTGAGGATGTTCTACTTCAGTGATTGCCAAAATCTTCTCTTTCTATGTTGGAATGGAGGAGCAGGTGTTTTATAGGGATTTCTGTATGACTTTTGCTCAACCTAAATGAATCGTTTTCATTATATTTAAAACATGAATTTTATTAGAATTACATGTTTTCAGATTTTAAAACATACCATCTAGCCAGAAAAAAACAGGAAAATCTTATAGAGAAAATCATCTTTTTTTGGTTTCATCTGCTAGTACATCGAAGTTAAGAGCATTGTGCTTTCTGTTTCTGTAAGCTAAGTGGAGATGCATCAGAGATACTTTATGATATCCTGATTTAATTATGAAAAATCCTCTCACTTTCATTTAGATTTTGCACGTCTCTTACCAATTTTTCAGCTTTTCTGTTTTAAATCATAGTGTGCTCGTTGTTTCCTCAATGGATTTATCAAAAATGTGTCATTAACTCTCTGAAGCACTTTTTTTCTCCCAGCAGTAAAAAAGAGAAAATGGCTTTAAATGAGGATACTAAATGTCCTCAATTTGCACTACCACCACCAGAACTTTATTTTGAGCTTAATATTAATTCATCTGGCATCCCAAAAATACAATATAATATAATCCTTAAAAAAAAGTAGATAAATTAGGCATTTCCAGTTTTGTCAGTTATTGGGTTTCTTGCAACACTGGCTGAATTAACCCTTTATACCAACAAATGTTATAATAACTTAGGTTTTATAAAAGTTTCATAAAGAAGTAAATGAGAGTTTAGAAATATTCCGCTTTTACTCACAAACACAGAGTTGTTTATGAAAGAGCTAGCTATCAGTGACAGTAGTTCAATAAGTTTGGCTTATGCAAATAAAATCTTTCATCATGTTATGTGCATTTGTAAATAAACCTTTTTCCTTTAAGAAATCTCCTGTGTATAGCTGTGTTTCCATAACAAAAATACACAAATCTTTATAGATTTGCTGCTGTCAAAAAAACACAATTTCGCAATTGCGGTGTTTCCATTAAATAAGAATTTAAATTAAAATCACATGTGAATAAGCTTGTTCACATGATAAGTCATTAAAAAACATACCGCACTATGATCCTTCAACTACTTCTTTGGTTTGCGGCAGTGGCAACATCTGGTTGTTGATCATGTATCTCGTGTGATGCAAAAAATGTGCTTCCATTGCAGTTTTGCAAAATAAACCAATTTTGATGCGCCCAGAAAACAACTCATCCTAGCGCCCAAAACTTTTACTCAAAAAAGAGAGTTCGTTCAAAAATGGCCTGTTTCCATTAAGCGAATTTATTTTCGTAATTTCAATTTGCGCAATTTCAAGGTTAATGGAAACAGAGCTTATGATTCTGTACGTGGGTCAGAAAACTAAATCCCAGCATGATGATGTGTTTTTCAAAAACATAGGCACAAGAAAGAAATAGAGGTTCATATCTATCACAGAACTGCTCACTGCAGTCTCACATTTAAAGATGAGTCAACTGCAGTATAATTTCTCTTGTTCTATACGGTCCTCATTAGTCCAGTAGGAACTGACAACTAGTGGCCCAAAAGTCATATCTGGGTTGCATCCTCATTATATTTGGCCCAAAAACTATAAAATGATAACTAAATTACACTCAGTGTGATACAAAGCTGTAAAACCATTCAACATTTTGTCAGTTACATTGTTTTAACAATCACTTATTAAAATTGTTTCCATCAGCACAATTTTTCAGTATATTCACAATAGAATAGAATAGACTCACAAATAAAGCAGAGTTCTATACAACTATGTTTATATGTCACAATGTGCAAAATGAACTCCTGGGAAGTCCCTAAGGAAGGTTCTATGAACATCCAAAAATACTCGAAAGGTTGCATAATGGCTTTGAAAAGTTTAGAAATTCTTTCTACTTGATGATTTGACATTGACAAAGGCTTGGGCCCTCACAAACACATAAGCATTCTCCCTCAAAGTTTTTCTGTAAATAAGTTCTTTATCTTCTTTTAAAGGCACTTCTAGAGGCAGGCTTTGGAATTTAGCTGCAGCTAGAAATTCTGGAATGCCAAACAGGTTGTACAGTTTATTTGTGCATGTTGTATTTGGTAAAAATAACAATAAAAACTGCAATATAAACAATATAAACACAATTTAAATAGAAGAGTGGAGAAAATCTTGAGTCCCGATGTCTAGAGTTATCCTGATGATCTTGGTATACTACGTTTCAGCATAGAAATAGAACATAAACAGATAAGGAAATAAACATTGTTATATATCCATGTTTTAACATCCTACATGATCTAAAATACTATTACATGTACAAGAGGAGAATAACAGAAATAATAATGTTTTTGTTTTTGCCTGTCATTTGCTTATTATATAGTTAAATTATTCAAAGTATATACATGGAATCATTTGATGTAACTCAAAGTTAACCGTCAGAATTAGAACACTCACTACCTTGTTGCTGGTAGCAACGGTTTTAGGAGTTCATTGCCAGTTTGAATCCTCGCCCTGTCCGTCTCCATCGTTGTCTCCTTGGGCAAGACACTTCACCCGCCTTGCCTCCTGGTGGTGGTCAGAGGGCCTGGGGGCACTGGTGCATGGCAGCCTTGACTGCCCCGGAGCTGCTGTGGCTACAATGTAGTATCTCACCACCATCAGTGTGTGAATATGTGCATCAATAGGTGAATGGCTGAATGTAGTGTAAAGCACTTTGGGGTCCTCTGGACTTGATAAAGCACTATACAAGTACAGGCCATTTACCATTTTACCATTTTAACACAGGTTTTGGAGAGATCAGCTCATAAGTAGAGAAGTAGCAGAAGGTTATATGGTATAATTTAGGCGCAGGGGCTTGAGCACAGTTTTCCTAGGTTGCAAGTAAAAACTAGATTTTAGGGGACATAAACACTTAGTGTTATTGCTTTCAAAATGAGTGAAATCTAATATATGATCCTGTTGCTGCATGTACAGCCTAATTATTGTAAAATCACGAAAACAGAAGTGTATTTTTCTGTGAGTACATTGTGAATTGTCATACTGGCCTTAGACTTAACCCTGAATAACCCTATCTGTCATTCTAATCTCAAACTAGCAAAAGAAAGATTATTTTTTTTGGCCAAATTTAGACTTTTCAACTTTCTCTGACCGTGAAACACATTAAATCTTTGAACATCGACATATGCCTTTTGCTCACTACAGGCTCATAAATGCTTTTTACCAACCAACAGAAATCTTGTAGAGCAAACAAACAACGTATAGGTCTAATTATGCCCCACTGGAGAGAGCTACAGTTGTCTTTGGATATAAACAGAGCAATCAGTGACGCACCAGTGTGGAACATGCAAGAGGTTCTTTACTCACTGGCCCCCAAGTGACTTTGTATTTGCTTGTGATGGACATAACTGAAGACAGGTTGGGAAGAAAATGAAGTACAATAGGTGGGAGACTGAAAGTAGCATGAAGGAAACAGGGTCTAACCATTTATTGTCTGTCTTCATAGGTGCTTCAGTGTCAATCCCACCTCTTCACCCAGCTATTACAATATATTATTCCTACAACTGTTATATCTTTTAATTTAGAAAGAGCTTTGTTTGAGATGCATAGAGTTAGATGTTCACATTTCAGTTTCAACCAAAAAACATTTGCCCAAAAGAATCTAAGCTGCAGCCTTGACAATTACATGCCCAAATCCAGTATATCAGTTTTATGTAAGAAAAATGTCCACATATAGGGTCTAAAGATACTCCAATCAATCTGCCAACTATTAATATGATAACATTGTCAATATGTGAAGTTCAATAAAGAAGTTTGAGAAGGGCTGCACAATGCAGGATTTTTTTTACACAGTTTTCAATGGAGATTAGGCTAACCTTCAGAGATGTCTGGAAGATGCATAACCAGCTGGTACTCTGCTTGGAGATGGAGGGCAGGCAGCAGAGCCATTAGTCAATCAGTGCTCAGTGCTTACTTGCATGAAATATTCAAACCAACTTTATTTTCGTGCTAATGTTCATCACTCAGATAAATGGATGAATTAATTACAATTGCAAGTACACAAGCAATATTTACACATTCAAGAAAGCATTAATTGTGTACTCTCTTTGTTTTTCTTTCCCATAAAGAGGGATCCAAGATCAGTGCTTCTGTGTTGGGTTGTGTCTCCTTTCTGGGAGAGCCACTGGTTGAACTATTGCTGTCAATGACTTTCTGAAATCTTTGTTTTCTTTCGCCACAGATAATAGCCATGGCTCAGGTCTTCAGTGTTTAGCTGTGTTTCTTTCTTGGACAAAGCCATCAACAGAACCATTGCTGTTGTACTCCATATATTTTTGTTTTTTTCTTTACTGTTAAAAATGCTAATTAACACGTGCTTCTGTGTGTTTTGTGTCTGCTTCCTGTCCTTTCCACACCAGTAGGTCAAAGACAAATGTTTGCTCATACTCAGTCTGGTTGATGTCAAAAAGAATTTGTGTTTTTTCACTGTTGCTACATGCTACTTCGGGATAAGGGATTGCAGCAAAGTCAGTAACTTGGTGCAATCAGCTGGGTTTTGCTAATTCATCATTTGGTTTTAACTGAGATTATATGATTAATGGAATTTGACTGTAATGTGTTTTAAATAGGATTTAATTAGATTGTGTGTAATTCAATCAAAGTCTAAACATGACTGAACTGATATGAACTAAATATGGACTTAACTGGTTTCCATAAAACTGTATATTATTTGGATCTGCTTGATATCAATTTTCCTAACACAAGGATTGCTATGTGCATGTTTTTTTGTCCTGCAATTCTCTGTGCTGCTCTGTGAAAGACTGATGAACTGTTCAGTGTATTCCCCACATCACCCGAAATCACCACTGGATAGGCACCAACCACCCAGGTAAGATGCCCTAAACCATGAAAGGATAAATGGGTATAGACAATGTATGCAAGAACAAGGGTTGCTCTATGTAAAAAGGTTTTAAAATCAGTGTAGCTCTTTATTTACCTAAAAAAAAAATGTTTCTTATAATGAGGCACTAAGAAGCTCCAATCAAATGTTTTGGGGTTTTTATTTTTGGTTCAATTTGTATTCAGGAAAATCAATAAACAATGATTAAACTATATAGAGCTCAGTTCCTCCTTAGTTCAAATTTAATAAATGGTGCTATTTAGGTCTGAACAAGCAAAACAAACAAACAAACAAACATATTTCCTCACAAAAAAAACGTAGAAAACCAAATCTTGAAGACATGCACTTATCTTTTTTCTTTTATTTGTTTGTAAACACTATACCTTATTGTAGTTTGAGCAAGCTAGGCATACAGTGGCTTGAAAAAGTATTTATACCCCTTGACCTTTTCCATATTTTGTCACATTAAAACCACAAACATAAGTACATTTCATTGGAATTTAATGTGAAAGACCAATACAAAGTGGTATACAATTGTGACGTACAAAGAAAATGATACATGATTCAAAACATTTTTTCAAATAAAAAAACTGAAAAGTGCAGTGTGCAAAAGTATTCAACCCACCTGAGTAAATACTTTGTGGAACCACCTTTTGCTGCAATTCCAGCTGCAAGTGTTTTAGGGTAGGTCTCTTCCAGTTTTGCACAGCTAGTGACTGAAATTTTTGCCCATTCTTCTTTGCAAAACTTCTTGTTTTGCAAAGAAGAATGCAAACTCAGTTTCGATGGAGAGCATTTGTGAACAGCAGTTTTGAGATCTTGCCACAGATACTCGATTGTGTTTAGGTGTGAACTTTGACTGGGCCATTCTAACACATGAATGTGTTTTGTTTTAAACCATTCCATTGTAGCTCTGGCTTTATGTTTAGGGTCCTGCTGAAAGGTGAACCTCTGCCCCAAGTCTTTTGCAGACTCCAACAGGTTTTTTTTCCAAGATTGCCCTGTTTTTGGCTCCATCCATCTCCCCATCAACTCTGACCATCTTTCCTGTCCCTGCTGAACAGAAGCACCCACAGAGCATTATGCTGCCACCACCATATTTGTCATTGGAAATGGTGTGTTCAGAGTGATGTGAAGTGTTAGTTCTCCGCCACACAAAGCGTTTTGCATTTTGGCCAAAAAGTTCAATTTTGATGTCGTCTGACCAAAGCACCTTCTTCCACATGTTTGCTGTGTTCCCAACATGGCTTCTGGCAAACTGCAAATGGGACTTCTTATGGTTTTCTTTTAACAATGGCTTTCTTTTTGCCACTCTTCGGTAAAGACCACATTTGTGCAATGCACGACTAATAGTTGTCTTATGGACAGATTCCCCAACTTGAGCTGTGGATCTCTGCATTTCATCCACAGTCACCATGGGCACTCTTGGCTGCATCTCTGATCAGTGCTCTCCTTGTTCAGCCTGTAAGTTCAGGTGGACCGCCTTGTCTTGGTAGGTTTATAGTTGTGTCATACCCTTTCCATTTCCGGGTGATGAATTGAACAGTGCTGCATGAGATATTTGATGCTTGGGAAATCTTTTTATAGGCTAAGCCTGCTTTAAACTTCTCCACAACTTTATCCCTGACCTGTCTGGTGTGTTCCTTGGACTTCATGATGCTGTTTGTTCCCCAATATTCTATTAACCAACCTTTAAGTTGGTTAATAGAGCACAGAGCAGCTTTGTTTGTACTGAGATTATTACCAAGCAACTTTCTAAAGGCAACTGGTTGCAGTTAGAGAAAAGGGGGCTGAATACTTTTACACAGTGCACTTTTCAGTTTTTTTTATTTGTAAAAAAATGTTTTGAATCAGGGCTACACATGGGCGCAGTTGCCCTGTGATAGACTGGCGACCTGTCCAAGGTATACCGCACCTCTCGCCCGATGACAACTGGAGATAGGCATCAGCCCCCCTTGTGACCCTGCAAGGATAATTGTGATGGACAATGGATGGATGGATGGAATGGATGTTTTGAATCATATATAATTTTCTTTCTATTTTTCTTTCTTACAATTGTATACCACTTTGTGTTGGTCTTTCACATGAAATTCCAATAAATATATTTATGTTTGTGCTTGTATTGTGACAAAATATGGAAAAGTTCAAGAGGTATGAAAACTTTTGCAAGCCACTGTTGTAAAGGTCAACACTACTTAAACAGTAAAAAAATATCTGCTTTGGGATGTAAAGTCCAGTGACTGCTTTCCCAGGAATTTTTGTGCTATTGCAATCCACTGAATTATTAATGGTAAACACTGCCATTTCTACTCCATGTCCATACTTCTTGTATACTTTTATGTTACACCCATGAAGCAATGGGAAAAAACAAATCCTTAGTTTTTAGATTGAGTCATGTGTGTCAGACTGTTATAGTTTTTACTGGTGTTTTTTCTCAAACCCCCCATCCACAGCTGTATGAACCTTCTGTCATTGCACTTGTCTATCCCAGATAGCTCAAGAAATTTGTGGCAGAGGGTGCTGGTTGATTTATTTGATGATCCATGTTGTAGCTGTGCATGTCTGACTTGGATCATGTAAATGTGTTTACCTTCTTCCCATTGCTCTATCTATCTATCTATCTATCTATCTATCTATCTATCTATCTATCTATCTATCTATCTATCTATCTATCTATCTATCTATCTATCAAATAAAGGAGTATCTTTTATAATAGTAGAAGATACAGTGAATAATTTAAACTATGGCATGTGCTGATGACTAAAGACTTTGCATTTTATAACTAAAAATCCAACTGGCTGGAGCAAGCAGTCGAAATCATCTGCATCTTTTTTGACAGAAACCTGACATTGCTGGGAAGCTTAAGTGCTGCGCTGCGTTTTTTGGTTTTCATGCACAATGACTCCTTTGGGCCCTTCCGCTAAAAGCCATTAGCGCTCCCAGCAGTGTAAAACTTGCATGAATCTATAAATCTTTCAAGGCAGTGGATTGAATTTGTACTCCTGATAAAGGATAGGTTTTAGATGAACAGTGCCACGGCTGAATCAAGTTGCCAACAGCGCAGGCTCTGGTGAAAACTACAGTCTCTTGTTATTTAAATACTACAAAATACTCTTCTTTAACAGACAGAATTTTGTACTTTGTATCATTTGAAACATTTACATATAACAATTTACATATCTATCTATCTATCTATCTATCTATCTATCTATCTATCTATCTATCTATCTATCTATCTATCTATCTATCTATCTATCTATCTATCTATCTGTCTATCTATCTATCTATCATACTTACTCAACAACAGGTATGTATTTGACTTAACTTGTATCTTATAGCAACCTCTCTGTCAGAAGAAAGCTCATACATGTAGATGTAAGCTCTACTGTTTTTCTATTAGTATGTGTCTTTGTGCAGCACTTTTAAGGTTACCTTTTGTGTTAAAGAGAAGGAGAGGGACAGCTTAGTGTTTATGCCAAACTGTGAAGGACGGTGGGAGGGGCAGGCAAACAGGGAGGTGGGAATCCAATCGCCTAGCACAAGGGCAAATTATCTGACCAAGGTGCTGAGAGTGGGGTGTCTTCAGCCACTAATTGATAAGAGCCGTCTATCTTTAGTAAGCAGCATCGTTTGGCTCTGAGCATCAAAACCTTGGCTGTGGCTAAAAGGGTTGTTGTGCCCCACTCCCTCCCCATCCCTGGCTATAAATGGAGGGTAAAAGTCATGATGTCACCTTGCCAAGGGGTCACTACTGTACTTTCCTGCCTTAGATATTAAAAGTGTTTCAACTGATGTTAATTTAAGTTCTTCATCTCTGTGTTATATTGTTTATTTGTTTAATATTGACATTAATTTAAGTTTTTATTCTTTTAAAATTCAAATTATGCTTGTCAATAGAAACATGTATAACCCCAATACAAATTGATAAGATGCTGTCAAATTTTACAGTATTAATGTTATCAGGATTACCAATTTTGTTTCCCTGAAATGAATAACATTTTCTAAAGCAATATTATTTCTGTTGGAGGATAAACCTTTCCAGAGATTACATAGCAGTCATGTTGTTGAGATGAAAATCCACTGAACAGACAATGCCATGATAGAAGCAGAGAACAAATATGCAGATACAAATAAAGATAAATCATCTGAATGACACCTCAGTGGGATAAGAAGCCAGTTTGAGGAAATGGCTGCCAGTGAAGTCACCCTGCAAACGCCAAAACATTAGCACTTCATATAAAACAATTTGCACATGCTTTCAGTCTGCACTCATACAAGCTGACTATGCTCTGCCAATGCAATATGTGGAAAGATAACGGATGTAAATGAGTAGCTGCTGAAGAAAGACAAACATTTAGACAGATGGTACCACTCAATGCAAAAATTACATCAAGGGTTTATGGGTCTGTTGTCTGAAAAAAAAAAACAAATTAGAAATATAACAACAATGTTTTAGGAATAATTTAACATTTTATTGATTTGCTGAACTGTATTCACTGCATTTGGATTGTGCTGGAGTGATTTGTAGTGGTGGCAATATGTTTTTCTTGTTATAAGATTTTTTCTCAAAACTAAATTGACAGTGTGAAATACAATTACCACCCCCTGAAGAACTGTTCAATTCCATTTTTGATCCTTGTTGAGAATTTCCACCTGTTAATCACATACAGGTGGCAGTTGCTCAGGAGGTAAGGGTTCATCCTGCAATCAGTGGGTTGCTGGTTCAAACCCCCTGCGCCATCTGTCTCAGTCACTTTGCCTTTGTGTCCTTCACCCACTTTACCTGTAGGTGGTGGTCAGGGGGCCCGGTGGTCCCATAAATGGCCTCACTTCTGTCAGTCTGCCCCAGGGATGTGGCTTACCATCAGTGTGTATGAATGGGTGAATGACTGATTGTAGTGTAAAAGTGCTTTGGAGAGCTCAGACTTGATAAAGCGCAATACACTAATAAAATGTAGTTACATTTTTTTAATTTAACAACCACAAACCTTAAAGGGGCCATATTATGTAAAATCAACTTTTTTGATGTTATTAAGTTATTCCCTCATCAAACACATACCTGGAGTGTTGCCTTGATTCTTTCATGCATTTCAGCAGTGCAAAATGCTTTGGTAGGGACCGAGGTGCAGCTCCTCCTCTTTTCGAGGCACAACTCCTCCTCAGAGCTACAGTCTCCAAGCTTCCGAGCTTCCTCCTCACAAAGCACCCCTCTCCTGCCACTTCCCCATTCATCTCCTTCAGACTAGCCAGCAGCAATTAGCAAATACCTGGTGGAACTGTGCATCTGCTGAGCTCATTATATGAGCTACTTCTCAGTGAAACGCTGGTAAAAATGTTGTTAAAGGGTTAATAGAGGCGCCATGTTGTGATGACTTCCTGAAGGTGACATTTCAGAAAGAGCAAGAGTTTCTAAAGAGACAGAGGCCCAATTTGAAGGTGTTAAATTATGAAGTCAAATTTCTTTTAAGTCATATTTAATATATATATCATTTTTGTTACTGAAGTTAACATAGTTACTTGATTGTGCTATAAGATTCCACTATGTGCCTGGAAAGTACATAATACTGCCCCTTTGATATAATGTACAGGAATTTAATGCACTAGACCAGGGGTGTCACAGTGGTTCAAAATTATAAACTTGGACAAAGTTGCTAGTCAGCCTTAATATTTATTAAAAACATTTTATATGTTGTATATTACAATATTTGGACACAGCTACATTGGCTCCACACACAAGACAAACAGATCTGTGCTTTAGATATTCCGCTAACCACTTGTCTAGAGAGGTTCTGTTGATGAGATGGAGCAGGGGGTTGCTAATAATTATCAACTGAGAAATGAAGGTTTTAAGTCCGATTGATGCCCCAGGTCAACAGCAGAGCATTCTTGGATTTGAAGTATTACATGCACTATCTACCAGCAGGCCAGCTCTAGTAGACATTTTGAATTATCTCACAGGCCAAATATAATTACACCCACGGGGCACATTTGGCCACGGCGCTAAGTTGGACACAGATACATTTGACCGACACAGGTGACATACTTGTAAAGTAGATAGAAAAAGATATGTGGTACATTTCAAATTTTTTTACAAAGATGTTGCAAGTTTGGCATGAATTTGTATTCAGTCCCCTTATCTGATACCACTAAATTAAACCCAGTGTAACCAGTTCCCTTCAGAAGTCAGCTAATTTGCAAATAAGAACCAAGATGCTAAAGAAAGGGCAATAATGGACTTTTTTATTTATTTATTTATTTATTTATTTATTTATTTATTTATTTTTTTGGTAAAAAGTCTTCAAAGTTAAATATCATATTCCTTCTACTTTAGAATTGCCAAAAAAAATCGTGTTGGTCTATCACGTAAAGTTCTAATAAAATACAATGAAGTTTGTGATTGTGACATCACAACATGTGAAAAAGTTTAAGGGGGTGGATATTATTACCGGCACTTCATTTGTCAGAGAACGTGCTATTTCCTCATAGTGTTGAAAACAATGTTAAATATATTTATGTAATTGTTTTTTTTTTTTTTTCTATAATCGTGGCGACTTTGTCAAAACCTAGTTTTTATTTTGCTAACTTATTATTTTTTTAAAAAACTGAAAAACTGCAGCACTCTTTATTGGCACTGTTACCACCATTGTTGATAGATTTTAACATTAAAAAAACAGCTGAATTTTCCTTTCCAAGGGGGGAATTAGAATTGAGCTTTTGTTCTCTGCTTGGTTTCTTCAGTGTTTCTTTGTGGGGAATACCTGGCATGTATGTAACATTTGCATATTGCAAATGAGATATTTGGCTAAAATAAAAAGTGTGCTTATATGCATAAATTTTCACAGCCACACTTATTGTCTACAACAGTCTGACACACATGACTCAATCTTATTGTTTGCAGATGAAAGCACTTGCCAATATATTGCAATGTTGTGCTGATTTGTGAATAAAACAAGTTTTAAATAAATTATTTTAGCAGTCATCCAAGTATATGTTGAAGAGACACTTTCTTTTGCCAACATCTGTTTAGAAATATTTGGTAAAAGTGTTTAATCTCTTCATTCTAAATTGTATAACTGTGGCAGCTACTACTCTTACACATTCAGATAAACATAAAATGTTTTTTTTTTCCTGATACATATATAAGCAGCAGAAACTCACCTACTCACCAAGCTCCTGCTGGGTCTCTTCCTCAGAAAATTGTAGCACATTAAAGGTCACAACTGAGGTTTTGTTGCTTGGATACTCCATATCGTAATTTTAATTTTGAATGGCACACTTGTAGCTTTGTACATACTTTCGTTGGTTTCATTTTGACTGACTGAAAATGTGCAAAGATTTGTAAAATAAAATTAAAGAATTTTGCTTAAAGAGCACTTTGGGGCATTCTTTGTCTTAAAATTTATAATTTGAATAAAGTCATGTCTGCATGAATGTTAATTCAAAAATCCTTTCTGTTATGTTTCCAGAGCACTTCTATTAATCAGCTTTCCATCATTGACATAATAGAAAACACACTCTTCTGTTTGGTTTGCACCAACTGCTGGAAAAACAGCCTCATTTATCTGAGGTCATGGCATTGATTAGCCACCAATGCCCTAGAGCCCAGAAATGAGACAGGTTGCAAGATGACCCGAATTAGACTGTAAAGACAACATCCGAGCCAGTTCAATTAACAAATTCTAATCCATGCTGATTACTTCAGTGCCAAATCATTACTGATGCCTGACTTGAGTGACAGTTAGACTCGCAGAAGTACTCAGACTGCTCTTCTTTGTGATTTGATAGAGTAAAACTGGGAATCTTGATGTAGAGTTAAGTGGCAAGTGATCTTACCATTGTGATAATTATTTTCCAGATTCTAATGTTTTAAGTAATACTATTCAGTCCAAAAAATTAGGCAATACAAAGTAACAGGGTTAGCTGTATACATGGTAAAGGCATAAACTGAAATTTACCTAGACTTGCAATGACAAAATCGAGCCATAACACCTAACGACAAATCTTAACAACCTCATAACGAGTCCTCTAAGATGTTGACTGGAAATGAACAGTTTTGTGCTTGTCCTGTGAAAGAATCTAGATGAAATGTAAAGTGGACCCCCAGTAGAATAGAAGAGAAATATCCTTTATTGTCCCACAGTTGGGAAATTCAGCTGTAATAGCAGCATCAAGGTATGTAGGTTCACACAAAAAGTGTTCAGCAATATATATATATATATATATATATATATATATATATATATATATATATATATATATATATATATATATATATATATATATATATAAGGACCAGATTATAACATAAGAATATTGTACAGTCATCAGAAATACCATACTCTGATTCAAGGGATGTGCAACTGTGTTAGATCACTTTTTTTTAATTACATAGTGCATGTGTATTTGTGCATTATAAAGACAACAGACTATTAACAGTATATGAAAAAAACTGTGCAAAAAACAGAGATGGGCAATACCAACAGAAATGTAATTTAAAATGAGTAAACTTTGCAAATAACTGTGCAAATACTAGCAGGGATATAAACACTTTTTGAGTTTGTTGGGAGCAGTGATGGTTATAAAGTCTAACAGCTGCTAGGAGGAAGGATCCCCTACAACGCTCCTTTGTGCACTTAGAATGCAGCAGTCTGTCACTGAAAGAGTTCTCCAGTTCAGCAACCGCTTCATGCATGGGGTAGGAGATGTTGTCCATCAGTGATGTTCCTTGGTTTTCTTCAGGTTGATCAGGAGGTGGTTCTTCTGGCACCAGTCCACAAAGTTCTGAGTCCACTGTCTGTACTCTGAGTCGTCATCACCTGTGATGAGGTAGACTGTGGCAGAATCATCAGACAACTTCTGAAGATGGCAGCATTGGGGAGTTGATGGAGAAGTGGATGATGTTGAAAGCACTAGCGAACTCAAACGACATGCTCCTCACAGTGCTTAAAAAAGAACAATATGGATAAATCACTATTGCAGAATTACAGGCCAATCTCCAACCTTCCATTCATCAGCAAAATTATTGAAAAAGCTGTTTCAACAGTTAAATAGCTTCTTAACAATGACAAACTGCTTTAATGTCTTTCAGTATGGTTTTCATGCTCACCACAGCACTGAGACTGCCCTCGTCAAAGTGTTCAATGATATCCACACAAATACAGACTGTGGAAGAAACACAGTGTTGGTTCTGTTGGACCTCAGCGCAGAATTTGACACAGTTGACCATGATATATTATTGAAGCGACTGGAGAGCTGGGTTGGACTCTCTGGTACAGTATTCAGTTGGTTTGAATCCTGCCTAAGGAACAGAGATTTCTTTGTGTCAATAGGAAACTTCTCATCGGAGCGGACAGAAGTCACATGTGGAGTACCCCAAGGTTCAATCCCGGGACCCCTCCTGTTTAATATCTACATGCTCCCACTAGCTCAGATTATAACAAGTAATAAGATCAGTTACCAAAACAATGCAGATGATACACAGCTCCATATCACAATGTCACCAGGTGACTCTGAACCCATCCAAGCACTGAACAGATGCTTAGAACAAATCAATGTGTGGTCAAAACTTTCTCAGAAATAAAACTGAAATCATCATCAGAAATAAAACTGAAATCATCATCTTTGGACCTAAAGAGTTCCTCTTTAGGTCCAAAGATGATGATTTCAAGAGTCAGTGCGCAGCTTCAGTTATTACAACTAGAAACTAGTGATCAGGCCAAAAATCTGGGTGTAGTGATGGACTCAGACCTGAACCTTCAGAGACACATAAAGACAGTTACAAAGTCGGCTTTCTATCACCTGAAGAACATTTCCAGGATCAAAGGACTAATGCCTCAACAAAATCTAGGGAAACTCATCCATCCATTTATCTTTAATGGCATTGATGACTACAATAGTGTCTTAACAGGTCTGCCTAAAAAAATCAGTCAGACAGCTGCAGCTGATTCAGAACACTGCTCCTTGTGTTCTCACTAAATTCAGAAAGATAGAGCACATCACCCCAGTTCTAAAATCCTTACACTGGCTCCCTGTAGCTCAGAGAATAGACTTTAAAATAAATAATAAATCACTGAACGGCTTAGCACCAAAATACATTAAAGATCTGTTGTCATTGTAGCAACCTTCCAGACCACTCAGGTCTTCTGGTTCTAGTCTACTCTGCATCCCCAGAACCAGAACCAAACATGGAGAAGAAGCTTTCATTTTTTATGCACCGTAAATCTGGAACAAACTTCCAGAAAACAGCAAAACTGCTGACACATGGAGTTCCTTTAAATCAAGGCTAAAAACCCACCTGTTTAGCGTTGCCTTTGATTAGTAATAAGTAGAACATTGAACTACATTTGCTTGATGATATTTGCTTGATAATCCTTATGATTTTGATGCATTGATGCATTATTTGCTTGATAATTTTGACATGTATTTTCTTGATTTTGATGATTTGGCTGCATACTTGCTTGATGATTTGCTGTATACTTGATCGATGTTTTTTATGATGTGGAGCACTTTGAACTGCTTTGCTGCTGAAAATGTGCTATACAAATAAACTTGACTTGACTTCCAGGCTTCTTCAGGTGGGTCAGAGCTCGGTGCAGGAGGTAGATGACAGTATCATCCACTCCGATGCCAGGCTGGTGGGCAAACTGCAGCGGATCCAATGAAGATGTCACCAGGAGGCATAGATGGTTGAGAACCAACCACCTGAGGGTCTTCATTAGATGCAAAGTCAGTGCTACCGGCCTGTAGCCACCAAGGTCTTTTGGATGTTTGGTCTTTGGTACTGGCGCCACACAGGTCCAGTTGTGGTACTTTCAGACTAAGGTTGAACATATATCCAGTAATCCCACACATTTGATCTGCACAGCATCTCAGGAGCCTGGAGCTGATCTTATCTGGATCTGCAGCCTTTCGCACCTTGATCTTTAGTTGCTCATTCCTCACCTGAAGTGTTGAAAGGGACAAGAGGATGGTGTGAGAGGGAGGCTGTGGGTTGGAGTTCTTTGAAGTGAAGGGAGTGGATGATGGTTGAGGGCTGAGAAGTCCTGAGAAGTGAAGCAGGCAGTCGTCACAGTGGGTGGAGAAAACAGCTGGGGAGACTGGGATGGGGGAAGGGTGGGTGACTGGTCAAACCTGTTAAAGAACCAGTTCAGGTCGTTCACCTGCCCTAATGCCCCTTTTCCACTGGCTCTATTTTGGCAGCTCCGATCTACTCTACTCAGAAGTTATCGCATTCCCACCAAGATAACTTCTGAGTAGAGAACTGCAACTGCAAATAACTGCAAGACCTGGTTCAGGGGGAACACCTCCTGCTGCTGGAAGTTTTAAGCCACGTTTCCACACTATGCCATGTGTTGTTTCTTAACTGTGCGACCGAAACGCAAGTTGTCATTTTTGCAGACAACAGATGACGATAGAGCTGGACTGTTGCTATTTTTTTTTTTTTTTTTTTTTTTTTTTAGCCTGATTGGGATTTTTCTGAGATTCCAAGAAGAGAGGGTCAGTGTGAGGAATGCTAAGGATGCAGTTAATGTGGAATTTTGGAACTGGAAGGACAGATGATTTCCGTAGGAGATTCCTGGTCTTGCAGCTGGAGGAAAGCAGGTGAGTAAGCTAACGCTAATTTTTGTATTCCAGCTACTATGATACTTGAAATACAGTGCCAAAGAGGCACCAGTTTCAGCCATTGTGTTGTGAATAACTTGTTAGTGTCGAAATTGTCACCGCACCTTTATTAATTGATATTCCTATTGTGTTTTCAGGTGTTTGTAAACTGTTACCGAAGACCATCAGTGTGGGCATTCCTGCAGGCATCTGAGTGGTGGGATGTCAGTGTCCTTCACGAACTCCCAGTGGATGCTTGCCTTCAGGATGCCCAGAGAGACCTTCACCTTTCTGGGACATGTGCTGAGTGCTCAGATGGCACATTTAATTACAAAAAATGTGACAGATGTTCTTATAACGAAGTGTAATAAGGTGAATATGTTTATTATTTGTTTGAAATCACTAAACAGGTTTGATTAATATTCACCTGATGTTCAGGTTATACTGAAAAATAAATAAAACTATGTTCCTTCTAATCTGTGTAGTTCTAGTTTTGATAAAATCTTCTGTAGTGGATGTATGATTTTGTGGCCTGTTCTAATCATCTCTTTGCTGTCTGAATTAAACATATCTGCCATTCTTAATTGCTTATCTGCTGCACACTCACTGCTACAGCTTTACATAACCATAACTGCTGATATCACATAAAATGCAAACATAATCAAGGATAAACTGATACAAAAGGATGAAACCCTTAGCGAGGGTTAAGAACAGGCATAGATAAAAGCAGGACTCACAATCCACTCTTTGCTTCATTTGGTTCATCCTCAAAATGTGCTAAGTGGAGACCGGTACCAAAGGTGAATGTCACTCTCTATCTGTTTCATTTGTCTTAGTACAAGACTTCCTTGTTTTCACATATCTCAGATTCTCTAACAAATGATTGGGGGCTGAACACAGTTTAAACTCACAATCTTCATAGAACAAGGGTAACAAAACTGAATCCAGCAATGGTTGAATGTTTTAGATACATTTTCTCACTTTCTGAAATTCAAGATTCCCCAAGAACACAGTTAAACAGTGATTGGATAGAATTATGTAGCACAAAGTAGAAATTAACAAACATGACTTGGGTAAATCTATAAACAGTTTAGTTTTTGTCAGTTCTGTCAAGATGCAAGAGAGAACTAAACAAAAAAATCTCTTTTATATGGGATAATTTATTTAATTTTACATAATTGCAGCTGTAGGAGCCATCATTTGTTAAATACTTAGGAAATATTTTATCTTGTTTGGTGACTGCTATGAGTATTTCTACATTCTGCGAACAAATTAGGCATTTAGTCCAGTTTTTGTCATTTACTGAACTTTTCCTTTTGACAAAGGGAAATAATGCCAAACAACAGGTAAAGAATAATTCAAAACCACTCGTATTCTTCTGTTTTCTCTCTCTGTCAGCTCTACTCCACACACACACCTATTGTTGTGGTGACAGACTGACAACAACTCCAATAGCAAAAATACAAAGCAAAAATACATTCAAGTGTATCAGGAACATCAACACCAAAAAATGCAAACACTTCCCACACAAAGAACAGAACATAAACCCCCCAAACAAAACATTCAGTCCATTATAGTATTATGTTTTCAGGCTTCATCCTTTGTTTTGCAGTTATTGATAAGTGGTTGCGATATGGTAGTAATGAGGCCTGGATAAGGTTTGTTAGAATTAACTAAGCTATCCAGAAAATGTGATTACTTACAGTTAATTGAACTGGGGTAGGTGGGGGTTATGTTTCACATTAGAGCAGTTTGGTTTTTCCCTTAATATTTGAAAACTACTTTTTAATCTACTTATTTTGTCATTGTCTAATATTAAATTAGTTTGATATTATGAAACATGTAAGTGTTACATACAGCAAAAACAGAGGAAATCTGTATGGTGCAAATCCTTTTTCACAGCAGATTAATTGAAGATGAACATCTGTGCATGGCCATTTGAGCTCTAGAACATAAGCAGGAAAAATGAGGACCATAAAGCAACAAACAATTTAAGATTTTACGGCTTCAATAAGAATCAACAAGTTAATTTTAAATAGCTACAAAAATAATCTAGCAGCCATTACCATAGGCATGTAACAGGTTACAAAACAAGTTGTAACAAGTTAAAATCTTTTAAGATTTTAGATATTCACTAGTCAGGCAATAACTGACTAGTGACTATCCATAAGTTGCATAATTATTAATCTGACTTGTAAATACTTAATTTGACTTAAAATAGCAAAACATAAAAGCTAAATGACATAAGTAGTTGCAATAAAGACATATGCACAACCCTAATGGTCACTTGACGAGAGGTACATCCTGGACTGGTTGCCAGTCCATCATAGGGCAACACAGAAACATACAGGACAAACAACCATGCGCACACACTCAGACCTAAGGACAATTTAGAGAGGCCAATTAACATAACAGTCATGTTTTTGGTCTGAGGGAGGAAGCTGGAGCAAGAATCTATGCATGTATGCAGAAAGACCCCTAGCCAAAGTTCGAACCATATTGCTGCAAAGCAACAATGCTATCAACGGCGTGGTAGGAGTTAGTACCACAATCAGTGTTTGATCCCCGCTCCATCCATCTCCGTCGTTGTGTCCTTGGGCAAGACACTTCACCCACCCTACCTGCTGGTGGTGGTGAGAGGGCCCAGTGGCGCCAACGCATGGCCTCACTTCTGTCAGACTGCTCCAGGACAGCTGTGGCTACAATGTAGTAGC
The DNA here is from genome assembly GCA_014839685.1 of Anableps anableps. Lineage (NCBI taxonomy): Eukaryota > Metazoa > Chordata > Actinopteri > Cyprinodontiformes > Anablepidae > Anableps > Anableps anableps. The sequence continues at coordinate 15,544,995 of CM026067.1, read as the reverse complement.
TTGCCACCATAATGTGTGGTTGAATGGGTGAATGACTGAATGTTATGTGAAGCACTTTGGGGTTCTCTGGACTGAATAGAAGACTAGTACATTAGTACACTAGGCCATTTACCATGCAGCCCCTGCACAGTCGTAAAGGCTACAAAAGTGGGTATAGTAAATGAGTTATGCTTAATAAAAATGGAATGACAATGGGAAAAGATATTAAACACATCACAAATGGGGGGCACAAAAAGAAATGGTGCTGGTTCATTCCTAACTGGTGTGCTTTAAACTGTTGTCTAATTACCAAGTTGTAACACAACAAACATCTCATGATGGCTGAAACCTTTGAGCTCTCTCAAGACCTTCACAACCTTACTGTTGCAAAACTTATGGATGGCATTGGTTACAGAAGAATTTTTAAACTTTTTACTGTTTTGGTGTCATTTTATTTTATTAAAAGTAATACTTCATAGACATCTGTGGTTTGATTTCTTTGCATGTGTGGACTGGATGGATTGTTACCAACATCTGGTGAGAGTTCTATTTCAATTGCAGGATTAGAAATATATTTACGTGGAAAACTGAAGATGTGTTTAATACTTATTTCACCCACTGTACTTGAAATCTATGGTGTTTTTTTATTGAACAAATAGAATTTTTATGTTGTAACTGTAATTTAGTTTTTCATAGCTAAAACAAAAAAGCAAAGTTAAAATGTCTGTGTCAACTCAACATGTATGTGTTCAACCTGAAACCTTTACTTTGTAGATGCATATGTTAGATTTCTTTTTTGAGCTTATCACTGGGAACAGCTATGAAGAAATGGATAAAAAATGGTAACACTGTTCACAGTAAAATAGAACTTTATAGCTAGCAATACTTTAATGGTCTCCGTGCTTCATAAAACGCATAACAGAGCTTTAGTCTCCCCTTTAAAAGTACTTTTTTGTGAACAGAGGAGAAAGTGGGGTGCAAGAGAAGAAAGCACTTACATATTTGCAATACTTCATGTAAAGGAACAAGCATTGCAAACATTGATTATTACAAAGATTATTCTTTGTTGTAAAATTTTGATTGCATTGTAAATTGACGATAAGTCCTGAGCTCAGTTTGGTCTCACAATTTAATTTAACCTAATAAAAATCAGTTCAAATATGTATTTTCTTTATCTTTTTTATATACAAGCAACAGCTTCTGTTTGTCTGAGTAATTATAAGGGCTTTCCCGTTTTGCAAGTATATTCAGTGTTTAAACAATGACATATTTTTGACAAAACAGCAAAAAAAAAAAAAAAAAAAAAAAAAAAAAGACAATATGAGCTATTGAATTTCTTTCCCATTTGTGCATGATCAATGGTCTCCACTGTTTATCAATACAATGTGAATGGCCCCAGTAAGTCCTGTAATGGACAGAACTGATGGCAGCAGACAATAAGGTACACTCGTGATCCCTGTAAATTGTGACTCTTTCTGACATCAGCTAGCATGCACAACAAATCACTGGACTGGCAGATCTCAGTCCTCCCTCGTCCTTCACTACATCCACACCTCAAACCAGTACTTCTATGATAAATGTCCCCTAACTATCATAAGCATACGGCACAAGTATCATGTCTAATGTAAAAACCTTCAATAAGTCTTTTTAGGTTGGTTTGAGGGTCAGATGAAATTTAAGACATCTCATCACCACAAATCCTTTTGGTGTCCTTCCGAGGCAGCTCACAACAGAGCAGAACAAGAATAAATTACAGACAAAAAAGCCAAAGGCTTCTTTTTAACTCCAGATTCCAGCATCTGCGTCTTCATTATTTTTTTTAGCTTTCCCCTCTGTCCCATTCAAATAAGCACAAACCTTCATCTTTACTTTCACAATTACCTCACTTACCCAAAAGCATTCTGAAATGAACATACCCAGCTTGTCTGACTCTGCAGAGAGAATGAAATCAACCCTGCTTAAGTAAACTAAACAAGGACCACACAGTCATGTCCTCCTCATGTCCTCTCTGTCTTTTTTTCTTAACTTGATAGAAATTCACCAGCACGTAAATAGTGCTACACTTTTCACAGATGCTGGCATTAGTATTCTGCAGGGATGAATCCCGGTGACATGTAATACATCATAGTCACCAGGAGGCATTTCCACTGCAGGGTTGACGTGCAAATATGGAGGAACATGTTCCAATGTTTCCTTTATAGTCTTCATCCTAAAAATGTTCTCTGAAATTTCTTTGCAGAAGCATGCATGTGTCAAAGTGAAACCACTCAGTGTCATGACTTACTTACAGTGGTACAGTAAATGCATTCCACACATCACTAACCTCCACATGCCAGCGTTCCTACACACACTGACACATTGCCCATCAGGGTCATATAGTATTGGCATCATGGGATTTTTGTACAATTTAATATGAAGGGAGAATGTTTGTGTGAGTGTGCGTTTAAAGGACAACAGTATTCTCACCTCGAACAGCAAGCCAGCCAGGAAGGAAGCATGCCCTTGACTAACCTTGGAGATTTTACAGTGCTTTCACAAGAAGGTATAAATCATCTAGATGTTTTTTTTTTTTTTTTTTTTTTTTTTAATGCTGCTGCTTTACATTTTTCAACCAGGGCAAATGTGCATCCACATAAGAGCAATTACAGTTATTATCTGGCATACAATGAAAATTGAAATTCAATATATTTCCAAGAAAAGAAAGAATCTATGTGTTGTCTTGGGTCAGTCAAGCTGCAGAGACAATGATGCACATTTGATCTTGACACATTTAAAAGAATTTGCCTTGAGGGGAACATAAACATAGTACACTGTAGCTTTATTTGGAGGTGAATGGAAAATATACAAATTATCATATTGATTGCTTTTTTTTGCCTCAATAAAGAGATTTCCATCTGTATTTGATAAAATCTCTACATACAAACAAAAGTTGGGAAGAAGAAGGTTTTAATGGCATTTCCTCTGAGAGAGACTTTGTCTAGAATCTCAGTTTTCGGCAGAAGCAACAAAAGAGGAGCTCTCTACAATGTAAACAGCTCAGACCCAAACCACTCCACTCAACAACACATCTGTTCACAAAGGCTCCCACTCATGTATTCATGTATTCATGCATTTCTCAGAACTTTGCTGTTTGCATTACCATTTTTTTTTTCCAAAAAATGATGAGGGAATTCATTACACTGGAATGGGAAAGCTCATGATTTTTTTTGTTTGTTTTTGTAAGAATGAGAGTAGATATGATTAACAACTGCACAGTGTGGAACCAAATCTTTCTTTTTTTGAATCTTAGAAATACTGGACTCAATGTACTGCTGGAGCTTGTTAGATTCTAGTTAAACTTTCCATTCTTACTATGTAACTGTGTCCATGAGTATGAGTATGTTTTTTTTTTCTGTTTACATAAAGTATATCAGTAAACCAAAAAGGAAATCAAAGCTGTATTAGATGCTATCATGTCTGTTTTGGCCTGTCAGAACCCAACAAAGCAGGTTTATTTACACTTCACTCATGGATCTCCATCTCTGTCACTAGTGGGCAGTCACATTCCATACAGGTTCATCAGCACTATGCCTTTCTAGCAGGATGTTGCATTCACAAGCATCCAATATAGGTTGTACCCTCGAATTCTTTTTTGTCTTCCTCCCACTGTCTGTTTTGTGTATTTCCTTAGCTCTACAACAGCACAGTTAAATTACAGTAGAGGAACAGCTGCATTGCTGCTACTGCTCTACCAAGTGGAGCAATGCACAAACTGGTGATGAAAAAGCTATCCCTGTAAGGAGTAAGAAAATAGGCTTTTAATCAGTGTTTGAATTTTAGGTGCTCCATCCTTCTTACAAAAAAGAGGCATTTAAATGAAGGAGTTACAACCTCTGAATTTGTTTTGAAAATTAATTAGAGGATGACATTAAAGAGGAATAAGATAAATACCTCTGCAAGTTAAAGATGAGAGAGTGAAGAAATACTGATTAAGCTAAGTTAATTTAATTTTGAAATAGAGAAAGGCGCATTCCATATGTAGAACAGATGTGGACATGTGTGCTAAATCAGTTACTTAATTTTTTAATGTTTGCATGGGAATTCATTAAAGTTGTTTGCAGTGCAGTCAGCAGAAAAAGCATAGCAGCTCAAGGAAATATTTTTCTTTTAAGGTAAACAAGTTAATTGTGCAATAATTAAAATAAACAAAATATGAAAAATATTGTACATGCAACATGAAATTATGTAAGGACCTGTGTAAAGCACAAATTACCATATCAGTCACTCAGAATACAAGCAATCAGTATAAACATTTTGTGTGCTTACAAAACACAATGGTTCTCCAAAAATTTTACAATATTTCTTGTTACGCAATAATCAGCGTATTTTGTTCAGGAAAAACAGATATTTTTCTTTCTGAGCTGTAGAGGGTATTTCTTCTTTGTGGAGCTATAACTTTCAGGCTTTATGTTTCCACTGGTTTTTAGACAAAAAGGTGTGAGAAAGAAACAGCCTTCCATCCTGATCGCTACATGTCACTCTTTGTAAAAGTATGAATTTTTCAAATGTCATATGTAGTTATTGTAGTAGAGAAACCAAAAACATTAGTCATTCTATATCTGTAAAAGTGTGGCAATATCCTCCAAATCAACAAATTTCTGTGTTTTCACTGGAACCTTGAGGGAGGGGTACTGCTTTCTGGTCTGCAAGGCAATGATAAATCACTAGTCAGGTGAAGATGAAAGCCTTTCGGCCACACTGCTTCAAAGTATGGCCTTCATGAGTTGCCAGCTTATCTTGAAAGGATTGAGCAGTCTTCAAAAGCTAGACTGTTGTGAGGTGGTCTGATTGAGTTTTTTTTTTTTTTTTTTTTTTTGAGCTGCAAGTTTGTGCTGTGCTTCTGTTTCAAATCATAATCTCACTCATTAGATTTTTCTAAAATAAGAAAGTTATACCTTTATGATACACAACTGGTCAGGGTTCTATACAAGTAGATTTTTGACTTTGCACTTTACACTTGTGCATTAATTTCAACAGATCTGTAAAATTGTGTCATTCAACCCAGGGGCAATCATTGGATCCTTTTGTTTTGGTGCTTTCAAGTATCAGCAGCAGCAGTACACCAATAAAAGATATGATATATATATGATATGTTAGTAATATGCGTATATGAAGCGCTTGCTTTAAAGAGGTGCAAATGTCATTAAATGCAGACTTGGGAACAAATAAAAAATCTTCTCTTTTTACTTATAATCAAATAAATTGTGATTAATTTAATCTAGTTGGAAGTATGTATGATTTGGAAATATGTACAATTTAAAATTTGACCCACACTGACAATGGCTATCTTTTGAAATGGTTGTGTCCAGAGAAAGTCACCTACCCTAGCAATCAATAAAAAAAATTATATGTTCACAATAGCACAAAGACAAAATCTATTTTTCAAGCTGTTGCCAAAACTTGCTTTTACCCTTACTTGCATTTTCTGTGTTTCTGAAATACCTCCAAAATGTTTTATACTCTGAGGTCTAATACAGCAGATCCTAAATAGCATCTTTTAGTGCAGACAGGAAAAAACAGTTTTATGTTGCCGTATTTATCAAATAAAAGCTGACAAATCCAAGGAACAGGCTCTGGGGGAACTGGTAAACATCTGACAGGAAACAAAGAAACAGTAAAAGGAGGACAGAAAATTGGCATAGAAGACAATGGACACTGGAAAGATCAAGTGGGGTGGTAGGGGGTGCAACGACAAAGGGAGTAAAGAATTGGGATTTGTTCAAATGGTTGCAAAAAGTTAGTGGGGTGAAGTTGAGGCATTTACTGTAAACCTTTCATTCCTTTCATTCACCTTAAGACCTGTGGCTACTCCTTCAGGAGAGTCGGGCTCTCCAAGATGGGAATAGCTGCCTCATGTAATAGTTGACAAAGGGTGCATTCCAAATATGGATGCAGACTATTTTACAAAGATTTGCTTGTGCTGCAAATTTGACTTTTGTTGTGGAGCCCCCTCCTCCTTGAGTACAGCTCAAGCTGTCTGGGCTACTATTATTGGTTTTAACTGTTTTTGTTTTCTTAATTGTTTGCAATGTTATCAGCAAGTCCATCTCTATTTATTTGATGGTTCAACGTTGCTGAGCCACATCCTTCTCTGTGGTTCAATTTCTGTTTTAAAAGATTTTTTCTTTGTATTAGCTGCTTTTGGTTACTGTGTTTGTACTTGGGTTTTAAGCCTTTTGTTTATTTTTTGTTTGCTTGGATGTTGTGGCTGATTTTTCTTCAGTTTTTTTTCCATTAATCCACAAAAGTTTTATTAAAGTTACTTTTGTTTTCACATATTGCCTCAGTGTTTGCTACTCTCCATTTAGCTCCTATCTCCTGAACTCATTGCAACAGAGGGAGCTTAGGGCCTTTAATATGTACACCAAGGTGTTGCTAAATTTTTTATTCTGTTGAGGCGAGTGCAATATTCTTTGCTGCAATTTACTGGTGCAGCAGCGCTAGAGGCAGGGATACTAACAAAGTTACCAAACTGATCAGGAAGGCTGGGTTTGTGTTTTCTGTGGAGTCTTTGGAGTTGCACAGAAAGTAAAGGAGTATAGTTTGAACATTATAAAACTAAAGTCATTTCCCCCCATGGAACTTGTTGAGTGGTTATTCTATGAATCGATTCTTCATGCCAGGTCTGTTTACCTACAGTTATTAGATAATATTCTCCATCTGATGTATAGTTAAATGTAAATCATGCAAAGCTTCAAAAGACAACGCTCCACTTTCTTGGGCACTATTTTCTAAAAAAAAAAAAAAAAAAAAAAAATCATGCAATGTGCACAATTTTACATTCTGTTACATGTATTTTTTTGCATTTTACATGGATTCAGTACAGCTGCAAACACAGCTTTATTGGACAATTTCTTTCAGAATGTTTACTTCCACAAAACCATGATGAAAGATGTGTTTTTGTGCATGTTCAGTATTACTCTCTGATGAATGAGACAGGCATTGAGTTATAACTTCACATCCACTTCTCTTAGTATGCTGGCTCGAAAAAACAATACAATGTGTTCCAAGAAAAGAGACTAAAATTTTATTTTGTGGTGTATGATGACATTGCTGACTGAAAAGGTAATAGGTAGCAAATGCATGAAATTGCATAATGTGCCTAGTTAGTTCTTATTCACACTACAGGTGCACCACTTGCTGTTTTCTGGCCAACCAGTGATCACTGATCTTGAAAAAGCCTGACCTGCCAATTCTGATTTGGACTGACACTGTCAGGTGTTATAAGGTCACAATACACCTTCTATGTTCCAATCTTATTTTATTGAAAACATTGAGCAATATCCATGAAGCAACACAAACTTGGCAATAGTGGGGTGACTATTGTTAACCACAGACATGAGCTGGGGGAGGGTCTGTCAGTCAGCCCTCTTTCATGACAGAGCAAAATGGGACAGTGGCTGATTTTCAGACCTTTGCGAAGGTAGATAAGATTGGTGGATAAGATCAGCTTCAAATATAAGTATTGGCCTATCACCAATCACCCAAAATTAAGGAAATCAGGGCTGGTGCACCCCTACTTCACACATTTTGTGCAAAACTTTGTTTCGCTGGATTTTTATTGTTTTACTATGTTAGTATGTTGGAACACTCACAAAAACATTTTTCAGTTTTGGTCATTTCATACTTGACTTTCCCAGGTATGTAATATTGCTGTCAACCGCAGGACATTTTGTACTGTATCAGTCCCTCCCCACTACTGGGACGTTTCATGCCCACTTTGACAACAGACAAACTAAAATTTGTTTCTATTTCCGACTCAAGATTTACTGTAAAGAAATATGGTTTAATGACTACAGTCAATGTTATGTATCAGCAGGAGGTCATTTAGAGTACTTCAATTTGATTAGAGGTCCTAATCTGTCATAGATAATAAGTCAACAAGGCCAGAGGGAATGAGAATCAAAACAATTTGGAATTTAAATTGTTTTAAATTGTATGCGACAGAATTAAATTACATATAGGATCTGAGTATTTAAAAGTCCATTTATGTCCATAATACATGGCAAATATATATATATATATATATATATATATATATATATATATATATATATATATATATATATATATATATATAAAACAGGTCTAAAATTTAAGTGGGAAGGGACAAAATGGTAATGTGTAGGCATGAAATGCAGGTACAAATTGGCAAAGGTGTGGATTAAGCTCACCTAAATGTAACCATCTATTACTTGAAACCATTTAACTGAATTTTATAAATATTTGTTCCAGGTTCCCATATGCAACTCAAGTCTTTACAAACAAATCAGTCAATCGAATCAAAGTATTTATAAATCTTTTGCACTACATATTTAATGATTAAAAAAGAAAACTAGCTGTTGATGAACTAATCTAATGACAAAACAGGATTTATTTAGTTGATATCGCTTATCTTTTTAGGCTTTAGTATATCTCACTTGTTCAATGATTATTTTTGCTTTTCCTTTTATGACACAAAAACTTTTTCTTAAAGTGAATATATCTAAATTGGTAAGTACATTATTCACAAACTGCTCACTAGAAGGTATTGAACAAACTGATGATTTCTCACAGAATAAAACATTCCAAGCGTGTATTTTTCTCTTAATTGAGACATTTATAAAGGCGTTTTCTCCAAGGGTTTGAATGCCCTGTCTTATTCTTTTTCTTCTGAATTGCCTAACAGACCCTGAATGACCCAGCTCATTTTATTTTGGAGGATTAAATGAGGTTTTAATGAATAGATTGAATATTTTTAGTCAGTGAACTTATACCTTGTTAATTTGTCACTTTTCAAAGTTTCTGAATCAGTATTTAGAGAAATGTGTAATTTTTTTACTGAGCTATATTTTTTCTATTTGTAAGAGAGAGACAATACTTATTCACTGAAACTATCTGACACATTTGCATTTACATTGCCCAGGACCGGGTCATTTCTGTGTGTTCTTTTTTGTCTCTTGACAGTGGGATCTGACTGTATCTGAATCAATGCACCATCTAGTTTTGAAATATGGAATAAGAGTGATTTTGCCTTTTTTATATATCTCTTAATAAATGTATGACACATTTCTGGACTGAGATGTCTGATGTTGTTCCTGGGATCTGTTGTAGCCACTGCTCCAGCTTGGGGGTGACTGCCCCGAGGGCCCCGATGACCACAGGCACCACTGTGGTCTTCACCTTCCAGGCCTTCTCCAGTTCCTCTCTGAGGCCCTGGTATTTCTCCAGTTTCTCGTGTTCCTTTTTCCTGATGTTGCAATCGCTTGGTATTGCTACATCCACCACAACGGCTTTCCTCTGTTGTTTATCCACCACCACGATGTCCGGTTGGTTCGCCATTACCATTTTGTCTGTCTGGATCTGGAAGTCCCACAGGATCTTAGCTCGGTCATTCTCCACCACCTTTGGGGGTGTGCCCCACTTAGATCTCGGAGCTTCCAGTCCATATCCTGCACAGATGTTTCTGTACACTATGCCCGCCACTTGGTTATGACGTTCCATGTACGCTTTCCCTGCCAGCATCTTGCACCCTGCTGTTATGTGTTGGACTGTCTCAGGGGCCTCCTTGCACAATCTACACCTTGGATCTTGTCTGGTGTGGTAGATCTGAGCCTCTATTGCTCTGGTGTTTAGGGCCTGTTCCTGTGCAGCCAGGATGAGTGCCTCTGTGCTGTCCTTGAGTCCAGCTTTTTCCAGCCATTGGTAGGATTTCCTGATATCAGCCACTTCAGTTATTTGTCGGTGGTACATCCCATGTAGGGGCTTATCCTCCCATGATGGTTCCTCCAGCACCTCATCCTCTGGTCCCCATTGTTTGAGACATTCGCTGAGCACATCGTCGGTTGAGGCTTTGACCTTGATGTATTTATGGATCTTGGATGTTTCATCCTGGACAGTGGCTCTCACACTCACTAGTCCTCTGCCTCCATCCTTACGGCTCGTGTATAGTCTCAGGATGCTGGATTTAGGGTGGAACCCTCCATGCATGGTTAGTAGTTTCCGAGTTTTAACATCCATGGTCTTTATCTCTTCCTTTGGCCAGCTTATTATTCCTGCAGGGTATCTGATTACTGGCAAGGCATAGCTGTTTATGGCACGGATCTTGTTCTTGCCATTGAGCTGGCTTCTCAGGACTTGCCTTACTCGTTGGAGGTATTTGGCCGTGGCTCCTTTCCTTGTGACCTCATCGAGGCTGCCATTTGCTTGTGGTATTCCCAGGTACTTGTAACTGTCCTCAATGTCTGCTATTGTTCCCTCTGGGAGTGAGACCCCTTCTGTGTGGATGACCTTCCCTCTCTGTGTAACCATCCGACCACACTTCTCTAGTCCGAATGACATCCCAATGTCAGTGCTGTAGATCCTGGTGGTGTGGATCAGTGAGTCGATGTCTCGTTTGCTCTTAGCGTACAGCTTGATGTCATCCATGTAGAGGAGGTGACTGATGGTGGCTCCGTTCTTGAGTCGGTATCCGTAGCCAGTCTTGTTGATGACTTGGCTGAGGGGGTTCAGACCTATGCAGAACAGCAGTGGGGACAGAGCGTCTCCTTGGTATATGCCACATTTGATGGACACTCGTGCAATTGGCTTGTAGTTGGCTTCAAGGGTGGTTTTCCACATCCCCATCGAGGCTGCAATGAAGGCTCTTAGAGTCCTGTTGATGTTGTACATCTCTAAGCATTCAATGATCCAAGTGTGTGGCATTGAGTCATAGGCTTTCTTGTAATCAATCCAAGCCGTGCACAGGTTGGTGTGTCGGGTTTTGCAGTCTCGGGCGACTGTTTGGTCTACCAGGAGTTGGTGTTTGGCTCCTCTGGTATTTATGCCGATGCCCTTCTGTGCTGTACTCATGTATTTATCCATGTGCCCACCTATCTTAGCTGCTATGATGCCTGACATGAGCTTCCATGTTGTAGAGAGACAGGTTATTGGCCGATAGTTGGATGGGACCGAACCCTTTGAGGGATCCTTCTGGATCAGGATTGTGCGCCCTTCAGTTAACCATTCAGGGTGAGTCCCACTTTGTAGCAGCTGGTTCATTTGAGCTTCCAGTCGCTCATGGAGGGCAGTGAGTTTCTTTAGCCAGTAGGCATGGATCATGTCAGGACCTGGTGCTGTCCAGTTTTTCATACCTGAGACTCTTTCTTGGACATCTGCCACTGTGATAGTTACTGGGGCTTGCTCAGGGAGGTTGCTGTGGTCATCTCGTAGAGAGATTAGCCACTGTGCATTGCTGTTGTGGGTCGCCTCCCTTTCCCATATGCCTTTCCAGTACTGTTGGGTCTCCAGCCTTGGTGGGTCTGCTCTGTTGTTATTACCCTGCCATTGAGAGTACACTTTAGCTGGTTGGGTGGAGAAGAGCCGGTTAATCCTCCTGGCTTCATTTTCTCTCGTGTACCTCTTTAGGCGACTGGCCAAGGCTTGGAGCCTTTGTTTGGCAGTTTCGAGCGCTTCAGGTATGGGCATCTGGCTGTACCGCTTGGGTACCGGTCTTTTGATTGCACCTCTTTGGAGCTCTGACAATTGGCTCACTTCCCTCCTTGTTACCTTGATTTTAGCCTCTAACCGTCTTTTCCATGGTGGGTATTGAATCTCATGGTTGCTCCTATAGCCGAGCATCTCAAGGATCACTGATGCTGAGTTGTACACCAGCTCATTGGTTTCCGTTATGGTGTTGGTAGGGATCGTTCTCAATGCTGCATTCACATCTTCAATGAGACTTTCTGATGGTACTTCACTCAGCCGTTGTAATTGGCATCGGGATTGCCTGGTGTTCATTCGGGCCACGATCCTACCTCTCAGGTCAGTTGCTGCCTCGTTCAGCTTTGATGGTTCGTTCATTATTGGGGCTGCGTACCCAATCTCCGGGTGGGGAGTTGAAGCTAACTCCCCTCTGACCTGGCGTCCTGGCTCCCCCTTGCCGTAGCATTTGTGTTGTACCTCGTCTATCTCAAGTTGTGACAGCATTTGCCGTTTGCGGATGTTGGAACACTGAGCTACTAGTTGTTTGGCAGTTAGCGTTGAATGGGGATGTCGATGTAACCATTCCTCCCGCATTCTTTGCATGTAACCCCTCTGACTAGGGTTACTTGAGTAGTAGCATTCCAACAGATCCATATATATATATATATATATATATATATATATATATATATATATATATATATATATATATATATATATATATATATATATAGTTGTCTATTTAGTTGGACTTTGAAGGTGTTATGCAATGCATACATATTTACCTATTAAAAATCATTGTTTGGGGTGTCACCTTTAGTATCTAAGGATTTGGTTATATTTAATAAACAGTTAAATTATACAACAACACTATAATTTTTAGGAGTTGGAACTACCGTTATCAGGAAGTTTAAATAACTATGTGTCTAAATATCCGTTATATATACCCAGCTTTTTATAATAATTAAATCTGTCTTAAAATTACTGTTTTGCTCAATGGTAGAGCGATTTATGTAAAGCGTCTTGGATATTAACTGAAGCCAAGACTGGCTCTGAAACTGGGTCATAAGGATCAGGTTTGAAATGGTTGACTGTACTGTTACTCATGATAACCAAATATACAGCAGAAGACAGAGTAAACGTGCATCACTTTAGGTGGGCAGACACAAGCCTTGTAATGCAGGTTGAGGTTGGAAACCACTGATGGGTTTTATCCATTGTTTTATTCTTCTGTGAGCATTAACACATCATTAAAAAAAAACAATAAGCTCAAAATGTAAAACTTAATTGCTAAAATAAAAAAATTCGGGATGAAATGTGAATGTAAAATGTGAGTAAGGTTGAGGTTGAATTTAAAATGAAACTGGACTGATAACTTCAAACCACAAGGAAATTTGGATGTAGGTAAAGTGAAGCCCACAATACCTTTTGCAGATTTAGGTTTAAAGTAATCTTGTGATTTGATCACCATTTACTTCAGATTGGAAATGATAATAACGATCTGAAGGAGGCAGTCATTACTACACTTAGTCAAAAATGTTCTGATTTCTGATCATATTTTTTAGTCACACTCATTTTTTAGAACAATACTTTTTCTCTTTTCTTTCATTTTAAGTTGTTAAAAACTCATGTAAATCACTATTAGCATGAATCGCTGCTTGGCAGGATGCCACCAGAAATCTATAGTCATTAAGGATTCACATCCTTTTAAAGGTTTGCAGTGCTTTGTTAAAATTATTTCTCGAAGAGTTCAGGATGTTCTGAATGAGAATGTGTCTGCAATTAAAGTTCTGAAAGTTTAGATTTAACACTATCACATACTACACAAACACACATAAACATTTTAAGAATGATTATATGTAAAAAAACAAAAAAGAAACCAAAAAAATCTTCCCCACCCTCTTTACTGACTATATATCCAAGTATAAGGTATATATAAAAACATCAAATCTATTACTAGAGGTTAAGCCACACATTTGTGTCACTAAATTATTCCACTACAGAACCACAGAACAGAGGAAATCTCATTAGAGCTATTCCAATGAAACAGTAAGCTATGGCTTACTGGTAAAACATTTTAGTCTTTTATTGTTGATGTTCTAAGATTCAACAAATATTTGTCTTAAATTTAAACTGTTGTTTATTGATCATCAATACACAATTATCATCTTAAGAAATGTTTAAGAAAAGTTTCACCAATATATACACGTAGATATAATTACATACATACTGATGTTTTCAAGCTTTTTTTGTTGATTATAATTATTTTAGTTTACAGGTAATGAAAACATAATATTTAAAATTAGAATATCATATCAGCCCACTACCAACATCAAAAACTGTTTAGGATAATTTAGTTCAGTCACTTCCAACATGCTTCCAACACTTCTAACATTGCAGGGTGTTTCCAGTGTTATTTTAGATTTTAGGTTTCCTGTTTTTTATTCTTCCACATCTTACATGTTGGAAAATAATTAAAATTGTGTTGATTGGCACTTAATAGTCTAATGGACTCATAGTTGTAAGGTGTTTATTTAGTCTCAGCCTAGGTAATGCAATGTCTCAAACAGAATCCTGCAGCTTTCCTGTAATTTCTTAAAGAAATATATGTTGAATTATGCTATTTTGACTTGCAATTTAACTATTCTAAATGACTGAAAAATATGTTATAAATCAACTCAGGAACAACTTGCACATATCTCACTAAAACAGAGAAATTCTCTTTGTTTTGAAGAACCTAACAATTCTTTTTAAGAAAAAAAAATGTGAATTAACGATAGTATTTTTTTTAGCTCCAACACAGACAAAAACATGTTTTATTCTCCTCAGAGGATTTGATCGCTTGTCTGAACTTAACTAGCTTGATGCACAAACTGATTTAGACAGGTTGAGACTGATGAGGTGTGTATAGCCTGTGGCAACTGCTTCAAGTTGTGCATGCTCAGAACAGCCCTTCCTGTCACTGGTGATGATCCTCAGCAACACAAAAACAGCAACATCAAAATCTTTGATTTCAGTCCCTCCTTCATCTGCCTTCTCCACACTTAAACAAGAAACGGGTGGTGTCATTAGACCAAGTAAAGACAAACTCCTCAAGCCATCAATGTGCAAAAGATCTGTTGTAAACACTTTTAAAATTAGGTTTCTGTTTTGTACTTTCATTTGGAGTTGTATTTACACATTGTGAAAGATATTTTCTACTTTGCTTTTTCTGCTCTGTCTATAGTAACAGCCTTAAATAGAATGTCTTCAAATTTTAATAAGATTTTTAAGGAGTATTTGTTTAATGTTTTTCTGATAACACTGATACTGGAACCCTAAAAAAGAGTATTTCTGTGTGACAAATCCATATTTAATCAACAGGTATAAGGGCCTGTTTAGCATTGGTTTTTTGTTTGATTTTTTTTTTGGCCTGCAACTAAAGGGTGAAAAGAACAGAATATTTGTTTGATAACTTTGAAATCATGTTTATTTTCTGAAATTTAAAAGAAAATGTCTAAGAGCCAATGCTTTGTCGTGAATCAGAAGAGTCGACTCCCATGAGTGAGCACCAGCTCTCAGTGGCTCCGCTCTGCTCACGGCACAACTTTGTTTTGATTGGTAGCCAGTGATGCCAGTAACACGTTACTCCAATATGACCACTTTTTTCAGTAACCAGTAATGTAACGCACTACTATTTCCAAACCAGTAATCAGAATAAAGTTATTTATCTACATTACTGTGTGTTACTATTTTTTTGTCATTAAAAAAAGATATATTTGCTATCTTCTTGTATCACAGTGAGTGGTATTACATATGCCAGAAGTCACATTTTCAGTATGAGGACAAATCACATGGAATACATACCAGTAGCACATACTTGGAGAGAGATGAGCTTTATCACTGGAAATAATGTTATTATTTTGAGTTTGTGTCAGCTGAAGATGACACAAACTCCAAAATTAAGGTTCGATGTACACTCTGTGATAATAACCAAGTCTTATTTGGTTCAAAAACACTACTTCCACTTAAAAGAAACATAGTGAGTCAAACCACAGCATAGACAAACTTACAGAAAAAAGTTCCACCAGTGAAGCAGGGAGTTGCAACAAACTCAAGAGGTCCGCCACCACCGAAGTAACAAAAGCTAAACTTCAGTGCAAAACCAATAAGTGTGTTTTTATATATAAAAACAAGTATTTGTTCTATTAAGTAAAGAAATGCCGTCTTTATTTTATTTATTTATTTTAGTAAAACATTTTCTTTAAGAAACAGTTTTTAAGTTAAACTTGAAATGTCAGGAAAAACATTGTTGATGTGATGTGATGTAATGTACATATATAATCCAATTCTTTTGAATGACTCTTTACCTTGAATGATAGAACTCAAGTCTCAGTTCGTGAGAGCCATTCTTTGTTTTTTATGACTTTCCTTGCTTATAATGCTCTGCAACCACTGCAACAACTATTATTATTTTTATTTAATTTCAAATTATATTTATTTATTCGGCGAAAAAATACAGTATGAGCAAGGGGTGGACGTATGAGCACACAGAATACATACTCATTACTCACCGTTTCTTTTCATCATGTGTCATCGCAGCAGACATGAGTAGCACCTGGCTGCGACCTGGCTCCATGGAGTGGGAGAGATGATGAGGATGGTTATGGTACACCTCCTTTTTCTTGGTTTCTTCTTGCTCTTTAGGTAAGTTTATAGTTGAGTGTTGTTTACCATTAGTTTGTTTCCTTAACTGTTTTATGTAATGGTGCAGAAGATGATTTTTGTTTCTGCCAAAGCAACTGAAGTTCAGTCAAGTTAAGTTTATTTGTATAGCACATTTCAGCAACAAGGCAGTTCAAATGCTTTACATCACGTAAACATAAAAACATCATAAACACATCAGTCACCGGTTGTGAAACCAGTAACAAATATTACATTTTATCAAGTGCCATCATTAAAAACATCAATACACATCAAATATGTTGGTCAATGTTATTATGGGTCAAAATTATCTCTAAACAGGTGTGTTTTTAGTCTTGATTTAAAGGAACTCAGTGTTTCAGCAGTTTTGCTGTTTTCTGGAAGTTTGTTCCAGATTTGTGGTGCATAAAAAATGAAAGCTGCTTCTCCATGTTTGGTTCTGGTTCTGGGGATATAGAGTAGACTAGAACCAGAACACCTGAGTGGTCTGGAAGGTTGATATATGAACAATAGGTCTTTAATGTGTTTGGTGCTAAGCCGTTCCATGATTTATAAACTAACAGAAGTATTTTAAAGTCTATTCTCTGAGCTACAGCAAGCCAGTGTAAGGATTTTAGAACTGGGGTGATGTGCTCTATCTTCCTGGTTTTAATGAGAACACAAGGAGCAGCGTTCTGGATCAACTGCAGCTGTGTGATTGATTTTTTAGGCAGACCTGTGAAGACACTATTGCAGTAATCAGTACGACTAAAGATAAACGAATGGATTGGTTTCCCTAGATTTTGTTGAGGCATTAGTCCTTTAATCCTGGAAATGTTCTTCAGGTAATAGAAGACTGACTTTGTTACTGTCTTTATGTGTCCTTGAAGGTTCAGCTCTGAGTCCATCACTACACCCAGATTTTGAGCCTGATCACTAGTTTGTAGTTGTAATAAGTGAAGCTGCATGCTGACTCTAGATCGTTCCTCTTTGGGTCCAAAGATAATAACTTCAGGTTTGTTTCTGTTCAGCTACCATTACTCAAGTTTTTATTAAAAACTTTTTCATAAAAGTTACATACTGTAGCTTTAATACAGATAATACTAATTTTTTTGTGTCTCACTCATAAAAACAGGTTTCTCTAAATGTATACTATGTTAGGGATACAAGGGCTTGTTCTTAAAAGTATGTACATTTTCAAAAATAGATAATTTGGACAGCTCTTTGAAGTGAATAGATCTTGAAGATTCGGTTCCCTTCAAAGAGCCAAAAGTCCCATCACAAGTTACTGGAAAAATGCACTTCCAATAAAGTACACAATTGACAAGACCAATTGTCATTTTTACGGGGGATCGACAGCTTCAAAATATGAAGCTACACATGATAATAAGCTAAAAGCCATTTTGGAGCCGAAAGCGCAGGCTCTTCTTTGGGAGCCGTACCACAAGATCCAGCTCTTTGAAAGGAGCCGAACTTCCCATCACTAGTGTGAGGATCTACTGTTTTATCTATCAGGACAATTTATTTCTTAGGAACCATAAAGACGCAAAATGGCGTTGATAAATAGGTGATAACCTTATTCTTTCTTTTCAATTACTTTCTTCTTCCTTCTTTTTAGACAACCATCATATATTTTCACCACATCAGTATGTAGTCTGATGATGTTTATGTTGGTGTGGGCCAAGTGACTTGTGTTCATTGATGTGGAAAGGGACTGAATGTTCAGGTCTGAGGTGTTTTGGTAATGGTCATAAATGGAAAACATAGAACAACTGTAATAAGCCTCAGTGGCTGTTTACCCTAAACAATCTACTAATCAACACTTGTTGTATTTTATATTATGTAAATAGCTTGTGATGAGAAAACATCCAACCAAACTTTTATGTCAGGAAAATTGTTGTGACACTTGATGTCACACATAACTTTGCATATGTATAAAGACCAAAAGGGACTTATTTCATTTCTGATCCTCATCTCCAAAGCACTGAACTACACTGAAATTGTCCTAATAACTGATCTGCGGGGCTGCTGTCTGATGTTCTACATTATCAACGCAATCTATTCAATCAGAGCATTACCCATCCTGCAAATAATAGGTTTCAAGTCAGAATTCCCAATTATTCTGATGCATTCACACAGTGTGAATGAGCCTTGCAATTTGGCAGGTTGGCCTTGTTATATGAGAGAACAGTGCTCTGATTGGCATTTCTAATGGCGCCTTTAGTTGTGAGCCTGGCAGTAATATGCTCTCCCATTTGTGACAGATTATGTTACTAAACTGATTAATGTGCCACCGCCTCCACACAGTGCTGAATGATGTGGCTCACACCCGTGACCTTTGAAATGCAGCCAGACCCCAATATGACCCTGGATTTCTCTCTGACCTATATGATATACAAGCCAATCTCAACAACCCTGACAAATCTTGTGGACATTATCTAAGGCCCTAATACAGATATTAATCTGAAAGTGGTGTAACTTTGGTCACAAATTCTCTCTCAGTTTGATCACTCTGAAAGAGAAAAGAAAAAGCCAGATCAACAAACTCAAATACAGGGTTGATTACTAAAATTGTGTTCGATATTAACTGAACTTCAGCCTATATTCATCTATAAAGCTGTTCTCAATGTGCTTCAAATATACTTACAGGCCCCCACTTCAGATGTGGGTAGTAATTTACTCAGTTACATTTACTTGAGTAACTTTTTGGAAACAATGTACTTTCAGGACTAATTTTATTGCACCATACTTTTTACTTTTACTTGAGTAATATTATAATTAGGTATCGCTACTGTTGAGTAAAATTTCTGATTACCCACTGTGAGTAACTTCACTGAATGAAAAACAGGTTTGTTTTCATTAAAAATCCACCAGAGAAACACACACCTGTAGTTTATGTTTAAGTGAGACTTTTGTACACAAGCTTTGATATTCTAATGCTGTTTTCTATCTTCTAAGTCTGTTGTGCCATTTTGAGGTCAAGAAGATACAGTAAACAATATTGTTGCTGGAAGTACTTTACCCTGTTTTAACACATATAGATTATTGACTGTAAGTATTAGTTTCATAGGTTTTACATGCAAAAAAATTATATGAAAAAGTATTTCTTCTACTTAGAATCAATTATTTTGTATTTTTGCTATCTATTTTTGTTAATTTGTTCATTTTAGTCTTTAAAATACCAGTATTTGCATATAACTTAATTTTTTTTTTTTTTTGTTTGTCTGGTGACATCATTTTAAATTAGTAAATCAGATGTTATGATCAGTTACTCGAGTAGCCTTTTTATAGAATACTTATTTACTCTTGCTTGAATGATTTCTTGAATGGCTACTTTTTTACTTTTACTTGAGTAAGAATATGTTGAAGTGGTGCTACTCTTACTTGAATACAATTTTCGGTTACTCTACCTACCTCTCCCCACATTACCCAGAAACACGCTGGAAGCCATCTTCTTCATTGTCAAGGCTTATTCCTACTGGCTGTTTCTAGAGTTCAGGATGCTGCTCCCTTTGGATGGAAGAAACCACAAAACCTCTTAAATGTTCAGGTGCTTGTTACCTTAGACATGTTTAAATTTCTTACTAAAACTCAAAACCATCCACATTTAATTAGGTGCTTTTGCTAAATTGAATGATCTCTTTTTTTTTTTTTTTTACATTTTTTACACCTACATGTATGTCTTAGGTCTTGATGCATTATCTTTGATGTTTCTTTTGGTTGGAGGGTCTTGATTGTTACAAATCAAATGTCTTGGAATTATGTTTATTTTTTGGGGGGGGGGGGGCTGCTGCCGTTCTTGGCCAGAATGCTCTTGGAAAAGAGATCTTTAATCTCAATGAGTCTTTGCTGTTTTAAAATAAAGGTCATCAGTATTTTTAAACAGATAATATTCAAGAAACCAGGATAAGGGAAATTTAGTTTAAAGCCTTTTTTTATCCAATTTTAGATATTTTTATTTTTTTTAATTATTATTATTGTTACAATTCTTATCACCAATTATAAGGCATTATAGTTGTTAGATCTGCTGCCTTGCAACAAGATGATCCTGGGTTCAAATCTAGGTCTGGGGTCTTTCAACATGGAGTTTGCCTGTGGTCCCTGTGTATGCATGGGTTCTCTCCAGGTACTCTGACTTCCTTCAGTAGTCCAAATACATTAACTTTAGGTGAAATGGTAACTCTAAATTTCTCCAAGGTATGAATGTGTGTACATGGTGCTTGTCCTTTGTGTCTTTGTGTTGCACCATGATGGACTGGTGACTTGTTCATGGTGTACCCTTTCTCTTTCTGAATGACCACTGTGTTTTGAGGTCATTAAGGGAAACTGTTTTGTTGTAATTTGTTTATCAGTGAGCTAAAATTTTGGAGATGGCAAAAAAAAATGTATATTCCTAAACTGTAACATAATTTGTGTCTGGTAAGTTGCCCTGTTTTCTCAAATGACATATGTAGCTCTATATTTGATAGTGTTCCAAACAAGATAATTTATCTTTGCATTAAAAAAAAATCTCATAAACATTCTTGTGTACGAAACATTTCAAACATAAATTCTTCTTTATGTCTACATTTATCCACAGTTTATACTGGTTCTTCAGTCTTTCTGAATTTATTATTGTGCCAGTCTGATTTATGTAAAAATATTTATGACGGAATCTCGTTAATTTCTATTTTTGTTTTTCTTTTATTTTGTTTAATTTTCTTGTTTATTTATTTCAAACAGTTAATTTATAAAATCTCTAGAAGTTGGTATTGTAATAAATCGGAAACCATAAAGTGCATTAACGCAAAATGTGTTGTTAATTAGTGCTATCTAAATAAACTGACTTGAATTAAAGTCAGACTCCTAAATACTTCAAATAAGATCCTTTAAAATTAAGCCACAATCATGTAAATTTTAACATGTCTCCTGTCCACTGTAATTTCCAAAATAATCCTGATGCTGTTGAGGTATCATAAAATAATAAAATATTAATGTAACTTATAGAATACATTTCATAATTATACTGAAGATTGTCACTTAATTCAGGGCAATAAAAGTGACAACATTTTTATTGCTCCTTAGTTATGTTGGTAATACTATTTGGGTAATGGCATTCATTCAGTGGCCCCTAATGTATGATTCACTCTATTACCCTCGTGTTTTAAATTAATATTCCATTCTCATGTTAATCATATAACAACATTTTTAAGGCTTCATTAGTTTTTTCTGCTAATGTGACATATATATGAGCTCCAGTGACTGACCACATTGATGAATTTTTGATACAGTACAGGATTTAAAAAGAAAAAAAAACTAGCACAGAGTCAAAACAAACCTTTAGAATCCCCTTCAATATGAGTAAAACTGCTTAGAAAAAAATAAATGAAGAGACGGTGATGTGCTAAATGGGTTCAAATGTATGTCGCAGTTAACCATTACAAGGTCACGGATACATTTAAATGCTCCAGAGGAGAGAGTAAGGATTGATTGAACAGATTCAGTGTCCTGCTCTCCTCATTAGACCCATTTCTCAGCTGCCTGGGGTTAATTACCACACACACACCTCACGCTGTTGTTCCACTTACATTATAATTACTGTGCCCAAGATTGAGAACAATCTAAAACTCATGAACCCTCCAATACACACAGACAGACACACGCACACACACATATCCATATTCATACATAGGACACACACTCACATCACAGCAGCATCATCATCAATATTCTCTGCCTGAACCTCCCCGTATATTCCCAAATCCCCCTCCCTCCCCAGAAGCCAGCTGTTTTTGAGATTGATTTCATTTATTTAATGACGGCTGTGCTAATGACCCTTCGCACATGGCTGATGGTGTCACAGACACCACAACATTTCAGGAATGAGGATTGGATCAAGGTCTGGAGAATAAGGGCTCAGTGATATTAAATAGAGCAGAATGAAAAAAGCAACAGAAGGATGGGGGAGGCTTGAGATACCATGTATGCAGGCAATCATTGTCTTTCTCAAACAAACAAGGGCACTGGATACAGGATGGAAATTAATAACCACACAGTGGTCTAATTCTTACTCTGTGACACAAATGAAAGAGACCTGTTCACCTCTTATTGAAGAATTTCATGGCTATTTGTTTTTCAAGTGTGACAGCTTTAGAGAAAATCTTAGGTACCCAACTTGACTTCAATTTGCTCTTGTCACTTATATCGTAGGGTCAAAAACTGAATTTTATTGAGCCCTTCAGGTTTTAATGAAAAATCCTGCAATAGTAATGACAACAGAAAGGACGTTTTTTGATCTCGTGTATGGTATGTAGTCATATTTTGGCGGATATTGACAGCTTTCGCATATTTCCAAATGATGAGTATTTTCTGTTAATATGAACACGTAGCAAGTCATTTATTATTATTTTATATAAATTTTAAACAACATATTTTCAAATAAAATGATATTTTTCTTGTCTAGACAATACTGATTGTATTTTGCTGTTGACACAAAAGACCAAACACCACCTGCCTTAACACCAGCTGTCCAAGTTGCAGGGTAACCCACCCAACGAATCAGTGATCCCACTGAGTGAATTCATACTCACATGATGGTAAGCTACATTGTGCCATGCAATCGTGCCATAAAGCCCCCTGACCACCATCACCTTGCAAGGCAGGTGAAGATTCTTGCCCTTGGACATAATGACTGAGACGGACAGGTTTGAACTGGATGAATCTCTCCTTTCTGAATCAACGTCACCCAAGTAGACCCAAAAAGACCCAACACAAACTCCAAATTCTCAGTCAATTCAGAATCCCAAAGACCAGTAAAAATATAAGATATGTCTACTAATCATTAGTAGACTGTGGGGTATATTGCAGCATAGAGCTAAGGTCACTAATAGCTTAGAGAATGTATTTTTTGTTTACTGAGAAGTATTGTACTGTATCAGGGTCATTTAAAGCTATTCAGTGACACTTTTCAGTAAATTGTTATGGTCCTGTCAATTCTGTTACTTCAGGTGTCAACTGTGTAAATGACATGTTTTCACAAGAAAAAAGGAAAATTGTTGTCTTGAGAATCATACATATTTTTGGTTGACTTTTCCTGTATTTTAATATTATTGGCAGATTTTAATTCTAAACGAATGATGGTTTTCAATTGAGAAATGTTTGCCCCTGTACAAACAATTCTATGAAGAGTCAAGTATTTTCTTTTCTTTTTTTTTTTTTTATGTATTTTTCAGTAAAATATCTCTATTTGAAGTAGTGAGGTATTAGGACACTTAATGTAATTAAACAAAAATATTTTAGTCTGCTAGAATTGATTGTTTTTTCAGCACACTGTCTGTATTGGCCATAACAGAGTTGACGTATCATACTGTAACAAATATGTTTTTCCTGCAAAAAAGTAATAAAATTGTATTGCTATTGTTTGGCAGTTAATGGTTTATCAAAGCATAATATCTTTTTAATAGACTACCTTAAATATTTTTTAAGACAATTAAAATATTTTTCTTCACTTTTTGAATGCCAAATCTATCTCCAATTATAGAATCACCCATGAAAAAAAAATGTTTTACTTTGAAAGAACATATTTTAAGAAAACATTTAAACATATCTTTAGGACAAATAGATTTTATCATGGCTTGCACCGTTGCCCCATGGCAAGAAGGTCTCTGGTGCTAATATATTCCTGATACATCAGTTTAAAATTGAGACAGATTTTTGGACACAGCAAACAAATCTTGCAAATACACAGTCGGCTCAATGAGTTTATTAACCATTGCCAAGTACGTGTCAGAGTTTCAAAATTTGATTTACTTCATGATGGAAAAACATGTTTGCAATGGTGTGCAATCTACAGTCATTCTTACAGAGGATTTTTTTCCACATTTCACAAAAAACTGTGTCCAGCTAAAAAGGAAGCACCTGTCAATTGATGAAATTCCACCTCCACACAGCCCTGACATGGTCCATCACGGTGAATCCTGTACTAATGGGCAGAAGGAACCAGAAGAGCTGCAACCTTTGTTATTATCACTAGTTCATCCCACTTGAGGTGGTGAAGGTTTTTGATTCCCCCCTATTTTCAAGCTGAATCTTATCTTAGTTATCAAAGTAGAGGTCTTATAAGCAACAAAAAAGGCAACTAATGTCTAAATTATACTAAATCTATGAAAACAGAGGTAAAAAGAACCTGACATTCTTAAAGTACACAATACTGTGAGCAACACTATAAAACTATGAAACAAAATAAACAGATCATCTTGCCAAGATAAAATCCTATTGACATTCAGACGTATCTAAGGAAAATATCCCGTTACCACAACGAACCCATTATTTGTTTGAGCATAATTTGATTATAATATCATAAAGATGGGTACATGTCTCATTTGAAGTAGAGTTTGAGATTTCCCCTCGTATATATATTTTTTATTTTAATCTATAGTGGCAGTTCCATTCTCGCTGTTAAATACCCTTCTCCCCTTTCACTTAAATTTGCTCTCAGACAGACCCTAATTGAAACGCTCAACTCCTATAACCTTGAAATAGCAATTCTAAACAAAGACATTTATCTCTGCCTTTCATGTTGGTTTAACTTATGACCTTCTCTTTCGGAGGGTCAAGCATGGATCAAGCTGATGTTAATCTAATAGTAGATAGCTAAAGAGCTTGAATTTAACTATAGAGCAATGATACGCCAAAATCAAATATATGACGAATTGAAAAACATTCATTGGTACACAATAATCTCAATATATTTGAAAATCTAATCAATTATGTTCTCTTGTTAAACTACATGCCTACATTTTGCATTTGTGAGCACACTTATAATTTGGTAGCTTTGCAGCTTTTTATAGTGTAAGGTCAATAGAAATTGTTTAGATTAGTTCATCTTGTCTATGCTCAAAAAAGGTGGCCTTTTCCTTCCATCCATCCATCCAACTGACCAACAGTTTTTAAAACTCATAGAAACAAAAGTAATAGATTTAGGGAGGATTCAAAAATATTTTTGAGTCCTTTGGGGATTTTGACTTTTGGGTAAGACTGCTCTTTTATTTAAGCTGTTTTTACATATGAACATTAGAGATGTTCAATGGGATGTGCAAGCATGTTTATGTTCTTCAGATGGGGAGATATTCTTCTGTAGATGTCATCTTACAGCTTAAATACATTGAGGAAGCAGAGGGAGTGTCTACTTGTGGCACAGTGGAGGAAGAACATTATGTATAACATTGTGTGAAAATCTGTGTTTTCTGTGCAACACATTGAGAATAGTAGATGAGGGTACTTGTTTCCTTACATAAAAGTGAATGTATTCATAATGTTTTTCAGTGGTAACTAGAGAGCAGGATACAGGTCAGCAGTATGAAACAGCAGCTTTTTCCGGGGCCACAAACTTGCTTACTTGAATAAAGCTTCAGAAGACTTACTGCTATGCTCACACCATCTCTGATCTGTTAATCTTTCATGTCTTTTCTGGACACCCCTCTATTAAAAGGTTGCAGTGCATCTGTCAAAATATTAAAAAATGACATCAGTTGTAATGTGGAGATGGTGTTTTGAGTTTTATATTTCTGGGGCGAAGAAAATAATTTAGATCAGTGGCAGCAGAAGATAACCATATGCTTGGCATGCAAAAAACAAAAACTGCAACACAAGTTTTCACAAAGCAACAAAGCAGCAGAATGTCCTCAACTGATTATGAAGCTTACACATTTTAAAATACATAACCAACTAACTGCAGTCATGTAGAATCATTTAAAACTGACCTTTATGAAGTAAACCACTAGGTGTGTATCTATAATATGAAAATATAAGACCCAACTCTCTCTCTCTCTCTCTCTCTCTCTCTCTCTCTCTTTCTCTCTCTCAAAATTACTAGAATAAATATTATATGTGTCACTGAAAAAAGCAGCAATAAACATCAATATGAAAGGAAGTAATGTTTTTTATTTCAACAAAAAAATTCCATTCATCCTTTTCAACTTATCAGTCAACACTTTTCCTGCCACCTGCTTTCAGTGAACTTCTAGTAGTAATTTGTTTTAAAGACTGTTGGATTGTAGAGAGGCTCAGATGTGGAAGCTAAAAATAATTACCTCCACTTACTGTCTAATTGATAAAGGTCTAAAGAGAGACACAAATTTAGCGTCAGGAGACTAAAAAGTGACATTTAGCTTGTCGTTGGATTTTTTAAAAATACACTGAATTTGCTGTGTATTTTAATAATCTAAAATATGCTGGGCATGAAGTAAATCATTTCATAATCAATTTTAACTCACCACATTCTTTCCTTAGTTCTTTGGCTTGTGAAGGTTAACCCAGCTTTATGTTCAGAAGATTGTCAGAAATTTACAAATTTTTTCCCAACATACGTGATAAAAAAAATCATGATAGAGGAGCTTAACTGAACTCTTTAGCCTTTTAGCTATTCTGGCATTTTCACTCTTTAACTGAAAGCCTTCCTAGTAGACTGATGTAGGTAAGAGGAGGTTTGGAGGCTGGAAGAACACAGCATGGTGCATGAGTTCTAGAGGTAGACATGATGGAATGAACAAATGTAACACTAAAGAGCACTGAAGTATAAATTGTGACATATATTATATATGATCTGCTTTTGGAGTTTAAGGAAATTAAAACACGGCTAGTATAAACATGCACAAACCATATTAATATACATTAATATAAACATTTCAAAACTATGGGAAATTGAAAACACAAAAGCTGTAAAAAAAAAAAAAAAAATCATAATAATAATAATAATAAACAAATCATTCTTATTTTTATCACACTAATTATTTTTCAAATTTGTCTAACAGATTCTTGACCTTATTTTATCTACTTGCCCCCTTCTGAACAACAAATCTATTCTTTTGTCTTTCTTTTCTCACTTTTTTCCTACAAATTCTTTTTGCATACCATTAAAGAATCTAAATGAAATCCAAGAACCTTCAGTGCAATCTAAACGAAAACAAATCAATAAAAAGCTTTTGATTTAAATACTGTCTTTCTACAATTGTACACCGCCGTGTTAAAAAACAGGGTTTTTTTTTTTGTTTTTTTTTTACCAGTGCAAGAGGTTTATGGTGCTGTGTTTCAGTTTGTAAGATCTGTGGGGAGAAATAAAAAATAATATGCATAGATGTGTTTTCTATATTCCACAATTGTATGAAAACAAAATACATTTTTTATTATTTTAGAAAAGGTGATTCATGTCTAAAACAACAATTTGGTAATATGTTTAAAAGTTTAATAAGTGTAATACAGTGACCCCTAGAAGAAAGACGGTGGGCAGGTTTTAAAGCAACCCTAAGCAATCAAAGACATTTGCAGATGACTGTAATTTATGCCTGTTTTTCTCATTTGTGTGTTTTATTTATTTCTGTATGGTTTCTATCCAAATAGGATACCTTTTAAATCTGTTGTTCTCCATAGCTTTGAGCCTATGTAAACTTCCGTAAACACAGTTTTGAATTTAAGAA
Organism: Anableps anableps; assembly: GCA_014839685.1. Taxonomy (NCBI): domain Eukaryota; kingdom Metazoa; phylum Chordata; class Actinopteri; order Cyprinodontiformes; family Anablepidae; genus Anableps; species Anableps anableps. Next base: position 15,517,420 of record CM026067.1, on the reverse strand, counting down.
GATGACAGACATTGATGTTTGAATCCCTGTTGACTTCCCTTTCCCTGTCTGAATGCCTTAGAGATCTGCTATCTGGTTGAAAACTTGTCATTATCATGATTATGAAAAAATATCCTGCATGGGAAGATGCATCCAACATTATGCCTCATTATTTTTGTGATATATTCCAGAATGGTCCCACTGAAGTCCAAACAACAAAAAAAAAAAAAACAAAAAAACAAAAACAACACATGTAAATTATCTTGTTTAACTGAACATAACATCTAAGGGGCAAGTTTTAAAAGATCATTAAACACAGTGAATAAAGTCTACAGCACTTTGTTGTTACTTCGAAATTTATAATATTGGTTTGGAATTCTGAAGCTATAAAAAACATGATAAAACAGGAACTTCACAAATTTACACACATTCACATATAAAACTCAACCAACACCTTTCTATGTGCACATTTTTAAATCTCAAATTAAAAATGTCTGTATTCTTGTCATCTTATGCTGTCTGTTTCTATTTTCTGCTTAAGTTTCTTGTCAGATTCCTCTATTATATTATGTATCATTCACTTGAAAAATAATTGCTTGGGCACAGCACGGAGTCCATTAACTTGTGGTAAGCATCACATTAAGACTGCATAATGGTAAATGAGTAGCATGACAGCCTCTGCAGTGTAACAGCTTCTTTTCAATGTCACATGTGAAATGGTTTAGTGACATATATTATTGTAAAGGTAGGGATTCCAGTCTTTGCAAGATATAGGCTGCACATGTATCAACATGGATATAAGGATATGCAAGATATACAAGTTAAAAACCCAGTTCAGTGGGTGAATGGTTCATATACTGATATCCAAAATGTTTCTGGCACAACTTCACTGATTCCCAGTGTGTATGGAGAGGTTCAAAAATCTGCTAAGGTGAAGACTCCAGCAACACTTCAAGTGCTGAAAAACAACGTAATTGGTAGACCAATGCATTTTTGCCTCTGGCCTTCATCAGGGTAATGACAAAACACCAGACAGTTTGTGTTTAAATAAAAAGGTGCCATACAAAAAAAACAATCAAATTACCCAATCACACATGAACAAATCTGACAAATGAGCATTCAAGGGGATGGTGATTGTTGACTGACTGAACCAAATAGGCTCTGGGCTGAACCACTTGAAATTTAAATGGGGAATCACCTCACAAATCCAAAAGTAGTTTATTCCCAGAGGTGCACAGGAAAACACAGACAAGTTAAAATTGCATATACCAATCAGAAGTTTAACTGAGAGAATATTGAGTTTTATAGACTTTCATATTAAGAACTTTGTACCGACTTTGAAATCTTACATAAAAGACAGCTCTCATTTTTGCTTTCTAAAAGACCTTCCACCAGTTGACTCAGATGTAATTATGTGCACCTTAGATATTGAATTCTTGTACACAAATATTGACCATCAACAAGGTCTAGAGTCACTGGAACATTTTATTGACACCAGGTCTATAAAATCACCATCTATCTCCTTTTTATTTAAGCTGACTACCTTTGTCCTTTGTTCTAAAGAGGAATTATTTATTTTTCAAAAACAGACCATACCTCGAAATTTCTGAGACTGTAATGGAAACAAAAATGACACCTAGTTTTGCTTCTTTATTTGTTGGTCACTTAGAGGAGCTGATTTATGTGACCGACAAAAAAAATCCTTTTTTACCATTCATTATGTTTTTTTGTGTGTGTGTTTTTTTTTACTCTGGAAGAGATCAGTCACCAAATTCAAAGGATGAAATTACAAAGAGGACTGGCTAAGACTTGCAGAAAATGAGGTAAACTCAAAAAGTAAGAACTTTTATTTCAAACCCATGAAACCTTTACAATCTAAATCTAATATTGTTTTTGCACTACATTTACAAAACCAGTAATATTAAAGAAATAATTTAAAACACTGGCACATCCTTCAGTGACCCACAAGGGATTTTTACAGTACCCCAATTATAACCTATAAAAGAGGCAAAAACATTAGAGATAGAGTTCTTGGAGCTTTTCAGGATGAAGGAAACCCCATAAACAACCCTGAGAACCCATGACCTACAAAGCAATTTTAAATGTGGGTCTTGTATAAATAGTGAATACACTTATAATGTAATATAATTTAAACACCCTATTAGTAAGAAGATCACTATCACATGTCAAATCAAAAATGTGGTCTACATGATATAGTGCCCATGCAATAAAATATATATAGGAGAAGCATCCCGTCCTCTCAAAGAACACATTAACGAACATAGAAGTTCTATAAAGGGGAATGAATTAACCAGTACTTTTGCAACATATTTTAATGGAAAACATTGTAGCTCACCTTTATTCTTTATAGGCACTGAAGGCATTAAGACAAGTCAAAGAGGTGGCAATATTAACTTTATAAGGAAAAAGAGAGAGGCATTCAGGATAATTTATTTAAAGTCTATTTCCTACATGCATGAATGAGAATTTATTAATGAGTTTCTATGAGGGATCCTAATTTGTATTTATGTTTTTATTTTGATTTTACAGTACTGATATGGTTAGGGATATTTTTTTCTTTTTTTTAGAATTTTCATGGAGTTCCTGTGATTGCTTTATGTGATTTTGACTTGTTTGCATTTTCCTATGTCGCTCTGGTATTGAACTACTTTTAGATTTATGAGGTGATTTCCCCTTTAAATCTGAAGAGGTTCAGCCCAGAGCCTATTTAGTTCAGTCAGTCAGAAAATACCATCGTTTTGAAAGCTGATTGGTCAGCCTGTTTATATGTGAATGTGTGATTGGTTCATGTTAATTTTTTCTGTATGGTACTTTTTTATATAAACACAAACCGTGTGGTGTTTTGTAATGACCCTAATGAAAGCCTCAAGCCAAAAGTGTTGGTCTACCAATAAAGTTATTTTTTAGTGTTTCAAGTGTTGTCAAGAAAAATAAGATCATTACTTCAATCATATTAATTCCTTTAAAGTTTCTATATGGATGAACATATAAATAAATGAGGCAACAATTTTGCAGAAGGTGGCAAAGTAGACCATTTTATGCATATATAGTACACAACACTAATTAATGAAAGGAATCTACAAGTGAAACATTGAGAATCATAGATATATCAGTCGTAACTTTTTGTGATTTATATTTTTATTATACCTAAATGTTTTCTTTTCATAGTGAAGTTAAGCTGTAAGAAATTACAGTGGGTTACAAAAATATTCATACTCCTTGAACTTTTCTATATTTTGTCACATTACAGCCACAAACATAATTAAAGCTGCAAGCAGCATTGGTGGCCCTTGCAGCTCAGTGCCACTCAGCCTTGTGGTGACTGCAGGAGCTCTGGCAACGCCATCCCATCGCGGCCGTAAGTGCTCTCACACCATTCCCGCACCCGTCCACAACGTGGCGGATTTGCCATCGGTCCAGATCAGTACAAGTCCAGCGAGAAGTCTTAAAAGTTTCGCTGAAATTCGACCTTCCAGTCAGGAGTTATTGTCACTTCCTGTTTTGTGGCGAAGGATTGACAAGGGTTTCCTGTACTCTGTTTAACTTGTCATGTGTGGTTATCAAGAGTTAGTGGATACGGTTTCCATCAGTTTAATTCTGTTTGAATCAAAGAGTAAATGGAAGACAACCAGCAGCAAAACAGCTCACTTCCGGTTCACAGGAGGCAGGGCTTAGTGACGTCACCAAATTATGATGAGAATCTGATTAGTGCTGGTCTATTATGACACACAGAAAGTTTCATTAAGCCACGACCTTGTATGTGGAAGTTATTCCACCATGATATTTGATGGTCAGACTTTGAGGCTTGACCACACCCACATTCTTTGATGTCGCAAAACATTTTTGATAACTTTTGCCTTCTATGCTTCAAGATTCTGCAAAGTCATTGTGAAGTTTCCATGTTAAAAGCTGTAGGAGTTTGCTCAGATACAACATGTGTAAAAGAAACAAAATGGTGGCTTTGATCCAAAATGGCCGACTTCCTGTTGGGTTTGGACCAGGGTTCCAAGAGACATGACACACATGTATGCTGAATTTCTTGATTGTAGGTCAAAGCAGGGCTTGAGGATGATATTTTTTTAAAGATTTCTAGGGGATTAGGGATTTGGCCACGCCCACCAACTATTGAACTGCATTCCTGCTGGGGGATTAGGATCGATCATAGTGAGTTTAGTGCAGTTCGGCTGAAATATGTGGAATTTAGAGCCAAAAGTATGGCAACGGCATAACATCTGACTTCGCCACGCTGCCATGGCCATGCCTTCCATCTCCACCAAAAACTCTTGGTGTGTTATAGCGGTTTGAAATTCATGGCAGATAGATCAATTTAGAGGCCTGGCCCCGCCCCTTTAACATACTCAAAAACTCAAGATTTTGATAACTTTTACTCCCACACCCCTTAACTGCATATTGACCAAAGATGAAGCCGATAGCTCAAAAAACCTAGGAGGAGTTTGTTAAAGTTCAACTTATATGAAAATTCAAAAACAGACAAAATTTACCCTTTGACCCAAAATGGCGGACTTCCTGTTGGGGTTAGGGCATACCTAAACCATAGTTGGGCATACCTCCAAGAGACTTTTTTTCTTTTTTTAGGGGAATCTACCTATGTACCAAGTTTCAGATCTCTAGGATTTACCAGTTGGTCTATCTCACATTAGGGGGTGCTGTAGAGTAATTTGCCCATGCCCACTTTTGATTCCATTAAATACAAAAATTTCAATTGGGGGACAATTTTGGGTGAAGTTTGGTGAGTTTTCATCTATGTTTAAGCCTCCAAATTAGAGCTTCTTTTGTGTCGAGAATCATAATAAGAAACACTATGATTACAACAGGCCTTCGCAGCTCTTAGCTGCTTGGGCAAAAATATATTTCATTGGAATTTTATGTGAATGACCGTTATGTACAGTTGTGAAGTAGAAAGAAAATATTATACCTGATTCAAAACATTTTTTTACAAATAAAAACTGAAAAGTGCAGCTCCCTTTTCTGAGTGCAACCAGTTTCCTTCAAAAATTGCCTGATGATTGCTAATGACTAAATAGAGTCCACCAGTGTGTAATCTAATCTCAGTACAAATCCAGCTGTTCTGTGACAGCTTCAAAGGTTGGTTAAGAGAATATTGAGGAGCAAACAGCATAATGAAGTCCAAGGAACACACCAGAGAGGTCAGGGATAAAGTTGTGGAGAAGTTTAAAGCAGGCTTAGGCTATAAAAAGAGTTCCCAAGTATCGAATATCTCATGGAGCACTGTTCAATCCATCATCCAGAAAACGAAAGAGTATGGCACAACTGTAAACCTACCAAGACAAGGACGTCCACCTAAACTTAAAGGTTGAACAAGGAGAGTACTGATCAGAGATGCAGCCAAGAGTGCCCATGGTGACTGTGGATGAAATGCAAAGATCCACAGCTCAGGTGGGGGAATCTGTCCACAGAACAACTATTAGTCATGCGCTGCACATATGTGGTCTTTACTGAAGAGTGGCAAGAAGAAAGCCATTGTTAAAAGAAAACCATAAGAAGTCCCATTTGCAATTTGCCAGAAGCCATGTTGGGGACACAGCAAACATGTGGAAGAAGGTGCTTTGGTCAGACGACACCAAAATTGAACTTTTTGGCCAAAATGCAAAACGCTGTGTGGCAGACAACTAACACTGCACATCATTCTGAACACACCATCCCCACTGTCAAATATGGTAGGAGCATGATGCTCTGCGGGTGCTTCTCTTCAGCAGGGACAGAGAAGATGGTCAGAGTTGATGGGAAAATATAATGAGCCAAATACAGGGCAATCTTGGAAGAAAACCTGTTGGAGTCTGCAAAAGATTTGAGACTGGGACGGAGGTTCACCTTCCAGCAGGACCCTAAACATAAAGCCAGGGCTACAATTGAATGGTTTAAAACAAAACATATTCATGTGTTAGAATGGCCCAGTCAAAGTCCAGACCTAAACCCAATCGAGTATCTGTGGCTAGATCTGAAAACTGCTGTTCACAAACACTCTCCATCTAATCTGATTGAGTTTGAGCTGTTTTGCAAAAAAGAATGGGCAAAAATTTCACTCACGGGAGCTGAATACTTTTGCACACCGCAAAACTATTCAGAGTTCACTTCAACTGAGTGAACTCTGAACTCTGGTTCAGAGTTCTCTGGAGCGAAGACCAAGGTAGGTGGACCAAAATTTTATTTATTTTTTTTTGCTCTGCAAGGCTGTTTATAGACACCCTCAAAAAGAAAGTTGTGTGGTTTAAAGTTAAGAATCTGCAGTCGACACCGCTTAGCAAATAAACTAGACAATAGCAGAATAGTCTCTTCCCATTGCTGATGTGTACACAAAATAAGAATTTTGTTAATAAGTCTTCACTTTTGTTTAAATAACAAAACTTGCAGAGATTTTCTAAATATAAACAGTATGCTGTTTTTGCCAGGCATTTCTATTACTAATGGATCAAGTGTAAAACTTTCAACAAAGTGTAATAAAATATCTTTTTCTCTTCTTGTCTCTCATGCTTAAGGGCACACAGCTTGCTGGTGTTTGATTTTCTTTTGTTTTCTAGTTCTAATTTTTCATATTTTCATTCAGCACTTAAAATGTACAGGAGGTCTTTGGCAACAGGCGTGTAGTTGATCTGGTGGGTCAAGGAAGAGGAAAAGTCAAACAAAGCCTCATAAAATTCATTCTTACTGCTTGGACCAAATCAAACAAAACTTGTTTACTTAACACAAAACTGTATTGACACCATGGAAAACATTATTCATTGAGGATTTTTATCAGGGCATTAACAATAATTGCAGAAAATCAGCAGGAAATAGTGTGTAGACAACTGTAGAGATTATCAGGTTAGAGGAGCTGTATAGTCTAATGGCATCCTCTGATTTACATACTAAGCACTTAATAAGTATATAATTGATATTAATAAGCAAACAAACAGTGCAATGCAAAACTATAGACCATTCTCAAATCTTCTATTCAGTGGTAAGGTGATAGAAAAAGCCACATTTGTCATGATTTCCCTGGTCCTACCATGCCTCATGCAGCTCTACTCCCACTCCTGCAGACTGCTTATTGCTCTCACCTGTTCTCCTACCTTTATAAACTCCTGCTCTTTACAGACTCAGTGCAAGATTGTTTGCTGTCATCCTCGTCACAGCCTTTGAGCGTTCCATGTCCTTGTTCCTGATTGTGTACCTGACCTGTTTTCTCCCTCCTGACCATCACCTCTGCCTGCTCCTTGTCTACACTGTGAGTTACTCTGATTTTGGCTCTGAACCCTGCTTCATGTACCTGGATCCTGATTACTGCCACACTGTAATCTGTTCTGCCTTCACTGCCAGTCTTGTTTCTGATCTGGACACTTTCCCTGACCATTGAGTTTTGGATTGTGAACAATGGTATTCTCCCATGGTATGCCCTGTGAGGAGGATCAGTGGGTTTACATTGACTTACCCCACTACGGGAGTTTCCTCACTCCCTGACATAATCACCTCTGACTTTCATTGTATAGAGTTATCCTCTCTATATGGTCCTCAGTTAAAACAGTCCCCAGAAAACAGATATCCTTTTTTCCTCTGCAGTTACATCTCCAAGGATACAAGTTTGCTGTGGTCTGAATCTCTGTGAAGGAGTTCCTGGGGAACTACCTCTATCAGGTAATCCATTACTTTCTGCCTTTGCAAAATTCCCAATTTGTTTTCCTTGCCACACCTTCCTATTTGTTCTGCAGGGATTGACCAGAAAGCAGATCCTAAGGAGAAGCTGCCAATCACCTTGCATATTTTCTTGCTTGTCAATAAATCTCTTTTAACCATTGCTGGTGTTGGTCTTAGTTTTGGGTTTGATTCACACTTTAACTATAGAAACACTGTAACAATTAAATTCCTTATGAACAATGACCAGCTGCTTAGAAATCTTTTAGTCGGGTTTCTGTGCTCACCAAAGAACTGAGCTTGCCCTTGTCAAGGAGTTCAATGATATCTGCATAAATGCAGACTGTAGAAAGAACCACAGTGCTGGTATTGTTGCTGAGGCACAGCATTCATCACTGTTGACCATGGTACATTACTGGAATGACTGGAGAACTAGGTTGGACTCTCTTGTACAATACTTAACTGGTTTGAGTCTTACTTAAAGGACAAGGACTTCTTTGTGTCAGCAGGTCCCTTTACACTTGGAGCTGACATGCAGGGTTCCTAAAGGTTCCATCTTGGGTCACCTTCTATTTAATATCTACATGCTTCCACTAGGTCAGATAAAAAAGAACAAAAGATACCATATTTATGCAAATATTATACAGCTCAACATTACAGTGTCAGCAGATGACCATGAACTCATTCAAGAACTCATCACTTAAACATGCAACAGAAACGTTCTTTGTGGAAATCATAAACAAAAACATCAACAGTGCTGGTGCTTTATTTACCATAGTTGAAAGCCTCACAAATCCTCCTGTGATTTTACCACCTGAACTCCACTCTGCCAGGGCCTGCAATGAATTTGCCAACTTCTTTGCAGAGAAAAATAAAAAAATTAGAGGGTTAATCTGCACATCAACATCAAATCCTGTACCAATGCTATGCTCAAAGATAACAAATGCAGAGAAAATGGCCACATCTCTCAGGTGTTTTCCCCCATAATTTATAAGCAGCAGTAATTAAATCACTGAAAAAAGAGCAATCTGGACAAATCACATCTGCAGAATTACAGGCTAATCTCCAACCTTCCATATACCAGAAAAATTATTGAAAAAACTGTTTCAACAGTTAAATAGCTTCCTTACAATGACCAACTGCTTTCATGTTTTTCAGTCTGGTTTACGTGCTCACCACAGACCACCCTTGTCAAAGTGTTCAACAACATTTGCATAAATATAGACTGTGGAAAAACCACAGTGTGGGTTTGTTGGACATCATTTGACACAGTTGACCATGCGATATTATTAAATCAACTGGAGAACTGGGTCAGACTTTCTGGTCCAGTACTTAATTGGTTCGAATCCCACTTAAAGAACAGGGATTTCTTTGTGTCAATAGACAACTTCACATCAGAGCGGATAGAAGTCACATGTGGGGTACCCCAAGGTTCATTCCTGGGACCCCTCCTATTTAATATCTATGTGCTCCCACTGGCTCAGGTTATAACAAGAAATAAGGTTAGTTACCATAACTACGCAGATGATACACAGATCAACATTATGATGTCACCAGTTGACTCTGAACCCATCCATGCTCTGAACAGATGCTTAAAAACAAATCAATGCGTGGATGTACCAAAACTTCCTCCAGCTGAACAGAAACAAAACTGAAGTTATTATCTTTGGACCCAAAGAGGAACAATCTAGAGTCAGCATGCAGCTTCACTTATTACAACTACAAACTAGTGATCAGGCCTGAAATCTGGGTGTAGTGATGGACTCAGACCTGAACCTTCACAGACACATAAAGACAGTAACAAAGTTAGCCTTCTATCACCTGAAGAACATTCCCAGGATCAAAGGACTAATGTCCCAACAAGATCTAGAGAAACTCATCCATATGTTTATCTGTAGTTGCATAGATTACTGCAACAGTGTCTTTACAGGTCTGCCTAAAAAGTCAGTCGTCTGATTGACTTTGTTTAGAGTTGCCTTTGGATCAGCTGCAGCTGATCCAGAGCGCTGCTGCTCGTGTTCTCACTAAGACCAGGAAGATAGAGCACATCACCCCAGTTCTAAAGTCCTTACACTGGCTTCCTGGAGCTTAGAGAATATACTTTAAAATACTTCTGTTAGTTTATAGATCACTGAACGGCTTAGCAGAAAATTACATTAAAGACCTGTTGTTTCATCAATCTTTCAGACTACTTAGGTCTTTTGGTTCTAGTCTACTCTGCATACTCAGAACCAGAACCAAACATGGAGAAGCAGCTTTCAGTTTTATGTACCACAAATCTGGAACAAACTTCCAGAAACACACTGACCAACATATCTGATGTGTATTGATATTTTTAATGATGGCACTTGATAAATTGTAATGTTTTTTACTGGTCTCACAACTGGTGACTAATGTGTTTATGATGTTTTTATGTTTTCATGACGTAAAGCACTTTAAACTGCCTTGCTGCTGAAATGTGCGATACAAATAAACTTGACTTGAAGAACTGAGTAGATGCATAGAACAAATCAATTTGGTTGTGCCATCACGTTTTTTTTAGCAGAATAAAAGCATAACTCCTATAATAATATAATTATTTTTGAACCAATGAAGGAGCAATCAAGTCAGCATACATCTTTAGTCATTACAGCTGGAAAGTGCTGTGTGTTGTATGTAATGGACTCAGACCTGAACTTTCAGAGGCACATAAAGACAATTACAAAGTTGACATTGTATTACTTGAAGAACAATATGGTTAAAGTACTAATGTCCCAGCAAGATCTAGAAAAAACCCATCCATGCGCTTATTCTTAGTCGCATTGATTATTGCTACAGTGTCTTCACAGGTCATTCAGCTAGTTGCAGACCATGTCCTCACTAAAATTAAGAAAGTAAAGCACATTACCCTAGTTCTTAAGTCATTACACTGGCCCTCTGTATCTCAGAAAATAGACTTTAAAATACTTTTGTTAGTTTATAAATCAGTGAATGGACCAAAATACATAACAGATTTGCTGTCATTGTATCAACTTTCCAAACCACTCAGGTCTTATAGTTCAAGTCTACTCTGCATCACCAGAACCAAAAGCAAAGATGAAGAAGCAGAATTCAGTTTTTATGTTCTTCTAATCTGGAACAAACCTCCAGAAAACTGCAAAAATGCAGAAACCCTGAGTTCTTTTAAATCAAGGTTAAAAACCCATTTGTTTAGAGTTGCCTTTGACTGTTTTAGTAATATTAACTGAAACATTACTAATTTGGGACTGTAGTCCAACTTTTATTTACTTTCCTCTACTATGCCACTGCAGTGTACTCCTTTTTATGTTTTCATCATGTGAATAGTCTTGTTGCTGAAATGTACAACGCAAATAAACTTGCTTTGGTCTACTTTGCCTTGCATCATGAGGAGACTTAAAGTCAGTTTATTACATTATTGCTGAATTTAGAAATGAGCCATGGAAATACAACTGCATGATGACATCATACTTTCAAGAGCATTTTAAGGAACCTGCAAAACATGACTTTCAGAATATGTCTAAATATGAATTTCAGAATATGTCTGAATTATATCATGTCTGAATAATAAATAGTGTTGTAAAGTCTACTTCTTTGGGATTATTATTAAAGTGGAGTTTCAAACTTGTGTCTGAAATAAAATAAACCACCATACTTTTTCCAATAAGCATTTATTTTGAAATTCGTTCAGTACAACAGCTCTCCACCCCCTGTCTCCCTTCTCCTTTAAAACAGGAGAAACTGAGTAGGACAAATAATAACAGCATAATCAATGAAGTCTGTTTACTTACTTTGCCCAAAGCGCTGAGTGCATACTGGCAGAAATGCCAGATAAATACTGCAAAGAGTAGATTACAGCCAGTAAAGAAAGACTCTGGATCAGGAAATGGTTGGACCATATATACTTCATATTTATGCCACTGCTGCAGAATTATATACAAATGATACTTAAATGTTGCAGCAATGACCTGATAACATTATTGAATTGTTGTAATATTCTGTTTGTACTGAAGACATTTCACTTATCTTGGCCTAATGAATGGTTGTAGTGGCCCCAACAGATGCTGCCCAAACTGTTATTTGAGTTAAATATTTGAGTATTTGAAGTCACTCATAGATTGTTAAGAGCAAGTTTCATCCTTGTTTAGTCAAGAGATCCTTTAATAAGAACAAAATATAAATTGGGACAGTGACATCATTACATAAGTGATGAGGTCCATCCTGAAGCTGTAACACACTAAATTCTCCACCATTTAGCCCAGTACATACACATTGTACAAAACAGGGATCCACCAAAAAAAACAAACAAAAAAAAAAACAACAAAACCCAAAAACATAGTTCTAAGATGTCACCACAAAAAGTGCAACATCATACCAATTTAAATAAGTCAAAGACAACATAAGTAAACACAAAATGCAGTTTTTAAATAAAGGTGTTTGTTCTTAAGGGAAAAAAAGAAACCTACTTGGGCCACCCTTAGTAGCAATCCACAAAAAAAAAAAAAAAATTAAAAATCAGGAAGGGGGAAAACACTTTTTCACACCACTGTACATGGCAAGATAAGAAAGGAAAAAAAAGTTTGATAACAGCCATATCATTTATCTGTAATTTATTTAGTTTTGTTATGCATTTGTTATGTATTATATTTTCCTTTGAAAATGTGCGTGCTGTAGACAATCAGTGCAAAAAATACATGTATACTGGATGCCCACTATTTTTCTTTTACAGTGAACATCATTTGACAATACTAAAGAATATGAATTGTAAAAACATCACAAATCTACATTTTTTGATGAGCTTAAATCTATACTTGAGTACACAGACAGCAATTCATGCAACAACCTGCTGAAGGTCACTTTTCATGTTTGAAGTTGCTGCTTTGTGGTTTCTTTAGACAGAGGTCATCACGGCACATTGTTTTCACAAAGGCATCCATCAAAGCCATCTCCTTTGGCATTGATTACAATGGCTCATTAGGGAGCCCTCTGAAGAACAACACCCTCCCACTTATTGCCCCACACAACTCATACACACACACACACACACACACACACACACACACACACACACACACACACACACACACACACACACACACAACCGCCACTACAACATTACCACCTACACCTCTCAAGCATAAACTCTGCATACCTCTGATGTTAAATTTTAGCAAAAATGGTCTGATAAATTGATTATTATAAATTATAAATTGATTAAATCTGATTATTGTTTCTTAGCTCAATTTGTCTTACTTTATGCATAAAACATGCATAAAGTAAGACAGAGACTAACAGCATAAAGACAAATCTATCTAAAAATATTGAGGTAAACAAAATAAAAAGATTAGTGACATCTCAAAAAATATAAAATCACATTAACTGTACACATAACTTCATCACATCTAGCATTAAAAATTTTGAAATATATTTTTCAAAAGGTATAGAGATCTATTGAACAAAAAGACAAGAGAAAATATCAAAGTGGATTTCAAAGCAAAGGCTTGATTTTTTTTCTTTCCCCCAAACCAGGACTTCTTTTAAATCAATAGTGCCAGTGATGCCTGATTGCCCTCTGAAAGAAATGCAATTGAATGGTGACTTCAATGCAACTCAAATCAATGCTATTTGTCGATGCAGGAAATTACATGTGTCGTAAAAGCTGAGACCATATCCAGACAGGCATACCTTCCAAATGACATTTGTTTAAGAGGAAAAAAGTTTCCATTTTCAAGCTTCTTGACTTTTGGGGTGTTGTAATTTAATATTAAGATATGAATAATTCTGTTAACATCAGAGTAAGACCCTCACTGCAAAGATTTACAAATGAGTTGTGACAATTTTTAGCCACATCAAGAAAGAAAAGAAAAGGCAATTTTGTTTGATCCACACATAGGGCAGCTAGATTAAAGTTTTATTGAATGTGACTCTAATGCGTGACTTTGGGTTGGGTGGTATAGGATCTAAGTGCAGTATTACCGTTTTCTCACAGCTAGGTTAGTTTGACATAGCTCAAAAAAAAAGAAATAAGAGTGACAAAAGATGAACCAGAGAGTGGGCTCTAACACATCAGGAGGCTGGCAGAAAGGTGTGTTACAGAACACTGTCAGGGGTAGGTATTTTTAGGCCCTGCAGCCACAGTTGCTGCCACTTCTTCAAGAGGAATTGTAGGACTTCAGCAAAAGATAGGGAGAAAGATGGAGGAGGCAGGAAAGGAAGACAGGCGGTGACAGAAAAGAGAGTGCAAGAAATAATGAGTTTTTATTGAGAAAACCTTTAGTATAAGATAACCAGTGACATAGACATGACCACGGCATCAATGAATTTAACACTCAAGTTATTCCATGGTAGCTTCCACAGTATTCCTTTCAAAAAGCTGTACAATTCATTGCTAAAAAAACAGACGGTTGAAAATGATGTAAGGTAGGTTAATATGCAGAAAGACTATATAGTAAAACAAAGGTATGGTTAAGTAAGGCCCAAATGGCCACTGTATAAAATAACTGTTGACACCATACCCCAGATGTGGGAGCTTATGAGAAAAGACAAAAGGAGTGAGTTCAAAGCACCACAAAGAGGGTCCTTTTATTGGGTCATATAATTATTCTTTTTAGGCAGCTAAAAAACAGAAATAGAATCAAACAACGGATAAAAGGAGCACTCCAAAGAAGAGTTCAAATGTACTAATGAAAATTTCACCTACACTGTTTTTTCAGTGCTTTTATATATGCTTGTATTTAGAACAGAATGGAGGATGAGCACACATGATGTAAAATGCACTATATAATATCAATGTGAGTTCATTATACAATTTATGGTAATGGTAAATATGTTTAATTTTGAAGAAATGATTCAAAGAAATTTTAGATGTTTACAGTTGATACCTGTTCATCAAAAGCAGTACAATAGGTAGGATAGGAAATAATGACATAATTAAAGATATGCTATAGAAACATTATTTATCTGAAAAATCTTATCAAGAAACTGTAATACATGAATATCAAACTGTGGATGATTAACAAAAACAGACTTATCTGTCACCTTTTGCTATTTTCAACTAATACAGGAATTATTAATTAATCTTTATTTCCTTGTCCTTCCATTTACAAATGTTGCTACTATCAAAGATAATTATACATAATCATGCACAAGCCTATAGAATATAATTTGAATAACCACAAACAATAGGGTTTGGTGAATAAATTCACATGACAGCAGGAGTCTCGTTTGGCTATGAATAACTATAAATAATTGCTTAGGGCAATAATTAATAAAACTAGTAATTAAGATCAAAATTACCAAGTCAGGGCACTACCTATTTCCCTACCAGGAAAATGACAGCCAAATAGTCAGTTATCGTTTATAAATACCTACCTGATAAGGCATAGGTTTTAAACTAATACAGTTGAAACCAGAAGTTTACATAGACTGAATAAAAAGACACATACATATTTTTTTTCTCACTATCTAAAGTTACATCAGACCAAACTTTTCTCCTTTTAGGTCAGTTAGAATGACTAAAATTATTTCTATTTGCTAAATGCCAGAAAACTTAGCGAGAACATTTTTTCGAGATTTTTTTTGTAACTTTCTTCGAATTCAAAAGTGTACATTCATTTGGTCATTGTCAGGGATAATTGTCTTTTAAACTGTATGACTTGGGTCAAACCTTTTGGGTTTCCTTCCACACACCCATTTCAACTCCTGCCTAGTCACCGGGCAGGCGGGGCTGTGTGTCTGAGTGAGATGGTTTTATATGGCTGTAATGTAGTGTACCGGCAATACCACTGTAACCAGTAGGAAAATTCAACTGCCTAAGCACTGTTTGACTGAAGGAGGCCAGTACTGAGACAGTTTTAGGCAAAAATAATGTGGAATTAAACGTGTCAGGATGCAGAATAGTGATGCTTGTCAAGTATAAATGACGTACAGGTCAGATAAATGCGACCTGGGTGTACAGACACTAGTCACATTTGCAAAGATCAAATACGCATCGAATTTAGGACTGCATATCCAAGTGGCCTGGGTCGCATTTGTAAAAATCGGATCTGTGTTGTTCAGACTGTCATGAATAGATCAGATACGGGTCGCATAAGGGCAAAAAAATTGGATTTGGGTCAATTCAGGCTGCAGTGTGAATGTAGCCTCAGTTTTGACTAAATTAGAAACCAATACCTCTTTGGAGAATTGATTGGTAATCTATTTATCAACTTCTACAGTGACTAAAGATTTAACAATTTGGAATACCACAAAGGGAAATGAACACAAAGAATCTAATGTTTTGCTGTTTAATTGATATCTTTTAAGTCCAAAGCACCATGAATAACAATATTATTGTTTATGACCGTCAGCAGTCCGCTACAGCTGACAGGAAGAAGCTATGTTTTGAATACTGTAGCCTTTAGCCACATTTAGTTTGGCTGCCATTATATTTAAGAAAATGGGACATTTTAGAACCTTTTTAGGGCTATTTTATGTGACTTAGTGGCAAGAAAGGGAAGGAAAAATACCCATGAAAATAATAAGTTCACCTTACAGTACTATCAGGGATTAAAAACTCATTGGAAATTAAGTTTGAATGGTTAGAACCATAGGTGGCTTTAACAGCAGAATGCTCCATTTGGAACAGGCTCCAAGTTTTTATAAATAAAAACACTTAAACTGATCATCCTTTTTTTTCTTTAAGAAAAATACACAAGTCAATGCAAACTATTTACTAACTAAATAAAATATGTGGTCTTTAAACCAAGTCTTGAGTTTATTAGCTACTGTGGTTTTGTCTCTTTTCAAAGCATAAAGCATAACGTGACAAATTTTCTTTGGAGTGTAATGGAAAAAATCCTTAGTCTGCTAGGTTTGAAAAAATGAGAACAGCTTCTTTCCCTTATAGCCTTCCGAACACAAGAGGCCAATGGAAAAAAAAATAGACTGGTAAAATACTTCAATAGTCTTGACATTGTTTCTTGTCAATTTGTTTCAATTTACTAGCAATCAGGGGTACAATAAAACTGTGTTTATTCTACATAACTTGATCTATCATCTTCAAAAGATAAACTTTAATCTTTTGAAGGAAAAATAACAAAGAGAAAAACAAACTGCAGTTTCTAACCTTTTCATGTTATGTGCTGCTTGGATGCATTATTTTTAAGGTAGCATCACACCATCTTTTTAAATAAAGTCTTAATATTTGACAAGAAACTTGTGATAAAGTAAAAATTTCAGTACGGAAAGCAATACGGAAGTTAAGAGGACGAAACTGATTACTAGATCCGTTTTCTCATTTGTGTCTGTTATAACTGGCCTGTTTGTGTGTAGATGTGTGCTTCTGCATGTGTGTGTAATGGAGCATTGGAAATATTATTTGAATTCTAATAAAGCACACTGTGTCAAATTTCCATATGAGTGATAATCAGTCTAAAATGATTTATATATGAACAATCCAATCACCACAAATATCAGTGGAATTTCCATATTTAAAATGGAAAACCCCCCAAACAAAACAAAGAATTACATTTAGTTTTCAATATACTTCATTTTAAATTGATAAATTGTTTTTAATGAAGGTGAATTAATTTTACTTTTCTTCTTATTTTCTAAACTTGTATTTATTTTAAGGATCCATACTGGCTATTTCTGCTTTCTACTTATGCTTGATAATTGCATGCAAGTGTGCCAACATTAAGCCACTGAACAGCAGGAACAAGAAAAATTTAACAGGTTATTTGCTCAACAGCTTTACCAGGTTGAAGGAGAACTGAAAATACATGGCAGAAACACAAATCCAAATGAATAGCCAGGTGTTTGATAACTCATATGCTATAACAATTTTAATTGTGCAATATGAGGAAGCTGCTTATACATCAGACTAAGTTTTTATGGTGCAAAAGGCTCCAAAATCAATCAAAGGCTTATACTAAAATTATGCAAATTGCTGTTACATTTCGTTTTGGTTGTAGACTATTTAAAATTGTGTCAACAATACTTTCCTCCAAATGTTATTTTCTCTTCTGCAATGCACAGTGATAGAGTGATACTTTGGTGTGAACTACATTCATAATTTAGCTACGATCATTTGGAAGGCCTAGAGGACTCAAAGATAAGGCGAATATAACAGATTATATTACCAATATGAGAGATTTCACACTTACCGTTAGATACATTTTATGGCATTTTAACAGCTTTAGTGTATTAAAGTTAAAATGCAGTTACTGGATTGAGAATTTAGACTGGCAAATGCAGTTTAAGTAACTGAGTATCTCATCTTTGCATTTCCATTTCCTTGGTGACATAACAAAACCAACGAACTTCATCCACAATTACAAGAAATCTACTCCTACACCTCTTGAGCATATCTGCCTAATTAATAACTTAATTTAAAGCAGTTGAGGGATTATGAAAGGGGTCATGTATGTCCCTATTCAATCTAAGATTACTCTACATGGAGAATAGCAGAAGTGATGTAGTACTTAAAAAGGCAAAAAAAAAAAAAATAAAAAAAAATAAAAAAAAAAAAAATCCCAAAAAAATGTAATCACATTTTGGATTCTTTATAGTTTTCTACACCCTATGCATATTTATTTTATGCAACATATAGTGGACAAGTAATTGCTGAGTGTATGCTTTCAGTGAATATGCTGTATGTGTACAATGATGTTTTGTTGGTGTGAGATGCCATTACACCATATTGAGAAATGTCAGTGGGAGATCACTGAAAGTGCTGAAAGTCAGATTAAGTGTCATGCTACTGGAGAGAACCCAAGATCTCATGGGATGGCAGAAAGGAAAATAACTTTTCTCCATCTGAAGTGAGACAAGTCACTTTGTTTTTATCTGTTCAATGTCGTTGCCTGAGTCTCTCATTGGCTAATCAATGAAACCCAAGAGGGCTCATCAGGCACCAAGGAATGTCAGCCAAAAGCCTTTGATCTGCTGACCTTCATCTGCTGTGCTCCAGCAAAAAAATACCATAGAGAGTGATCCATGTTTGCATGCTTTTAATGGGCCTCAGAGGGCCATGTTGATAGTCCTTTGGTTTCAAGAGGGTCAGTTCTGTGAGCATGAAGCATAGCTTTAACAACTTTCGGAAATTTGCTTCTAATATCTTTCTGAAGGCTGATACACTATCAGACGTTTGACAGTAAACTGGGGGGCTTGTTACTAATACATGATTAAATGAGTCCTTACTCGGTACATTAAAATAGTGATTATGCAAAAAATGGAGGATAAGCTGAATATGGAAACATCTAATTCCTTCAAGCAAGACACCAAGCTGCTGAGACTTTTCAGTAATACCTGCACATACTTGCAAAAAAAACACACAGCTGCTGTAATAATTTTAAAGAGCTTGACAAACTTAAAACATTAATAGCAATATGATTAGCATACAGCAAGTTTGTTTTCTCTTGGCCCTATATTTGTATGTGTGTGATGGCATTGTGGCTGGGACAGAGAAACTGATTTGGTTCTTTGAGACATCCATTTATCTTAATCTGGGTTGACCTAAATCCTTGACATCTCCTGCTGTACAGTCTTTCTCTTTATAACAGAATCTCACACTCTATTCTCCCATGTAGCATCCTTCTGTTAACCAAAATTGATGACTGTAACCTTTTAATAGTCTACCATATGCATTCATAGCAAAAGCAACCTCAGTGTTGTCTATGGACAAGCACTCAATGTGGTGATATGGCTGCATGAAAATTAAGAGAGAACAAGGAAAGAGGGTTTATTCAAGCATGTTACTCGAGGGTAATATACATGAGTCTGATATCCTGACATTTTTGAGCAGATCTATTAGATAAACTAAAATAATGAACTTAGCTGTCACATTTAATGAAGTGATTTGCAGATAAGGGTTATGACTAAATATAAGCTGTTACTATGTATTGTACAACAAATTTCCAAATATTGGGCTTTTGCAATACCAATTTGTCAGGTTTGTTCTTTTACTATTTATCTAGCCTTAACACAATTAATAATGGAAATATTAAAAATATAATTAATAGCAATTGTTAATTTTGAATTTATGTTGAAATTGGAGAATATCTCAATGATAGCAGTGTTGTGGTACTCAAGACCAATCTTTGTCTTGATAGCACATTTTCAAAGTTACAGTTTTTTCTTCGTCTTGGACTTTGCATTTTTTCTCAAGACTGGTCAAGACCATACAAGCTCATACTTTTTGTTACTGCAACTTAGTGTGAAATCTCTGGCTACATTCAGATGTAACCATCCATCCATTGTCCATACTGTTTATTCTTCCAGGGTTGCAGGGGGCTGTTGCCTAACTCTAGTTGTCATTGGGCGAGAAGCAGGATACACCCTGGACAGGTCACCAGTCCAACACAGGGCCAAAACTAAACATTAAAGTTTTTAAGTTGAAAATTTCAACACTCCCACCAGTGCCTTTGCATGTTGGAATGAGAAGATGAAAAGGATTAGAAAACTAGAGGGAAAAAACATTTTTCTGTACAATGCCTGCAGCTAACCTTAAGTCAGTTAGTGTCGAGCTTGATGAATGGACTCTTCAGAGTGGTCTGTTTTTTCTGTTTAACTTGTTACCAGCTTATTAGATTTTCTTACTTGTGTGTAAGCATCTGCTTACACACATGTTAGGGTTTACCTAAATGTTGTGGCTGTGCAACTAACTAAAAAAGATAGGCACACCAGTGGAACCAGTTAGTCTGTAGCACTGTTATAGGTTTGTTTGCTAAAGAGCTAGCGCAGGCATTTTCTTTAAACATTTCCAGCAAAAACGACATTATTATGAAGATTACAGTCATGCTACTTTAAAAGGGTCTTGCAGTGATTTAGTCTTGGTCTTGTCTCCCTCAAAGACTTGATGCAGTCTTGGTTTTGACTCAGTCTTATTAAACCAGTTCCCTTATTAGATTTTATTAAAGCAACTCAGTTGCCAAAATCCCCTGATGATATAGAGATCAAATTATTTGGTTTCGAGTCTCAGTTTTAACAAATCTCTATATATATTACAAAATGGATCCTCCTAACTCCCATGAAACAACAACAACAAAAAAAATACTCCAGATTCAGTCAAAAAAACTCCGAAAGATTAATTGGCCATTGCATTTTGTTGTTGGTTGATATCTTGTTGCAGTCTAAGTTCAGCCTGTTGTGTAAACATTTTATTGTGCCTCCATCAGTTGATCAAAAGGATATTTTTAACTAAGCAGTAAAGTTAGTTTGAGATCTGCCTTTGAATTAGATGAAATTAAGTTAAATGGGAAAAAATGTAGGGATGGTGATTTATTTTTTAACAACATACAAACATATAAACTTCTATATGTCAATACCATATTTTCAGCTCCTGACAAAACAATAGAACAAGAAAAAAGAAGTAGAATAAATCACTTTGAAACAAAGCTGATTATTAGGCATAGTCAATAAAAATAAGAAGCTCTGTCATATAGAACTATTGTAAAGACAAGTAAGACACAGTTTGTATAGACACCCAGCATGATCTCAGCACCATAGCATAAACATGAAAGACAAGCTTTTCACACCCCAAACTGTCACATCTGCAGCCAGACTCCTCAGCAGCACTGTGAGAATTTCCCAGCCTTAATCTGTGACAAATTTGCAGAAACAGAGGAAGAAAGAGCAATGTAATTTTATTATATGGGAGGGCACAGCGGAAAGACAGGAAGGTTTGAGCAACTGCAAGGTTTGAGTACATATGCTGCTTATCAAGGCTTTGTGGAAAATGTCCACAGCTTTGGTTGCCTCCAGACATGTGTTGGGGTAAACCCAAAGTCTGTGCCTTCTGTTTACCTGTGAGAGTCACGCACTTAAACAATCTTGCACAAATGTGATAACATGTGCCCCCTTTATTCAGATTTTTTAAATTTGAAAACTAATTAAAATTTGACAGAAATCAAATGCTTAAATTTAGAGTTTGCATTAGCCTTTGCTAAACTAAGCTATTAAATTAGAAACAGTCCTATTATTTTTCCTCTTTGCTATCCAGGAATGCAATAGTATGTTCCTTGTTAAATAAAATTATTAGCTTCACCCAAGTCATGTTTGCAAATGCCGACATAAATAGTGATCAATATATTTACAGTCATATTCAATGAATTAGAATATGTATTACAAAGAGGTTCGTTGTCAGATTAAAAGTATCTTTTGAAAATGACAACCTTTAGGCAGGTATTAAAAATACTTTTCATAAACACTTATTGAGTTTGTTGGGAGCAATGATGGTTATGGAATCTAACAGCTGCTGGAAGGAAGGATATCCTATAACGCTCCTTAGTGCACATAGGATGCAGCAGTCTGTCACTGAAGGAGCTCTTCAGCTCAGCAACAGCTTCATGCATGGGGTGCGAGACATTGTCCATCGGTGATGTTATTTTAGCCAGAGTCCTTCTATCTCCCACCACCTGCACTGGGTCGAGAGGACATCCTAGCACAGAGCAGGCCTTCCTGATGAGCTTATCGAACTGCTTCCTCTCAGCTGTAGATAAGCTGGTACTCCAACATACAGTCCCTTAGAAGATGGCTGATGCCACTACAGAGTCAACGAAGGTCTTTAGGAGTGCCCCCTGCACTCCAAAAGACCTCAGCCTCTTCAGCAGGTAGAGTCTACTCTGACCCTTCCTGTAAAACACATCAGTGTTATGAGTCCAGTCCAGTTTATTGTTCAAGTGAACACCCAGGTACTTAAAAGAATCCACGCTCTCAATGTCCACTCCCTGGATGTTCACCGGTGTTGGTGAGGTGGATCTGCGCCTGTGAAAATCCACCATCAGCTCCTTGATTTTAGCAGTATTGATCAGGAGGTGGTTCCTCTGGCATCAGTCCACAAAGTCCTGAGTCCACTGTCTGTACTCTGAGTCACCCCCTCCTGTGTTGAGGCCAACTATGGCAGAGTCATCAGAGACCTTTTGCAGATGGAAGCGTGGGGAGTTGATGGAGAAGTCTGCAGTGTAGAGGGTGAAGAAGAACGGTACCAGCACAGTTGTTTGAGGGACCCCCACACTGCAGACGAGCCTGTTGGAGACACAGCCCTGTATCCTCACACACTGTAAGCAGCAAGCTTGGTAGTCCAGTATCCACTGGGACATGTGGTGGTCCACTCCTGGCAGCTTCAGCTTGTCCTTCAGAAGTCCTGACTGGATGGTGTTGAAAACACTGAAGAAATCAAACAACATAATCCTCACAGTGCTTCCAGGTTTGAGGACTAGCCTCTCAAGGGTGATGTGAGGTGGGTTTTTTCCCACCTCAACAAGGGGATTGTTATGGATGTATGATTTTGTGGCCTTTTCTAATCATCTCTTTCCTGGTCTAATTAAATATATCTGCCCTACTTAATTGTTTATCTGCTGCAACGCTCACTGCTACAGCTTACACAAACATAACCACTGATATCACATAAAACGCAACACATAGTCAAGGATAAACTGATACAAGAGGATGACACCCTTTAGGAGGGTTAAGAGTGAGGCATGGATAAAAGCAGGGCTCACGCTCCACTCTTTGCTCCTCTCGGTTCATCTTTAAGTTGAGCTGGGGGGAGCCCGGTACCGAAGGTGAATGTCACTCTGTATTTGTTCATTTGTATACTCTGTACACTGATCATTTTGGCATTAAATCTTGATTTTATACGTAACCATTTGTCATTATTTCACAAGGTAAATACTTTGCTGGTTTTACTGGTTGGATCTCAGAACTGGAGAGAAATGAACTCGGTGGTGCAGGAGGGGGTAAGGGGATGATCCCTCATCAAACAAGGGTCTTCATCAGATGCAACGTCAGGGCTACCGGCTTGTAGCTGCCGAGGTCCTTTGAGTGTTTGGTCTTTGGTACCGGTACCACACAGGAGGTCTTCCACAGTTGTGGTACTTTCCCCAGCTTCAGACTCAGATTGAACATGTATCCGATGATGCCACACAGTTGATCTGCGCACCACCTCAGGAGCCTGGAGCTGATGCCATCTAGACCTACACCTTGTTCTTTTGCAGCTCGTTCCTCACCTGAAGTGATGAAAGGGACAAGACAGAGGTGGGATGGAGTCCTCTGAAGTGAAGGGGATGGATGATGGCTGAGAGGTGTGAAGTCCTGAGAAGGAAAGCTGGCAGTCGTTACAGATGAGGGGGGTAACAGCAGGGGGAACTGGGCTGGGGGAGGGGTGTGTGACTGGTCAAACCTATTAAAGAACTGATTCAAGTTGTTCACCCACTCTAAGTCTCCTACAACATGAAGGTTTGGTTTGTGGCCTAAAATCGAATTGAGACTTCTCCAGACTCCACTGAAGTTGCTTTGCTGCAGCTGATCCTCAGTCTTCTTCCT
Organism: Anableps anableps; assembly: GCA_014839685.1. Taxonomy (NCBI): domain Eukaryota; kingdom Metazoa; phylum Chordata; class Actinopteri; order Cyprinodontiformes; family Anablepidae; genus Anableps; species Anableps anableps. The sequence goes on along the minus strand of CM026067.1, from coordinate 15,493,468 downwards.
GTAGATGTTTTTCCCATCCCTAATTTTCCTTCTCAGTTCCTTCTGCATACCTCTGAGCTCCTCCTTGTTTCCTGATTTAAATACTCTTTTCTCCTCCTTCAGGAGAGCCTTTATTTCAGGGTTGATCCAGGGTTTGTTACTGGAGAAAGACCATACAGTCATGGTGGTTACAGAGCTCTTGACACAGAAGTTGATGTTGTCCATGATGCAGTTTGTTGGAATCTGCAAAAGGCTTCAGACTGGGATGGAGGTTCACCTTCCAGCAGGACAGCAACCCTAAACCTAAACATAAACCCAGGGCTAAAATAGAATAGTTTAAAACAAAACATATTAATGTGTTAGAATGGCCCAGTCAGAGTCCAGACCTAAACCCAATCGAGAATCTGTGGCAAGATCTGAAAACTGCTGTTCACAAACTCTCCCCATTTAAACTGACTGAACGTGAGCTGTTTTGCAAAGAAGAATGGGCAAAAATTTCAGTCACTAGATGTGCAAAGCTCGTAGAGACATACCCTAATAGACTTACAGCTGTAATTGTAGCAAAAGGTGGTTCCACGAAGTATTTACTCAAGAGGGCTGAATACTTTTGCACACTGCACTTTTCAGTTTTTTATTTGTAAAAATATTTTGAATCATGTATAATTTTCTTTCTTCTTCACAACTGTATACCACTTTGTGCTGGTCTTTCACATACAATTCCAATGAAATATACCTATGTTTGTGGTTGTAATGAGACAAAATATGGAAAAGTTCAAGGTGTAGCAATGCTTTTGCAAGCCACTGTGTGTATATATATATATATATGTGTGTGTGTGTGTGTGTGTGTGTGTGTGTGTGTGTGTGTGGGTGTGTAGTGCATTTTCAGCAACTCATGCTGCAAAAACCGCTTTATTAAGAAAAATCTACTGAAGTAAACACAATGCATGATGATGATGAAATAAAAATGTAAAGGAAAATTAAAAAACAAAACCATTTGACAATAACAACATTGAAAACTGTAAAAGTGGGAAGGTTTAGGTCAACATGCGCTATAAGTCAGGCCATAAAAACACACAAACCATAATCTTTTGTAATAAACACTGTGAAAAAATGAAAGAAAGATTTGACATCCTGTCACTGTTCCATGCAATGTTTAACACTGAATGAACTACGTTTTTTAAATATAACACATCTTTTGCCAGTTAATGTTTGTATTATGTTATGCTGTGTATATTGTGAGCTTGAACCTACAAAACCTGTCTAACAAAATAGACTTTTTTAATGCTAAAATAATAATAAAACACCTCAACAAAACAAGGTCAACTGTGCACAGGCATCATAAAGTACAGCAATGATATGAAATCTGCAGAGAAAACCAAGGCAGTTGCCACCAAAGCACTTAAGAAAAGCACAGAAAGTGCCAGCTTTGAAAATAACTGTCATTCTGCCTTGATGGAAGATGTCCAAAAGCAGAAGCACTCAGCCCTTTCCCAGTAAGGAAGGAAAAAATTGTATCAGATAGGTCAGGATACAACCTTAAGGGGGGAAGGCAGGACCCAGTTATTTTTGTGGATGTGAGTACTTTAACCTGTTTTTAACAAATGTTTTGCTTTGTTTTTTAACTCCAGCAGTGTATGCACAACACCATTTTGACTACATACATAAATGTGAAAAGGTAACTCTGATAACATACTATTTGCATATAATGTATTTGCATGTTATCAAAAAGAACTAGGGCTGCAACAACAAATTGATAAAACTGATAAAAATCGACAATTAAAACACTTGGCAATGAATTTCATTATCAATTTGTTGTGTCATGCGATTAATGCGTCATTCACCATGTCGCGGGCCGTTGTCTTCACCAGCGGAGCTTTGTCAATCCTCACTGACTGAATTAAAGTTAAGAAAAAAAACTCAACCTAGAGAAGAACTTGAACGGAGCAAGGCAATGGCAAAATAATAATAATCCACATTTATAGCATCAAAAGCAAAAACAAAAAAAGAGGAGCAATAACCTTGCTAATGATCACCATCTAATGCCCCACAATTAAACAACCCCCTACAAATACAGGGGAGGAAATTTCTGTGGTTTTGCAACAGGTGCATTAAATGAACGTCAAAAGGGTGATATAGATATTGTGACCACTCACGGTAATCTGAAACACTTGTCAGATCAAAAACAAGTTATTTTATTTCTTTGCTTTGGAAACTGGGTGGATGTGAATGCACCAATGACCAAAACAATTTTAGAAGGAAAATTTGTTTCTTGTTTGATTTTGGTAAAAATGGTAGATGGCCTGTACTTATACAGCGCTTTATCAAGTCCAGAGGACCACAGAGAGCTTTACACTACATTTAGTCATTCACACACACACACACACACACACACACACACACACACACACACACACACACACACACACACACACACACACACTGATGTTGCTACTGGATGGTGGCAAGTTTCTGGATTGTAGCAACAGCTGCCCTACAGGATACTGACAGAGCCGCTACTGGGCCCTCTGACCACCACCAGCAGGCAAGGTGGGTGAATGGGTGAAGTTTTCTTGCCCAAGGACACAAGCACCGCTAAAACCAACAACTGATTATGAGACGAACTCCTACCATCGTCGCCACCATTGCCCATTATATCATAAAGTGTTTTTCAGGTGAATAAAAAAATATTTGATTAAGAATATCTCTATGTGATAAACCCCACACCCCCTCATTTCACGCAACTATGCAGACAGATGTTTCTCCCAAAAAAAGGTTCAGTCAATTTTGACACAAAGGGCACCTTCCTTGTTGCCTATTTCTCAGGAAAATTGAAACAAATTAACCAAACAAAAATAAAAATAAAATGCACAGCATCAGTTTGTCGTAATCAAATTGTATTTGTCTGCAACTTTTTTTCCCATCAGCAGTTCACTGGGGGGGTGATATAAAGTGATTATTGAATTTCTCTTTGTCACCCAAGCAGTACTATTTATTTGTTCTAAGAATGGCAGCGTCCTACTAAGTTCACACATGCACATAAGCATGGGCACCAACACATTTCCATGTGACAGAGATGAAACAAAACAATTAAACAAGTCTCTAGGCAGCAGATGGGCCTTTGCAGGACAGGTGTGACAAGTAGACAAAGAGATTAATACTTATTAGATGGTTTCAAACTAAGCTCCCACTCAACAGAAGTGGTAACTTCTCCTTTTAAGAAAATAAAAACAGCTCATATTATATAATAATAATAATAATAATAATAATAATAATAATAATAATGATGATGATAATTTGTGTATTCCGGTTATCAATGACAGATCTACATTCTGGCCTCTAGCTCATCTAAGCCTCTCTATAACTGATAACGTTCAAATAAATGACAACATCTGAAATTTGAAGTGAAGGACATTTTCTACCAGCTATACTTAAGTGTTTATTTTCTGGCTCTCAATAATAATGCCTGAAACAAGAACAAAAACAAAAAAACCCAAAACACTGCTTGGCTGTACTTTAAATGACTCAGTATTTTTACTTATTTTCTACAAACTTTCAAAAGTCTAAAATTTCCATCCAGTTTGAAGCGGCATAAGAATCTGATCATAAAATATATTTTTTGCCTACATAAAAGGCTTATTCATATGAGATGTTAAGGTTATGATGGAGGCTGTATTATTTTTTTTATAAATCGCTCAATAAAATAGGCAAACACAATCTTGCTCTTAGTGCATTAGTGCATATTTAGGATCCTACTGTAAACCGAATATTATATATAGCTTCTTTTTAAGGGTAAGTCAAGTTTAAGTCAAGTTTATTTGTATAGCACATTTCAGCAACAAGGCAGTTCAAATTGTTTTACATCATGAAAACATAAAAACATCATAAACACATCAGTCACTTGCTGTGAAACCAGTAACAGACATTACATTTTATCAAGTGCCATCAATAAAAACATGAATAAACATCAAATATGCTTTGATGTTTGACTATTATGGGTCAAAGGCAGCTCTAAACAGATGGTTTTTTTAGTCTTGATATAAAGGATCTCAGTGTTTCAGCTGTTTTGCAGTTTTCTGGAAGTTTGTTCCAGATTTGTGGAGCACTGAAGCTGAAGGCTGCTTCTCCATGTTTGGTTCTGGGTATGCAGAGCAGACCAGAACCAGAAGACCTGAGTGGTCTGGAAGGTTGATACCACAACAGGTCTTTAATGTCATTTAATGCTAAGCCATTCAGTGATTTATAAAGTAATCAATGCGACTAAAGATAAATGCATGGATGAGTTTCTCTAAATCTTGTTGAGACATTAGCCCTTTAATCCTTGAGTTTCTTCAAGTGATAGAAGGCTGACTTAATGACTTACTTTATGTGTCCCTGAAGTTTCAGGTCTGAGTCCATCACTACATCCAGATTTTGGTCCCGTAATAACTGAAGCTGCATGCTGACTCTAGATCGTTCCTCTTTGGGTCCAAAGATAATATCTTCAGTTTTGTTTCTGTTCAGCTGGAGAGTTATGGCACATCCATGCACTGATTTGTTCTAAGCATCTGTTCAGTACATGGATGGGTTCAGTCACCTGGTGACATCATAATGTAGAGCTGTGTATCATCTGCATAGTTATGGTAACTAATCCTATTTCTTGTTATAACCTGAGCCAGTGGGAGCATATAGATATGTAATAGAAGGGATCCCAGGATTGAACCTTGGGGTTTCGTCTGCTCTGATGAATAGTTACCTCATTGACACAAAGAAATCCCTGTTCTTTAGGTAGGATTTGAACCAATTAAGTACTGTACCAGAGAGTCTGACCCAGTTCCCCTGTCGCTTTAATAATACATCATGGTCAACAGTGTCAAATGCTGCACTGAGGCCCAACAGAACCAGTACTGTGGTTCTTCCACAGTCTTTATTTATGTGGATGTTGTTTAACACTTTGACCAGGGCAGGTAGAGCAGGTAGATTTATTTTGGTGTTACACCAGTTTTGTGGCTAACCTTAAAGGGGACCTAAAAAGCTTCCTTTTAAACAAGTTAAGATAGGTGTATTGGCTATACAAAACATGTTCATTACATTTTTTTGCACAAAATTATTCTCAGATAATGAGATTTCACCTCCTCAGTTCTGCCTATTTTATACTCCTTTCAGCATGAGCTGTTTTTGGGACTCTGTCACTTTCAAGCAAATAAGTTGTTGCTGGCTGCGACCCCAAACTCAATGTTTATACTTGCAAACAGATGCACAATGGTACAACTGTACTTTTTTGACCCTGAGTCAGACCCAGAAGCAGAAGTGGTGCCTCCTGCACAACCATCCAGGATGCAGCAAGTGTTTGGTTTCTGAATGGTAAGTCAGCAACAAAACACTTGTCTTTTCCAGCAACCATTGTACAGTGCATACAGCTATAAAAGCAGCTGACCAGCTCCACTTTGGTTGCTAAGTGAGGGGCTGAGTTTGGCTGGGGTTGCTAGGTGAGGCACAGTGCTGGGAGGTTTTTGAAACGGCTCGTTTTCCAGACACTAAAAAATATCAACTTATTGCCAGAAAATGGCTTGGACTATTTCTAGAAGCAGTAGAGACCCAAATGGAAGTACAAAAATGCGCAAGGAGTGAATTTTGCAAAATAGGACCCCTTTAACAAAATATGGAAATAAAGCCTAACAAACTTCATACAGATTCCTGAGAGAAATAAACAGTTGTAAACAAGCATAAAAAAAAACCCTCCAGCATAATCAACAGTTAGATGTTTGCATCCACATATCACCACAGCTTGTGTATCTATCAGTGCAGCAGTGTTGAAGTCAATGTTCTTTATTGAGAGAAAGCTGTTGTATTTATGTATGTTATACAAGAAGACCTAAATCTTTGATGAGATCAGAATTTGTGCTATCCATTTGTCTGTTTCACTTTAAAGATTAATATATATTGACAGTGGTTCTAAACCATGTTGATATTTCACAAGCACAGGGAACCATTCTTGTCCTCTTGGTTTATGACTTGAAACCCCTGTTATACTGGTGTTTCATTTTGGTTTTCTCATGTTCCTGAAACATTTCTATATATAAACTGAGCCATGGCACTTGGTTAGACTTTAAATATCATATTTCATAAATAAAATGCATGCAAATGTTTCATTATGTAATTTAGTTTCCCATCACAGCAATGATAGAACATGCTGCTCAAGCAAGGCTTAAAAAGAAAATATTCAGGACACTTCTGGTAACTGAAATATATTTATATTATGATTTGTATCTTTTTGCTAATGCCCTGTCCTTTTCACCCTGAGGTTTCTATTTTTTATCATTAATTAACATGGAAATGGGGGAGAAGTTAGAATTTTGATGTGTTTTAAAACAATACTGAGGGACAAATGTAGAGGTTTACTCAGGGAGGAACTTTAATTGATTTTTAATTCTTGTTAGATCTGTTATTATGAGTGATTATGTTTATGGTTTGATTTTAGTACTATTTTACTTTCAATGAAATCACATTTGACTGCAGCTGTTATGTGTAATATCTTAGACAAAGTATGATGAATGGTTTGGGTAACATTAAGTCTAACTCTTCAGTTCTAGCTCCTGAACAGGCCTCTTGAAACTTGATTGTACTCTTCTGTTGTGCAAATATGTAATCATAAAAAATTAAGTCTTAGCAGGAAAACAAAGAAATTGTTTACTTTTATTTCCTAATTACTAAACAAAAATTTTCAGGTAATTTGTTACACATTTAAATACAAATATGGAACAATATTATTTTAGTGGCTCAATATGGATGAAAAACTTTTAATGCTGAATTTAGTTATTTTTAAATAATACTCACCTTGAAAAAATTACCAGGAAGGAGTTAATCAGATGAATGTAATGAAATCATATCCATTGTGACAGCTTGTATGTTTTCTTTCTTAACAAGTGAATATATGAATTTTTGTTTCTTCAAGTCTTCCTGTTATTAGTCTGTAAACAAACCCCTCAGACAAGATCTAACAGCATTAAAAACAAAACTTAGATTTGAGTAGCAGAAATCAAAAAGTTTACTTCTATCAAATCAAGGACATCTGCCCTTTCAATACTCATTAATAAGTGATCCGCAATACAGACAATAGGTTATACTCAAAGAAGCATTTAAGGCACAAAAGTAAACTTCAAATGTTCAGTAGTAGTAGTAGTAGTAGTAGTGTTGAAGCTTAGCTTACCATTTGTCAAACTACTGAAAGTGGTGACCTACTTTCCATATATACTACAGGAACTACAAAATTGATCTCTCACATCACTTCAGTGACCATTGTAAAGCTGAATTTCTCTATGATGCTGTTTGGTATGAGGTAAAAGTTTGTACTTAAAATGCATACTTTTTAAGATGGATTGTGTGATGTACTTATAAAAAAATTATTGCTCCTAGAGCAAGCAAAGCTTTGTGCATCCTATGTTAAATATTTCATGAATAATTGATGGAAGCAGGATAACTGATCCTCTCAATAGAAACAACAAAAATATTAATAATTTTAGGGCATATAACTTTACAAATTTTAGGAATATAACTGAATGTGCCCACTGAGAGACAATACAAAATATTTCTATTCTATTCTTTTAGATTTTTTATTCAATTGTATTCTATTTTGGATTTTTTCCATTTGCAACAGAGTAATGTTAATACTTGGCCTCTACCCAATCATTTGCCGGTGTTTGTCTGTTGGGAATCTTACAGAATTTGTGGGTGTACTCTGGCTGCTGTTTACTGTGGTTAGGATCTACTCTTAAGCATTTGAACAGCCCAATCTAAAAAGATAACCAAATAGAGAAAGGGTAAAGGGAAGTCACCTCTTCTTCACTAGGGAACACTCAATGGTGAAGAAAAACAGTGTCTGAGGACCATGACAGGGACAATAAGTAAGTTCCCTCCTGTCCTCTCCTTTTAACCAAGGGTGACTCCATTGTAGAATAATATTAGGAGAATGGTTGAAAAATGTGCACAGTATCAAGCCTGCATTTCTTAACCTCTAATAGTAGCCTGGGTTTCTTTAACAACAAATAATTAATGTTTTATATCTATGTTCCAATGATTCCATCTGAGACTGCAGAACAATCTACTTTGCATTGGACTCATATGGCACCTCTGTTAGGTAATGGATCCACCAGACATCAGTCTTAATTACCTTGTTTGAGTTTTGCTGGACCCCATGACAAAAACAACATCACAGGGTTCTCATAACAAGCCTCTTCTCCACTGTCTCTTGGGTTATTCGTTTGTCCATGTAAATGCTATTAAACTAAGGGGTGATTGTGGCTCAGATAGAGTGTTTGTCTTGAAACTGGAAGATTGTAGGTTTCACTAGTTTCCATCCGTCACATGTCATTGTGCCCCTGGGCAAGGCACTTAACTCCAAGTTGCCTACCGATCTGCATATCGATGTATTAATGTGTGCGTGTTTCTGAGTGCAGTTGGGTGAATGTATAGGGCTATGAAGATTCATTGAATGATTTGAGGACCTTGATTTTTACAATCATCAAATTATCTGCCTTAAAGCTTCGTTAGATTATAATTTACTATTTAGTGCACTGTGTTCTGGCCAGATAATTATTTATGTTGTCCAACGCTCTCATTTCCGCCAGTGAGTTGTTGACGACTGCTAAGTGCTCTTAACATAACATAGGGTGACCAAATGTCCTCATTTCCCCGGACATGTCCACTTTTCATGTTCTGTGTGAGACAATGGTGCAAATGAACCTAACACTCACATGGACACAAAAGCTAAAGGCTCTGTAAAGTGAGAGTTCATCTATCAAACTGAATAAAGAGGAATGTGTAAACTAAAAACTGGGGTATACCCTTTTTTTATAGTGTCTTTTAATTAAAATTTTTATTATTACACTGAATATAATTTTAGATTTTTTTTTACATTTTGTCCAGGTTGACCAAAAAACTGAGCTATTATTGTTACAGGTTAATTTTCTACGCTACAGAAGAGTATTAGGGATACACAGATATGAAAATTTGGGCCAGTATCTATAGTCGACATTAATACTGCTGTTATGGCAGCATTTACCAATATTTTATTTTATCAGTTTTTTTACGTGATCATTCGATTAATCATCAGAATAATCATTAGAATACTTGTAACTGAAATAATCATTTACAACAGCCCTATGAATCTGTCTGTAAAGTGCTTGGAGTGGTCAGTATGACTGAAAATGGTTGTGTAAATTCAGTCTATTTACCAGTTTTTATGACATAAAAATACTCATTATGCGTTTTGCCTTCGTGTTCATTAGGCTTTTAAGATCCTGTTGTTTTTGCTATTTTGATAAAAATATAATCTGACCAACAGGAAAAAATGTGTAAGAGCAGCAAAAAAAAAAACATTGTCTTCAGTTTTGTGAGTAGCAACACACATTTATAGTAAAAAGAAAGTAACTCCCTTAAAATAATGGATTTTGCTTATTTCTTATGTACTTGGGATAGATAATAATGAAATATGTAAAACTGTAGAGATTAAGGGGTTGTACTTAATTAACATGACCATAAACTTTACTTATGATTGTTGTATTTTACAAAAAAGTACAAAAACAAAACTAAATACATAAACTAGAAATGTAACTGGATGCAGAATTTTTTCATGATCATAATAAGTGTATATGAACTTCTGAACAGAACTTTCGATCAAGCTTAACTCTGGACATGGACAGGCAAGCTATCTAAACACAAGCACGCATAAAATATGTACTTGTTGAAGGTATTTTTTTATGCTGCTGAGAATACGTACTTATTCACTCTGTACCTACTGTGCAGCTAATTCAGTTGAATTCAATTTAGTTTATTTATATATTGCTTATTATATATCGCTTATTCACAACATGTCATCTCAAGGCACTTTACAAAAAAAACCAAGTCAATCCAATCATACATACATTCAAATTGATCCTAGTTATCAAACAATGCAGTTAAGTTCACCTTATTATTCAAATTGGTTAAAAAAGTTTTCTGTCAAATGAAATCCAGCAGATTGCATCTAGTCATTGGCTTGCAGCATTCACTCCTCCTGGACAAACAGGAATGTGCATGTTGTTCATTTAATATGTATAAACTTGTTAATTTATTTATTTAAATTCTAATGTATTTGGAAAGTGGATACACAGAAGAATGTCAAGGGTTTGAATCCCAGCCTGGAGTTTTTCTGTGAGGAATTTGCGTGTTCTCCCTAAGAATGCATGGGTTCTCTCTGGGTACTCTGACTTCCTCCCACAGTCCATAAACATGACTATTAGGTTAATTGGTCTCTTTAAATTGTCCTTGTGAGTGTGTGTGTGTGTGTGTGCATGGTTGTTTGTTCTGTCTGTCTCTGTGTTGCCCTGCAATGGACTAGTGACCTGTCTAGGGTGTGCCCTGCCTCTCGCCTGATGACTGCTGGAGATAGGCATCAGCCACCCTCACAACCCTGCAAGGATAAGCATGATGGATAATTGATGGATGGTATTTGAAAAGTGATTTGTCAGAATAATTTATCTGGTAGTATTTATCAAAAGGAATTGAGTAAGATTTATTCATCTTTAAAAAGTAAAACATTAATACAATTAAGTAATTTTAAATTATAAAAAAGTAAAATATTTACTTGATACTCTCATGTAATCGATGTTTTGTTATGAAAAAAAAAATCTATCAAGTTTAGTTATTTTGATTAAGTATATGTTATAAGATTTAAATGAACAAAGTAAAATTTCCCTAATTTATTCAAAAATCTTTAGCTTTCTGCTCAGTATATTTTATTGGATATAGATGAATAAAGTATACTTGATTTCATGGCGTTTAACTTTACTCAAAAAATGTTAGTGCAAACTGTTACGAGAATTTTCTAAAGTAAATTGATTTATATTTTTACGATCTGAAGCACTTTGAACTGCGTTGCTGCTGAAATGTGCTATATAAATAAACTTGACTTGATTTGACTTAAATCTCACTAGATAGTTTTTTTTTAGTACATGTTGTGACAGTGGATAATCTAATGATGGATGATGACTAATGATAATCCCTACAGTAAGAACCAAAGTCCTGACATGAAAAAATGAATTTCATAAATCAAAACTGTGCCACTTTGAGACATTTTTTGCACAAAGTTCCGTTGATATTTAGAAGTAAAGGCTGTTGTACCCACCAACCTCAATCATGTACAGAATAAAGAGGAATATGCTATTATATAATTTCTGAAACATTATTAAAGACTCTGCTGATGTTTAAACTGTTGGCCCAGCTTTCTTCTGGAGGCTTAAGGATCATTTTAAGGGCAAACGGAAGACTTTTCCTGTTAAACGAAGAAGGAAAAAAAATCTACACACACACACACTGGGTGATACTCTCGACTACTACTGTATAGGACTGACTGGTACTGTCAGCCAGTAATGACTACCAGTCATTATTAATGACACATCTGCAGACTTAGCACCCCTCTCACATTTTAAGCCACACAGATCATTAGGTTTTGGTTGCCTTTAGAGGATCCCACAATTTATAAGATGCAAATAAATTTTTATGCAAGACATCAATGTGGATTAAGAAGGGAATATTGTCAAAACTGCAAAAAGTGACATTAAAAAAAATGTGATTTGCATTACATTTAATAAATCAGAATTAAAACATAGTCCTGTATATATATATATATATATATATATATATATATATATATATATATATATATATATATATATATATATTTATTTATTTTATTTTTTTTTTAACGTTTGCTCATGATTTGAGTTGATTGAAAAATGTTAAAGATAGCTGATATGGGCAGTTTTAGTTCAGTAGTTTTTAAAGGTGACCTATTATGCTTCCTTGAACAAGTTAGGATAGGTCTGTGGGCTATATAAAACATGTTCATTTCATTTTATACAAAAATCATTCTCAGATTATGAGATTTCACCTGGTCAGTTCTCCCTATTTTCAGCTCCTTTCAGAATGAGCGGTTTTAGGACTACGTCACTATTATGCAATTAAACTGCAGCTGGTCACGCCCGCACAACTCAGTGTTTACATTAGCACTTCAGACACGTAAAAATGGCTACAAGCAGATGCACAATGGTACAACCGTACATCTTTGAACCCGAGTCAGACTCAGAAGCCTAAGTAGAGCCTCCTGCACAACCGTCAGGGATGCAGCAGCGGTTTCTGAATGGTAAGTCATGTTTATACAATGACTTACAATACAATACATACATATATACTCTCTATATATATACATACATATATATACATATATGTATGTATATATATAGATAGATAATATTTATTACACTAAGTATTTTTCAGTTATAGCTGATGTCATTAATGGAAATAAGTTCAGAAGAACAACAAGAAGAAGATGATGTATAGGAGTATACATGGAATGATATCAGTTTTTAATAAAATGCTATTTTAATTATAGTGATTAGATCTTGTTAAAAAAATGGACATAATGACTTCCAAGAAAATATTAATAGATGTGCCAGATTGTTTTAAGCTGTGTCAAACACTATTTTATTTTACTAAATCCTAGATGAAGAAAATATTGAAGAGTAACAATGAACAACTGCCTAAATTTATTCTCTTCTACATAAAAAATGTTCTCTTCTTTCAATTTAGCTTTCCAGTTGAATCAACACTTTAAATTCACAATGAAACCCACCATCTGGTGAGACAGAAAAATGGAAATGGATCCAGGAAATGTAGATGGGATTTTAGGAATCATGTCCAGAAAGAGCTTGGTTAGCTGCATCTTGAATAACAAAGCACAAAGCATAACACAAGCATGTATTAAAATAGCTCTTTTTGTTTAATAGGCAGAAGTCACATGTGTTGAAATTTTGGATTTTTTAAACAATTAATTAAGTGTCTTGTCACATATTGATTGGTTTAAGTGTTCAGGGAACTCTACTAAGCACATTGTTGATACAGCAAGAACAACCAGTACTAAAAAAAATGCATTTCAGCCTGGAGAGATTCATATAGAGAGGAAGAGACAATTAGAGAGTTTTATTTGACTGAGAGTAAAGTTCTTTGGGCCTCAGACCCCGGCAGAAGACGAGAACACTGAGAATCACCGTGAGCTTGAATGAACAACATAGGATAGGGTGAGGATTTAGGGTCGTCCTTCCCTCGGCGCCCGGATCTGGTGGTGAAGCGGAGGTCAGAAGAATGGAGCCCGAAGAAGCCTGAGAGGACGAGGGTGAAGACAAGGCAGAGTTGTGACGAAGCTTGGATTGCAAGCAGGTGGATTGCGAGTCTTATATCCAGAATCTTGGATGCTAATTGGCAGCAGCAGAAGCGTGGACCCAGTGATGGATGATGCAGGTAAGCTGGAGAGAGTCTGCCAGATTGAATTTTCGCCAAGGCTTCATTATAAAAAGTCTTTGTTGGATTGTTTGTAACATATTGTCATGTATGGGTGGAATTATCTGTAATTTATTTTTGTCCAGCATAGCTATAACTGTCTGCTACAGTAGGCATACGACCAAGAATCACCACCTTCTCATCCCTTTACATTATTTTGAAGTTTTAAATTTGAACTTAGGAGAGCCGACAGTTACTTTTGGTTTCATCACTTTTTATTAATAATTCATAAGTTTCACAGCGATGGAAATAACCATATCAGCATTCAAGCATTTTTTCTGTGATTTCAAGTAAGCAGGCAAACATAACTTTGTGCTTTTTCAACCTTTTGGGGTTTTCCACCAAAACAGGATGGAAGATTTCAAAGAATGAATTGCTAAAGCTCTCAGGAGCTCCTAATATGAGATTGCTCTTGCTCTTACATATCAGGACTGCAAGCCATTTGTTATTTACACAACACATTTTTTTTCTTGTCACTGCTTCTCTCTTGTTTACTTGCTGTTGCCCAGTTTTTGTATGCTCACCTCATTTTTGGAATATTTATCTGTGTCTTTTAATATACTTGGGTTCTTGCAAATCTTTAAATTGTTCTTAATAAACATTACTTACAGTTAAATGAAAACCTTATATGCAAAAATATTGAATATATGATCCATTAGGATTTTATGACATGTTCTTAACTCATGTTTGTTCAAATATTTTTTGCTTAGCCTGTGCTATTTTAGTAACCAAAGATCTTTGTGGATTCAGTCAATCCAAAGTCCAAAACAAACTGTAAATAATGGATTAGTAGAACTTCCTCCTTCTTAACCCTCATGGTGTAATAACCTGTCAAGATTTTCCTCCAGTTTGCTTATTTACCCTCTTAGTGACATCCTCTCTTGGAGCTTTACAGCATTTGTTTGGGTCTCAAAGCTGGAACACATAATCTCTCAGTAGAAAATTAAGCAGACAACAACCAGTGATGCTGCTAGCCGAGGGCCAAGCATCTTGGCATATGGTAGATATGACTAATACTTGTATTGCCATACTCAGACAGCTTCTTTATTCCTATATTTGTAGATGTTTCACACGCTGAATCTTTGAAATGTCTTCAACTAATCTCTTAAAGGTTTGCAATAAGTTTTATTAGGATAGCCTGGTTTAATAAAAAAAATACAGTATAGGTTCACTCTGTGGACAACATAAGGAAACACTGGAGAAATGTAATATCGAAAAAATATTTAGTATTGATAAGCTTAACAAAAACATGAGAAAATCTTTCAGATGTGCTGTTTGAAAGACAGATATTGAGCAGGTTTTCAGAGTGAAGCATAGCACAGTGTAATCCATTTAAAGCATGTCTAAAAATCACATATGATCATCACTGGTATATCACTCATTTCCTCAATTGAGCTATAAAGCGAACACACCCCTGCTGACATGCCATGTTGAATGTTTTGTGATTATCTGGTAATTATAATGATTTTCCCCCATACAGCTAATTAAAACATGACATTTAAAATTAGAATATTACATTAGAATGATTGAAAAAAAAAAAAAAACAACCTAATTGATATAGAAATGAAGGCTTAATGACAAGTATGTTTAACACCTGATTAAAGGTTGTTTTCAAAAGTTACTTTTGAAAGGTGACTGAGTGCTGAAGTGAAATTAAGCGGCATTATTGAAAAGTTTAAGGGTGTGCATATGTAATGGATTTCAACTCTTCATCAATCCGTCCAAAGAAGCAAAGAAGACAGGAGTCAAAATGGAGTTGACTACATTTACTGTGATAGACAAAAATGCACTATTTTAGTCTTCACATTAACACACCGGGTACTCTGACTCCCTAGAACATAAAGGTGATGTCACAAAATAGCCGTTACAAAGTAACAGTACAGCAAAATGGAAATAAACTGTTAACATCAGTTTAGCTAACTGAAATAAAATCAGGGCAAATTAAAAAGTCCCTAAACCTTTCATTAGCTATGTAAAGTTGACAAAAACGATAACATTACAATTTAAAATATTTAGTTAACAACATACATTCCAACAGAAACAGAATAAGCACTTTAAATTAACGGAAGTACACTTAGTAATACAGCAACAAACTTACCCTCATCCATGCAATATAGCACTGTGAGGGAGGATAAGCAGCTCAAAATAACAGTCGGGATGGATCATAGTACATTTCTGGTTTCTCAAAATAAAATACAAAACCCGATAAAATTCACATGTGTAGTGGAGAATAACTTCCAACACTGAAAAGGAATTGAAACAACACTACAGTGCATTTTTAACTTCGTTACACATACTTATTGTCAAAAGGTACTCCCTATTGCATTTGTAAGATAAACTGTACAGGATATGTGTGAACGGTAGGCTTTTTTTTGTTTTGTTCTTTCTTTGTTTGTTTGTTAGTCTTTTACCAGGTGTTTGTGCACATTTTGAAATCCACTGCAAGTAATCACATCACTTCCATACAGTCTACAGATGCATTTGTGATTAAATCCCTGAAGGAACATCTAACCTTAATAATATATTCTAGCAAGGCAAATTACTTATGCAAACACATACAAAAAATATACAAACATATAATATACATGAGAAATTAGATCCTATTGAATCTTCAACTGTTTTTTATTACCCTGATTAAAATTAATATTATTTATTGTTTCCTTTCAATTATAAGTAACTTTATTACTATGAATTCCTCAAATTCTTAGTTTCTTAACAATGATGGCTAGGCAATATAGGCCTATTTGATGCATAATTAGTGATATATATATATATATATATATATATATATATATATATATATATATATATATATATATATATATATATATATATATATATATAAAAAATACCATGTAGACAGTTTTTTTTTTTTTTTTTACCAGATAAATAGGCTCCCCTATGAGTTTGCACAATGAGGTGAGTTTGGCCTTCATACAACTGTTTTCATGTGTTTCAGGTGTCTGCTTATGTTGTACTTTGGAGAACTCTCTATAGAGTATTGCTAATAAATCTGAGTAGGAGAGCTAGAGCACATTTTATCCCAGGTTACTCTCCATCATCAAGAATACTGCCTCAGGAAAATGATGTTCTGTGCAACACTTTGTATATCTTTCTACCTCTTCCAGACTAAAATCTGTATATTGTATTTTTCATTCTGTTTTGAGAGACATGTGTCTGAAGTCTTTGGAGTTTTTATATATTTTATAATCACACCATAAAGATTTTGCTATTAAAAACCACAGTGATTATAATGTTCCTTTATTCCTAGAAGGTAACTCATAAAGATAAAAGGTTTGTATGGCTGTATTTACTGTTTTATAATATCTAGGCTCAAACTGTTGCACTGTAGCACAAACAGAAAAACAAACAAGCTTGATAATCAAATTGTGATACAATCAGAAGCACTGTAATTTCAGAATTTCTAGTTGACATTTTTTGCATATGTTTTCAAGTTTGAGAAAACTTCAAACAAAATTTTTAAAGCTCCCTCAATTCTATAGTTTTCTTGCTTATTTGGGCTCACTTAAATGTCCATTTTGTATGTCTGATCATCCATAAATGACAAAACTTTCCTTCCCGTGGTAGGATCTTCTATTTGTCCTTCTTCACTTCTCATACACATTGACAAGGGCAAACAGAAACATAAATAGATTGAGCAGAAATATGTCACAAATTACTACACAGCAAAACATTTGCAAAATGCTATTTTTTTAAACTTCTTTCATCAAATATTTCTTAGAAAAATAGTGCTGTGCACACCGCTATTAATGCATGTATAATAAATATATGTATATGTTTTATGATCGTAAGACATGGGCAAACCAGCCAAATAAAAACTTCTTCTCCTTTTTCCTTTTGAACAAAACAGTTTAAGTCTTTAATCAAGCATAATGACTATGCCAGGGCTGTACACTTACCTTATCAGGTGGCAGCACAACTAACCATCTAAATTTTTTGGTAGCACACACAAAGGCATCGTTTTGTATATTTTATTTGTCAAAATACAAAAAAAAAAAAAAAAACAAAACAAAAAAAACAAAAAAAACAAAAAAAAAAAAAAAAAAAACATTTATGTAGGTTGCCTGGCAATTGAATTGGTTTTATTGGTAACAACTTTCTGACATGACCCCCTCTCACCCCCCAAATAATGTGATTGACAAATTACTCACTATTTAATAATAAATTAGAACACAAAAATGTTAAGTTGTAATATTATATAATTGTGTGTGATACCGTTTCCTGCTTAATAGTATGCCTCTTATTAAAACTTCCAGTAAAAAAACAGCTAGTGAAATAGGCCTTAGCAGCAGTTTGACCAATGAAAATAAAGTCTGAAAAACAAGCTTTGTTCTTCTCCAACAAATCTGTAGATCAGTGCAACAGTTTGCCCAACAACAATAAATAAATAAAAGTGATACCTCTCATATCTAACAGACAAGCTTAGTGCCTCACTGACAACTCAGTGTGCTGTCTCACTTTACAGACCTGCATTCAGTTCAAATGTAAAAATATTTTATTGTTCCCAAAGGGAAATTAAATGTTGATCTAACTCTTTTAATTAAGGAGTTATTATAGATTGTGATTGCTGTGCAGGAAAGATCTCCTGTAGCAGTCAAAATTCAATAGTTTACCAAACATGAGCCGTGGCACACTAAAGGTAGAAAAACACTGGCCAAGGCAAAAGAGTCAATGTTTTTTTTCGTCTGTCATTTACATCCACAAACTTCTTAACTAAAATATCTACTGCTGTGTGTTACTCTCTCTTACCTGCTGGTCTGCTCCTGTATCTGCCTCACTTTGACTCCCTGCATCAAGCCCCTGATTTCCCTGAATGACATTAATATATTTACAAGGCCTGGACGATAAACCGAAAATTTACTGACATCGAAATTCATGACGATGACTGACGTCATTTTGTCCATGTCAGTATTTTCGGGTTTTTTAAAAAAGAAAAAAATGAAAAGAAAAGTTGTTTTTGTCTGTCTCAGCTGTGTAAAGGTAGGCTATGTTCATGTCCCTTTAAGACACTGTGCTACGTGTACAGTCTTTAGTCACATGACTCCATCCCATCCAGTCTGTAACAATAAGTGAAAGAAATGGTGAGGTTGAGAAAATTGAGGAAATTTCAAAGCTCACTAGATGAGCACTATGACATGAGAGGTCATATGCAGGCTGCAACTATACCCATCTTGTCTCGGTCGAGGAGGAAGAGGAGCAGCTTATTCCCCAAAAAAATGTATCATCAATTGCTTGACAATATTTTAGGTTTAGCAAGGACGTTGGAAGTGAAGTTAATTTATACTTCTAAACTTGTTCAGTTGTGCTTATTTGTTCAATAACTCTTAACAACTAAAAGTAAACATTTTCTTTATTTGCAGATGCATCAATATAGCTGGTAGTAAATTATTTATGCTGGCCATTTTTATGTTTTAAGGGGGGATTATGTTATTGTCCATTTATCGTTATCAAGGTAAATTGTTCAGTATGTCATGATATTGATTTTAGGCCATATCGCTCAGCCCTAGTATTTACAACAGACGACATTACATATAGTAATGTACAGTACCAGCGTGTGACTGAAGCTTAAAAATGTATCTGTTCAGGATTTTATTACATGGAATGAGAATTTTTAACAACTAATTTGCGGATGTATACATTATACATCTCATATCCTCAAACCCAGCCCTTGCAGTAAAAGTTTTCACTCATTTATTTTAAGACTTCTTCTCAAGCCCTGTATCATCCTTTCCTTTTCCTGTCTCCTTTCTGCTGCTACATTGTTGCCCCTAAACATACAAAATGGAGATGCACATGTAAGGTACAGCTCCTGAGCATAAAGGTGACTCATTTTAGTGTTTAACAGGAAAAACAAAATACACTTTTTTGTCACTTTGGAGAAGGATTTCTCCATATAAATGTGGAGCTGATAATCATAACCTAATCCATATCCTGATAGTGTGGAAGTAATAAAAAAAAATTATGGGGGGGGCACTCCCCTCCTGGTTCCTACGGCTATACACATGGACTCCTGGACTCCACTTGGTTACACAAAGCAAAGCAATAGGACTGACTACCTGTCAGCCATAATGTTGTTAGGAGTGCTGATGATGAATGAAATAATGTAAAGAACAGGATAAAAGGCAAAATTTGGCTACACAAGAATAGTTTGCAAGGGAAATTAGTAGAACTAATGATGCTGCAATTATTATGCAATTATTATGCAATTATTTTTGTTTTGTTGGCAGCTCCAAGCTGCATAAGAAAGAACCCTAGCCAGTATTTGAACCAAAAACATTCTTGCTTTGCATATAGAAAACTGTACTGTAAACCCATATATGTTTACAGTGATGGAATATGTTTTTACTCTGGATTAGATGTTGACAAGAATGACTTTGAAAAACAATTTCAGCATCACATTTAGTACTACATTATACATCAGCTCCAGTTATATGTAATTTAGATGAATTATGAGGTCTTTCTTAAATATGAGACCTTGTGTCTCCATGAGATTTACCTGTATAAATAAAAATATGATTAAATATTGATAGTAAAATAAAGGTGAAGTTAATAGTCACGCTATCATTTAAGGCTTTGGCTGGGTATGAACTACCACGATTTTGACTTCACCTTCCCCTTAAACTTGAGCTGTTCAACTGCTAAGCAGTCCAAATGTAATAACTGCAAGAAAAAATGTAGGGCTGCAACCGAAATACAAGCAATGAAAAAAAAAACAAAAAAACCCCAACAACAAATAAATTAATAAATGACAAATACAAAAAAGTTGTTTTGTGTTTTAAAGCATGTTTTAAATAAAAAGCAACCAAGTTGAATATTGAGTCAGAAGGACCATGCGTTAAATAGCAGACAAAATAAGTGAAATTAAATAAGGGGAGGTCAAAGTCAGAGCAGCTATACTAAGCGTTTACATTCTGTTTGTTTTATGTACTTACTTTTATGCCCCATTCCTTCTTGATTAAAACGGTACCCTCTAATTTGCAAATCGTCTTTAGTTTGGAAAGTGTAACGAGGGTTTTTGTAAATTGTTAACAAAATGAGTAAATAAAACCCTCTGCATTGTGTGTGGTAATGTAGCTGAGAAAGAGCTGCAATGCTTTCCTTCATGAGAACAGTAAACCTAGATGTAAACATCCAATATGAAGACAAACAGGACAATCCTTGATTTAAATGACATGCTATATCTTCATGCCTCTGGATAGATTTAATTTAAATTGCTTTCTCTCAGAGTGCTATCTTGCTTGATAATCACAACAGCATATTTTGCTCATGTGTCTTCTTTTTTGACTCTGCCTTGTAATCCATTTTCCTCAATTTCAGAACTTGAAGCTTGCCACTGCGGGCCACAGGATCAATATTTGCCAAGTTTAAACCACAGGATTATCCGTCCGTCAGGGCTCCCAACAGAAGCTCTCAACTGTGACATAAATCTTGGACTGTCCTCCACAATTTGAGAAGGTCACACCTTCCAAACAGCCTTTGTTACATTGTAAACCTAAAAGATGGATTAAGAAGTCAATAATATCACACTTCTACACTGTACAATAATATGTGCAATAGACCTTGAAAGTCTTAATAAAAATGATCAAATATGATTTGATCTTACCAGGTTCTTGTAATAAAGGAACATTATCTAATAAATTAATCTCTCAGGAAAGCAAGCAATCCAGCTACCAGAAAACACCAGTTTAGTATTCAGATTTTATTGTGTGGTACAGGCTTTTTATTTATCTAAAATAATAATTAATTAGAGATAAAACGATAAATTATACATCTGTCGGGTATCTTTTTCACAACTTGACAAAATTTGCTGATAAACTACTTATGATATATATCGAAAAGCAAGCAAAATTAGAGCACCAAAGCTGTCCTAAATATCTACAAAACCATCTTCTTTTTAGCTTATTTAGAAGGACATAAAAGAGATTAGATTCCACTTCACTCTTTCTGTATTAAAATAGATAAGGCACAAACCACAATTATAACCACTGCAATCAGTTCATCTGTTTCTTTTTGCGTATCTGCTGTGTCTTCTCAAACCACCAGTCAGTCATGGCAGATGGTCATTCCTACTGAGCCAAGTTCTGCTGGAGGTTTCTTCCTGTGAAAGGGGAATGTTTCCTCTTCGCTGTAGCTATATGGATGCTCGGTATAAGGGACTGCTGTAAAGTCAATGACACAACGCAAGTGATTTTCTGCTGTCGCTACATGCTCGTCCAGGAGGAGTGAAAGCTACAAGTCAATGACCCGATGAAATCTGCTGGGTTTCCTTGGATAGACAACTTTAACTATCTTGAATAATTAATTGAGCTTACTTATGGAGAGAAAATTGACTCTCCATACTTACTGTACTGTTCGATTACTAGGATCAATTGGATGTATGTATAACTGACTTCAAATGACTTTTTTGGTAAAGTGCCTCGAGACAACATTTGTTATGAATTCATGCTATGCAAATAAACTGAACTGAATTAAAATAGCTTCTTCCCCAAATATAATAAAATGTATAACCATAAACAGACATCAGGGTTCTAACAATCCACTGCATTTTGTGGTCTTAAAGACAAATGTTATTTTAAGTTTTAAAAAAAAAATTATCCATAACTAAACATATAAATTTAACTTGTATTAAGGACAGAAAATGAAACTGAAATTGGGAAGTTTCACTTTCTACTGAAGGAAAAAAGAAATAACAAAAACAAAGTGGGTGTGTGTCTTTTTTTTTTTTTCCTTTGCAGTATTTTTAAGCTACTAGTGATTTTTTTAGATACAAATATATGCTTTAGGGCACAGAAAAAAAGAAAAAAAAATGCTAACAATTTGCCCCTTATAAACTTTCAGAGGAATGATAGTGAAATGATTGTGGAAAACTGCATGAAGCCTTTTGATTTCTCATTAAATTAAGCAGTATATTTCACACATACTGTGAGTAATGCATTCTATTGCACTATATCACAAGTTAGAGTAACAGAAACACTGGGTATAACTTCCTCTTTTAAAAGCGGAGAAATTGAAATGACAACGCATACCATCATGGATAGAAACTATGATTTCATATGGTAACAGTAGAGTTTCTATTGTAGCCTATGGTCAATACTTTATACCTATTTTGGTAACTAGACCAGTGCCGGCTAAACAGTCTTAAATAACCTCTAACATAGATTGAAAACATATGAGAGAAGGTACGAAAATTGACTGGTAAGATGATTTATAGAAAAGAAAAAATGTTTTTAAAATGAGCCTCATCACACATGGTACTGTCCTTGCTCTGCAGTGAAGGTCACCTGTAAATGTAAAATTTATCTCCCAGTGTGCACTGGTGACTCTGTTGAAGAGGAATATTGCACCTTTAGGTTCATGACTATAAATCCTAACCTAATTCTAACATGTACCTTTAAACTTAAGATACAATTACATATCACTCTAAGTACATGTTGCATAGAATTCAATTCACAAGTGTCATCTCGAGGCATTTTACAAAAAAAAAAAAAAAGAAATCATTTCAATTCAATCATACATACATTTAAACTGATTCTAGTTATCAAACAGTACAGTAAGCTCAATTAGTTATTCAAAGTAGTTCAACAAGTTTCTTAGGAAACCCAGCAGATTGCATTGAGTCATTGACTTGCAGCATTCACTCCTGCTGGAGGAGCAACAGTAGACAATTGCTTGTGTTGTGTTGTTGACTTTACAGCAATCCCTCATACCGAGCATGCATGTAACGACAGTAGAGAGTAAAAACTCCCCTTTAGCAGGAAGAAACCTCCAGCAGAACCTGGCTCAGTACAAACAGCCATCTGCCATGACTGACTGGGGGTTTGAGAAGAAAGAGCAGAAAGCACAAGAAGAAACAGAAGAACTGATGTAGGATGCGTAGAAGATGCATCATACACTTGTATTTTGCTTGAAGCATGCACAGTTGAATATTGTCATATTTTTCAGTTTTTGGATAAGTTTTGGATATATATATATATATATATATATATATATATATATATATATATATATATATATATATATACACAATTAATATATACAGTGACCCAAAAGTATACACACACCTAGTAAAATAAGTCTTTTGTGAGACCAAAATAAATCACTTTTTCAACATATATAAGGACAATTATTCCACACAATTCATATGAAAAAGCAGTTCTGTTGAGAGGGGATATAAAACATTAACATGGTGCAATACTCTGGTTCATAAGTGTGCCTACCCTTAATACTAATACTTTGCTGAAGCTCCATCAGACTTTGCAGAAGCACCTTCAGTCTTCTCATGTTAAAAATGGCCATCAGTTATGCTGAATTTAATTATCCTAGAAATAGTTCAGCTGTCATAGTTGGATTTTCCTTACTTTTCCACATTCCATTCTTTAGCTGAAGCAATAGTTTGCTGAGTCGCTTAAAAGGATTAGAAAGATATCACTATACATATCAGCCAAGACATGGGTGAAGAAGTTCCACAGCATTATTTATATACCATGGCACAATAAAGATAGTCATCAATAATTGCATTAAGACACATTTGAGACAACACTGATATTATAAACACTGGATGTTTCTCCAGAATTGTTGCAAAGGCAAGATAGAAACTGGTCAGAGTGTCTGCCAAGAGACCAGCAGCAACACTGAAGTGGATGCAGGGATGTGTTCTTTTTGTGACAACAAGAATCTCCTATATTAATTGTATTTCTAGGGTAAGTTATTGCACTGAATGACAGAAACCTGTTCTTCCAAAAGAAAATACTTAGATCTGACTATTATCTTTACAAAGATTTTGATGAAGTGAATCCTAGGTCCACTGTGTCCAAGTTAAAACATGGTTATGGTGGCATAACGCCTCTGGGTTACTTTTCTGAAATGGAGCTTGGTTTAAATTATGAATGATTCAAAAGACCAGTCTGTTTTGACATAAAACCTTCAGGTCCCTGCAAAAATATTTAAAATGAAAATATATTTTATCCCCACCATCAGTCCAAGCATACATTTATATCAATATAAGAATGACATATAGTTCATTAAAATTTCAACCAAGCAGTTAAAGGTGGACCATCTGTCAGGAACTCCTGGGCCACTTTTTCTCCCCGGTCCACCTCAGCCCACTGGCGAGCTCCCTGGTAGTTCCATATGCCAGTTCCCCTGCTTGAATAGAAGTGTGTACAAGAGATGCCTTCACAGTCGGATAGATTTAGAAAACCTTTGCAATGACCAGTGGTCAAATATTGACAAGTCAAGATGTGGGACGGTGATAAAGTGCATCCCAAGAAGACTGAATACTGTAATTAAATCAAAAAGTGGTTAAGGATTAGTTTAAGGATGTGCACCCATATACACCCAGGTTTTGCATAATTTTTAATTTGTTCTACTACCAGATTTGTTTATTTTCCAGTTAAATTGTATGAGGTAAATGTCAGATTTAAGGTGTAAAACATTTTAAAGTGATTGATCATGGTCTCATTTTTAATACCACATTTTAACAGGGTGGGTACACTTTGGATAGCCAACATGTTCAGTACAGGAATATTCTTTTTCATCTTAGTTGATAAGTTGTTTCACAAATAAATGACCAGTCTGTATTTTATGGTGCTTATATTTGTGCAAGTAAAAAAGTCCCAAAAATCATAAAACTCACAAGAATCCTAACACAAAGGTTTAAAATTGACTTGCATATCAAATAGTGAAATAATTATTTAATCTGCTAAAACCCAGCAAAAAAATCCAGCTAATATATAACGATGTTGAGCCAGTCAGTCAATTAATTACAGCTACTCTTCAGTCCAATATGCTGTATATATGAAGTACACTGCAGAACTTTTGTTCTAATCTTTTCATAACCATCGGCAGGATTCAGAAGCTCCCAAGGGGCATTGGAGACAAGACAGTAGATCAGAAGAAGGCTGGGTTTGGCGACTACATCATCAACAAAACAACTGTTGAGAAGGTGATAACTGTAGGTCCAATTATTAAAAAAAAAAAAAAAATTGAAGAAATATGAAATGACCATCAATTATATATATATATATATATATATCATATATATATATATATATATATATATATATATATATATATATATATATATATATATATATATGTGTGTGTGTGTGTGTGTGTGTGTGTGTGTGTGTGTGTGTGTGTGTCAGTGTTTGGTTGTAGCTAATTTCCTTGATACCTCTTTGTGCTGCCATTTCCCTGTGCAATTCCAAAGTATTTCTGCATTAAAGGACATCATGTCCCTGATGGAGAGAATTCAACAAAATACTGGAGGCCTTTTAACATCCTCCACGAATCTTAATTTCAAATTTGAGAAATTCTTTATAATCTTTCTAAGGATGCTTTAATAAAAGGGAAAAATGCTTAGAGTAAAGTTTTAAGCTGTGTGCCAGGTGTTTATTGGTGACCCTATATGTAAATGTTATCAACTTTTTTTTTTCCTGTCACAAAGCTCATTTAGTGCAAGCAGATAAGAATTCTCCACAAGAGGTTATCAGAAATAACTCACTCTAACATAAACACCACCACAAACATGCCTTGACACTAGAGAGATCCTTTAAACCTTTGACTGGTAGAAAACAGACTTATATCGAGTATACTCACATATACTCATTGGGATGCTACTGACAAAGCTGATTGATAAACGACTGTTTTATTCAACCACCGACTTCCTGTAGTGGATTTTAAGTGAAATTGAATTTCAAGCTCCAGTGAGATGTCAGTGTTAACACACCAGAAGCCCTCTCAGGGAAAATTTTGCTGTCAATGCAAAAAGACATTTGGCTTTTCTTCTTTCTTTGGCCATTTTTCAAATATTCTTATTTATCACTCATTCAGATGTACTTAGCCTTGTTTACTTAAACTAGTAAATTAGAAAGAACAAGGTTTTACTTTAAGAAATTATCAGTTATAGTTTCTTCTACACTGTAAAATGTGCTCAAACAGATTTTCACTTTTAATAGATATCAGCATAAACAAAAGGCAATGAGAGACAAACCTTGCTGAAATGGACAGTGTTTGTATTTAACAACTAGCTTTAGATAGCATGTCTAATTGAGACAACTTGTACGTAATTAGATAGTACATTAAAGAAATCATGTTATCTGCGTTTTCACAATTTAATCATTCCATTACAACTAGCTAGTTCTTGGTATGTCACCCATTTACCACTCAACTTCTCCCAATTGACAGAGTTAAGAGGAGCTGTAGTTATATCTGGAACAAAGTAGCTGATCTTGTAGATCTTGTAAATTGCAATGTAGAGCCTCTTTGAATCAGAGTTAAATGTCTGACAGTACACAAACTGAGCTGACCTGCTGTATTTTGAAGACAAGTCGATCTCATATACTGCAATTCTAAACTCTATTCTTGAATATTTCTCTTTTTGCCACAGGATAGAACATTATCTTGCTGCAGAGATTACCCTCAGAGATTACTTTCTGTAAAGAGGTGCTGGTGTGGAAACCCATTTGAATAGTTGGAATTTTTAAACCCAACCTTGTGAATCCCAGTTTGTAATTTGTCCTTGCAAATTATTACTTATTTACATCACATGCCCCTTTTTGCTTGCCTTCTTCTCTTGATACCATGTCTTGTTTGCACTGACATGATATAACAAGGATTATTTTTTTATTCCTTTATAATGCTTTGTTGATGCTCATATGATGCATAACAGTCACTTTCAGTAGTAGATAAAGTTCAGCAAGAGTTTGGTTCTGTCTCTGCACACTTAAAAGCTCAAAATAATAGAAAAAAAATGACAGTATTTATGAACCAAGCATTGACCTTTTGCATAAGTTAGCTGTAGTAGCTTTTCCATTGGTCTCAAAGATACTGTATCACTGACATGTTTAGCAGCATACCTTATCCATAGCCATGTTGCTGCTTCACTGACAATCCTTGCTCCACTTTTTGATTTCATAAGTATTGCAACCCATGAACATAACATTCCAAGGGTAGCATCATGCGAATCTTCTGCACCAGTGGTTCAGCTGCACCAGTATGTGACCTATAGTCACATACTGGTGCGCATACTCTGTGCGCATAGTTGAAAATGTCTGCATGTCTGAACCATGTCGTCAGGTGTGTGTATTGCAATCTGTCAAAATGACAGCTCACCTTTCAGATTTATCCATTCAGTGGAAATTATTCAGTTAATGCAACCTCTAATATAAACCATCCACTCTGTAAAAATATAACTGTCTATCTTTTTTCATTATAAATTTACCACAGTTTCAGTTTTAGGTTCAGGTTCAACTTTACTAGTCACAATCATGGCTCATCATTGCCAGATAAAGAAAATAAAGTAATAACTCAAAAAAAAAAAAAAAAAAAAAAAAAAAAAAAAAAACTGCCTGACAAGATGAAAAAGGCTCAAACCTTTCAAAACGCAACAAATGATGTTTGAGAACAGATGAGAAAACAATCACTGAGATCTTTCAGTGTGGAAAGAATTCCAAAGTTTTTGGGTCTCCAGCAAAACAGAATGAGAGCCATTGTCCACAAATGAAGAACACATGGAACAAGTGTTCACGACTCATCCAAAAGGTCACCAATTAAAAACAACAACAAACAAAAAAAAAAAAAAACTGAATAACATCTGAAGCAATAAAGATCTTTCTTGTCTCAATTAAGGTCAGGTGTGACAAAGAAGGAAAAAAATTCTGCAAGGGGACAAATACTTTTATAATGCACATTAAAGGTATCTTAGTTCTGACCCTGAAAGATATTTGGCAACAACAACCCCCTATGTTTCATCTTTAGTGTGTAAAAAGGGCAATGGATTTTCATTGAGGACTAGGCTTTAAATAATCACTGTAACTGCACTGAATGAATAAATGCCAAAAGGACATCACTTCAAAGTTAGGGTAAGGGTAAACTAAGTTTAAGATTGTAGTGATGCTAATCAAAAGGCTTAGGATTTTAGGTTTGCTGGAAACAGATAAAAACCTAATTATATGTCCGAAATATAACAAACTTTAAGTTTTCATCTTTTATCATCAAGTTTTCAAAATATAAATAGTTTGGCCTCATTGGAGTATTAATATCCACTTTTGACATTAAGCACATCAGAGATTTTACAGAGCCCATCACTTTACAAGCGTACACCAAAGCCCATCACCCTGAGTGTTTATGCCCTCTCTTATAAGATATGAATAGTACTAGTAAACCTTATCAAAATTCACAGTTCATATATATATATATATATATATATATATATATATAAATAAAACATCCTTTATGTTATAGTGAAGGCATTTTCATTTCAGTGTAACAAAAATAGCTTCTGTACGACTCAAAGAACTAAAGTGAGGGAGAATTTCTAATGTTCTAAATGAGTAGCAAGGATTCTCATTGATGAATGTAATTATTCTTATTCTTAGAGGTTAATGTTAGAATTCTGAAAAGCTGCAGAGTAATTGATAAATGGGTGTATGGCCTAGAGATGTATTCAGGATAACTGGACTGCAATGCGCCTGGAGCAGCTCTTAAACTGAATTATTAACGAGCGTACATTTCCCCATTTTTTTGAATAGACTAGCAGCTTCTAAGTTGAACACTGGAGTAAGTGAAATATTCTGTATGAAGTATTTTATCGCAAGAGGATTTTTTTTTTTTTTAGCTCTAGTGTTTCATTAATTCTGTCTTAGTAAATAAAATAAGTCATTTAGAGTTTGAGATTCAATTTTCATTTGTTGGACTTCTTTAGTTTTCCGTTGTTATTTTTTAAAATTACAATAAAATGTTTTATAAGTATTTGAACCGCAGATGCACAAAGCAGTAGTAACAACAGTAACAACACTGCATGTCATGCATTTGAATGTAAAGGCAGCTTTGTTTCTGGCACCTTTAAAGCCACGCTTCTGTAACTTTAACTGAACTAAAAAAGTTCATGCTGTATAGTTATTTGCTTTCTTATAACCATGTAGTTCTACAATCTTTGCATTTTTAAATGGATAAGCATTTTGGAATCCAACCCAATAAATGTGATTAATAGTGAGAGATTCTGAAGAGGGCTTGAACTGAACGTATCTAACTGTTTTCACCCAAAGATAAAATCGATCTGACGAGCACCTAGAGGGCAGAGCAGGAGTGGGAGGGTATTAGGGTAAGTGTCCCTCTTGGCCCTTGACATCTTCTTGTGATGATGACCTGAGCAGCCATACTGTGACTCTCCACTCGTGTTGCTTTAGGAGAGGGCAAGATTTATGCCAAGAATATGAACCTAAGGTCATGGTATCCCCCTCCAGCAGCTGCTCTCTGTCTTAACGTGCTCACTTCACTCGTTTCAATTCTCAAGGGGGAATAGAGGGAATAAAAATGGGTAGGACAAACCTGAGGTCCACATATTTTAGATTGGCTTTTTCAAACATCACACTGTATGTTCTGTGCTCCTGGCCTGGCATTGTAAATTATACAGTGCAAGAAAAAGTGAACAGGTATGTTAAAAAAATATATACATTTAAAAACTGTTTTTACATGGTTTTGTTGAAAAAAAAACTCACGTCTTACTTTTTTAAAATTTTTTATTAGATGTTAAAATATAAATTTAAAACAGACTATTATTTATAGAGGGAGCATAAAAAAACCTTTACTGTTTGACCACTGCCAACACTTAGTGTAAGGTCAATTTGTGAATAAATTTGTGAATAAATTACCAAAATATTAGGGCGATATGGCAAAAAATCAATATCATGACATACTGAACAATTCACCTTGATAACAATAAATGGACAATAACATCAACCCCCACAAAGCATAAAAAAGGCCAGCATAAATACATTGCTACCAGTTATATTGATGCATCTGCAAATAAGGAAAATTTTTACTTTTAGTTGTTAAGTTATTGAACAAATAAGCACAACTGAACAAGTTTAGAAGTATAAAATAACTTAATTTCCAACATCTTCCCTGAGTCCAAAATGTTGCCAAACGATTGATAATACATTTTTTTGGGTTCTATTACCACGTAGTTCTATTACCATGTAGCTAGTTTAAAGTTTATTTGTAAAAAAAATTTAATTTCCCTTTTGGAACATAAACATATTGACCTAAATTAAAAAACAACAACAAAAAAAAAAAAAAAAAAAAAAAAAAAAAAAAAAAAAAAAAATCAATGATTCATTAAGAAATTACCAAAATATTCTCAGATGATCACCTCTACTTCTGCAATAATATGCATTTATGTTCATGTCCCGAGATGAAATGTTTTTTAAATAGAAAATTGTTAAATGTCATTTTATGTTACAGAGCTAAGGTTGCCAACTGTCCCGTATTCCCGTATTTTTAGCCAATTTGAAGTATCCCATACGGAACACTCTTTCTCCCGTATTTTGACTTAAGCCTGCAGTTTGTATTTACAAACTCTAGATACCACTCCTGTCTTACAGGACTTTTTGCACTGCAGGGCCAGTGTTTGCATTAAGCAGTGTGTTGCCTTGAAAGTGGGCGGGGACTGTCATATCAAGCAGATTCCTTCTGAAGCTGCTGAGGCCATCTCCTCAGAGATAGTGGAACACTTTTCACTTCTTTGTTGCCCCATCCTGCTCCTTATGTACACGCTTGTCATTGAGGAAGCTGGGTAAAATAATTACCTCAGCTTTTACCCTTTAATTAAACCATTTTTAAAAATTTCTCGTCTTACTATTATCTCTGACATGGACTCCTGTTCGCTATGTGCAGCTGAACCACTGCTATGACTTTGCGGGAATTCCCCCACTGGACCAAGCAAGATGGGGAAATTCCCTTAGAGCCTTGTCGGATTTCTGATCACTTCGATTGGATGACTATCTCAATTTAAGTGCAGTCATTCAATTTCATTGTTTATATGTAGTTACATTTCACTGCGGAGAAAAAGTTAATGTATTTATTTGCTTATTCAAAAGGGGCTCTAGACCTAGATAAAGAAGTCATGTTGAAGTAGAAAGCGCAGCGCAGCTGTGCTTCTGAGTTGCCGAACGATTCTTCCAGTCAGAAATCACAGCTAACTTCTGTGAACTGTTAATGGTCTTAAACGGAATTCTTCCAGGTTGTGCAAAAAGATAAAAAGTTGTTTGAATCAGAGTACTAAAAAAAATATGTGGAAAGTTTAGATTTTTCATGTTTCTCTTGTAAAAGGGATCATTGATCTTAGTGGTACCTATCTGTTTAAATACAATGATAAATAAGTAAAATACTTTTAAGTAAAAATGCGGGTTGGCATTACATATGCTTTAAATTCCACGAACAACATGAGGATACATGAAGATTTAGGGTTGTCTTTCTCCCCTGGGGCTTGGACCTGGTGGTGGAGCGTAAGTAGGTTGGTCAGACAAAGGGAGCCCGAAGGAGCCTGAGAGGGCGAGCATGGAGACAGGGCGGAGGTGGGATGAAGCTTGACTGGCGAGCAGGTGGCCTTATAGCTGGAATCTTGGAGCTAATTGGCTAACTGCATGCTTTCATATAGAACTGTAAATTTGGGTCAACATGTTTAGGTTTAGGCTTCATGGAAGCAACATATCCAGAATGTCTTAGCCCTCTAAATTCAACGAGTGATTTACTGTGAATTTTTCCAAAGGTTAAAAGTTAGACCTATATTTTTGCACATAAGCCATGGCCACTTTAACCAATCATTACCATATTGATCACATAATCTTAGGGTTGCATTCTGAAGATACCTACCAACCCAGCTAGCAAGCGAATATTCAGACGATATTCTCTAAACATCGTCTGAAAGTCGAATGTTCGGACCTGATGTTCAGCAAACGTCTGAACGTTCACTCTAAACATTCACTCACTATGGAAAAAAATGTTTTTGCTGTGATTTTATTTAATTGATTTTTATATCTTATAGACATTTATTGTGGTTACTATTTTTCACAAAATCACAATTTTTGTCTTGTTATAAAAAGTTTGCACCTCAAATGTTGTCCGAACATTGTCTGAACATCAGTGGGACATTTCTATAAAATGCAGTTATAAACTTCTATACCGCACCTAGACACTAGAGTGCTCCTCGCTGGGCCAAACCTTATCTTCTCCATTCAAATAATGGTTATATGTCCCAATTTCTAATTTCCTTCCCTGCATAACATGCATTGAATTTATTATAAAATTATATAAATATATCTTGAAGGAGAATATTACTTAAATAAAAGTTCAAGAAGTACTATAATTTAGATTTTTAAAATTTTTTATTTTTAACTTTTATTCTGCCCGGGTGGCATCCCTAACAACTTCCATTTCCGGCTTCACTTTGGACACCTCAACTAGGACTACAGTAGTAAGGCTTCTGTAATTCGTTTGAAATCAATTGGATCTACCTTGTTCAGTAAGTTTCTGGTTCCTATATTTTATTATATTCTGACAAAGCATATGGTTAGAGCGTAAAAAGCCATAGAGTTTTTTACTGGCACTTTTATGTGTGTATCACACTTAGCTTTATGCTGTGTAAAGACAACATGGCGGAGGTCACGCTACTTTCCTAGACTTCTCAGCTTTAATTATAAGTTTTCTGCTGCTTGGAAGTTTTTTTTTGTGGATAATGTCCACTCTTTTTTTAATTAATTTTATTAATTTTTCCCAGTGTTATACTGGGACCTTAGTTACTTCTAACACAGTGCTAATGTAGCACCAATCATGGCCAGGGCCAGGTGGAGTGAGTCATCAGGAGAGTCAGACCGCTTCATTCATAGGCTGATTGGCGCAGCATTGCTGCTGTCCCACATATCTATCAAAAGTCTAGGCGGAGTAGAGAAATGGGCAAAGGTGCTGCATAACCATACATTGAAATATTCTTGTTCTAGTCCAGTGTTTTTTATAATTATTTTTGCTCTGTTTGGTCCTTTGCAGATGATCACAGGACTGTTCTTTTTGACCAATATCATTGTAATCATCTGTATAAAGTATTCTTTGAATTGAATGTTTACATTGCCCATAACTCAGAACTAGATTGCTGTACAAATTCTTATTTTTTGAATACTGATGGTGAAGAAGGGGCTTCTCTGGCTGATAAACTTGCTGAAAGGGTAGTTAGAGTTCAAATAAAGCATTTGGCTCTTTCCAGTCTCTTCAAAATTCTTTGAAATTCTTGACATCCTGATCTTCCTAAGGATGTAAGAACTTTGCTGAAGACAGATTCTACCCATGCTTGAAAAATAATTCAGTTCAAAAATACTTTACTGATCCCAAAAGGAAATTAAATATTGTTTAAATCATTTTAATTCAAGATTTCTCAAAGTTGCTGTAGATGCTAATGGCTGTGAGCAGGAAGGATCTCCTTTAGCAGTCTGTATTATATCACATTTGATAAAGCTTCCAACTGAAGACAATGTTTTTCTATGTCAGTCTCATGAAGAGGATGCTCAGGGTTGTCCATAATTTTCCTGAATGAACATTACTGGTGGTTCATACTATTTATATTATACTATTTGAATGTTTGCTTTAATATATTTAAATAAAGTAATTATTGCTTTTTCTTATATGTAATTTCAGATGACTACTTGAAAGGAAGACAGAAATGTCGCTTGGCTGAGCATGTGTCCACCTTCTTAATGGAGATAGACGCAGACGCCCAGGAGAGTAGGGGGTAAAAGAAAAAAGTATGTTTTTGTTTGGCAGTAATTGTTAGCAGCAAAGAAAGGAAGTTAGTCATGGTTTACTTGAATTGGATCTCATGTTGCTACAATGGGATTAGAAGTTTTTAAAAACACCTGTCTTTACTACACTATTACAAAACACATGACAGCCAAGTATTATTGCACAAAATGTGCCCTAATTAAATATATCATGCTAAAGTTATGCAGTTTCTTAGATGCAATGTTTCTTTGTTACAGGTGAACTCAGATCTGTTCAGATTCTGAGAGAGAGGACGAGGAAAAGCCACATATCCAGCTGGAAACTCCGATCAGGTAAAGGTAACCAATATGTTACACACAAAGTGAAGACAATCTGAGTGTCTATCGTCATATTTTTAATTAAATTATTTATAGATGTAAGGTATTTTTGGATTTTATTCATTGATTACATGATTCCATGAATAAGAGATTTATTTCCAAATAAGGGTTAGAGGTTTTTGTGGAGGGTGTTGTTTTGTCAATTTTAGGTGTTTCTCTGCATTTAATTCAGGTGGGCTGGAACAGAGACTCATCTAAAAGAAGCAGGATGGTGGGTCCTGAAGACTAGGGTTGAAGACCCCCCTAGTCTACATTGTTTACTTTGTCCACTAGGTAGTTAATGCTTACCTAGGGTTATTTTAAGTCACTGAGTTTTTTTTATCATTCTTTCCAGATTTCAACTTTCAGTGTAATGTCTTCAAAGCCTTAGAGGAGGTCAAGGTGACGGCCTTGGAAAATCGCAAGATGCTGCGGGCCATTATGACCCGACTGACTGCCACTAAATCTCCTGAAGAGGTCAACTTACTGGTTGGGCTCACTCTTCCAGGCTCCATGGCAGAAGAATCAAAAGACCTGAACCAAAAAACTGGAGTCAGGAGTTGTTTAGAAAACAATAGTATGTATAATTCTTTGAAAACATAGTCATCCTTTCTTTTCACTTTAATCTTCCCTTCTATCAGGGTAAGTGCTGTGTAAATATCGACTTTTAAATTCTTTACTTTTTTTGTTCAATGTTTGAGGGACCTGAGAGCTGCTGTGTTCAACATTTTGTTCAAAACCCTCTCAAACCACCTAGCAGAGCAATTGAGCTACCAGTGGCAGAGGGGGACGCAAAGTCTTTCTGGTCAAATGCACTTGGTGACTGTAATAGTTAAATAAGTATAAGGTCATGTACCTTTCAGACTAAAACTGTGTAAATTGTTGAAAATTATCCTATAACTGGATTTTGCCATTGTGCATTTTCTCTATAGCCAATGAAACATTTTGTTTCATGAAACAATAAAACATTTCTCTATAATACACACTTCTCAATAAAAAAAAAAAAAAAAAAAAAAAAAAAAAAAATTGTATGTCTGTTTTTCAGAGGCTGTACGGAAGAACCGAGGGTCAGATTCAGAAATCCTGTCTGTGGTGGGAGATCAGCTGAAACATTCCAAGGGTCGCTAAGACAAATCCACCAGTACGCCATCAGTGGAACATAAAAGGCCAACAAAGTGGAAGCCTCATAAAACAGAACATTTTTTGGAAGACCCTGTAGTGCTGCTGCTTTGTTTGTTGTCTCTATATTCATAACACTCTTACCAGTTCTGGTGTTTTCAAATGTCTTTTTAAATAGGCTTTTTTACTCCCACTGTGTGGCTCGTAAGCAGAGGTGGGTAGTAACTATTTACTTGAGTAAGTTGAATAAGTTGTTGTGAAAAAAAACATTACTTCTAAGTAGTTTTATTACACTGTACTTTTTATTTTTACTTGATTAATACTCTACCTGATGTGAGTAACTTCACTGAATGAAGTACAAACATGTTTTAACCAAAAATACAGGAGGCACAGACACACAACAAGTTTGTTAAAATGATCATTCTTGTTAGAACACAAGCTATGTTGTTCTGATCTTAGTTTCCATCTGCTGAGGCTACTGAGATCTTTGCAGGTGAGAAAGACCTATATAACAGTAACCTATATATTGTCGGTGGTTTTATATTGAAAAAAAAAAATCATTTGGAAAAGTGTTTTCTGGCATGTTTTGGAATGGTTTTTATATTTCATTAAATAATTATTTTAGTCCTTAAATTATTAAACTTTCCACATAACTTTATACTTTTGATGTTCTGATCAGTCACTCAGTACATGAGTAGTATTTTAACCAAATACTGTTTTTTTTTTACTCTTGAGTCTGGATACATATTATTTATGTAAAAATATATTAAAGTAATGCTACTTATACTTGAGTACAATTTTGTACATACAAGTATGGTAAAATAAAGTGTTTTTTTTAATAATTACTTTTGCTTTGGTAGTTTTCAGGATCATTAATACAGGTCATTTTGATGTTTGGTGAACATCAAAATGAAATGCCATTAAACGTCCAGAGGATGTTGTCTACGGATGTCTGCAGAAGATGTCTGCAGAAGTTGTTTGCAGTAGTTCAGCGAATTTTAGCTGGATGTTCAACAAACGTTCACCAGAAATTTAATGGTGTTTCATTTTGACGTTCACCGAACGTTAGCAAACCACATACACCGAACGTTCATGGTAATGTTAAGGGGACGTCGTCTGAACATTCATTGCTAGCTGGGAAATTTCATGAAAATCCATGCAGCTATTTTGATGGTATAAATTTTACCTGCTTATAATGCACCCTAGGGTTGGATCACGCTAAAAAATGCACACAAACACTTTATTTCACCTCAGGCAGCATTGTTATGAAAACTGTTTATTTAAACTGTTCTGAAGTTGCACTCAAACTTTTTTTGTGTTAAAAAAAATTTATTCACACATAATTCATAAACCGAACTTTTTTTTTTCTTTGAAAATCTGTCCACATAGTTTGGTTAGCCATTTATCTAGTCTTACTATGTAAAGAGTCCTGACAGGAGTTAAAAATAGGTTTTGCATATTATGCAAGTTTTCTACTAATTAGCATAACTTAAAGGGGCAGTATTATGTGTTTTCAAGGCACATAGAATTATGTGTATGTATATGCGTATTATGTGTTTTCAAGGCTCATTTTATAACACTATCAAGTAACTATGTTACCTTTAGTTGTTACAAAAATGCTGTATATATCAAATATGACCTAAAAGAAATTTGACTTCATAATTTATCACCTTAAAATTGGGCTTCTGTCTCTTTAAGAAAGTCCTGCTCTTTCTGAAACTCCACCCTTCAGGAAGTCACCACAACAGTTAACCCTTTAACACCGTTTTTACCAGCGTTTCAGTGAGAATTAGCTCTTATAATGAGCTCAGCAGATGTGCAGTTTCACCACGTATTAGCTAATTGCTGCTAGCTCGTCCGAAGGAGCTGAGTGGGAAAGTCGTGGGGGAGGGGTGCTCTGTGAGGTGGGAGCTTGGATGCTTAGATAGGAGGAGGAGCTGTGCCTCAAAAAACGGAGGAGCTGCACCTCAGTCCCCTCCGAAGAATTTTTCACAGCTGAATGTTTGCAATGGGAGATTAAAGGATTTCTCAAACACACATGAAAGAATCATAGCAGGTATGTTTTTGATAGCTCAAAAAAGTCGATTTTACATAATACTGCCCCTTTAATGACTTTTTTTTTTTTTTTTTTTTTTTTCAAATTAACCTTATTAAGCATAATTCAAGAACATGTAGGAAAATAGAAATTTTGTCTACATCTAATAATTGGTGAGCAAATCACTAAAATGTGTTTCTTGTTATAACAGCATCATTTAGTGGTAAAATTTAGCAAACTTTCCTCCATACGTAGGGGGCGCAGTTCTGTATATGATGTGTGATTTCCCCAAAATTAACATTTGATTTCACAGGGTTCAAAGGTCAAAGAATCTAGTCAGGCAGAAGTAGGCTTGGCCAGTGTAGAAGTGATGCAGAATTATCCAAGGATTATGCTAATATGAATAAAATTTTAGGGGAAGGGCCTGTGGTTTAGGAGTTATTATTAGCCAAAACACATTGTCCTTCACAATAGTGCCCCCTTGGTATTAAGGGGTAGGATTTTTTTAGTCTGAGTAGCGGTCAGGTTTTTCTACCAGATTGCCTCATCAGATTTTTTCCACCACTTTGTGGTTTTTCCGCCCAATGCATTTTAGCGGTGAAGAAGAGTAATTTACAAGAATGAAAAATCAGTACAATTACAAAAGGGTTCTCTGCTTTGCTGAGAGCAGGTGGATCATGCCTTGCATTGACCATCCGCTCGCTTCCGCAGGCTTGGATTCCTAAAAAAGGCAGCTTTACTTGTTATAGCCACATCTAACCTATAAGATATAGAGTAAAACCAAATCTGAAAAAAAGTCCATTTAATCCCAATCACTATTTACTTTTTGGAAGAGTGTGATGTACAACATTCACTTATTATAAACTGTTAAAACCAATTTTTGTTTTATTCTTGTATACCCTTTAATTGTCTCAAAAATGTGATTTGGAATGTGGAAGATAAGGTTAGATAGTGGTGGTTAAATCCCAAAAAGAGGAGAAACATTAAAGCTATTTACTGATACATTTCTACCACCATGCTGGCAGTGGAGACTTGTTCAGTTGAATAATAAGACAAGAATTATAAACTAAATTTCTGAGTTGCATATTCTTAATCGAAGGTCATCTGGAAGTAAAACAACAGCAGCAGCAAATATGTGTTAAACATTTAATTGTATGCAGCTGAATGCTGTGCAAATACATCATTATTTTGTACTTGGATTGTTTTTAGCGGTGGTTTGTTAAACAATTGATAATTGTTATCTTACTGGAAATATTAATCGATTATTAATTAATATTAATGATATTCATTTGTCATAAATCAGCAGACTGAACACCTAATGAAGATTCAGTGAGACATGGCTGAATTTTTAACAGTTAGGAACAAAGTGGACCAGAGAAAGTAAAACTTTTCGTCTTACTCTAGCTGTTTCTTGCCATAGACATGTAGCATTTTTGTAAATGCATGGACTATCCTTTGAAACAGCTTTTTAAATTAATTCGCAGACTTTGTACAGAAGTCATTATGTGTATGTGAATGTGTGTTACTTCTGTTCCATTGTTAGTGACAATGTATTTGTGCAATCACTCAACTGCAAAGCCTCAGGGTAGTATTTGCAATACCATTTACCATTTGATGACTGTGCATACACAGTCTTTACAAACCCATCCCTCTAGTCAAAAATTTCCTCTATCCATAAGGGATACTGTTTACATCAAATATTTATGTTGTACCAACAGAAAATGGTCGCTCCAAAAAGGGATGACCTACTTCCCACATTTAGCCCCAAAGGAACTGTCTCTGGAAAAACATAAGGGAGGAATGTTTAGCCAACAGGGCTGCTCTTATAGGCCTCAGATGAACATTATTCTCATCCTGGTTCTAGCACCACTTTACTCTAGCACTCCATCCTGACAGATGTTTTGTGTCACTTTGAACTAAAATCATATGTGGGGAAAGAAAAAAATCTAAAAATAGTAAATTCTCCAGATTTTACATATAACAACATTTAAATGTTGTTTTATATATATGTAAATATGCAATAACAAAGACAGAAAGATGTGTACACACATGGGCACGTGCACACACACACACATAAGAAACACAAGCTCAGTACTGCAGTGTGTAGCTGAAGGGGGAAAAAATCAATACTAAAGATTTGGAATCTGAAGTTGCTTGTGGAAAATACAACACAATGTATGCAATATATCAATGAATGCTATAGGGGGAAAAAAATTCAAAGTAAAGAAATTGTGAATTGTAGTTCCATCGTACAGTTATAAAGAATCCCTTGAGATACTTAGATCAGTTATAAAGTGTGTCAACATACATTTGAACATATTTACAACCTCTTAAGACTCCAAAGATGGTCATGTGAAACTTTCTTCAACAATAAGCAGCAGAATTTTTTCACATGTCCAAATAACTATTGGTAGCATAAATTATGTGATAATCAAATTATTTATCAGTGTTAAATGTGAAGAAATGATGTCATGGGAATGTGATTTTTCTATGGCATTGTGTCTTATAAAGCCATTTACAGCTGACATACAAAAATGCTATGAGGTATAACTTTTCTCTTATTACTTGTCCAGGATATTCATTGATTTTTTTTCTCCTTAACAACATAATATTGGATCATCAAAGTTTATTTTTAGTGACTGCCTGTGCACCAAAGAACTTAAGGGTAATTGCAATTAAACCTTTACAAACATATCCAAGTCTAAAAACTATTTTCTATTCCAAATACTACTGTTATTGATTTTAGGTCACAGGCAGGTTATTCACATTTATTCAAAATTAAATACAAGGAATTTTTTAGTTGCTTTTCAATGTGTATGTGGAAGCCAAACTTAACTATCTTTCTTCCTCTCTCTTTAACACTCATACTCCCACACACACATAGAAAAAAATGTGAACAATTGAAACGCTCAAACCCTGCAAGATAATCAGACTGAACTAAGCCTGGAGAACAGCAAAACAATATCATATATATATATATATATATATATATATATATATATATATATATATATATATATATATATATATATATAAAGAGAGAGAGAGAGTTTGAGATATTCAGTTCAATTCAAATTCAAAAATAAATTAATTCAAAAACTATGTAAAATGTAAAAAATTATTGACAAAATGAGTGGAGACATCCAGAATAACATACTGTTGGTACTTTAACCCTTGTTGTTAAGTTTAAATGAACAAACTAATTTCAGTTGATAGGAAAGTATTTTCCACAGCTACCACAGGAAAAGCAGAGCCTGCATTGGTGAAGTCTTGAGGCAGTTGTGATGAATGAGCTAACTTCAGTTTACAACATGTAACCATGCACTGGCCACTTGCCATATCTCCAACCTATTAGCTATCATCCGACTTTGCATTAAAGCTGTTTGTTTGTTTTGTTTGCCTGTCCCTCTTTGTGTGCCCTTGCTTGCTTGCATCCCTTCAGGTATCGCTACCTTTTCCGTTTTTCAATTTCAAACGCTTCCTCCAGAGCGAAGTTTGATGAATGTCGCTCACATTAGGGTGACCTCCAAGATAACCCCTCGTTTCCTTCTCAAGAAAAATTCATCAGGCAGAGTTGGGCAGCCCTTGGGATGTGTGATTCAGCACTCAAGGTGAGTGCTTGTCACCAAGGCCTAAAATGGCCAGATATTGGTGAGGAATGAGAAGGACAGAGATGTATTCTTATAGCTTTAGGCACTAGGCATAGACTGATGTACTAACATAAATTTCCCTATTGTGGAAAGTATTGTGTAATCAATATTATCTAGTATTCACAATCAAATGGCCAAATAAAGTCTTAAAACAGTTCACAAAGAGACTGAAAACGTAAATGTAAAATGTAAATAGCCTTTGACTTTTTAGGTCCCCACCTCTTTTCATAGTTCATTGCTAACTTTAGCTTAGAGCCTGCTATGTTTATTCATTCTTACACTGCAGATATTAATACATAACTATCTTAATTAAATTTTAATATTATTTTATACAAATATCTACCTGTTGCATTTTTGATGGAAAATACTGAATTTGACATTTTATTTTAATTCTAATCCTATGTTAAAATTATTATACTGTGTAGATTTACTTTCTCGCAATGCTATAATAAATATAGTTTGTTTATCCTTGATTTAATTTAAATTCTTACCTCTTTTCACAAAGTAGTGTAGAGGGGAGAAAAACAAGTTAAGTTATAAGTAAATAAAAGCACTAAGTAGAAAGAGAGAAAACAGGCACCCCAACATTATTTTTACTGTTTCTATCCTTAACTTCTCTTTTAACAAGTCCTTTAGTGTTGTTTCAGTATTTTAGCACTATTCCACATCCAGTCGCTAGGGGGCACCTGCCACGTTGGTGGCATAGCGTAGGCTTATGGGCATACAGAAGGAGAACACTGTTGCCAACTTAGCGACTTTGTCATTATACTTAACGACTTTTCAGACCCCTCTGGCACCATTTTATTTTTCAAAAGAGTGACTAGTGACAAATCTTTTGTCTGTGTTATTGGATACTTTGTTGACGACACGTGAAATAACCATTTGTACTGCAGTTACTGCAAACAGTAAGTGCTGGCGTGAGCCGCTCCCACCTCCAAAGCACTTACAGCAGGTCAGTCTGTCAGTAGCCTCGCACGCAGCAAATTTATCCTTCAGTCAGGGCAGAGAGGGGACCCACTCCACTCCATTTCTACATTGCAATTGAGTCACACGTGTGCAAAGCTGCCACTGATCCCACTCTGAATTACAAAGGATTTGAACATAATGTAAATATAACTTTTTAAATATTTATTTTTTATTTATTTATTTTTTTTTGCCAAAACTATTGCACTAAAATAAATCCCTGCATTTGATTTACAGTCTCGGTCACTTATTCACCTCCTCCATAGTGTGTGCCTCTGATAAGTGTCTTTTGGTTAAATTTGATATTGTACAAAAATGATATATGTAGTGTAGGTTCAGACAAAGTATTTAAATTAATACATTATTTTATAAAGTTCATTTGTAGTTCTAAACATATTTAGAGCATTTTTAATCAATGTTTGTGATCAAAAATACATGTACCTGGAGATGTGCTAATGGCAGAGAAACAACTTACTGTTACAGGAAAACTGTTTATCCGCTGTCATTGGTGGTCATGCTTACTACCCTGCAAGTGGAGAACTAGCTGTAGCCTAGCAGAGAGCAAGGGGGAGGGTGTGAGCAGTGCGTACAAGAGCGTGACTGACAATGCTAAGACCCTTCTCCTGGCTCGACTTGTTCACAGATTATCTGTTTCATGTCATACTTTCACGACATAGTGACAGTTTTAACAAATATGTAAAAAACATATTGTTTATAAAAATTAAATACTGCAGCTTTAATGAAAACTTTTCAGCAAAGAAATGGAAAAATTCTCAGATGAAGCTTCCAAACAGACTGGGGCATTTACTGCCTGTCTTCCCCATTTCTCACTGTCCTTCTTCCTGTCCACCTAATAATAAATGAAGGCCAGTAGTGCCAGAAAAAAACAAAACAAAACAGGGTGAAGGACGAAGATTTGATGCAATGACGTCAAATTTTCAGTATTAGAACATGTGGATTAAAAGTTTACATTATTTAAAAAAGGTGAGAATCGAGCAGCACTATAACAGTT
The DNA here is from genome assembly GCA_014839685.1 of Anableps anableps. NCBI lineage: Eukaryota > Metazoa > Chordata > Actinopteri > Cyprinodontiformes > Anablepidae > Anableps > Anableps anableps. The sequence continues at coordinate 15,450,430 of CM026067.1, read as the reverse complement.
GTACATACTGTACTAATGTGCCGAGCTGGAGAAGGCACTGAATCCAAATAGAGAAAAGAGTTGCTGAATAAAACAGCCAGAACACAGCATCACAAATATGTAAATTGTGCACAGATAACTCCTATGACAAAACCAAATCAAGTATTTGCCTATGTTTATGTGTAGAGCCTGTTACAGACTGGAAAAGATAAAAGAATGAGTAAGATTTAAGAAGTCTTTAGCCAGTGGGCTTTTCAAAACAACACGTGTATAAGAAAATCCCAAACAGTTAAGATCCGATGATATTTATTGATCACTCTTGTCAAAACATCAGAGAAGTCATTTAAGAAGTCCTTATTTTACTAAGGCAGTGAGTAGCTGTTAGTAGTAACTGCACACTGGCTGGTAGCAACCAAACTCAAATCTAATCAACTCAAAGCTAGACAAAGTGATCGGTGCCTAAAGCTGCTTGTAATTAAAAATTTTCCTAAAAACAATAGCTATTCCACCCCTACGGCCTGACATCCTTGGGGCATTAAAGTATATACAGTCCAGTAGTTATGGTTCAGAGAAAATGCTAGACTCGCCAATGCTCAAACAGGTTTCAGTCACCTTGAGGTTAAGAAATCATCCAAGATCAAAGTTATATTTGCTAGAGATCTAGAGCTTATTAGAGACATTTTCGTTGGAGTTGGGCATGTAATGTTAATGGCTCAGGAAGCCCAGGGCAGCAGTTGCAAGTTCCAGGGGACCATTAACCCTTTGCAATTATGTCACTTAATCATGCTTAACCATGACAGATGTCGGAAGTGAGGGATGGCAGTAGTGAAGAGGGATTTAAGGCTACCAATGGTCTGTTTTTTTGGCAAGATTTACAGGAACGCATAGGTTGTTTTGACGTCTGTCATGGTGGAGTGGGCCACTTTCTGAAGAGCGTGACTTAACGTGCAAAAGGTCAATTGGGGGTTCCTCCAATCAAGTCTTACACAACCAGCTATGAACCAGCCCACTGCACTGAAGTTCATGTCCTGAAGAGCCCAACAGAACCCAACATCATCTGCAAAAAGCAAATTGAGACCCTGAGGCTACCAAACAAACACCATCCTCTCTGCCATTTTGCGTCGAGATCCTGTCCATGAAAACCACAAACAGGATTAGGGACTATGGGTAACCCAGATGGAGTTCAGCCCTCACTAGGAGCAAACCTGGCTTTGTGCTGAGAATGTGGACACAGATCTTGTTTCAGTTGTACAAAGACCAGACTGCCCTTAAGAGAATCCATGGCACAATATACTGGGGTAAGACTCCAATAAAATTCCTCAGGGGGAAAAGGCTCTGTAAGCTTTTTTCAGAGCCACAAAACACTTATAGACTGGATAACCAAACTCAAATGACTCCCTCAGCATGTTCCACAAATGCTGTTTCTGCTACAGCATCAGGGGCACATACAAGCATAGTTTTACAACTTCTGTGTTCAACTAGGAACCAAGAACTTCAACACAAAGGAAGAATGACATCACTAACAGAGATGCACCCCTATAGAATAAGGCACTGGGATGAAGAACCAGTTCATCACCTTAGTAGATTAATTATTCTCAAATACAATATCTCAATCCTTCTACCAGGCTAACTACCCAATTGCAATGATTCTGGGATGAAATTTAAGGGCAAAGAGGCCAAGTGTTGTGAAGCAGCTGAAAAAGTATCACTTTCAATTTTTCTCTGTTCAAACTTCATGTGATCATAATTTCAATATATTTGACTTTAAGCATCTTTATTTTTTTTTCTGTTGAAAGAAAATTCATGACATCCTTCCAACTGTATTACATTGCATACAATCAAATACTTCTGCATTAAAAAAAGACTGAGGAAACCGAGTTGTATTTAGACAGGTTGTACCAACTGAAATATCTCTGGCAACAGGTTCAGTCTCAACCACCAGGTTGTATTTTACCTGAAGGTTTTTATCTCTTTTATTCTTTCCTTTATTGGGTATCTGATCAGTTCTTTACTGATTAATTCTTCCCCACAATCAGGTACATATGAAAGCATATTGCTTTCACCAAAGAAAAAAAAAAAAACAGGCATCTCGTAAGTAAGAGATAAATGGAAAGGTACCATATGCCACCGCCTGGCATTCTGTGTCACTCTCATGGCCGAGGACTTCCACAGAGAGCCACCGTGTTTATTAAGTGATTAAGTTTCATGTTCTAAGAGTAAGAATGTACATTAAATATCAATATCAAGGCTCTATAGTAAACCAACAGTTTGTGGAATGGTTCTTTCTTCCAGCACTGTACCCTAAAAATGTAATGAAATCGAGCTTCAAAATGTTATTTTATATATATATATATATATATATATATATATATATATATATATATATATATATCTCGTGATCAATGACACTATGAGTAACATTTAAAGTATTCATCTGCTATGACAGCAAAGGCTTGGATTCGGCAGCAATAAGGATGCTACACAGGGTCAATCTGAATGCTGAACAGCAAGGGGCGCTTCTTTAATGTAGACTGGTTTTAGAGTGCAAATCTCATACACCCCAAATGTTTATTATAATAATTAGATATCCTACCAGACCTGTGAGCCGCAAATTAGCCTATAGCAATTCACATATTTCAATAAAACGGATTTTTAAACATCTTCTGGAAGTAGGCTATTTGGTGGGATAATTTCTGAGCAGGGATCAGGATAGTGAATCTGAAAGTGCACCAAAATGACAAAAAATTTGGTGTTGACCAAAGTTTCAAAGATTTAAATGTATAGGATCTACAACATGACTGTTGTTATACGTATATTGATTAAGATGAACACAAATAATGGTTTATGATCGTTTACAGCATGAACCATATTATTACAGTATAATTTTTTTGAAAAGAGCAACCTCCACATTTTGTAATAATCGGGGCATGTAATAATGTTATAACATGGCATTTACAAAATGCGTTCAAGGATTTTTTTTTTTTTTTTTTTTTTTTTTTTTTTTTTTACATTTTGTGTCTGAACCCAGATTTTATCACATTATTACATAATAACACTATATAAATAATGAAGTCTAGTAAATGTTCTTATTTCTGCTTGATTTGCATTAAATTGTTAGATCATGTACTTCCTTAATTCAATGTTAGCATAAACATTCTCCTTTGTTCTTAAAACTTGATATGTGAAATACAGATAGTAACTGTACAAGTCACTGATCGATGGGTTTGTTCTGAAAGTCAATACATTGTTTTGCCTTAACGACGTGTGGGTTAATACTGAGGAATCTATGAGTCTGAATAGGCAACTAAATGATCATATGTTTGACATTTAGTGATCAAAGTTTAAAATGTATGATCTAAAACATGATCATTATTAGAAGCGTATTGATTAAGATTAATACAAACACTGGCTTGTTTAATGGGCCATATTATTACATTATCACTTTTTAAAAAGAGCAACCTCTATATTTTTAATAATTGGCACAAAATGTAACAATGTTATTACATAATGTGGCAGAAACTATTACAAGGTGCAATCAAGGATTTTTCAAAAACATTTTGTGTTGATTATCACATAATCTGGTTTTATTACATTCTGAAGCTTGATTTTATTACATTATTAGGCTACCGTCCTGAAAGAAAAGAGCCTTTTAATAAACAGTTTGTTTATTATAGAGCATTGATGGTTAATGTACATTCTTACTCTAAGAAGATGAAAATCAATCACTTAATAAACACACTGGCTCTCTGTGGAAGTCCTGGTCCATGAGAGTGACACAGAATACCAGGCCATGGCATTACATGGTACCTTTCCAATTATCTTGTAATTACGAGATCTTTTCTCATAATTACGAGATCTGACTCTCAAAATTGAGATCTTTTCTTGTAATTATGACATCTTATCTCATAATTAGAGGACTTTGCTCATAATTACGAGAAAAGATCTCGTAATTATGAGATTATAATTATTTTTTATCAAATCAATCTTTCAGTTCTATTTTAATAAGAACTATTAATCCATTAAAGAAATTTGACTCGCAAGTATATTATTTTTCCTTTTCTGTATTTACTGGCATAAGTATTGTAAGTTGTAACTTGTTTGTTTTTTTATTGTCAAATGAACACTGAAGATAGAGCACTCATTGGTTTACCAGAGGTAGAAATTTCATTGCTTTACTGTTTAGTTTGAAAGTCAAAAACTTTGAGTGAGGCTACAGACCAGTTCAAAAGCACAGCTGAAGTACAGACACACCTCAGGAATTATGAGGTATGATCAGTTTTTTGTTGTTTTTTTTCTTATTTTTTGACAAAGTCATGCTCCAAGGCAAAGATGACAAGGTCCCCAGTACGAGAAAAAAAATAGATGGATGTTGTTCAGTACTCTAATTAGATTCAAGCCCCTCAACAAGATCAGAAGGATATTGAGGATCAAAACCAACAGAAAAGGTAAACTGGGCTCCAACAGTTATACAGAGCAGCAGTGTCTGTAGCATCCTGTGTTCTCACTCTAAAAAAAAAAAATCATATTCCTAGTTATTCTAAATATGTTGGAAAAGTAACAGAACCTATATTTGTACATGAATATGAATTCTTGCAGATATTTTCTCAGTGCACTACTGGTCTTTTAAGTTATATTTCATTGTTAAGAGCATGTTGTTTCTTACTTGGATTTTTTTTTTTTTTTGCTAAGAATATTGTCTAGATCTGAAATACCAAAATCATTTGATGATTTTTATGCTAAAAAACATCACTAAATATACAAAGTTACAAATAAATTCAAGTTTTTACAATTCTCCTTTTCATTTTTTTTCATATTTTCTTAGTCTTGAAGAGCTACAACATGCCCTAGGCTATAACAAATTTTGGCTCATTTTATGCATTCCGTCCCCTCTTCAAATAGCTCTACATGTAGTGAAAGATAGCTTAACAGGTGTACTGAACAGGTGATGGATAAACAGGTGTACAGAAAGAGTTATTGAATACTAAAAGTGTTAAATGATGACTCACACTTGAAAGTACATTTGAGTGCTGTTTACTTGTGTGTCTTCACTGAAATACTTTTTAACAATGTTTCCAACTCATTGTGAAACTATACATAAATATGAACATATTGTTGTACGTCTATGTTACAGCCTCCAGAGTTCAACAATTATTTCATATGGTATGCGTAACTAGAAGGGATGTGCATCTCTGCTCTGCGGCCCATACGATGCAAATTTCAATACATTACCACCATTCTTTGTAGATACACAGATGAAAAAAAATACATTGCAACACAGTTGAACATATTTAATCATTTATGAAATAAAACTAACTTTTCACAAACAGGATTTGTCTATCAATTCTATGCACTTTTGTAAAACTTCACTTACCATGAACAAAAACACTGTAGCTTTGTGCAAAATATTAAACCTTTTAGGCTGCAGATTAACACTTATTCATTAACTCAGTGGTGAGCAAAAAATACATTTTCTATATTATTTACAATATAGCTTAAAGGGGACATATGCAAAATCCACTTTTTGTATTTTTTTCTCTTAACGTGTAACCACTAAATCAACTTCTTTTTGCTGATAAACTGTCTGTATAGGTTATTTAGGGTTCTACTATTATGTTTCTGTGAGAGTTTTGACATTTCCGTGTAAATGTGTTTAATTCCACATTATTTTGCTTAAAACCATTTCATTCAGCCCAGAGGTGCTGAGGCAGTTGGATTCTCTTATTTCATTAAAATGGTATGTCTTTACGTCACACGGTACAGGTTTTTGTCACTCAGCCCCACGTTTGGAAGGAAAGGAATCTCAATAAGACACTTGGCCCCACCAAGTGGCAAATCAGGAGTTGGAATAGCGAGGGTTGCCGCGGCGAGTATTGACCGATCGTCTTACTCTGTTTACAAATGTGTGATTTATTTGCAATATGGACATGAAGTGGAATGGGTCTCCTCTGCTCTGACTATTGGCGACGGTTTTGACCCTTTGCAACTATGTCACTTAATCACGCTAGGCGCCATGATGGACGTTGGAAGTGAGGGACAGGAGTATTGAATGGAGCAACTGTGATGGTTTTCCCAAGTTATTTTTGCCAGTATAGCCATGGTTTCTACTTGTTTAAGTCGAGTCAATTTGTCTGTGAAAATATCAAACCTAATTAGGGCTCAAACAGCGGTATTTACAGACGTTAGAAATAGCTAGCTTAGAAATCGACTCATAGCTTCTCCTTCCTGACGAGTATTTGATCAAATTGCCCTCTTTACCTGAATTCACACCACATAATTTATAGCACTATGTCATACACAGTGTTTCCCCTCACACCAGGGCAGACTTAAAAGCATACAAAGCTCTAGATGCTTACCAGTATTTTTTTTTTTTTTTTCATATATGCTAAGCTACAGAATGGTGGGGCATTTTCTCCATGGTTTCTAATGATTAAACAAGTACCTTCTCCATAATGCAATACTTAATTGCATCTTACTAATCATACCTATAAAGTATATGAATCTTGTCAAAAGTGTTGACTGCAAGTCCGCGAATACATCGAGGGCTGCCAGTTCTTATAATTGATGGATGGCTGCTATACGTTGCCATCATCTTTCCTCAATAATAGGTAAACAAAATTACAAGTTTGGTTTGCATCCTTGTATGTTTGTGCAGCTGATTGTGCAGCAACCCATGACCATTTTTAAAGTGAAATCAACTAATCAAAAGTGATATTAGGCTACCAACTGCTTTAAATAGGTTGTTTTGAGATCCGTCACGGCAGAGTGGACCATTTTCTGGAGAGTGTAGTGTCACGTGCAAAGGGTTGATACTGCAGGATGGACGACTCGGCCGTGCCTTTCAGTATCTCTTGGCTCCGTCCACTTCGCTGGAATTTTTCAAAATGTATCAGGGGTGCAGTTGTGGTTTCTCAGGGGGATTAGTTACACTTTAAATACATTTTGCTATGTACTTGGAGTCTCTAGGAGTGCATAAAAGTTGACTTTAGTCTTTCCAGGGTGCTGTGTAGATATATTTTTTTTTCCATTTGTGTCATATTTTTCAGTCCATTCAGTTTTATTTATTCCTTATTATGTTTTTTGACCAGTATTTGCTACGGAACTGCTAAATAAGGTCATAGACTACCAGCAAACCAATTTCAATTTTGTAGTCCAAGTTAAAGGACATGTGGCCAATATGGTCCCAAACTCAGTCTTGTACACAAGGGGGAGCAAATAACCCAAATAACCAAGGAACAAACACCAAGTTGAAATAAATATATTTTTTTCAATCCACTTTTAGTGATAAACTCCATAAAACAGTTTAAAAACAGTCTGACAATAGTCTTAAAAGTCAGCAGGTGATGGGCCACATATGGCACCAGGAGCCACTGCTTGAGCCCCACTTGCTGTGTTTCTTCATATTGCACTGATGCACAGCGTACTTCTCTTGCATGCACACAGCTGATCCTGTGACGCTCCAGAACTGTTCCACTCCTCAGGCGTGCCACGCCCTATCCCCCCCCCCAAAACAACTAAAAGAAGAACAGGGAAATGTCAGTATCGATGCACCACAGTTCTGTTTTATGGCGTGCTTCCTGGCGGTAATCTCCGATCATCTTAGACAGATATGGAACGCTACTCGCATCTGCGCTGGGCCGTCTGTCCACCTCCCAGGACTCCTTGCCTGGCATGTGGGTTTCACTCCGTCCTCTTCCTGGAGTGCGTCTGTCTCAGCAGCCCACCAAGTCAGTCTCCCTCTTCCTTCTTCCTTGGCTTCTTTTATCTGGCGTTAATTAATCTTTGCTGACACCTGTATGAGCAGCCAATTACTATGCTCCGCCTCCTTACTACACAGCCAGACTTCAAGTCAGAATGTCTTTGATGAGTTACAGCGGAAAAAATAAACTACAAAACACAATATAAACATGCAAAACACAAACATATCCATGCAAAAATACAAAAATCACATTTTTCCACTGTGTAACAGATACCAAAGCCACAACTAGATAAGTTTAAATGTTTGGTTATTGGGAGTATTAACCCACACAATTCATCACACCATCGCCCAACATAAGAACCTCTTCAAAATTTTGGAAATATACCCAGATCAGTGTGGAAAGTCCTCTTTGTTTGTGCGAAGCACTTCAAGGATGAATGTCACAGCAACCTCTGTCTGTATCAAGAACAATTTACCGAAAGAGTTTGTCCGATTGAAGGGTCAGATCTTTCTGTCCATGGAAACGATGGACACAGCAAAGCGGTAAGCTACAAATAACGCCAAAACGACAACAAACTTTATTTTAGATATGAATTTATTGTGTGTTCATATGACGTCCTGGCCATTGTTTTGATAGCAATAGCATTGTGTCTTCTGCTTAAGTTTGGGCTGTGTGCATGTTTTGAATAGTATTACTACATTTAGTTTGGCATTGTTTTTGCCGTTTTTGTCTTGGCGAACACTTGATCCAAATACATTCAGTGAACTCATTAACTATGTTTCGGCCTTGTTTACAACACCATTTCATCCATACTGAGGTAGCATTTATATTTTAAAAGGTATCTGACATGTAGTTTGTGTTAAAATATCTTTGATTTCTTATTCAATTTGGGAATAAAAGGTTTCTGTGTTGCTAGATAATTGCATCTCTGCTAGCAAAAATGGCCGAATGGGGTAGAATGGAATGCTAAGCGACCTGGAGGTGGGTGGTGTGTGAAGTGTCTCATTTACAGTTAAAGAGATTGCCCCAAAATGAATTGCTCTCAGAACAAGAGGGGAGTGTGGAGCTACAATAATGAGGAATTCAGACCAAAGCACTGCAGTTCCACTTTATATAGACCACAACTAAATGATTTAAATGTGACAAGGAAGGATTTAAAACATATGTCCCCTTTAAAGCTAGTTTTAAAAAACATATAACTTCTTGCTTTTTAATCTAAGCATTCAATACTGCTTGAAACTAGCACTAGTATCACTTATGAGGTTAACTGTAATGACAATGAGGTAGCTCAGCTGGTGCTGAAAGTTTTGTTTCTAGGTTTTTTGAGACATGAGGGAGGTAATAAAAATCATAATTATAATAAAAACATGGAGTTCCTCCTCTAAGACAAGTCTGAACCTGAGGCAGGTAGTGCTGAGTGATAGAGGTAAAAGTAATACAGTATATTGCTTCCTCAAGTGTGTAATAAAGTGGTCTGTGCTAATGTATAGTTAGTTGGTATGTACATTTTTATTGACTCTAACATCTTTAACTTGTTGTTTTTGACACACATCTTATTGAGGCAAAATGCAAGAATATGAAATTTGATGCATCTAGATTTTTTGCCCCAAAACTGCCCCTTTTCACAACTGCTTTATAAATGCACTCGCATCTTGCACATCCACATTGTTGTGTTGATACAAAACTTTTAATCTTAACATTCTTAGTAAATAGACTACACATGACTCAATGAGGTTCAGATAAATATCCATAATGTTAACCTACCCAAATTTCAGATGAGACAAAATATAAATCAGTCTTGAGCAACCAACATAAAATACAGAATATAAACTTAGAAACAACACAGGTTGATGCATTTGACTTTTACCAAGTTCTCTCCTGTATGGTTTCTAGAAACAAAATGGCTGACCCCGACTTATGACTTCCCCATGTGATTGCAAGTGTTCAGAAAGAACATTGGGTATATTGGGTGTACTTAACCACCTGCAGTTCCGAAATATGCCACTAATATCTAGATCACATTACAGTGTGATTCCAACTGGAGAAAGGTGTTTGGCATTTAAGTCATCTACATTAATATATTTGTATGTGAACAACTTCAGGATATAAATACTAATTCTTAAAGTTGTTAAAAAGCAATCAAATAAACATTAAAAATCGATTCTTCTTTCTAGAGACCATCAGTGATTTATTGTGAAAACTGGATTGGATTTCAGGCACTTGTGGCAATGGCTATCTGCGAAAAGGGTGAGCCCAGCCTTAGTCGTTTAAATAAATCTTCATGAAAAGTTGAAAAATCATACTATTGTTTGTGTGTGGACCTGAGCTGTCAGGCATCTTGTCTGTTATGATTTCTTTTTTCAAAGAAACCAAACAAAACACCAAATACGTTTTTTGTAAAGAAGCTCACACAACTGTTAAGCATGTTCACAGTAAGCCCTTTAGCGAAAGTGTTGTATTCTTTCCTTGTAAGACTGATGAGATCCTCAGAAAATCATTGTATGAAATGTTTTCCACAATAAAGTTGATTTTCAGGCCATACATCGCTGCTCCATTTATCTGAGTTCAAGGAGGCCTCTGTTAAAGGTTTTAACTGTTTAAGCCAATAAGTTTGTGCGCTTGTCTGATTTTCATGGTGAGGTCTGTGGATGAGTATACATATACACAGTGCTTACGTGTGCAACTATACAAAGACACTAGTGTGTTTATATTTTCCATATCTGTGTATTGTCCTTTAGCCCCCACCACCACCAAAAAAAAAAATAAATAAAACTAAAAAATTAAAAATAGCCTTATTAGGTCTCCATCTGGTGGATCCAGTGAATGCTACAACACAAGCTGCTAAAAGGACTGTTGAGCAATAAAAATAGGAGGGCTTTTTGGCAATTAATTATCAGCAGATTCTTTTGAAATCAGCCTCAGATCCATATCTGTTTGTTCCATTACATCAACAGTTTTTAGATACTATAACTTACAAGTGGTGCAAAAAGGCACAAAAAAGTATTTCTGCAAAAACAAATAAATAAAAAAACAGTTTTGTGAGATGTCTGGAGAGTAATTCTTTTGTTTTTTCTCTGAACATTCATAAAAATTCACCCTGAGCTTTATAATACCAAAGACACATTAGAGAATAAACAAAACAGGTAGCTAATGAGTCTTCTCATTCAAGAGATTGTCATTCCCAAAAGACACTGATACTTAAAAAGTTATAGAAGTGTAATAGAGTTTTTTTTTTTTTTTTTATCAGAGAACTTATGATCCTGAATAGTGGCCCAAACACTCTTGTAACTTACTGAGCTCGGGCATCTCTCACAAGAATACTCAGAGTTTCTCATTACAAGGCATTAGTCAAAGACCAGACGGGAGGGCAAGGGAGTAATCCATGGTTAGCACTAAACAAAGGAGGGCTGTCTGAAGGACATTACTGATGATGAGTGGAAGCTGAGATGCTAACGCAATTCAGATCTAAAGTCTTTGTAACATTATTAGATGGTAGAATTGGGATATGAAACACAAAGAGACACAAACATCTATAGACATTCCAGAGTTATTGCTCCTTAAGCCCATGTCTATCTAGGGCAAAGTCCTCTTAAAATTTGTGATTCTGTTACAAGAGATTTCATTGTTCTGCTCTTATCAATATCTTACCCATGCTGACAAAAGCACTGGTAAGGGTAGTACTGAAAAGATATGCACCAAACAATAATTTACTATTGGAAACAGGAGAGGACTCTGGCTCAAATCCTTCATTTCCCTTCTGAAGGACAACATTACTGTTACTGGAAGTTGCACTACAGCCACAAACTGTTAAGAGACTATTTGGTTGACTTTTCCATCCATCTCTTCATGTTCACCATTACTCCCTGAACTATGGGCTCACTTTTCTTTGCATTTAGTTTACTCTTGTGTTAACTTTAGGATGTATGCTTCTGTTAGGGGCCAAAGCAACCACTTGCTTTGTGATGAAATTATCAACAAAGCAGAGAGAATCAAAAACAACTTTTGGGTCTTGAGGATCATAGCACTTATTGCAATCTTACAATATGTGGAATCTCTGAAAGAAGTCAGGTATTACCACTAATTTCACTCTTACTCATTTTGCTCTGCATCCACCTGTCTATGTTTACACAAACAGACAGGCTTGCCTCCGACACGCTCACTCTCTTGCTCTGCAGAACATTCATCATCTCACTCACCCAGCCCTAAAGGAGCCTTGGTCCCTGCTGTTGTTGCCTGTTACACTGCCATTCTTTAATAATGGACAGATTACAACCCTTGGGGAACAGCAGATATATCCTGGGGCATGTGCGCTCGTAAAATGGTGCCATGGTCAAATTTTCTGATAACAGAGAAGTAAAAAAGTAACTGTAATCAATAAAATTACCTTCATGTTGAATTGATTTAATTACTTAATGATAAGCATTGCATTAAGCATTGATTTCACCCATTGCCGATGACTGGAGATAAGAAACAACAGCTATATATTGCCATTCTATCACTGCTTCATTCAGGGTGGTCAGATGTAAAGAAGGAAATTAATACATACTGTGTCTGAATAATGGTATCTTCTATTGTTCATTTCCCATTAGATTATTTTCAACCCATTTTTTTAAAGAAAATTACTGTGCTATAAAAGCTCATAACCAGAGGTGTGGATTCGATTCATGTGACTGAAAATCAGATCAGATTTGAGTCACAAATTGAATAGCTTTAAGCTCGACTCGATGATTTCATAAACTGACTTTGGACTTCGATGCTCAAACCAGTATCTTACAACTTTACATGGACTTCAAAACCCTTCGACTTGAAAAGACTGTATATCTACCCCAAGCAAAATTGTAGAAAAGTGGTGAGTGACACACAATCCAGCCCACTAGATGCTCCCCACCATTTGCCATTATTTCCTCTTGTTGTCGTAACAACAAGCATCTACCATGCGGTTTACTTAATTTTCTTCTGGATCCTACGACAACAGATAACAGCAAAGACTCCGACAGTGGTAGAGAGGTCAGTGCTATCAGGGAGGTGTGTGCAAAGTTTGAAAAAAAAGCAGGTAGCATCACCCAAACAACAGGTAGGCTACTGTGGAGCATAACTCTGTTCCATAATGTTTCAGTACTTTCAGTAAGATTTTAAATCCAGACAACTGCAAGCCTGAAGAAAGGGATGCAAGTGCTGTCAGTGGCTGTATCGACATCAGGTATTGGTTGCCAGAGCTGCCATAAATGTGTGGCCATTATGTTAGGTGATAGACCTAATGCAAAATGTTTTAAGACAGAGCACCCCATAATGCCTTCCCTGTAATCATTATGAAAGTGGGGTTTTTTCTTAAAAAAAGAAAATAAACAGAGCAAAGCAAATATTAATTTTTAATATCCCCTCCCCCTTCATTTCAAGCAGGTGGGTCACCAACAGAAAATGTGTGCTTTGTTATTTAGGTTTAATTAATATGTCAAATATTCAATGCTTGCAATGTTTCAGTGTTATCTTTAAGTTTAATCACAAACATATGCTAAAAAATAGTTTTATTTATTTTTCCACATGCAAATTTGTAGTTTGCGAATGGTCTGTTTAGATTAAATACACTTTTGTTCAGCTGGTTCTCTGTATTTTACTGTCACTTATACATTTCTTGAATCCATTAAAGTTAGATTTATTAATTTCTAGCCTGTTTTTATTCAATTCCTATCATCTCCACATATAGCACAACAGAGGGAAAATTATATATAATTCTATTTGCTTGTACAGACTGCAAGGTGAATAAAATAAAAGCAAATTTGAGTTAGAAAAACCTGTGCATGGGAGGCAACATCTAACTTCCTTTTGATATAAAAATGTACACAAAGAATGACGAATCAAAGTTAATAATGGAACTAATGTATGCTTAGCTTAACAACAACATGTTTTTGTGCTCGCTAATGTAACCATGGAGCCAAGAAAGTCACAGGTTCCAATGTGTATGTGGGAAATCTCTTGCTTTGAGCCTGAACTACAAAGTAAGTGCATCCAGAATGGGAGATAGCAGCACCGTAATCATTAATCCTTTATCATAATTGGTCATTTTCTATATCAGTTTTTCTGAGGACGTGTGTGCAGACAAAGAACTTTCACACATGCAACAACAACAAACCATGGTTCACTTCACATCTTAGGAAGATGCATTGAACCAAGGAAGAGATAAAACCCTTAGATTCAATATATTTTATTAGGACTGGGTTGACAGACCTACACAATGTAGTGGACAATTGTGATTGTAGTACACAATTGTGATGTTGAAATATGGGTGGTTTTCAAACAACAGTTGTGCTGTGGGGACCACAAACTGACCAAGGAGATCAGGGTAGCAAGAAGAAGCTACAGCAAGAAGCCATAAAACACCTTTTCAGCAGATGACCAGGCAGCAGTTTGGAACGGTTTGAAAAATATTAACTACAGGACCCCCTCACCCTGAGGAGAATCCTTGTCTGGCAGATGACCTTAACAGCTTCTACTACAGGTTTGAAAGGCAGCTGTTCACACTTCCTACCAACTCATCCACATCTAGACAAAAACTTCCCATGCACCAACCACCCTCCTCTCCTTAGACCCCTGCATGGATTTAAGATTATAGGCTCTTTAAATATCAGGGGCCTCATGAGTGCGCAGCTTTCACACTAAAATCTGGCATAGGGATAAATTTAGAAAAGTGTGCTGCAGAAAAAAATTCAGATGTATAAAACTGAGCACACGCATGTGACTGCGCACCTCTCTGTCATATATCCCAATTTGCGTGAAATAGAGCACAGGTGCTGGTGCCATGTGGACCGTCCTGTCACCGCCCATAAATGCATGTGTAAATATGTAAAAATACCCGGAAGGCTCCCACCACATGCCTGAATAACCATGACAACGCCCTCTGCTTGAGTCTGTTTCAAACTACAACTAATAATAATAGATTTTATTTAAAAAGGTGCCTTTCAGGGCGCACAAGGTCACTTTTATAAAAAATAAAAGCAATAAAATTGAAAGCAAAATGTAAAATAAAAAACAAGAAAGACAATTTTGAGATCAATCAAAGGGAAAATGCTTGTTTGAACAGATGTGTATTCAGTATTTAAAAATACACAAGTGTGCCAGAGAGTCATTTGTATTGAGTGGAGAAATCAATTATTCCACATTATGAAGGAGTTGTGCTGAACCAGGTCAATGTGCCACTATCAGTTTGGCACAATTGTGCATCACATATGAGTTGCACTTTTACAGAATGGAAATCCTTTCATAAAGGCACATCCATTTCTAGATGATGCCCTAATAGTAATATGAGTGCAGTTGACAGCTCCGATCACGTTAGGAAGTTGGCTCATAAATTGCAATTTAATTTCTGGCTGTTCAGCTGCAGTGTAGGGGAACTTGTGTATCTAGGCAACATATACGGCATGGCTCAGCTGAATAATGATTGTGATATTCCCGATTTGTCAGCCAATTCCAACTGAAATGCTCCGTTTGCAAGGAAACCCAGTGTAGTGAGAACTTGAACCAGTAACACTCGGCTCCTTAGTTTCCCTCTGCAACTCGGGGGGCAGTTCTGCACAGAGCTCTAGGATGATCCAAACATACAGCAATGTAGGACTAGATGTTGTAGATTTGATGAGAAAATGATTCTTTAAGTCATTACAAACTTGACACTTGACTCAGAATTGGGGCAAAAAACTTAGGACATAACTTCAACTTGTGAACATCGCTGAATATTCTTAAGACTACGATGTGTGAACTTAATCCAAAATGAAAAAGTATGAAATGAGTGCTAAAACCCAAGGTAAGATTATCCGCTGTATTAAACAGATGCACAGCGGACATGGATTTTGAACTTACTTCCAACTGTGTATCACCAGGGCACAGCAACAGTGCTGCTGAGATTTAAAATAATAAGAAAATGTCCTTGTAAAGTTAAATTATTGATTTGAATAATTAGTCTCTTCCCTTTGCAGACAATTTTTTAAGTCTTTTTGAGGACCGCAGCTCACTTTGTGACAGGCAATAAAAAAAAATAATTTGCAGAGAAACACAACAGGCCATTCAGTGTGTTCTAGTTACATATGTTTTATAGTTTTTAGCTCATAATTGTTCCTGGTCAGTACTCAGGAGATCACAAGTTTATGGAGGAAAGACATTTTAAGCTCATGTTTGCTGAATGTGGCTACAGGTATTCTAATAACTGTGCCTTAAGGAATTTTTCCCATGCAAAATGTTCTCAAATTGCACCCTCTAATCAATTTCAATTAATAGACTGTTTTATGGAATCCAACAGCTTTTAATGGACTCATAATGAAACACAGTTTACACTTACTCATTTGTGCTGGATCATTAAATCACTTACCAGTGAAGTAAGTTTAAATTTGGCACCTTCACAGTTATATTATGTTCAGATATTATTAATGTGATACGGCCGCGGAAATTTTCACTTATAAGTTTTTTTTTTTCTTTTTGCTTGAAGACAAAAAGATTTATGGATGATGCATTGTTTCTTTTAGGGTCTGAGAGAGTTGAGTGCCATGATAGCTCTGGGATAGAAACTGTTAGTGTGTGATTTGAGGGGCCTGTAATGCTTCCCAGAGGCAGTTCAGACAAGTAATGCCCCTGGTGGGATGGGTCTGCCAGAATCCTGCAGAATCTCCTGAGAAAGCAAGAGCTGTATATTTCCTTTAGGGAGGGCAGGGGGTGGAAGATGATTTTCTGCATAGTGAAAATGACCCCCTGAAGCCATTTTCTGTGTTGAATAGCTGCTGGAACCACACTGAGATGTAGTAGTTTCACACAACCCTAATAGAACAGCAATATAAGGTCAACAGTGGTTTCTCAAATAGCTGTTTTTTTTTTTTGTTTTTTTTTTTTTTTGGGGGGGGGTCATTAAGAAATAGAGCTGCTGCTGAACTTTCCTATACAGGAATCCATGTTTTTCTTTCATTTTAATACATTGTCCAGATGTATTTCTGAAGAAGCTTAAAGTAACTGTTCCCTTTGAATTTTGCGTTGTTGGCGTTTAAGTTCTGGCTCTTCTGTAAAGATCACATTGACAGTTGGATCTCATGCCAATAAGCCTCTTCATTTTCTTCAGAAACTAGGGCGAGCACAGCAATTTGAAATACAAAATGGATGATCACAGGTCTCAGGTGGGTTTTAAAGTTATCAAGCAGAAACTAAGAACATACCTCAGTAAAAGCATCATGTCTGAAGCTGCTCCATCCAGTGACAGATGGTTGATGAGAAACTGATATCTACCATATTGTGTATGCAATAACTGATTTTTTTTTTTTTTGTTGTTGTTGTTGTTTTTTATGTGACACAAAAATCGACAGTGGCTGACCTGACATAAATAATATGGTGTTTAAGAAGGATTGGAGAGATTACAGGGCCTTAATTTTGTACTGTACTATAGATACATTATCAAAGGAAGGCAGTTTGTAATGTAATGTTGAACCTGTTACTTGATCCACTTCAGAATAGTTGGTCTTAGACCCACTGAGCTAATAACATTATTCATATGCCTAGAAATGTTCTAATAATAGCTCAGTAAAGCTCGTGTGTTAAACAACACAATGGCAAGCAAACAATATTTACTTGTATTTTGAACATTTCCACATTTAATTAATGCTAAGCCAAAATCACATTAAACAATTTGAAGAATGCTAAGCAATTATCAATTATTTTAAATGAAATTTAACTGGCAATAAAAATGAAATATCCCATATGCCACCAATGTAAACAAATAAACTATCATATTTTATACTGCACGTCGACCTGTTTTCACAAGTAA